>JAPTHN010000090.1:562074-1192284 GCA_026936325.1 Platynereis dumerilii | reverse complement strand
TATAATATTCTATAATTGTATCAAACTGATGTTATAGAATTTAAAAGGCCCCAGGCCCCACTTTTGAGTTTTTGGTTACCTACCGTAGCTGTCTTATATTTGACGTGTCAGTTCTTTAGAATTAATGCAGATACAATGTTAATTCATCCATGAGGGACCCCTTTTTTTTGCTTTAATCTTTTTACGCCACTGTGGGAGTGGGGGCCTCCCTTGAGGGGTGGGGGCCCCCTGAGGGGTGGGGGCCCGTAGGGCAGCCCTAGCCAGCCCCCATGGTAGTTGAGCCACTGCAATCAACATGCATATAATACATACATAAATTTAATCTGTTTTACAGGACGATTTGATTTGAGTTTATTCTTGACCGGAGCATCACTGACTTGGTGTTGCGTTTGGCAGAAATTTCTCCGTATCCCAAAAGTAACCTGCTAACATGCAGTATAAAATTCAGGGCTGCAAGAGGATACCTGGAGAGCCTTTATACCAATTGGGAAACCCCACACTTTAAAACTAGCTGTGTCTCTATAATAGCAGTAGTGATTAAAAAAAAATTGCCATTTTATGGCAGAAAACCGTTGGTCTTACGCCAGGTAGGCCTACTGTAATTTTGACTGTAACTGCCACAAAAGTAGTGGGAGCTGTTTTCACAGTGTAATAATTCAATACAGCGGCTGGGTCCGCATTTTCGAGATTTCTGCTGCTGTGTCCTACATTTTAATATCGAAAGTGGGCGATAATTGTGGGAATGGGCACAATTTAACTATTTTTTAATGTTCTAAGCTGTCCGAACAGATATTTAGAGATGGACAAATTTTGCCAATAGGAACAATAGTTTGCCACTAGTTAGAATAGCAAACTGTTCGTTTGGGCAAAGTTGTATAGTATTGCAAAAAGGAGAAATGGTTTGCCAATAGTTGAAATAGTTCGCCAACAGGAGAAAATTGGGCACGATTTAGAGACTGTCTGCAGCACCTGAAACATACTTAAATTTTTGCATGTTTCATACGTGTTAACTTCGTTTTTGGGCTTTAACTTGATTTGTTCCCGGAGTTTTTGTAGATAGGGCAATGCAAGGTTTACACCTACACCGTTTTTGATAACCACATTGCACTACAGGGTGTCTACAGAAAAAGAGGACAGTCACTTGTCTTCTTTTTTTGCACTCATATAAGTTAAGAATTTGGTGATAGAGTCTGACATAAGAGTGGATTTGATAGTCAGCCATATAATATCTATTGCAAATATGTTTATTTGTGAATTAGATCACTACCAAATGCAAAACGGAAGCATGATATGCGAAAGTGCTTACATTGCTTCAAGCTGACTACGGTCGTCCTGTCGTCCTCATTGTTGATGAGAAATTGTTCACCATGTATGTTGCTTGTAAGATAAGGAATGAATCATTTGTGAGTAGTGGGACATTTGCTGATGCTCCAGCTGCCTGCAATTCAAATTAGGGACCTACACTTCATCTTCAATGTGGAGTCATCTGATGCCAAGAAAATCACAAAAATGTCTTAAATGGCCATTGCTCAGAGCCCTTGAATCAATGAAAATGTTTATAATAACATTCTGAAAGAATTTGTGATGCTATGGCATCAGACAAGAAACTCTTTTGATGGCAAAATCATCTTCCAACAAGGTGGAGTGCCTGTTCATACTGCATAGAAGACTCAGGAGTGCCTCAAAACAAACCTTATGAGCCATGTAGAGTGCCATCACTTGTGTCCTGAGCTGGACCCAGTGAATTACTCGGTATGGGCAACTTCGAAGGCAGAATCCAGCAAGTTATCCCAACCCTAGCTCGCAGTAATGTTAAAGGCCTCCATCATATCTACATGGGGCAAAATGTTGGCGGACTGCATCAAACATGTTTTCGCATCATTTTGGTCTCATCTGCAGAAAGTTACCACAGCAAGGGGTGCAAATATTGGGTAATTTGACTCTTCTGATTATACTGTTCATATACAAATCATGTTATGTTGAATAATGATGCTTGGCGCAAAATGAAGTGTAAACAAATCAAATTGTGTTGACTGTCCTTTTTTTCTGTAGACATCCTGTAAAAGGGGCAAAGTAGGGGAGACCAGGGCAAAACAGTCCCCCAGCCTGGGCATAATTGGTCCTTTCGTGTTTCAGGCAATGCAGTGCTCCTATCTTTTGTAAGTTTCGCGTGTAGAACTTAAGAACATATTTTCGTACGCTGCACAATAATATTGCTAGTGTAGGTATTAATAATATACACTTGGTTTTTGATGTATAACCTTCAATGACATAAGATAACACATACTTATCTGTAAACCATCTCACTTATGTTATCTCAAGAAGATTGTACTACTATAAATAAATTATAGTATAATGTTGTTGCTACGATCACAAAACTGTTGGGTCATTCTGACAACGCTATAGAGCATTAAAGAAACCTCAGTGCAGAATGCTTGTGAAATATAGAACAAAAACATTTTTTGTGATGTCATATATTATATACACTTTATACACTGCATATCAAAGTATTGAAATAGTTGGTACAGTAATGCTTATACAGCGACGAATTGCAACATACCAAGGGAAATTACATCCTCACCTCTCAGAGTAGCCTTGGGTAAACTACCCTGACAACATGGGCTATGTTTTAGTGAAGTGATCATTAAAAGATTAAGCAGCCTCCGGCGTAACAAACATAATTCACAGCTTGAGACAATTATTACTTAGAGTCATCTGAATCTATGTTTGAAAATTTAATTGTTATCGTGTTTGTTGTTTTAATAGATTTATTTGTAGAAAACCACTAACAGTTACTTAAATCTCGGACTTTAAAGACCGGAAAAAAGCTGTAAAAAGATTTAACATATTCTTATAAAACTGTTTGCTTTTTCTGGCCAATCAGAAGGCACGATTTCGCTCTGATATAATGCGTATCACAGCTCATACACCTGACCATGATATTGCATGCTTGAAACAAAACTGACCAACAAAGGATTAAAACTGAACAACACAGACACCAAACAAGGAGGAAGAGTGTATCAAGTGTAACTGGTCTCAATAAAAAGGTTGGATTCACTCTTTTTTATACCAATATCTGAAATAATGATCGAATTTAAAGTCACTTGATAAAATAGTCAACCTCACCAAAGAGACCTTGGCTGAGACAGCTACACTATCCACCTACCTATCCATCTATCTATCCATCTATCTGTCTATCTATCTGATCCATCTATCTATATAATTAATCTATGAAATTAACATATTGTGTTATTTCTATCTATCTATCGATCTTTCTATCTATCTTTCCATCTATCTTTCTATCGACAGAATTAATGTATTGTATAATTTCCTGAGAACAAAGAATTCTGACCTGTCAACCTTCAAATGAACTGAGGAACATGAATGATCAACGAATACAATGAAATGTTGTCAAACAAGGATTGAAGGCAAACAAAGAGATTTAACTTAATTTGTTTTGTACTTTGTGGTATAAGTTAGATAACGCCCTTATTTATGATGAAATGCAATAATCCTCGGGCTAAAGCCCTCGGATATATTGCACATTGTCACAAACGAGAGCGTTATCTATTACATAACACTCCGTCATTTTATTGTTCTTGCTGGCAGGGTAAGTGTAAACGAACCTTGCAATGGGAGGATGGGAAATTACTCCAATCATCGTTTTATTGCTGTTACATTGCCACTTCTTTTTCCAGCCTTGGCAGATCAGAACATATGCTGTCATGTGTTGCCCCCTTGTGACTAGTGTGCGATATGAGCTGTCCACATCATTTCAGTCTGACGAACTCACACAATTTTGTCTGGAAGAAACCGGGGCTGTTACTGAGTTAAATTTCGTACTTGTTAAATGTGTATTGTGTTGAATTTGAAGTCTCTATATAGATGGGGTCAAATCTTGCGAGTGTTTGCACTTTGCATGTACACCCCTTGCTCCATTGAGATAATATTTGATTATGATACGCAAGGTCAGTGGACCATCAGGGAATCTGTCAGCGAAATTTATAAAATATTTTCGTAAACCTCGTTCCAGAAGATGACAATGATTTTGTTTGTGACAATTTAGCAACTCTTCAGTAACTTATCAATCTAGTATTTGCTTCGTCATCGGTCTGGGTCTCTTGATTCGAGTATTTGATAAAATTCTCTTTAAATAGACCTACCAGCTACTTGTAGAACAGAGTAACTCCACAGTTTTCATTACACATTTGAGTAGAAAACGCCCCTAAATATTTTTTATTACAAAATGGCAGAAGCAACATTGTATTACTTTAATGCTAGAGGATTAGCAGAGAGACAGCGGATACTGCTATGCCTTGCCGGAGTTACAGTAAGTTGTTGTTTATTTCTTATTAACAGCAGGTTGTTGCATATAATATATTTATATTTTATGAAAACAATCGTGAAATATTACAAATTTATTTGCTATAATTCAGGACTCGCAGTATATCTGTTCTTTCTGCTGATTATTTCAGTTTGATGAAGTCCTCTTGCAAGATCGATCGGAGATGCTAAAACTCATAGATGGTGAGAGCCACTTGCGGAGATTTAAACCTTTAATTAGATATATATTTGATATGTATTCAACCTCATTTTAGACAATGGTCTATGAACTTTAAAGTTCAGAAATTTAACTGGTTAATATGTTTCAGTCAATATTTTGGAATTCCCTATACTTGTTATAATGTTATATCATGTTATAACTTATCGAGTTTAAAAAACATGCATGCAGGTTTAGCTACTGGCAAAGAAGAATAACATTTAATTTGAACAAAGAGATTTTTGTCGCGACCTTATCAAGGCTTATGTTTGTTTTTCATTGTGTCGGGGGTCTCTTTTATCTTTTAATGGTATCTTTGTATCGCATGTATCCTATGCGCCATCTATCTAAACTTCAGACTGTCCAGAACACCGCAGCCAGGATTATCACCAGAACTAAGAAATATGATCACATCACTCCTGTCTTGCAATCATTACACTGGCTCCCAATTGAGTACCGCATTAAATACAAAATTTGTCTCCTCACATTTAAAGCTCTCCATCATATGTGTCCAGAATATATCCAGGATTTGATTGTGCCCTATGTGCCATCCAATTCTCTTCGCTCAGGTAGCCAAAACCTTCTAGTCATTCCCCAGGCAAGATCCAAGACCTACGGTGCTAAAACTTTCAGTGTGGCAGCTCCTACTTTATGGAATGCTCTTCCCAGCGATCTCAGACATTTTCCAACTCTGGATGGTTTTAAATCTCGCCTTAAGACTTTCTTTTTTAAACAGTGCTATCAACTAAAATAATTATTACATTTTACTGTTTTTAATTTCTTAATATTAATATTATTCACTTATTTTAATTGTTTACATTTATTGTACAGCGCAGCTGAAACATTTTCTTGTATGTGATATTTGCGCTTTATAAATCTGAATAATAATAATAATAATGTATGAAAGGTTTGATTGCATTTATTTTAAGATGGTAAGCTCCTGTTTGACCAACTGCCCCTGTTGGAAATTGATGGTTTGAGACTGGTTCAAACGAATTCCAGTGCTAGATACATCGCAGCAAGAGGCAAAATGGACAGCGCTGATCCTAAAACTATGGTCAAGTAAGCGTTGTTCTGCTACTACCAGATAACATGAGACGGTGAATTTGTGTCAGTACCCAGAAGTGTGTCAGCAAACTTATATGCCATACTGTAAAATGAAAGAAAGCTGAACTTCGTTGGTGATCTAATGATTAAATTCATACTAATACATCTGCCCCAGCCAATTAAAGCAATCCTTGCAGCTGAACTGATGTAGTAACAAAGATGTGACGTTGACATGGCTGAATCGATGCTGATGTCACTACAGTAAAACAATGGCATGGCAACATCAATTAAGCCTATAATGCAGATATTTATACCCTAAATGAAAATTTTGTCATCCGTACACATCGGTATTGATCTTTTTCAGAATTAGCATGTGCTATGAAGGCGGTTTGGATTTCCTCGGCTTTTTCATGGGAGCAGGTTGGGCAATGTCAGTTGAAGAAGCCATGGAAATCGCTAAAGCTAAAGCTTTGCCGAGATATCTCCCAAAATTTGAAAAGGTAACTGATAACCCATAATTTACAAGAATCCGCGGATTCAAAACCGACCTAGCGCAATTAAATTGAAGGTGCCATTGCTTAAACCACAGAGCAACTGATATTGGAATTTCATAAGTCTAAGCAAAATATTGAGGTCACAATGGGCAGTTCAAGAAATGAAGAAAGATTGCTACCAAAATGGCGCCATCTTGTATTGCTCAACACGTTCCTGATCCATACCCACAGGCCCATACCTGTACCAAATTTCATAACTCTAAGCGAAATATTGAGATCACTATGAGCAGTTCAATAAATGAAAAAAGATGGCTGCCAAAATGGCAACCACAAAAAGGCCGCCATCCTGGAATCTTGACATGTTCCCAATCCATACCCAGAGTTCCATACCTGTACCAAATTTCATAACTGTAAGTGAAATATTAAGGTCACAATGGGCAGTTCAAGAATGAAGAAAGATGGCTGCCAAAATGGCCACCACAAAATGGCCACAACCTTGGATTTCTCTACATGTTCCCAATCCATACTTAGAGTTCCATACTTGTACCAAATTTCATAAGTCTAAGAGAAATATTGAGGTCACTTGAGCAGTTCAATAAATGAAAAAAAATGGCTGCCAAAATGGCCACCACAAAATGGCTGCCATCTTGGAATCTTGACATGTTCCCAATCCATACCCAGAGTTCCATACCTGTATCAAATTTCATAACTGTAAGTGAAATATTAAGGTCACAATGGGCAGTTCAAGAATGAAGAAAGATGTCTGCCAAAATGGCCACCACAAAATGGCCGCCATCTTGGATTTCTCCACATTTTCCCAATCCATACCCAGAGTTCCATACCTGTACCAAATTTCATAACTGTAAGTGAAATATTAAGGTCACAATGGTCAGTTCAAGAATGAAGAAAGATGGCTGCCAAAATGGCCACCACAAAATGGCCGCCATCTTGGATTTCTCCACATTTTCCCAATCCATACCCAGAGTTCCATACCTGTACCAAATTTCATAACTGTAAGTGAAATATTAAGGTCACAATGGGCAGTTCAAGAATGAAGAAAGATGGCTGCCAAAATGGGCGCCAAAATTGCAGCCATCTTGGATTTCTCGACATGTCCCTGATCCATGCCCATAGTACCATACCTGTACCAAATTTCATTACTCTAAGTTGAAAACTAAGGTCACAAATGGACTTTTACACACATGTTGACAAGAAATGTTGACATGGACACATGGACATGGTTTACATGAGTTCTCTTCCACTACCCACCCCCCTCTAATAACCGACGTTAGGTCGGTTAAAAATCTAAAAGCCTTTTTCTAACAGGATTAGGCTGTCTGCAACACTTTAATTTCTAAAAAGTGCTGGCTGAAGAGCCAATGGGAGTCAAGATATCGTCCTAGACCAATGATGTGGTATGCAAATTGTAGGTATTTTTGAGAGCTTTCCAACCATGGCAGGTAAAATGTTGTATGAACCGCGGATTGGCGAAAATGGTCGAAAATGAAAAAACCATTGAAACTTTGAACCAAAATTGAAGTAGGTAAGAATTGTCCTATCACAATTTTGAGAACAGATTTGGATTCCCCAGCTCAAAACGTACCTTTTAGGCACTAGTGATTTTAAATTTGCATAAGGCTGGGCTGATAAACTATCCATTTCAATTTAATTGAACAACCATTTATAAATTTATCTATTATTTGATTTTAAACAATGTGCAATAAAAATGTTCCTATTGAATAAAGAATAATTTGATAAAATCAACATCCAAAGAAATCCACAACATCCACTAGGTGGCAGGTGCTCCACTAGCTATAATGCTGGACTTCATTAATTAGTACTGAGGCCTGGGCCCACCATTGGCTTTCACTGTAACTCTTGTTGTCCTGCACATGATTCTGGGAAAATGGTTCCACTCCAGTGGTTCCAAAAGTCAACATCCAGTGTTTTGGGAAGAGCAGGGCAACATTTACATTAACTTGGGAGAGTTTTTTCATTTCATGCTATCAATACCAGCTTCCCAAAACTAGTGTGGCTTAATGTTCCCTAATAACCTCTCAACACAAAGCAGACCTCATGAAATGTGTATGTTTTAGGTAAATTCCCTCCATTCACAAGATTGTGGAATCCTACCCTCCCCCCCCCACCCAAAATGGTAGAGTCCATGAGGTTACAAGTTGGAGTCACATGACCTACACCCAGTTCCCTCATTGGTCAGCCTACCACTACCAGGTAAACAGCAAACATGGCAAACATTTGAAGAGGCAAACATTTAGATGTTCCACAGAAATAACTATGAAACTGACGAAATAACAACATGCACAGATGTCATTGCTATGCCAGAACTTCATTTGTATCACATATAAATGGTCACATGAAAAATTTACACAGTTTGTTGGTCATTAGCCAAGTTTCAGGCCAATCTCATAATTAGTCAAAAGCAGACAACCCACTCTCAATCCCCTTTTCCCTTATCACTTCCCATCCCCTTTGCCCCCCTCTAAAAACCGCCGATAGGTCGGTTAAAAATACTTAGATGTCTGATCACATGACTTGAAAAGTAGGGAATTCGGGCATGACCCCGGCATGTCATTGCCTGAAAATATTAAACTCTGACTGGAAATTTTTGAAGAAAGGTCCAAATTTATTATAGGAAAGTTATTCCGAATAAATATAATACATCAATTGTGTACTATATTTGAAGATGACCTAATAAAGGTTGAAATATTGTGCACAATGATGTCTTTATTCAGAATAACTTTCCTGCTATATTAGTCTAAATTTCTGACTTGGAAGTGATCGCTTGATTCGCGACTGTTCGTTGGAAATTTAAATTTTGTCGTACTTGATCAAACTGCCTGGAAATTCATATTTTTTCTGGCTCTGGCCCTGATTTTACTGAAGATATGTTCTATATGGTATGTCTTTTTTATACTTAAATATTTGATGCTTCCAGATACTTAAAGAAAATGGAACAGGATATGTTGTTGGTGACAGTGTAACTCTGGGTGATGTCCCCCTGTTTGAAACCCTCTTAGCTCTTGAGGAACTTCTCGGAGAAAAATATTTAGAAGGTTTTCCCAATATACAGGTAAATAAATCATTTTTGTCTAGTGAGTGATATCTCACTTGATAATTTTAGTTCTAAAGCACAATATTCCAGTAAGTGTTGTTTATTTGTTAGTGAAACTCGTGGAGCCTTTAACATACATACAATAGGGTTTGGTGGAAGGCCTCGTCAAGCCCACAAGTTTTTATTCGCAATTTCGCAGTCACAACTAGTATTTGTTAGAACCTTAAATACACACTTGTGCGCTAATCTTCATATTATAGAAGCATGATAAAAATAATAATGAAATTAAAATCTGTGTAAGCCTAGTCTGAATGAGATATTGCTTATAGGATGCTGATCATTTTGTAAAAATTAGAATGTAACTCAGTGCTTGTGATGTTACCTATTGATGCATATGTTTTATGCCAATTTTGTCATTACTTTATTTCAGAAATTTTTCAAGCAAATGAAATCTCTGGAAGGAATAAAAGTTTACCTCACAAAATACAGAAAACCAAAAAATAATCCTCCCACAACGAAGCAAGTAAAGGCGATATTGAATTACGACTAGGTTTATGGAAATTTGTAATGGCAGTACACTGTTATATTTATTATTTATTAAATGTCTGTGTTATTGGAGCAAATAAACAAATGTTAAAATTTAAGTCTTCCTATTCATTTGATGAGTGTTTTCAAGTTTAAAAAAATCTCCTGACTCTACATTTAAAAGAAATAAAGCTTGCACAAGTCTCTGACGGAATGGTTTTTGGGCTTGTGTTCCTAATTATTCCAATTAGAGTTTTTGGAAAAATTGTACAGCAGCTGCTGCATTGCCATGTATGCTTGAGGTGTTTGGGAAAACCAAACTTATTTGCAAAAACCATCATAGTTGTTTAAAAAAAAACCATTTGGTATTTCAAAAAAAATATTTTGTGAAATTTCAACACAGTTCCAAAGCGTATTATGACTCGAGTCGAGAGTTTTCAAACGAACACCCGTGGTCCTGTTTTTATGCACATGGTAGGTTAATAAGGGCAGTAGGAGGACACGGCAATGAGGTGAATGAAGGTTGAAACTGCCATCAAACATAAGCACAGATGGCAAGAGCTGGATTCGAACCCTGGAGTTGTGGCAATCACATTTCAAGTGCGGACTCTATTGACCTGAAGTTCAATACAGGTGATTTCAACAAACTGCCAATGCCAAACAATGTTAAACAAGATAATCCAGCCTGATATTTTGTAACAGGGCCCCTTAAAACACTGTCAGAAGTCAGAACATAAGGATTTATACCACTGTTTGCTTTTTCTGGACAATCAGAAGGCACGATTTTGCTCTGATATAATGCATATCACAGCTCATACACCTGACCATGATATTGCATGCTTGGCTGACTACAAGTTGATAAAATTGAAGGAAACACTGAAACAAAACTGACCAACAAAGGATTAAAACAGAACAACACAGACAGTAAACAAGGAGGAAGATTGTATCAAGTGTAACTGGTCTCAATAAAAAGGCTGTATTCACTCTTTTTAATACAAATATCTGAAATAATGATCAAATTTAAGGTCACTTGATAAAATAGTTCATTTTGGATAGGCAAGGTGCAAAAAAAATAGCGGAGCAGCAGACCAACAATTTTTGCCCTATTTGGCAAGCTCAAAGAATTATTTTTTCTTCTTAATTCGGGGGCTGCCCCCGAACCCCTGCTTCTTCTTATTTCGGGGGCTGCCGCCCCCGAACCCCTGCGCCTTGCCTTCTATTATTTTTTCTAATGTATTTTTTTAACTTCAAAATAAAGAGACCTTGGCTGAGAAAGCTGCACTATCGACCTGCCTATCTATCTGTCTATCTATCAATCTATCTGTCTATCAATCTATCTATCTATAAAATTAATCAATGAAATTAATGCATTGCATTATTTCCTGAGAACAAAGAATTCTGACCTGTTGCTTTCAGGGCTGCCAACCTTCAAATGAACTGAGGAAGACGAATGCGCAACAAATACAAGTTGCATTGAACTGCTTAGAAGCTCAGTGTGGTCATGGTCTGTTGAGCACCACAAGCCAAGCACGTGTGTTTGTTTATGAATTACCCAGCCTAACATCACTTGCTCAGATATTTTACAGTAGGGGTCGCTTTTGAGTGTGCCACTTTTTGGTCCAAAATCATGCAATTTTAAAAATCCTTTGTTTTGACGGCTAATTTGCATTTGATTTCTAAAGGGTCCCTTCCATGTTTTAAGGGGACTAAAGCTTGAGGCTCTCGTGGAATAAAAAAAAGTCCACTGGAGTGGGCCTTTAAGCATGCTGTGAGTAATAAGTACCCCCCCCCCCCGAAACATGTGTGAAAAATTGGTTCTCCGTCGGGCAAAACTCCCATTCAATTCTGAATAGTCCCTGTTACAGCCTACAGGTATCATAGACAATGCTTTTGGTCAAGGAAGCTGATATCAATTGAAACAATCAACAGTTGCACACAGGAGTGTGAAATACAACAGTTCGTGAAGAAACGAGAGAGTTCATGTGGATTGCGGTTTGACGTGTGTGAACAACTGCCACAATACCAAGTTGGCCTTTACAGTATACTATTGGTCAAAATTATGATATAATTTTTTCAGCAAACATCCCTTGCTTGAAGCAGGCTGAAAAAAGTGACACGCAATGGGCAACTTACAATCACCTGGCAGGATTTTCTGATGTCAGACCAGAAATTATGCAAAATATTTTGTTATTTTATCAATGTCTACAAATATGAAATCATTTGTAAAAAATCTGACGAAAGATTTTTTTTCAGTCACACACACACAGTTGCCCTTGTCCTTAAAGAAATGTAGGCCTAAATGTTTGTATCTAGAGCAAAGTGGCGTCCATTTGCAAAATTAATATCTTCCATTATGATATGTTTTAATCTCATCGTATCAGAAAATATTAAAAATCCCTCTCGACTTTGAGTTTGAACTATCTTTTCACAACTGAGTTGAGATAAACATTCAGTATACTTATGTATACACCATGCATTAAAATGAAATTATTTTGTGCAGCAGACCCCTTCATTTTAGAGATTTTAATGTTGAATATTTTTCAAAAAGTCAGAATTTCGACTGACTTAAAAAATCAATATAGGTTCATGAAATGTAAAGTGTAACGATATAGGCCTACTGCATATATACTATGAAATTTAGATCTGTTGAATTTTACATTTAACCTTTTTTTGGATAGTAATTATTCTTATAATGTTCTTATATAGATCTATGACATATGAAAATATATACAAATACTTTATAGAAATTCAATTATCAGAAATTAATATGTTAGGCATTGTTATACTTATCATGGATCTCTATATACATGGATTGCTCTACGTACTTATTCATGATATCCATGATTAATGATATACAATTATTGACTTATTCTCACTTTTGAAATATACCTTTAAAACCTATAACATAAGCATATTGTGTTACTGCCAATTAGTTACTAGATATAAAGAATTGAGACTCACTTTTAAGTAAATTTGTTCTCCAAGGTGTCAGGTGTTGTTGTTTGGTGTGCAGTCATTCACTTCTAGAACAGTGTTATCACAACAAGGCCAAATATCTAGGTCACTGTGACCTGATTTTCAAGAGGTTGCAAATGGGTTATTCTCATTTTTGTCCAACATACTTAAAAGCAGGTTTTTTAAAAATTTTAAGTACATTCAAGTTCTGTGTGCAATGTGCATCACTTCAAATTTGGCCCCGATGTAGGAAATATACCTTTGCAAAATTGTTCTACATAATTGTTAAAGCACTTCACTGCATGCACTGTAATTATTCAGGTTTTGTGCATCAACCATATTAAAAGAATTGAATTTATCACACAATTCTAGACAAAATGGGCAATATTGAATTCCTAGGGGGAACTGGGGCACATTGGGAGGCAGGGTACTATGGGACGGTGAAGTTTTCTTAGTTTCTGGCAAGGGGCGCAGCGCAGTTAATAGAGGCATTGTGGATTACCATGCTCTGTGAACAAATTTTTCGCAAAGCACTGTGTGTTACTTACATAAGGGACCGCACCCAGGACAGTTTATGTTAAATGACCCCGTCGAATTCAATGCCATAAAAATATAGGGATTTATTGGGATTTTTGGCAAAAAGGTGAAAGTATAGGGAAATATAGGGAGCCAAAAAATATATGGAAATATAGGAATTTATAGGAAATATAGGACCGCTGGGAGCCCTGCCTCATTTAAAAAGTTTACATGGCGAGGAACCAAAAAAAAAGCATTTCACATTTTCAGGTAAATAGTGAAAATGATATGTATGACCATTAAGGTATCAGCCATACTTGTTGAAAGTAAGAATTAGCTCTGACTAAAAATGACTCCACATGGGACAAAAAGGAAGCGGAGGTCAGATTTGCTTTGTGTACAAATAGACTAAAAAACTATCCCTGACATTGCCAGAGTGACCTCACGACCAGCATACAATATCATGAACAGTGGCGTAACTGGGTGATCTCGAATGGGGGGCACCTGGGGGGGCACGCGATTCTCTGGGGGGGCACCCACTATACTAATTGTATATTTTAGCCAGAGTCGGAAAGTTCATATGGGGGGCACCTGGGGGGGCACAGGTCCAATATGGGGGGCATGTGCCCCCCGTGCCCCCCAATAGGGACGCCACTGATCATGAAGGCAAACAGTGATGGGAAAGGAATAAGAGGGAAGTCTGGGAGATTGTGGAGACAATTAAGAGAGGAATGGAGCTTTCCTGGAGTCACTGACGACAAAACGGACAAGGTACCTGCAACCCTCATGACAGAGGTGGTTGCAAAGCTTCAGGTGGACCTCAAGACTTCCAGAGCAGTTATGCAAAATGATTTTGGCCTGAAAGCATATGCCAGAGCCACAAAGACACCTTTTGGCTGATTCCATGAAGGCCAGAAGACAGAAATCGTAAAAAAAAAAAGATTGGCTACATTAAGAAGCATGGTACGAAAGTCAACATTTTTTCAAACTATAGCCCTGGGAGAGTCCCCTGGATCAGACCGGAGCCTCAATCGGAACACTTCAATTATTATGTAACTATTGAACATATCAAAACCATTCCTGTCCAAAATGGTTCCTTTTTGATCATTTGCAAAGGGTCATGGATCATTGACTTGATAAAGCACTGATATTTGAAGTTTGAATGACAATTAAAAAATGGCAATGTCTGATCTAACATGGTGATGCAGATTTTATACCACCAGGTTCAACATGTTGATGGCCAATCTTCCAAAAAAGTTTCACTCCCATGCTAAGATGCTCCCTACTGGCAGTTTCTGGAATAATCTCGAATTAAATAAACAAAAAACCAGCTTAGTTATTAATTTTTATGGTGTCAATAATTAATTATGAAACACAAGGACTGCTGTTTCAGAGTTTGGGAATGATATAAGGAGTTTGAATTGCATAAAACATGATTTTTGTATTGTTCCAATCGAGGCAACTTGGTGGTCCAATCGAGGATACTATTTCATTGATCTTAGAATTTAAAGACTTTTTTCGACTATGGCTTAGGGTCCACAAAATTAGGTTTTATCCTCAATATTGTAACTCAACATATTTCAACCCAACCTCCATCTTTCAGGCAGGTTTTTACCATCATATCACTAATACCCTTCGCACACTGAGCCCCTGAAGTTAAATTTTCCGATCCAGGGGACTCTCCCCTAAATGTTTTGTTGTGGATTCCGTTGTCAACTGAAGAAATGGCAAATTCTAAATAAATTCAATAGAAGATGTCGATGGGACATTCAGGGCAAAGTATCCAGCTCAGGCAATGGTTTTGGGAGTCATGACTTCAGATAGAAAAATTGTGCTTTATCTCTTTTTCAGGCCAGTAAAGGGGGACGGACCTGATGCATACTACTAGGTCCAGTGATGTCATGTCTTGCCTTGGCTGAATGTGAATTGCCCCAACGGCAACTATGGGTAGACTCAGGATGGTTCACCATGCCATATGGCCAAGAAAGTTCAGGATTTCCCCTTAAAGAAATTTCGGAGACTTCTGGGCAGCCAACTTCTTGCCCTCCTCCAGCTCGGACCTTAATCCCCTGGACTTTTCTGTGTAGGGCATCTTATAATAGTTGGTCAACAAGACCTGCCACCAAGAGGTTGTTGGTCTTCTTACTGTCTTCATGGCTCACGGGCTCAAAATATGAAAGCACTTTTTTTCAAAGCACCACCAAGTTTAGACGGCCATGTTGTATTTTTGATTGGAGAAAATACAAGTCAAACTTTTTTTGAAAAAAATTCGCTTCCTCACCCTGTACCCCAAAAGAACAGTTTATAACCCCATCCCCTATACATTTTTGGAATAAGGGGGCCAAATGATATTATGATGACATTTTTTGATGAATTTATACCCTCAGTCAGTCTGCTTCTACTTCTTCTTCTTCTTCCAGTGAACCCTGCCCTTTTAGGCAAACCATCGATTGGGAGTAAGACAGCAAGTCATAAAATGCTATTAAAAATAGAAAAAGAAGTAAAATTGTCATTCACCTCTTAAACTATTGTTCCAAATTATGATTCAAAATTTAATGCACAGAAGCTGAAACCATATCGACTCCTTTTTTTACAGAACTTCTTTCAGGTTGTGGCAAAAAAAAAGTATTGTACAGGACTACAGGTCTCCAACAGTTATGAATTGCAGTTATCATATTTTCACATGCCAAAGCTTCTGTAATTATTAAAGTTGGCAGTACTATGAGTCTGTATAATTTGATATTATTAATGTTTTATCTCTTCTGGTCAATTACCTTTTTTTTTATTGTGGCTTCAACTGCAACCCACATACTTCAATGTCTTGATTCAATTGGGTGACATTTTCACTCTTTAATAATTTTGCAAAATTTTTGCTTCCCACCATGTCCCCGACTTTTTTGGGCTGTAACAGATCTGCCATAGTGCAAGTTTTTTTTGCCGCACCCTGCGGAGCTCTTTGCGTAAAAGCATCCCAAACAGTTTATAGACGGGACAGAGCCACCGGCTCACCGAGTGGAGCGAGGTGTCTCATCCCTTATGGCAAACATGTGAGGAGTGAACCAGATGATTCAGTCAAAAGAAGTGATTCAGACATCCCATAATATGATCCAAAAACTTTTTTTAACATTTCTTTTAGAATATCACCTTTCCACCCTATTTCTCGTTGTCTCAATTTTTTTCTCCAAACTTTTTATTGAACACACCTGAATACAAAAACGTGTTAGGTTTGTGTCAATTGTCATTTAACCGATCGTTCAGCACATATCACACAGAGCAGCACAGACAGCACATGTCAATAAACAAACTCATTAACTTCTTAAAGATATGCCCTTAGTAAGAAGATTAGCCTGTTTAGGAGACCAATAGGTAAATATCAATGATGTTGCAAAGCCAGAGTGCAAATTATAATGAATAAATTTTTTTCCAATGGACCACCAAGCTGCCAAGCGAGAAATGAAAGACCCCTGGAAAGTTTTCAGGCTGTGCCATCTGTACCTGAAATTTTTGAATGATTGTGAAACTTTGTTATCAAATCTAATTTCATTAGTTATGATAAAGATCTGCAATTTAATTCCAGGTATTCTGTGTTCCCATAGGCTATAATAAATGTAGGACAGTCTTGACACGATCTGAACTTTTAAAAGTATGAGGTAACTTTGTAAGGGAGATCAGGGCAAGAAGATACTCGTTTATGATTTTGGGTTCTACAGGAACTTGAGAAAGACTTATCCATAGACAAGACCTTATGTTAGTCTATGCCAGAGTCACTGGCTGAGTGTTCGTTGTTGCTCTGAAGCTTTAAAAAAATTGGGTTTTTCTTACCTCCTTAAGACATAAAGAAGTCAGTGATTGGTTATCCTTGATAACTTTTAAAAACATTGACAAATTTGCCCCCTCCCAGGGCACTGAGATGGAAATATTTAACATTTTGAATAAAATATGAGGCAATGCAGGCCCGTTAATGCCAAAACAATGCAAACGCTGGCACACAAATGCTAAAACGAAGCCCAGACCCCATCTAGACTACCCTGTTAATCTTATGGCATATCTTGGTCATACGTATCTGCCCCATGGCTTGGAAATCAACTTCTGCTAGTCAGACAAAAAAAAATTTAAGGATTTTCTGGTGGGAACAACCGCCTTAGGAAAGTGTTGCATAATCAAGTCATCGGAAGATTGAATAATAAGGTATGTTTTGACTTAGAGTATAAGTTCCACATAATGTACTAACGCATATACTACATGTAGCTCTGCAGAATTTAAATTTTCAAGTTGGAAAACATTGAATTTTGTTTTGCTTCATAACATTCCTTCCAGTGACTTTACAATCTGGAAATTAGTCTGTAACCCTAATTCTAATATTATAATTAACAGATGTTTCCTGCACCCTTCATTTAATAGAAGGGTACAGGGTGACCCACCTCAACTTGTGCATTGATGTTGCAACCAAAAAGGTGTTTACTGAAACAGTTTGGGATTTCCATTGAAAACACCAAATTAAAGTTTCAGTGCAAAGAGCCAAGAGAAGAGCATTATGCAAGTTTGGTTCATTTTTGGTTAAAATTGGACTTGGAAAAAGAGTTCAATTTTTTGCATAGCTTTTTTTCTGATTTTTAACAATTTAGCTCTGTCAACCTTCGGAAAAAATTTTGGGATCACATGTAATGCATGTACTGTATTACAGAAGCTATAACAAAGTAGTGCCAGGGTTTTTCTTTGAAGGAGGTTTGCATTTATTAAGTCAGGAAGCCCAAATACTGTCCTGGCGCAGTGCACTATTTTCATGCTGGTAAATTACTGAGGTCAATGCCAAGGTTGTCTGGGAAAAAGTTGTTGTTACCACTCATAATAATCATTAGAATAGCTTTATCTTGCATGGGAATATCATTTACCACTTGCAATTTCAGCATTGATGTGTGTATCGGCCACTTTAATCATTGTTCCAATAATGTATGCAAATTGTCAACCATGGATCTTATATTTCCAATAAAAATGACTTTGCTATGATTTCTAGGTCATATGACACGATGAATTTATTGAGGGGAATATTCTGCTCCTGGTAGTATTAAAAATCCATGTGTTTTCATCACAAATGTTGGTCAAATTGAGACTAGATTTTGAGGGATGGAAATTTGTGACTTTCCAGACGACATCAAAAATAGATTTTTGTAGAAGTGTTGCTATACTTTTTCTCTATGCTTTTAAAAACCGAGTGTCATGTTTTACGTTTCTAATGACTCGGACAATCACAACACCTAACTATTTTGTGTTTGCAATCATCTGACTGTCAGTTATGCAAATGGTTTTGCCATATTTTGACTTGTTTGTCAACGACAGGTTGCCATTCTAAATTTGCTGACCTGGTAACATACACTTGACTCTAAAACTCACAAATACCATCTATTCACCTCCCTAAGAACCTCCCTTTGCATATCAGTGTTATTTCAGGCAGTTGCTGAGGTTTTGGTTGACACTGGTGCAGTTTGAATTCTTCTCAGCTGATTTTTCGGCACAAACAAAAATGACGACAAATTTTCACCTGCTGTCATTTTTGATAGAATAACTGCAGAAGCTTACAACTCACTTTTTGTAGTAGCCATAACTACCATTTAGACAAATGTGTTTCGAAAAATTAACTGTAACATTTTTGTTGTCTTCTGTTAACATGTTAAAGTAATGCACAAGTTGAGGTGGGTCACCCTGTACATGTCCTCAATTTTTCAAAGGACCAACTTACCCGTATTACCAAAAGCAATATTTCTGATTTGAGAAAATTCACAGATGTTTTGTCTCTCACTTTTTGTATCGGATTTCTGACGCCTGGTTTCACTATTAATCAGAATGTCTGTATGAACCTTACACACACATAATTATGGGGCAAAAAAAGGGTATATAAAGGAGTTGAAATCGTTGATACTTCACCAGTCCTCATACGGTCATACGACTCACACCTCAAGATGTGGTCTTTCTATGTCTTCACTGTGTTTCTCGTAACACAATCGACCGCTCAGTACTTTGGCAATTATTATTGCAAAGAGGGAAGAGACGTCTTCGTTCATCTCTTCGAGTGGAAATGGAGCGACATAGCAAATGAGTGCGAGAATTTCTTGGCTCAAAATGGCTTCTGCGCAGTCCAGGTATGTAATTTTCTTTTTTGAATAGGCCTACACGACAATGTAATCATAAATTTGGGAGATTCCATTCTGCCTAGATCCATAGCAAAGAGATTGATACCTGTTTGTCATAAAATTAACAATTTCCTTAGTTTTAACAATTGGCTTTTTGCAGGTTTCTCCTCCCAATGAGCACAGAGTTGTCACCGATCCCCCCTACCCCTGGTATCAGAGGTACCAACCTGTCTCATACAAGATGGACAGCAGAAGTGGATCAGAGGCTGAGTTCAAGGACATGGTGCGGAGATGCAATGCTGCTGGAGTTTGGTAAGTATTATTCAATTTATCAAATTATTACATGTGGGCTTACAGGATATACAATTTGCAGAAGAACATAATATTATTAACGGACAGGCTTCATAAATCCTAACCAAAGCTGCAGTAAATGTTATAAATGCTTAGACATTTCCAAAAGTGCATAACATTATAACATTACTCAAGCAACCACTTTTACTGAGTCTCAGGCTCTTCAACTTGCTACCGACCGTGCTTCTGACAGCCTAAATTTTGTAACTGACTGTAATGTGTTTAAGTGACAAATATTCCTCACATTAATTGGACCTTGTAAGCTGAGCAACTGTTACTATGAATCTCCAACTTCTAAGTAAACTTCTGAACCACTACCTGCAGCAAGCAGTATACGATATATGGTGCCCAAACGAAAGAGACAATAAATCAACCATATTTGTTTTCAGGATCTATGCTGATATAGTCATAAACCACATGACAGGAGGAGGATGGGGGACAGGATCAGCTGGCAGTGACTTCAATGCCGATACCCTGGAATTCCCAGGGGTGCCATTTGGACCCGATGACTTCCATGGACCTGTGCAGTGCTTCACTCATGACTTGGAGATCCACGATTACAACAACGCTAATGAAGTAAGATATTGCAGACTGCAGGGTCTTCGAGATCTCCGACATGGTTATGCTTGGGTCGATGATAAAATCGTTGCATTCATGAATAAGTTGGTTGATTGGGGAGTAGCAGGATTCCGTCTGGATGCGTCAAAGCATATGTTCCCCCACCACATCCAAGGCTTTGTCAACAGGTTGAGTAATCTTAACACCCAATGGTTTCCTGGTAATACTAAACCATTCATTTTCACTGAAGTAATTGATCTCGGAGGTGAGGCAATTTCATCGTCGGAATACACGTCATTTTCGAGGGTGACTGAATTCAAGTACGGCATAAATCTTGGAGATGTCTTCAGGCAGAACTTTGGCCAGCGTCTTGCTTCCCTAAGAACCTTTGGAGAAGATTGGGGTTTCATGGCTGGGCTGAGTGCTGTAGCATTTGTGGATAACCATGACAACCAGAGAGGCGAGGGAGCAGGAGGTTTTAGCAGAATTCTGAGTTTCTTTGAAGATCACCACTACAAAATGGCCAATGCTTTCCAACTGGCATGGCCATATGGTTATGTCAGAATCATGAGCAGCTATTATTGGGACAGAGACATCCAGAATGGCCATGATGTCAACTATTGGGTCGGACCACCTTCTGATAGCAATGGCAATACTAATGATGTCCGCTGTTTCGATAACTTCGTCTGTGAGCATCGCTGGCGCCAGATTACTAACATGGTCAAATTCCACAATGTAGTTTCTGGCACACCTGTTGTCAATTGGTGGGATAACGGTTTCCAAGCAATTGCATTCGGTCGAGGTAACAAAGGCTTCATTGTTATGAACAACGAGCAGACCACCATCGACCAAGATTTCAACACAAATCTACCAGATGGCGACTACTGTGATGTCATCACTTGCGACAACAACAGGCCCCCTTGTGGAAGTGGCTCAGGCTGCAGAGGAAGTGTCAAAGTAACAAATGGATGGGCAAGAATCCGGGTTCCTAATGATGCCAATCCTTACTTTGCTATCCATGTCTAAATTCGTCATACAGTGAAAGAAAACTGGAGTTGGTTTGCTTTTTTTGGGGTCATTAAAGCATTGAAAAATGAACTTGTGCTATGAGTACTTTTTATATCTATTTTGTTATAAGTTGATCAATATCGACTAACTCCCAAGTCAACAAATCAGAAATAAAAAGAATATTAGCAAGCTGAAGACAACATGAAACTTGTCAGATGTCAGTATTCAGAATCACTTCAGGCTTGGGGCAAGATTCAGGAACAGATTTCATCCTCACAAGCAGGCATACCAGAAGGGAAGAAGTACCACCGAGTTCATATTCAGTTTCAAGATCCTAGCAGCCTAGCGGAACAGGCCGTCACATCACAAGATTATTAGATTATGCTACTAGATATGTCAAAAGTTTTTAATTGATACAGTGAGGAGAACTGAACTGATGGAAATTTTGAATAAAACACTAAATAAAGATGATTCTAATTGAAGATGTCAAACTGAAATATGAGAAGAGATTAAAACTAATATAGCAGTGCCTAAAACCTACTCGAGGAATTATGATACCAGCAAACATTAAATAACACAGCTAAACAGAGTACAGATGTAAATATTGATTCATGATAGATCACAAATACGCTGATGATGTTACCTGGATCACAAAGAGTTTAAAGCTATAAGAAGGGCGGCTCCTGAAATTTTGGAGAAAAACTTGAAAATCAACGAGGGAAAAACTGAAGAATATGAAATTGAAATAGAAGATCAACATTTGAAAACAAATAACTAGTTAGGAAGTCTTTCAGAAACAAGGAAATATATTGACAGAGGAAAAATTCTAATAATAGGCTTATAATCAACTCAAGAAGGTTCTCGATGGCAAAAGGTAAAAAAAAGTTCAACTTAGAGACTCTTCCGTAGTCACGTCGAAAGCATGTTTTTGAAGATAACAAGCGGCGGACAACAATGAAACAAGTAGAAAATGACATTGATCAGTTGATGTTTTTCAAAGGAAAATTCTCGTGAAGATCTTAGACACTACATGGCATGAGCCCCTTTTTTGCTGTTGTGTATAATATATACATAAATGTTAAAATGAGAGTTAATTTTTTCTGCATGGTATGATAGCTGTGCACTGCATTGATGTTTTTAGAAAGTGTGTTAACAGGTTAATGACAGTTCTAGCTTCTTGTGGGGGATAACTGCTCAGTCACTACAATGTGTTGAACAGGTGCATACACTCTTAACAGAAAGGTTTTAAATGGAACCTTTATATCGCAATTTTAACATTGCGGTACCCCAGCTAGACGTGGAAACAAACTATTATTTATTTTTCATACGCTGAACAAACTTATTTTTTTCATCGTCAGGTGGGAAACAAGCTTTTCTTCACGAAAAATCTGTAGTCCCCACCTCAAAGATTATCTAGTTGACCCCTTATCATCATCAAGACAGCCAAAACATATATTTCCTGAAATGAAAATTCATAATTTTTCCATGGTTGCTATTAAAGTTGAATCCCACACTTGGCAAGAAATCTAAAATCCGTGAGATATTCATGAAACTTTGCCAAAAAGTTCCTCAAAAAGAAAGCTTTCCAATGTAAAAAAAAATTGGCGGGCTATCCAACATAATTTTCGAACTATGATCTTTTCAAAATCGTATGTCATTACATTAAAACATACAGTAAAATACTAAAAAAGTGTGGGAAAAGCAGCGTCACTCGAACAATATCCATGAGATATTTATGAAAAATTAAAGGAATATAGCTGAAAATACACTTTATTGAAAAACAAGTCTTTGAAGGGGGGTTACTGATGTTTTTTGAGAGTTACGTGGTGTAAAATATGAGAAAATTATGAAAAACAGTTTAACAAACATAAGACCCCGTAAAATAAACTTGAATATCTCAAAGATTCCTTCTCCGATTTTTAAGAAAGATGGCTTGGATTATGGGCCTGTATATCGACCCAAAATGGGTGCATTTATAGTTCAGTGCCATTATTCCTGGCTGAGCCAGCAGCTTTCGAGTGAGCCTACCCCTGTTTTCAAAAATCTGTGGCTTTTCCAATGCATATGAACAATTTGACCAAGTGGGTGAGCCACCAGCTGGGGTATTTTTTGTTGAACTGTGGAGTACAATAGGCGGAGCAGCTGTGTTCTGTGGGATTCAACTTTAAAAAGCCAGTGCAGATACGGACAGGGTAGTCTAGGGGGAGGACGAGCATCGTTTTGGCGTTCGCAGGCCAACGTTGACATCGTTTCGGCATTCGAAAACCTGTGTTGCTCCATATTTTCTTCAAAATGTTATTTCCATCTAAAGGGTCCGGGGGGCGGGCCCTCTAGGACCCCCCCCTGGATGCGCCACTGCAAACAATGGTGAATATAAACAAGGACGATGAGTGTATGATGTTGTTGTTGTTTATTATGATGATGGAGTTGATAGTACTGATTTTGATTAGTCATTGATGCCATTTAACCTTTTTGTTCTGTTCTCTTCTTTTTTCAACAGTATGTTTTGGTTGACATGGTTGACTGCCTGGGTGCTTCAACCCCATACACTTAGTTTAAATGTGTGCCATGACTCAACAGTTCTCTATAGGAAACTAGAACTGTCCAGCTCATTGACACACTTTCTGGAAAAAAATGGCTACAGTCAGAGTGCTTCAGGTCTATTACAGCGAAACACTTTGATACTGAAAAAGAGTGTACTGTTGCACTGTGAAAATGGCACTTTGTGTGTCATCATACATATGATTTGTCATGATCATACCCAATACTTTCAATGTTAATTTGATTTAAGGAGACTTATCCCTCTTGTTGGTGACAGCCAAACGAAAGGATTATGCATTTGATTTTCAATCCAAAATCAGTTATGACAAGTGAAGTGGCTTTCTCTTGATCGTGACTAATCAAACTGCCTCTATGTTTCCCGAGTTGAAAGTAGAGAAGATGACACTTCATCAGCTATCATGAATCACGAAGTGCAGTTTTCACAGTGAACTGGTCCTCATTTTTTCTTTATCAAAGTGCATCACTGTAAGGGGAGCCAAACATAATAATCTCTCAGACTGGCTTTATGCATTCCAAAGTGCAGCTGTGAACAAAACCAATGCTAGAACAGTGTCAGTCAGCCAACAACACAATAATTATTACACCTGCTTCAATAGTTGATAGGAGTGAAACATGACTGAAGCAAAATTGCACTATTTCAATGGGAGAGGACTTGGTGAGAAGGTCCGGATAATGATGTGCGCAGGAGGAATCGAGGTTTGTAATTTTCATTCATATTCTTTATTTACATGAAATTATTTCATTATTTATATTTAAAGTGTCGTAAATTTTTATTTGGTATGATCATGCAGTGAATTATTATCATGGCACAATATGTGTTGAAATTTTCTAATGTTGATGGTTAAACGTCACCGTTATGTGCCATCAATATTACTTCAACTCCAGCGCTTGATTTTCACCTACTTATCCAAACAGCAACATAAAAATCAGCCTGTTGGAAAATCTTTCTATGTATCTTTCTCTTGATTTAACTTATATTTTTATATTTCAATATTTTTCAGTATGAAGAGGTTCTGATGACTGAGAGAGCACAGATGGAAAAACTTTTGGAGGGTAAAGATAGATTTATTTTTAAAATGAATAGGATGACATAATAGACAGACAGACAGACAAATTCTTTATTGACCTGTGTAAAAAATATACACCCAGCCCTATATGGGTTACAAGTCATCAGAATAATTCAAAAGTAACTTTAACAACAAATTTTCTGGAAACTACAATATTAAAACATTTACAATCACATATTTACAATATTAAAACATTTACAATCACATATTTACATTATTTAAACAACAAACTTCTTCTTCTATGGAAAGCTTTAAACAAATATTCTGCAGTAAATTTAACTAAATCCTTGTAAATTTAACTAAATCCTTGGACATCAACAACTTAAATTTTTCTTGTAATGATAAAAAGTAAAAATCCACACAATGATCTAAAACACGAGTTAAAAGTAAATTATGTAAATCGTTATAAGTATTACAATGGAACAAAAAATGATTTTCATCTTCTAGAACATGATAGGAACAAAATTCACAAACTCTATATTCTAATGGTATATCATTGTAACGTCCTGTCTCTATTGCTAATGGTAAAACACCGAACCTAAATTGTGAAAGAACAGACAAATTTTATACACATTATCCTCAGTACCAAATGTAGTTTTAAACTCTCTGTAAGTTCTTAATTTTGGCATGTTAGTTACTTGATTTTTCCAGTTGGTTTTATAAATTTCCATCAGTTGACGTTGTGCATTTTCTAGGTTAATAGGTAAATTTTCTACAAAATTTTGAGTAAGATTCAATTTAGTGAATATTTGTAAAACCTCATTACTCCAATTTCTCTTGTTAATTTGTTTATCAACTTCAAACACTTGCTTTGTTAGTCTGTTTTCATCCATGTAAACAAGTCTATTCCAAAGACGGAGTATTTCAATATGACGTCTAGTTTTTGAATCAATCCATCCCATATCGCCTTTAAAAGCATGTTTTGGGGTAAAACTATTCACACCTAGAAAAAATCGTATTGCCCTGTTTTGTATTGCTTCAGGTTTAGAAAAGTCTTTGTAGCCCCAAACTCCTGAACAATAATCCATAATAGGAACAACACCTGAATCAAACAATTTACTGTATGTTTTAAATCCTAAACCTTTCAATTTGTAAACTTTGTTTTGGATACTTCCAAGCGCTCTTCCAGCCGAGTTGGCAAGGGCAGTTGATGTGACATTATAATCAAGACATTCTTCTAAGATTTGGCCCAGATATTTATAGCTTTTTACAATTTCAATTGATTCATTTCCATAGGTAAATTCACAGTTGCTAACATTTAGACCTTTATGTCTAAAGTGGACAATTTTTGTTTTATCAATATTAACTTTCATTTGCCATTTACTACACCATTGATACATTACATCAATCATTTTCTGTAAATCACTTTCAGACTCAGCAATTAAGGCCAAGTCATCTGCATACATAAGAATACTTAATTTAACATTGTCTGTAACATTTACACCCATTTCTAAATTTTTAATATCTAGAGCTAAGTCATTAATATATAAACCAAAAAGAGTAGGGATAATTGATCACCTTGTTTAACCCCTGAACCTAACTGAAATGTGTCTGTATTAGCATTATTAAGATTTACTTTAGCTACTGGGTTGGTGTATATACATTTTATGGCGTTGAATAGTTTTCCACCAAACCCCTGTTTCCTGAGTTTGAAAAATAGTAGTTCACGATTAACTGAATCAAAAGCCTTTTGTAGGTCTATAAAGGCGACAAAAGTTGAGCGTTTTTTATTTATTCTATTTCGAATAGTACTAGTTAAGCTATAAAGATGGTCTGAACAAGAGCGTTTTGGTCTAAAACCATTTTGTTCATCGACATATATATCATTAATCTCTGCTATTTGTAACAATCTGTTATTGATGATAGCTGAGAATAATTTAAAAATACATGACATTAGACTTATACCTCTGTATTGTAGTGGTATCCGTGGATCTATCATATTTGATTTTGGAATTGGTTTGATGATAGCCATATTCCACTCACTAGGCATGATGTTAGTAATGTATATTTTATTGAATAGAGATAAGAGTAATCCATTTGACAACCCATTTTTAAAAATTTCGTATGGTATGTTATCAACTCCCATGGATTTATTTAATTTTGTCTTTTGAATCACTTTCTCTATCTCTCTAATCTCAATTAAGTTTTCTTGATCATAAATTATAGGTATTTCATTTTCATGATCTTGTAAATATTCAATACATTCGTTATAAAAATTTAAATCAAATGTATCCACAGATTTAGGATTGTACAGGTTTTTAATATTATTGTAATTAGTGGTTCTTGTGAAATGCCTCCTGAATTGAAAAAAAAATCCTAATAATCAGAAAAATAACTAGTCTCAGGTCATTCACATTGACTGAATCATATTCTGAGAATATTTACAGGGTTGGGGCATGCTCATGATTCATGAATGTGATTGTGAGGTATTATTAAATATTATTATTTTTTGTCAAATTCGCTATCTCCAATCTTGATTCCAATTCAGCAAAACTTTAGATTGCTAATAATAAAACTTTCTTATGTTTCAGATGGATCCCTGATGTTCAATCAGCTGCCATTGTTGGAGATTGATGGACTCAAGTTAGTCCAGGGCAACGCAATGGCCAGATATGTCGCCAGAAGGTCAGGTCTCTACAGCGATGACCCTAAGATTCAGGCAAGGTACGATAATTATTAACTATTGCCACGTTCACCATTTTTTTAAATTCTGAAAACAAAATTTTCATTGAATGATGCTCAGAGGTTTATTTATGGGGTGTATTGGACCATGCCGCCTGGCCCAAAATTAACATGGGGAAGATAGGAAAAAGCCGCAATCGATCGTGTATTCGCCCCATGTTGTGGCCCCCCCCCTTCAGTCCATTAATGCTCCATTTCTTCAAAAATCACCAATAATAAGTGGTTAAACTTTCAGAATCGTATCCATGGATGAACTGGTTTACATCCAGAGGGTATTGAGAGAGTATAACAACCAATCAAAGACACAACTTAGTACTGAGTAATTTTTGCTTTTTGTAACGAAGCTTGAGCAGAATGTCAACATAACCACAGCACAGATTTTTTTATGGTGGATTGTACGCATTGTTTCCTTATCATGCTTATTGAAATAGCTAAATTTGTCTTAGGTGCAATACTCATCCAAATTATAAATAATTCTCTGCATAGTTCCAGTGAAATTAATAAATTCTTTCTTGACAGTCTTGAAATAGATAGTTTCTGGTGGGTGAAATTCTTAACATGTTGTTGTTTGGTTGGGAAACAACTATTTTCTGACATCGCGCCTGGGGGGGGGGAGGGTTGGTCTAATAATAGCATACTGGGCTGCCAATCGCTGGGTCGAGGGTTCGAATCCAGCTCTTGCTGGGTCACCTGGGCCTATGTTGGACGGCTGTTTCAATCATCCTTCGCCTCATTGCCATGTCCTCCTCCTGTCCTAATTGGCCTACCAAGTGCATAAATACAGGACATAAAGCCCCAATCATCCATCTGGTATCGCGCCTTCGAAATAAATATCGTTGTCGCTGCTGCCATGAAATAAATAATTTCCAGTTGCTGAAATCCCCCCCTAAATATGTAACAGGTGCCACCTTACAAATTGTTCTCTCTTTCTTCCAGACTGGACATGTTGTATGATGGTACGCGGGACTTCATGACAGTTTTCCTCGTACCTACACTGAAGCTTACAGATGCAGAAATGAAGGACAAAGCGAAGGAAAAAGCCTTGCCGAAATACATGCCCATTTTTGAAAAGGTGAGGAATATTACAACACTATCGAAATGCAGAACTTGAAAATATTGCTCAACCGCTGCCAGACAGCTAGACAGCTAGACAGACAGACAGACAATGACATTTTATTAACATAAATGATGCATAATATATATTTATAGAGGTTACATAACTGTACAGTTTTTCACAATGCCATCACATAATTCAGCTCTTGATGCCAGATTAATGAAGTCTAAATGCTAATCAGATAACTTACCATTCAACAGCTGTATTTTTTCCAGATTTTAAAAGAAAATGGTACCGGTTGTTTAGTTGGTGACAAAGTGAGCTTTGCTGATGTGGGGCTCTTGGAAGTGCTACTATCTGTTGAAGATTATGTCGGGGATGAGGCATTTGAGGGTTTTCCCTTGATAACTGTGAGTATGAGAATTTCACATAAAGATTTGTGTATTAACAAATATCCCAAGGGACACACCAGGGCTTTGGAGTCAGGTAGTCATTGGATCGACTCTGACTCCCGACTCCTTTGCCTTTCAGAAAAACGACTCCGACTCCGACTCCTTGGTCCTCCAGAATTTCGACTCCAACTCCGTCTCCCGACTCCTTTTTAAATACGGCATTATTTCGTAACAAGTTCCTTGTGGTTAGCAAAGAAAAAAAATCTAATCCACTACTTTTTCTTGGATTTTATGCATCAATAGTAGTTTAAGAAGTTATGTGTAATTGGTCTTTAGAAAAATTAATACTTTTCACATTGCTTTATAATGTGTTTTTGTCAGATATTTAGATAATCTTTAGGAGTCAGGAGTCACCAGATTAATTTTTCAACTCCGACTCCGACTTCACCTGAAAACCTAAGTTCGACTCTGACACCGACTCCACCGCAAAACCTCCAACTCAATGATTCCGACTCCCGCCTCCGACGCCAATGCCCTGGGACGCACAACGTAAGCACAACATTGCTAATTTGTGCACATGTCTGTCACCAGATGGCTCCCTGTCAGTACCTAAATTTAGAAGTCAAGTATTGCCATACATTGGAATCACACCCTGGACCTCAAAATTACAAGGATGGCATCAAACCACTCAGCCACCAAGACACATGGCATTGGAAAAAATCTTCACACCAATTGGGATCATAATATTATGGAAGATTTTAGAGCAGGGCAGGGAAGAGAGGCATACAGAGTAACTTGATTATGTGCATTTGAGAACTGCAGAAGAAGGTGGAATGTTCTCTTGATGCCTCCATTTCCTGCCCTGCCTGATATCAGTCTTTTAAGAGAGTGGCCAATCAGAGACTTGCATCATGACAAGTAAAATGTTGATTCCTGGTTGCAGGCCAGCATATAAATCCCACAGAACACTGTCCTGCTACCCTGAATACGTTTTTTTTTAATCCAGAAGGTGGCGCTCAAGGCTGGCTCAAGAAAATCATTTTTTGCTACAGACAGTTTTATGTGCATTGTGGAGGGCTCATATCTTGGTCACATAGAACTTTGAACTTTTTTATTGTTTATAGTGGAAGGTACAGTACATTCACATTTCATTAAAAAATTCATTATAGTAAATACCAAGCCCTAATAGGGCTTATCTACCACTTCATGACAGTTACATAATAAAAATCCAGGCGTACAGTCCCAACAATCTACAAAGAGTCAAAATTTACAACCGTAAACATATTACGTAAATGACTACTTACAACTTTAAACAAACATTAATGACAACTTACATAATATTACATTTTACAACTTTAAATATCTTATTTCCAACAATTTTTCAATGAATTTACATAACTGTATAGGCTCATTTTTAAACATATATACAAATTTCTGTGCTGGTTCCAATTCAGTAAAATTATTACAGCCTATACTGTTGTATAATTGTGTTCTAATATCATTATACGCTGAACAATTCAATATAAAGTGTTTTTCATCCTCTATGGAGTTATCTTCACACATTTGACATAATCTTTCTTCTACTGGCTGGTTTCTAAATCTGCCCGTTTCTATATTTAGAGGTAGTATAGAAATGTATGGTAGACATTATGTTGCCATAACGTGAACATGTTCAGATTTCCCACAAAATTGTGAAAGTATTTTGCCTTTAAAAATCATGATTGCAGTTCCGCATCTTTTCGATTCCTTTTGAGTAAGTTCAAACTTTATGTTACACACTATGACAGTTTCAAGTTGATCCAATACACACAGCTGATTGTACCATTTTTTTAATTTCAGAAATTTTTGACACAGATGAAGTCTCTAGATGGCATCAAAGTATATTTGAAAAAATACAGAAAAAGGAAAAATGATGAAAGATATAAAGCTGAATGTTTACGAGTCCTTGGGTGGGAGAAATATCCCTTTTAATATTTATTGGAATGATACTCAATGCAACGAATCTTGTGGACCAGTTCTGGATCATGTAAATTTAAGTGAAACAATGTTGATTAGATGCTTTGCTTATAGTTTAGTTTTGTGATATTTTGAAAATTCTTTTGTCCGAGGTCGCCTCGGGCTTTTTGTCATGATGCAGCTTCCTCAAGTGTAAACACTGAAAGTATGAAAATTTTTTTGATCACTAAAACATTTCACAGGCGAAATGACAACTCAAAGTAATGCTTGCCAGCAGTTACACTAGTCGTAACGATACCCTACCTGGAATTTCATGTCTCTCCCCTTGAATATAAGATTGTAATTGGCCAAAATCATCTCAGATTTCATGCAGCATTTGAAATCCAACACATATGTTTTGCAAAAACCGGATTGAAGTAGTAGTTGTTTGGTTCTCCCTGGACTCCGAAGATGGAAGGGAGGGACACAAACAAACTCCAGACTACTCTGCCACCTACCAGGCAAATTGATTCAAAGGCCCGAGGACATGGTGCATGCATTGCATGCCATTTTTATGTAACTGTACTTATGTTGTGCAATTAAAATATAAAGCAATCCATGAATTTTACTCCTTGTGTTCTAATTTCTAGGAAATGAAATTTTATAGCTACAGTTACCAGAGTTTAGGCCATTGCTGGGTTTCTAATGATTGAAAAAAAAAAAAATAAATCAAAGTTTTTTTTGATGATGTTTCATTTACCTTCATTTATTAAAAAATATTGCACGTTTTAAAAACTCAGTTTCTAGAGTGGAACTTCTACGGGGGGGGGAAGTTCCTACTATGGAACTTCTGTGGGGCCATCCACCTCCCCCCCCCCGACCACTGAGGTGGAGATAATCCTTTGAAGAAAATATGGATCAATGCAGGCCTGTCCCCTAGACTAACCTTACTTGATTCGCAAGAGAATCCAGATTTTAAAAACCTTTAAAGGGACCTTTTATACTTTACATAGAAGCGAATCTTGTTCATAATTTCAGCTTCTACATAACTTCAGTGATAGGCTTCCTTGTTGTTGTTTTTTTTTTCATTTTTAAAGGGAAATGATACAGTTCACACAAGTGCCCCCTAATGTTAATGAAAATTGAGAAAATATGGCCTGTTTTGTAACTAAAAATTCTAAAACAATTCAGTTAAAACTACAGAAACTTAAAGAAGAAAAATTGAATTCTAAATTTTTTTCAGAAATTTTTAACATGATGCCCCCCACCTCGTCGGTGGACCCGCCAACTGATTACTACGGGCTGTAGTTTGTAAAGGACCCTGGTGACCCCCCCCTCTTTTTTTTTAAATGAAATTGAAATTTCATATCTCAGCTTGAATATTATCAAGTTTTACTACATTTTCATGGGTATTTTTTATTTCATAAGCCCACTGATTAAAAAAAACATGATTTTCCCTATATTTCAATGTTGTTTCCTAAGACAAAAATTTGGGTGTGTACAAGTGTCAGTAGTTCTTTAAAAGTGCTGGTGACCCCCCATTTTTATTTTTTCCCTGTATTCCTAGTAGTCTCGGCATGCTTATCACAAAATCACTTTTCATGGTTGGTTCTGAATCATTTCCCTTTAAAGAAAGTGTTTGATTAGACACAGAAACTGCCTCAGGGCAAGTTCATGGAGGAACATACAAAAGAGGAGTCTGAAAAAGATATATCATATTTTCCCAGATAAAACAATCCAGCCAGGTCCTTGACACACATTAAAACACAGCTTGCACATTCACATATTTACATAAGCCGCGTATTGCACAAGGTAGTGACATTTATCTGTCCCTGTGGTTTCTACAGGGAAGTTAACAGGTGTGGAAGCTAAACAGGTCAATACGGCAAACATCGGTCTCTAACCCTTACATATCCATTACACACAACATTGTAGAGTGAACAAAATACAGAACCGTTGCTTTCAATAATTGATTGGATTGAAACATGGCTGAAGCTAAATTATATTATTTCGATGGAAGAGGACTTGGGGAGAAAGTCAGGATAATGCTGTGTGCAGGAGGAATCCAGGTTTGAAATTTTCATTTATTATTAGCAGCACAGCTGCTCTTACCCCAAGAATTTCATGCAATCTCGTTAGCACTCTGGAGGTCACTCTCTTTCACCAAATTTACTCTACATTCTCTATAGGTTTTTAACTTTCGACCAGTCACTGTTGATGCCTTTCTGTGATGGAAAAAATGATAAAGAAACAAAAATGGACTGGCTTCCATGGGTCAAAGGTCAACCATGGCTTTTTCTTCTTCTTCTTCTCCTTAGTACATCGGTGACCAGTGTGCTTGTGTTGGAACCATGCACTGACTGTGCTGCTTAAAGTGCTTGCACGTTATCTTATTTATCTGTACATATACCTATTACAATCCAGTGATGTTTTGTTTTCATTCAATCAGCAATATGATTCAAGAAAGACAAAAATTTTGTGATACAACATTGAACTAATATTAGCGCATGCTTATTAAATAGGAAATCAGTGGTTTTTTATTAAAAATAAAGTCAAAAGACTCACTTATATATATAGTATTTTATTGGTTCATAGTTACACGAACGATGCAAGATATAATTGAAGGTTAATATGAACATATAGAATTCAGTAAAAACTTAATATCAAGAATGTCAAAATTATTCAATTCAATGTCATTTTCTAGGGCAGCTGACAATTCTTTAATCATGACAGCTCTACTGTGCATGACAGTGTCTTTTTTCAATTGCACTTTTGGCCTACGACACATAAGAGTTTCCATGTCCCGACTCCATCTGTTTGCAGCATACAAGAAGTTCCGAGAGATTATGCCACCATAATCGAAGCTGTTTTTTACCAACATCATAGTTTAATGCTGATACTGTGATAGCAAAAAGAGACTTTCAATGAGACTTGTCTCTCCCATGCATCAGATAACCATGACTTTATGATAATTTTGAGCATCCAGCCTACACAATCATAATATCATTAAAAAAATTTACTGAAGTTATGGGTAGAAAAAAGAGGACATTAAAGCAGTACAGATGACATTAACCAAATGTTATCTGGTATAAACTACGACCTCTTTAAAAGCACTTCCTCTTGAGGAGATAACGGTATGAAAAAAAAAAGATCTCGCAGAAAAACAAATTTGTAACTCATTTAGTATGAGTAGAGCTCACACACATCTTATCAGTCATTGAACAAATTAAAAAAAAAAACAGTGCAAAATCTTTTCAATCAATAAAGCTGTATCATAACAATGATAATTAGGGGGTCTCAAGTGGGGGGGGGGGGCACCTGAGGAGGAGCACACAATTTTCTTTGGGGAGGAGCACCTGACACTAACCATATTTTTCAACACACAATTTTCATAGTAGCGGGCACCTGTGGGGACTAATATGAGTGTATACGGGGGGGGGGGGGATAACTGGGCCTATATGGGTGGGGCCCCTCTCCCCGGTATCGGTGGCATAACTACAACAATTGGGGAATCGATGTATGTACCCACCCGGTGGGTACATACATCATTTGAGCCACCCGGTGGGTACATACATGTACATCGATTCCCCAATTGTTGTAGTTATGCCACCGATACCGGGGAGAGGGGAGGGGGAGCATTAGGTCCCGAGCTAATGCAGTTGTTAGCTCTCTGGCTTTTCCCAATATTGGACCTGTGCTTCTCCAGGTGCCCCTTAGTCACGGGCCTAACCAACATGAAAGATAAATGTCTATCACTTGTTCTAATTTCATGATGCCAATCTTCACCATAGTAAATACAAGGGTGAGATATTCAAGTCATGCTTCACTGGTCATGTGTTGATTCCAAGTCAGAAATGAGCTGAAATAACTGCTTCAGCAATATGCTATGCATTCCACAGGCACATCAGTCCAAGATTTGCCTATAATCTAACATTCCAAGCACTTTCAATGGTTTTAAATACCTTCTAAGTGTCCAAAATCAGTCTTCATTCTTCTGTTTATCATTGGGAGCAAGGCAGCATAAGAAGGAAGTCAGCTGGCATTTACAGAATCATCAGGATTGGCCCCTGGATTCAGTCACATGATTCATTTACCTTATGTATGCATGTCAATTAAGGACCATATAAGGAGTGTGTGGGGAAGACTAAAGCTCATAAGTTTGCATTGGTCATAAGAATGATGCTATGTTTAAATAGCATTTAGCAAAGCAATTACAGATGTCTTCGTACCACTGCTAAACACAAAGATTAAAAAAAGAAAACAGTGCAAAGGGATTAAAATAGATCCACCAAAAATAGAGACAAAACAATTTCAATGACACAGTCATGTGCTAACATCATCAGCAATAAAATGGCACAAAATTACACATAGTCAATGCCATGTTGAAGGTGGGGGTTGTTGGGCTGAGCCGACGTACACCCACTCCCTAAATGTGGATATATTCAATGCTTAATATTTGTATTTTTACAAAAGTCACAAAAATTTACACACCCAATGGTACATAATGCCCTGCACATGCCACTGATAGATCTATATCTGTGAGAAGTATTGCAGTTGAGAACTTGAGATTTGCCGAAAATAGTAGTCATTAAAATCACAAATTATAATACTTCTTAATTTTTGTGTGTACATGTATTTGAATTGGCACTTATTTAATGCATTGTCTAAAATGAAGGGTTTAGTTACTCATGTTTCAGTAGGGGAGGGGACATTTCTGACAACTTTATTTCTTGAATATTGAATTTTCTGTAGTAATTATTATGATGTTTTATAAATTTGCTTAATTTTTCAATTACTTCATGGCTCAATTTCCATAATCAGTTATAAAATAATACACAAGGGGGCAGCAGCTCCTTGCACTGTAATTCAACTGGATATGGGCTTTCTTCATTTATAGTCGGATGTTTGCCTTATAGTTTGATGTGTATAAAATGTATTGAGCAGGGAATGTTGAATGGCAATTTGGAGGAGGATGGATCACAGGCCTACAGTAAAACTGCAAATTTTTTAATTTGATAAAATGTGTGAACCAGATCTAGAAAGGCGACACTAAAACTTGTGACGCCCTTAAACAAATTTATGTCCCGTCTACCATAAAAATTTTGATCCAGAATTTAGGATTTTGGACTCTAGTACTGGAAGAAAAAATCACAGCAGTAAGTCCGCTTTTCATGCTCGAAGATTGATGTGCAAAACAAATCCAATATCAATTTCATCAGGGTATTAAGACAGAAATTTGTACCACAAGAAAAAGTACAAATCAGTTATGAATTTATTAAAACTTTATTGTTGCAGTCAACAAGAAAATAAAAAAAAGTTAAGTTTATCACAAATCCAACTGTAAGTAGAGAATAAATATTGAAACAAGAAATCTGTTGTTTAATAGAACAACATCATTGATGGTTTTCTATTAGGCAATCTCAAAGGAAAATATTGCCAGTCTTTTAACTAGCAGGGATATATCAGATTTAATTGGCTCAGGCCTGAGACGGGAGAACCATAACATAGCCGTGAATTTGCATCGATTGACAGCTTTTACTATTGACAGGAGGATTGATGGTGCAATGCTCTTCCCATTAATAGACCACAGTTAACTATATAAAGTGGACATTGAACATCTTCATTACACATAATATTGTAAGTGATACATTCTAATTTCTTGTTAAGTTAAATAATGGTTTATAAATATGCACAACTAGATTTCCGGAGCAGGACAGAACACACACAAGCTATGCAATAGTAGAGATCATCAATCTGGAAATACAAAAATGAAATCAGTTAGAATCTGATCAATTAAACGGAATTGTAAAAAAATTTTGAATTTATTTGTATTTAATTGACGAGGCTCCTTGGCCATTTTACTTTTGAATTCCCTGTCCTGTCTGAAATTTGTTTAATGGAATTTAGAATTCTCGGTCCCTCAGCTCTGGGTGGGGTCTTTTGGTCCCCCATGTTCTTTGGCCATTTTACTTTTGAATTCCCAGTCCCCGATAACCCCCATCCACAGCCAGGGGTGCCAGAAGGAATAGCGGGCGGCAGGGGCGGTCAGATGAAAAAAAGGGCAAATCATATTCACGCCAATTTGGCATGACAAAATTGAAATAGTGAGTCAAAAGTAATTTTGAATATATGCTTACTGAAACTTACTAATTTGTGCCTAAAATTAGTAAAATAAGGCTTAATATTGTTTTTTACTTTAAGATCTAAAGGGCACCCTTGCCCCCCTGCCCCCCTTGGACAAGGGCAGGAGGGGCAATTGCCCCTCCTGCCCTGCTGTTCCGCCACCCCTGTCCAGAGCCTCATTGACAGGCTATGATGCTTTAATTAAATTTATTTTCAATTCAACCAGTACATATTCTGTGCAGTTATTTATCATTCCTCAGCAAAACATTTGCACCACCGGACATAACAATCTGATCATTGCATGTATTTGCAGTTTGATTGCATCATTTTTATCTGCACCAGTATACCCTGCGTGAGAGTATCTCTATTTAAAAAATCTTTTAAGTTAAAATTACCAGAACGTCCTCAATCCAAATTATTTCTCTGATCTCACCAGAAGAGGCCAAATAGCAGGTTACAAGAGAAGAATACAGTTGTTGACTATATAGTATCAAAAATTAAACTTTCACTATTCACAGGATTGAAAAATTGGCCAGTTGGTGGCTCCCCCTCATGGTAAATGGGCATATCCATTTGAAAGACTCCAATTTTTTCAAAATACGAATAGGGTCAATAAAATCTGCAGGTTCAGGCTGGAGTCACCATAAACGTATGAATAAGAAGGGGGCAACCATTTAACATCAAAGTGAGGGTGGGGGGGGGGGTTGGAGTAATTTTTTAATTAATAAGTTCTTGCTCTGTTTTGCTGAAATAAATGAATTCTTTTTGACCAGTCTTGAAATAAATAATTTTTGGAAGGGGTATTTCTGAGTAAACCTCCAACCCCCCTTGGGATTAAAACATCAGACCCTAAACATTAGAATTGTTTTCAAAATGCAGTACTATTAGTGTTTCCAATGAGTCTCGATCGACACCTCTCGAGAATGACATGGTCTGGTGCACAAGAATCGAGAATTTCTCGAGAAATCTAGGACACTGTCCTGCCATTGGCACAATAATAAAACAAGAGAGATTCACATTTTTTGGCTTTTATGATATCCTTTATAGTTTTAATGTTAATCTGTGTGTTTTGTTTCCTATAAACCACAGCTAAACATCTAGATATTATACAATTTTAAAACATTTGTACAAGTTCAACTTCAGCATTTCTAAGGTATACAATGGGGATTATCATCAACAGATATTTAAATTGAACAATGGAGCAATTACACAATAACAATAATATCAAGCAAAACAAAACAACATCCCAATGGTTTGTAACTGTTATAAACATTAAACACATGAACACCATGTTAAACAATGATCAACATTTCAATTCTCGAGACTCGCTCAGCCAGACGAGAAAATGCTGAGTCATTGCTGATCTCGAGACTTCTCGAGAACTCTCGCTCTCATTGGAAACTCTAAGTACTATAAATTAAGCACAATGGCTTTGAGATATTCAAGTTTATATACAAGGGAATATCTTTGTTGATCTATGTTTTATTTACCTTGTACATGTAAACCAATAAAACATTTATAATTTTTCTTTCTCACATACCGTTCCCAAAAGCACTTTTTCCTTCACAGGAATAAAAAAGCTGTCATCACTTCAGCGTCCTTTTGAAGACTATTAATAAGAGGTGGCAGTTTAGCAATGACTACCTGAAATTAAATATGTTTTTATTTGTAGTGTTATGCAAGTTTGCTTGTACAAAAAGGTATATGTTTTTAAGCAGTTTATTGAGACCTTACAGCTCAGCTACAATACAGCAAGCACGCAAATAAAATTTACTGATCGGCAAAACAATTTTAATGTTTTAACTCATAATTTGTCATTATTCCAAATAATACACTTATATAAACAGGTAAACTGTTTAAAAAACAAACTCACCTTAATTTTAGAGCAAGGTGCTTGCTGGAATTATTTGTTGTCTCTTCAGGTACATTTAATTCCTCAGCTCTTCCAGAAGAAAATTATAGCACACCAGTAACCTGAAAATATGAAGTATTACAATTAGAATATCTATTTAACAAAAGAATACAACTGTTATCAAAAAGGAAAAATCAAGAGTAATATTTTATATTATTATATACTATAATCTACACTTGCAAATATCCAACCGCACTAGATGAACACTCACATAAGATACTTCAGTGGTCAATGTGGAGAATATGATGTCCATTTGCAGAGAATTTTATCTTCATTCCTTACTTTTATACGGAAGCCTGCATCAAATAACACAGAATTGTATAAGCGTATTATAGCCAATGTCCAAGAGTTGCAATTTAATTTTCATTGGGATATGGCTTAGAGGAAGATACAACGACATAATAATTTGTATGCAATAAAATAATGATGTGTCACACATCTCGAATCTGACCAGATATAGATTAGAAATGGTGAAGAAGGGTTTCACTATACTTTTTGGTGGGAGGGTACAGTGAATCAGTGCCGTTTTGAAAAAATTAAACTCTTAAAAATGTTTTCCCACCTTCAGAATAACTAAGGTAAGTATTTGAACTGTATTTCCACCAGGTTCAATGACTGTTTTTTCTGCAAAAAAACTTCCCGTAGTACCAAGAGTTGCTTGTCATTACTACAGAGAATAAAGTGATCATGGTACCCTGAATGGCTCCCAATTCGCTGTGCCCTGTTGAGCGCCCGTCAAATACATCAAACAAATTAACATTAAATAAATATGGCCATTTACCATCCAAAGAAGTTCGTTATTCACACTGCCCCATGATTCACTGCAACCCTGCTCCCCCGTATTAATCTCACTGAGACAAAAAGTGTATCTCAATGATGAAAACATAGATATAGAAAATTATATTAATATTTTTGATTGTATATCTTACCCACTGTTAATGTCCACCGTGTTTGAAATCCCTATATACAGTCCAAACCTGTTTTCCAAGGCACTGTCACTGCATTATTGCAAGTCTAGAAAAAAAAAAACTCAGCAATTAGCATCCCTGTAGTGATGAAAAAAATATACTAGCACTGAGACAGAAAGTGTTGCTCAATGATGAAAAAATAGATGTTTATATAAAATTATATTAATGTTTAATTGCATATCTTACCCACTGTTGATGTCCATCATGTTTGAAAGTGATGTGTATACTGTCTAAACCTGTTTTCCAAGGCACTGTCACTGCATTGCTGCAAGTCTAGAAAAAAATACACAAAGAAAAAACATGCAATTAGCATCACCATAGTGATGAAAAAATATAAGAGCAAAAATCTGCATGATAAAAATATTTGCATTAATTATTATTTTTCCTTACTGATCGACCCAGTCGAGAGAAACTTCAATCAGGTAACAATGTAGTTTATAATTATACTATGTTATTGTTATTGCACCAGAAGGAATGCTTAATATACTAGACAGTTGTAACAAAGTATCAGATCACAGCAAACTGTGAAGAGTATTGTCTGGCTTGATATGTTCTTGCAATAAATGAACAAAAACAAAACATCAAACAGAGCAGCACTCAAAGCTGAATAGTCTATTTTCTGATATGACATTCATAATTACAAAATAGCATTGAAAATTCTGACTGGTACACTGTATGTCAACACATTGAAAATAAACTTACCAAGACTCATAATCCTTTCAGTTCCTTTCTTCCACAAGTTATTAGAACTTCAAAAATAATGGATTTGAATGTTCTTGCAGGCAAAGGTTATGGATAAATGTTTCTCCTTGAAGATCTCACACAGTTATCCACAGTGCAATGACTTCTCAGGCTGCTGGCTTAGGTGTTTTGATGGTTGGTCTAGATTGATGCGGGGAGGGGGGGAGGGATCAGTGACATCAAAAAATAATCTCTAAACAGTCAGAGGCAGCTTAGGCTGTGTTGCTCTTAGTGTTAGACAAATTCAAAGGTAAGATTTCATGTATTAATGATATATTATTGCAAAAATATATTGTGACCAAAGACAACCTTAATCAATATATTAAGGGATGCAATAGTGCAAAAAATATAAAAGCTGCAATTGAGGGAAATATTAGCTGTTTCTGCATGATTGCATTCCCAAGCCATTCCAGAGTGTGACACCCTTACCTAATATGTCAACAAAGCAGGACAGGACTGATCTTACAGATGTGGGAGTTAAGTATCTTTTAATAGCTGGTTGGGCCCGTGCCCTTTGTACACTGTAAACTTTGAATTTTGATTCAGCTTAAATGATTGAGTGAGATGGTTGCACAAATCCTGCAAGCTCACACAGCTTGCTGCTTTAAGTTATGACAGCGGAAAGATTATCATAACTCAAAACAACAAGCTGTGTCAGCTCAAACAAATTGTGCAACCATCTCACTCAATCATTTGAGCCAACTCAGAATTTCAGATTTTACAGTGTATGAACTTCTTTACTCAGATGTTACCTGGACCTGGACCTGAAGAGGGCAGTCTGGTGAAACTGAGAACTGCATGCTGCTGCCACCTGGCACAAAAGTTGATTTCCTATGCTACAGCATTGCTGTCCCAAGAAATAGTTCCAATTTCATTGCACATTCACAAAATTTCTATTCAACATTGATGTATACTAGAGTCAGACTCGGCAATCACATTCTCTAAGGAAGTAGACAAGGCCATCAGCACACTCAGAAACAGCCCCGGTGTCTTCCAGACAAAATTGTGTGTGTTCTTCTGGTCGAAAGTTGGTGGACTGCTCGCAGGAGCTCGCTGAATAGCACACTAGTCACTAGGTGGCAACACAAGACAGCATATGTTCTGATCTGTGGCAATGCAAGAGCAGTCCACTTGTAGACAGTGAAGAGGGTATGATCGACATAAGTTTAATCAACCTTCACCATTGCTGTGTTTCCCTTCTCTCCAAATTAACCCGACATCTTGTTAACTTGAAACTATCACTCATTCAGCTTGCATTTGTATATAATCTGTCTATCTGGTATCTATCATCGTATCTGCAATTCAGTTTTCTTCTTTTTTTAAGTTTGAAGAGGTAATAATGACTGAAAGAGCCCAAATGGAAAAACTACTTGCGGGTTAGTATTCTTTATGTGACATACATTATAATTAGAATATTGATATCCTTCAATTAAAAAAAAAATGCTTTCACCCACAAGCTGTGTACGTATAGATTTATCTTTTTTTCAGCACATTTTATCCATATTTGTATGGAAATTTCCTATAGTGTTTAATTTTGTAAAAAAAAAGAAGAAAAAAATGTGTTGTCCGAAGGGTGTAATGATGCCACCACCACTCTTTTAGATGAAGACAGATAAAATTCTATTTGACAAAATCCCCATGTGCATATATGTTTTACAAAATTGTTTTAAAACATATCATTTTCAGTCAAATTTGATCTGGTAATTTTGTTTCCTCATACGCTTTCATTGTGCTGCAATCTGAGGCAGTTAAACTCAACAAATTAGATTACCACTTCTGCATGGCACAATGTTTCAGATGGATCCCTCATGTTCAACCAGCTGCCATTGTTGGAGATTGATGGACTCAAGTTAGTCCAGGGCAACGCAATGGCCAGATATGTTGCCAGAAGGTCAGGTCTCTACAGTGATGACCTTAAGATTCAAGCAAGGTAAACTAAACCATGTTCATTATACAAAAATGTTCGATCTTTCACTGTAAAATCTGAATTTTGATTGAGTGAGATGGTTGCACAATTCCTTTGAGCCAAGAGAGCTTGTTGTTTATAAGTTATAACAATCTTTATGTTGTTATAACTTATAAACAACAAGCTATCATGACTCAAACAAATTGTGCAACCATCTCACCCAATCATTTGAGCTAACTCAAAATTTCAAATTTTACAGTGTTGTTATCATGATGTTTCCATTTGACCAGGAACCGAATGTGTGCTTTGGGCCTGTCTCAAACAGTTCATCATGAAACAATTGCATTTTATCTTGTATAATCCATTACCTAATTTGAAAGAGAGCCAAACTTCTTGGGAGTGTTAGTATCTGCGAGTATTGTCGACATTTACTCATCAGATCAGAGCCTTGATTGCAGGTCAAATACAATCCATGACATCACCATGGACAAGATGTCATAATGTTCCCATTCAGAGATATCATCAAACCATTGAATGTATAAAAATAACATCTAGTAGTCCTCACCAGGGGCTCTCAGTGCACGACTGATGTAACACAATTAGTATGCCTGTGTTCTCTAAATAGCTCACTAACCTGCACTCCCTCTCTGATCCCAGCTGTGTGAAGCACCCCAAAATTTTGGCACTTGGTTGAAGTCTTTGATCTTTAGCTGAATTGTCTTAAGTGGGTGTTGGATCGTCATTCAGGTCATTATTTTGTTTTCTTCTGTTTCAGATTGGATATGTTGTATGATGGAACCCGGGACTTCTTGATGTGTTTCCTTGGGGCTGTGATAAGGGTTACAGAAGAAGAAGTTAAACAAAAAGTACAGGAAATCACCTTGCCTAAATTCATGCCCATTTATGAAAAGGTGAAGATTGATTTTAGCTTTCGTATTCTAACAGGAAGCTTTGCCTGTGTTTTGAACTTTGTTTCAGACAGAACATTGTTCAACATGTACATTTACCTACAAACTTTGTGACTTGTTCATGCAAATCAACTTGCATATTTGACTGAAAGAGAGTATAGTATGTTGACCGGTGGCATCAGAGCTCTGTAGCACTGCCCTATATGGCTGTGTCAGTTGTTCTGAGAGCATGGCATGGCCATTCCAGGAGCATTTTTCCGGTCCTATTCTCATTTCCAGGGTAGATATTGTATTAGCTATACCTCTGTCCACAGATTTACTTGCTACAAGTCTCTCTTTCAGTCTTTGAATCATCAAATTGTTGTTGCGTTGTTTTTTAACAGTTGCTTGCGGTCTGTATTGCAGGAGGAATTTTCTGGAAGCTTCTGACCACAGAGGAGGTCGCATTATTTCACCAATCACTTTATAACTTAGCATGCAGTCTCAAGATAATTTTATCTTGCTTCCATCAACTTTTGGTAAACTTCTGTGACAATAAATTTTTGTTTTCTAAACTAAAATGTACCCTTTTCCCGCGAATTTTAAATGTTCTGCTGTAGTGGTAGCAACAGCCAAGTGCCAGCCATGCAGGGGGATTGTTTGCAAATTAATTAAAAAGCTTAAAACTATACAGGAAGGAAGGAAGGAAGGAAGGAAGGAAGATAAATGTAGACAAATATAAATTGTTAGATAGATAGATAAATAGATGGGCAGATAGGTACTGCAAGCAGCTGTTAAAGTGCTTGCACATTATTTTTTCAGATTCTTAAGGAAAGTGGGACAGGATACCTAGTAGGAGACAAAGTCAGTTTTGCAGATGTGGGACTCCTGGAAGTGCTGCTGTCTGTGGAGGATTACATGGGGGAAGAGGCATTTAAGGATTATTCTTTGTTGGGGGTAATTATTATGCAAATACTATATCATTCACACTTTTTCAAATAATACTTAAAGTGCAAGTGCAATATATTTGGCCACCAGGATTAAATGGAACGTGTCTTGCTATTGGGTCATTGCCCCGGGGTCATTGCTAAACATCCTCAACTTAAAAATTGCTTGCAGGAGCAAGGATACTAATCTGATAAGACAAATACTTATGGGATCATGAAAGACGATATTTGAGACAAGTTGGATACAAATGGCTTCCAGTTTTCTGTGCCCTACTATCAGTTATTGGTCAGAGTCTTGGTAAGTAATTGAAACCTGAAATAAAATTGGCCTTGTGTTTCGCTTACTTATCACAGAGTTTGACACATATCTTAGTAAACATCACCCGTTTAACTTACTTACAGGCGGCACTGTATATATCCACCAGAACCAATGCCAATTATATTATAATTAATGCAAACATTTTCCTTCTTCAGGAGTTCTTGGCAAAGATGAAGTCTCTAGATGGCATCAAAGTTTATTTGGAAAAATACAGAAAAAGGAAAAATGATGAAAGATATAAAGCGGACGTGATGAGGGTATTAGGATGGGAAAAGTTTCCATAGACATCCTGTTATTTTTTGAGTTCCACTCAATACAACAATCGCAGTACCAGGTGACCAGGACAGGTCTAATAAATTGTTGTTTTAAATATATCACTCGACATGAGACACATAGGGGAGACCGGGGCACGTTGGACCACGGGGCACATTGGACCTCGGGGCATGTTGGACCATTGCCGATATTTTTTTATGAAACTTGTAGAGTTATCCAAATCTCCAATGAAGAGACCTTTTGATATATGCCTTTTTGCCAAAAAATTCCATGAGCATTGAAGGAAAAGTGCGAGTTCCTTTTCGGGGTACCTGATATTTGGCATAAAAACTGACTTTATCCAAGTTTCCTGATTTCACTTTCAACCTTGTCAGTGAGGCATGCTCATTTTCATAAGAAGTTGAGATGAGGTAGTTTCGACCAGCATTGCCGGGGCTTGTTTCATCATAGTAAACTGTATTGACTGACAAAAAAAATCCTCAAAATGCCGGCTGTATTATTTTTGACATTAATAGAGCACCTAAGTCATTCCTGTGCAATGTGAGGGAAAATCAGTACAGTTGGCTAATCTTCCAGCCCTTCTAGGTGAAACAAGACTTCACATAGTTATATGGGTAAATATTTAGATATAATCATTCTGCAATGATACACAAGTGTGTGATGTGATCTTTGCGAATAGAATGATGTGTTTGTACTCTCTTCCACTTTGCTGGACTTTTATTCCGTGGTCCAACTTCTTGGAGCCGGGGCACATTGGACCATAAAAAAACTATTTTTAAACTTATTTTCTCCAACTATACAAGGTAGATCGACTTGGTCTGGCATGAGGGTGTTGTAAATGTTAAGAAGTCAGTCAATAAAAATACTTTTCATTTCGAGAAGTTTTCGAAGGAGAGCCAAAAAATAAAAAAGCCGACCAACGTGCTCCGGTCTCCCCTGACTCGAATTTTTATACGTAATGTTATATGACTGTTATACTTATATCTTTATGTGAAATGTATTTAAATAAACAGATTAATATTCAAAAGTATGAAGTCATTGAATTGAGCTACTGACAGTGGATGCACTGCGGTCAAAACTTTTTGCTGCCCTTTTAATGAAACACAAGCCCAAGCCTAAATGGAGAATTTTTTTTTCCCTATTATATCCAATGGTACCGCATTCAGATTAAGCATGCATTCTCATTCACACAAAAATAAGACAATTTCCAAACGGGTAATGGATTTTTGTGGCGTTGGCCAATCATCAGTTACTGCCTAATTCGCCCCAACACCACCCTCGTGGACATTGAGAGTTGATCCAATGTTGGTCTAATGAAGCACTAAACCTCCTATCCACATTTGACCAAACGTTGCTAAACTACGTAAAATGTAGACAATTTTTTACAGCATTAAAGCTTACCGTAGAACGGGGTGACTTTGAACAGTCCGGGGTGACTTTGAACGCTTTTATGAAAAAGATTGATCCTCTGTGAATGCGAAATTAAATTAGATAAGGGTAGCTTATTTAATTTTGCATTCATTGCTTCATTCAATCATCACCAGCAAGCATTCTGTTGGAGGTTTTTATAATCTCAAAGTTACCAGATAGATTGGAATAGGTTTGGTATAGATGGCGCTACAAGGCTCTCTGAGACTCAGGGTCCTAGGTTCTGCAACTTTGTGCAAACCTTCAACAAACCTTTGGAAGATACATATGATCAGACGTTTGCTCTGAACATTACATTCAAACGTTGTCCATACGTATCAAAGACACATTGGAGAAACCTTTGAACTTACGTATGGCCAAACGTGCGACCATACCTTTGATAAACCTATGAATCAAAGGTATGGTCATACGTTCTTCAAACAAGAATATGGATTTTGTACTAAAACAAATTTTCCTTCATAATTCTTTCAATTATTGAGCCAAGTTGACAAATAAGGTATCTATATACAAAAAAAGAGAGGTTGAACTTTTCTACATAAATCTACCATCAATTTATGTAAATTAGCTCATTTGCATATGCCAAATAAGGACAATCTTAACGGGCCTCACCTGAATTTTTCTGATGGTAAAGCAGATATAAGCGTATAAGGGGAAAACCATATCTTCAGGGAGGTCAGCGTAGTACTTATGTCCCAAGGCACATAGCAGAGTTAAGTTTAAGCTTTTAAAAAACTGTGTTGTGCATCGGAAGGATTTGACTGGCTCAGGGGTTTATACTTTATAGCTATGACATAGCATTTTTCAGATAAAAACATAACAATAACAGCTCAGTCACACACGTTATACAACACATGCAGCTTGCATATTCACATATTTGCACCAGCCACATAGTGCACAAGATAGAGAAAAATCTAACAATCCAGCCAGCTCAGTCACACACATTATACAACACAGCTTGCATATTCTCATATTTGCACCAGCCACATAGTGCATGAGATAGAGAAAAACATAACAATCCAGCCAGCTCAGTCGCACATATTATAAAACACAGTTTGCATATTCGCATATTTGCACCAGCCACAGAGTGCACGAGATAGAGAAAAACATAACAATCCAGCCAGCTCAGTCACACACATTATACAACACAGCTTGCATATTCTCATATTTGCACCAGTCACGTAGTGCATGAGATAGAGAAAAACATAAAAATCCAGCCTACTCAGTCTCACACGTTATACAACACAGCTTGCATATTCGCATATTTGCACCAGCCACATAGTGCACGAGATAGAGAAAAACATAACAATCCAGCCAGCTCAGCGACACATATTATAAAACACAGTTTGCGTATTGCATATTTACACCAGCCACAGAGTGCACGAGATAGAGAAAAACATAACAGTCCAGCCAGCTCAGTCACACACATTATACAACACAGCTTGCATATTCTCATATTTGCACCAGTCACATAGTGCATGAGATAGAGAAAAACATAACAATCCAGCCAACTCAGTCACACACGTTATACAACACAGCTTGCGTATACGAGCATTTACACCAGCCACAGAGTGCATGGGATAGAGAAAAACATAACAATCCAGCCAGCTCAGTCACACACATTATACAACACAGCTTGCATATTCTCATATTTGCACCAGTCACATAGTGCATGAGATAGAGAAAAACATAAAAATCCAGCCTACTCAGTCTCACACGTTATACAACACAGCTTGCATATTCGCATATTTGCAGGAGCCACATAGTGCACGAGATAGAGAAAAACATAACAATCCAGCCAGCTCAGTCACACACATTATACAACACAGCTTGCATATTCGCATATTTGCACCAGCCACATAGTGCACGAGATAGAGAAAAACATAACAATCCAGCCAGCTCAGTCACACACATTATACAACACAGCTTGCATATTCGCATATTTGCACCAGCCACATAATGCACGAGATCGAGACAATGTCACCTCCATCCCTGGGATTGCTGTTGGAAAGTTGACAAGTGTACAAGCTAATTAGGACCTGTCTACAAGTGGACCGCTGTTACATTGCCACTTCTTTTTCCAGCCTTGGCAGATCAGAACATAATATTATGCTGTCTTGTATTGCCACCTGGTGACTAGTGTGCTATTCCGCGAGCTCCTGCGACCAGTCCACTTCATTTCAGTCTGAGGAACTCGCTCAATTTTGTCTGGAAGAAACCGGGACTGTTTATGAGTGTGCTGATGGCGTTGTCTACTTCCTTAGAGAATGTGATTGCCGAGTGACGAGTCTGACTCTGGTTTACATCAATGTTGAATAGAAATTTTGTGAATGTGCAATGAAATCGGAACTATTTCTTGGGACAGCAATGCTGTAGCATATAAAATCAACTTTTGTGCCAGGTGGCAGCAGTATGCAGTTCTCATTTTCACCAGACTGAAATAGGACAATATCACAAACATCAGTCAGTGACTCTTTAATACCTGTTGTACACATTGTAGTGTCAAAAACACAAGTCATTCCTTTAAATAATTGATTGGGTTGAAACATGGCTGAAGCTAAATTGTATTATTTCGATGGAAGAGGACTTGGGGAGAAAGTCAGGATAATGCTGTGTGCAGGAGGGATCCAGGTATGTCATTTATTATAAAGTCAATTTATTTTCTCTATGTTGTTTGTGATTTGTTTTCATTCAATCAACATGGTTCAAGTAAAACTAATAGAACGAAGAGAGCACCCAAACAACCAAGTAAGGTCGAGACCGGCTTGGTTGCGCCAAGAAGACGGAGAGGGAGGAGAAGGACAGAGTAGTGACACTGCTCTGGGGAAAAGACCCTGGTCCGTAGAACGATGTTAAGGTGGCCGGACCTCGGTTGCGACTTTCCGCCGTCAACCAAGGTAGACTAGGCCAAATTGGCTTGAAAGTAGCAATTGGGCATGTTACTCCCAGGTAAGGCAAGGCCTGGTTCGGACTGGAAGTTATTCGCAGATCGTTTATTCTCATGCCATCCTGCAGCCATGGTCCAACAGAGTGAAGACCAAGATTTCCGGTTAATCCCAATCTTAAATTTTTGAGTGTTGTGGATCCTGATGTCTTCTAACTTTATGAGCAAGTAAGGTCACTGACTTACAGCCACTGATTGTGGAGGGATAGTCATCCATTTATATGATTGTGAAGAAAGGAGATGATGTTGCAGATCCTGTCTGGTATTTTGAATTGACTGGTGGTATCTGCCCCCAAGCCTTCGGGGTAGTCAATACGGCTTGTCAAATTTTTGAGTGATGGGAATGTTGGCTCACTGGGTGCGATGAAGGTCTCGTCCCATTTGATAGTAGTAGGCGGAGATTCCTGGAAGTGCGACATTCCGTCGTCCGGTCGAGTGTCATGAGGCAGTAACTGGTGTGGCACTGGAGGAAACATTATGAGCTCTTAAAATGGTTTGGAGTTGATTCCAGTATTGGTTGGGCTATAGAACAGCAAATATCAGCCGGCCCTCCCCGACTGTAACTTTCCGCCATCAGCTGGGCTCGCCATGACATCACTTCTAGGCCCATTTGTCCAGCACCTTTGGGGTTCTGTTCCCCACATTGGTCCTATCCTTGTCCCTGTTGGCACACCAGTCTTGTACTTGGGATCATGGCCCTTACCGGCAGGGCAAAGCACTTGACAAAACACAGATGGTCGTCTCGCAATACTACTCTGGAGTGTGATAGCTGAACAGGACCCCGATTCAAGATTCTCTCAGGAGGCTTTCTCAGTCATTTAACCATGGTCCTGTGTCGTGGTATCTGGAAAGACAATTGAGTATAAAAAAATGTGATTTTTAATTAGTTATAGCCTACCGGGAGTTGAGGCATGGGAATGAATTTAAGAAATTGGTTTCGGGGAGGTAGTCTTTGCACTACCGATAGAGTTATATTAAGTAAGATAGGTTTAAACATGAAGGTGAGGACGAATTAACAGAAAGATTTAGTCCAAAAATCCACAAATGTGTGGCAACAGTTAAAGGAAAAATTATTGAGAATCTGTAAGCCACGAAGGTTAGTGGCAGAAAAGTGAAGTGATGGGAGAACAGGTAAGAAGATATTGTAGGAAGAAATTTAAGGGAGGAGTGGAGCAGAAAAATTAGGGCACGAATGGCACATGAACAGGTTTTTTTTTTTTTTAATTTTTTTAAATCTTTTTTTTTTTTTTTTTAATTTTTTTTATTTTATTTTTTATTTTTTAATCTATATATATACGATTTTACGAAGGTGTGGTGGGATAAGAAAGAGAACCACAAAGGTCTAGTGGCACCAATTGAATGGGATGAAGGGGCTGTGGGAAGAAATTTAAGGGAGGGAAGTGTGGCAAAAAGAAGAACAATGCCACGAAGAAGAGGTGGCTGAAAAATAAACTGTTTTATCTATTATTTGTTAATTTTATCGTAAAATAGTTGATTTGAAGACCACGAAGGTGGTGGCAGAAAGATAATACCACAATGGTGTGGTAGGAAATAAATTAGTTTTATCTTTGACTGTTAATTAGAAGACCACAAAGGTGGTGGTGGAAAGATAATGGCCGAAACTGAATGCCACGAAGGTGTGATGGGAGAAAAGAATGCCACGAAGGTGTGGTGGCAAGAGAATAAATTATTGTTCTATTTTTATATATATGTTTAATTAGAATGCCACAATGGTGTGGTCGCCGAAACTGAATGCCACGAAGGTGTGGTGGCAGAACAGAATGCCACGAAGGTGTGGTGGCAAGAGAATAAATTATTGTTTTATTTTTATATATATGTTTAATAAGAACGCCACGAAGGTGTGGTGGCAGAAGAACTGGCTGCCACGAAGGTGTGGTGGCAGAAATAGAAAGCCACGAAGGTGTGGTGGCAAGACAATAAATTATTGTTTTATTTATTTATTTATTTATTTTTTTTATATGTTAAATTAGAATGCCACGAAGGTGTGGTGGCAGAAGAACTGCCTGCCACGAAGGTGTGGTGGCAAAAATAGAATGCCACAAAGGTGTGGTGGCAAGAGAATAAATTATTTTTTTATTTTTATATATGGTAAATTAGAATGCCACGAAGGTGTGGTGGCCGAAACTGAATGCCACGAAGGTGTGGTGGCAGAAGAACTGACTGCCACGAAGGTGTGGTGGCAAAAATAGAATGCCACGAAGGTGTGGTGGCAAGAGAATAAATTATTGTTTTATTTTTTTTTAATATGTTAAATTAGAAAGCCACGAAGGTGTGGTGGCAGAAGAACTGACTACCACGAAGGTGTGGTGGCAGAAAAAGAATGCGACGAAAGTGTGGTGGCAAGAGAATAAATTATTTTTTATTTTTATGTATGTTAAATTAGAATGCCACGAAGGTGTGGTGGCAGAAGAACTAACTGCCACGAAGGTGTGGTGGCAAAAATAGAATGCCATGAAGGTGTGATGGCAAGAGAATAAATTATTTTTTTTATATTTTTATATATGTTAAATTAGAATGCCACGAAGGTGTGGTGGCAGAAGAACTGACTGCCACGAAGGTGTGGTGGCAAAAATAGAATGCCATGAAGGTGTGATGGCAAGAGAATAAATTATTTTTTTTAATTTTTATATATGTTAAATTAGAATGCCACGAAGGTGTGGTGGCAAGAAAATTAAGAAAGAGAAAAAATGTGGAGCAGAAGGATTAAGCCACAAATGTGTGCGGCAAGAAGATAAATTATTATTTATTTGTTAAATTAGAAGGCCACGAGGGTGTGGCAGAAGAAAGGGGATGCCCATGAGGCAGGAAATAACAATCAGTATATGATGCCTAATATATATATATATATATATATATATATATATATATATATATATATATAATTTATTTATTTAGTTATTTTTTGGTTTAAAATGTGATTATGTAAGATAAATGTAAGATAAATATATGGAAAATGTTGTGATCATGTATGATCTATTTATTGGAGTTGATCACCAAAGTGACTGTGTGGTGAAGGTGAATTAAAACGTAGGGCTATTAATGTAATGGTCAGTAAAAAATAAGATATTTGTGATGATGGTTGTAAAGATAATACAATTTTATCAAAAATGTAGTGATGGAGAAAGATATGAATAATTGATTAACAGTGATTGGATTTAATTATAATGCAACGATGAAAAAATTAAGATGAAAGAAATATTTTTTTTAAAATGGCTATATATATTTTTTTTTCCTTTTTTAATAGCCAAGTTGGTTGAGGAAATTATATTGATGTTGTCTCTATCAAGTAGAGAGAAAGCTGAGGTAAAGCAATGGTAGAAGTATCATGACCAGCAATGTTTTATTGGATTTACAGGAAATTGAAGATTTACTTCCCTTATACACTGAAACAGATCTCCAAAATCAGTAACTGTCCTTCATTGATTCTGACATCCTGAGGATTTATGCTGACCAGGTATGTTGGACAGCATGTGCAGGACCATGTTCAGATCATAGATGATGTCACAATGCAGGGATGACGTCATGCCAGGCCTGGCCTCGGGGTTGATGAGTGCAAATCAATATAGGTTGCTAGGATACGACGCAGTGCTTTCCACTTTCCACGTGGTGCGGTCTTCGCACTGCACTGCTCAGACTGCTGAGTTAGTAGCTCATGAGTGATTCCACGTTGTGACAGAGTGTGGAGTGTCAAAACACATGGCTGGTAAGTTCATGGACTGTTACAAACACAAGACGGGTGTTGTGATGAAGTGTAGACAAGCTAAAGTTGAGAAACAAGGAGGTACTCCATCCACTGCTTCACTCTTCATCGAACGTCACAAGTGGAATGATTGTCCGCCAGGGTGCAGGAGAGTGGCGCTGGCGGCGCCACCTCGTGTCGTCTTCCGTCCTTGCACACAAAACCGTTTCGCTTTGCTGAAACGGTCCTTATTTTCTCTATGTTGTTTGTGATTTGTTTTCATTCAATCAACATGGTTCAAGTAAAACTAATATATTGCAATGCAACGCTGCTCCAGTTTTAATTATGAAATGAGAAATCAGTGTCCGGCACCCTAGATAGCCATAACTTTGAATAGTCATTTAAGTTTCTCAAATTCACAGAAGTGATGGGTAAACAATTAGGACATGCAAATGGTAATAGTAACATTAACCATATACTCATTAATATAGATTATTTGGTATAAAGGCTGACCTCGTTAAAAGAAATTTATCTTGAGGAGATAATGGTATGAAAAAAACAAAGCCCAAAGGTAAACAAGCTTATAAGAACGAGCACAGCTCACACACAAGTATCGTATCAGTCATTCAACAAAACTGAAAAAAAAAAATTAAATTCAGTGCAAACTATACTAATGAAGCGGTGTCTTAACTAGGAGATCTCAAGCAGGGGGGGGGGGGGCACCTAAGGAGGGCACACAATTTCTGGGAAGGGGGGCACCTGCTACTTATCATATTTTTTAACACAATTTTCATAATGGGGAACCTTTATCGCAAATGATCTCAAGAATGTTACTGACAAAGTTAAAAATATTTACCCATGGTGCTTACCTTTATGTATGTTTTTTTATTGAGTTCATTTTAATGTGTTTTTATTACAATTTTGCAATTGTTTTTAGATGTTATTATTCATTTATATTTTTCTGCAGGACCAACTTTAACAACCGTTTTACTGAATGTTGTTTATTCTGTAATGTGCATATATTTCATAAATAAATAAACCTCGGGGCTAATGTGAAGGTGTATGTACCGGGTAGTTATATGAGCTATCTGGGGGAGGAACTGTCTATCTGATATCTATCTATCTTATCTCAAATTTGTTTTTGTTCTATTTCTTTAAAGTTTGAAGAGGTTCTTATGACAGAAAGAGCCCAAATGGAAAAACTGCTGCAGGGTATGTATAATGAATTTGTCATGATTGGAATTTTAGAGTCCTCTGTCAAACATGCTTTCATGTATATCAATTTTGTATATATACTTTATTTCATGGCAGTATTTCTTATCTGTAAGAATATTTCTTGACTGTATAATTATAGTGTTCATTTTTGTGAAAAGAAAGGAGACGAAAATGTTTAAATCTATATTAATTTTGGAGAAAAAAAAAATTAAATTCAATACAACAAGTGACCATGCACATTCAAATTTTAGTTTTAAAATCATATTTCATACAAAACATATTTTCAGCTGTCTATGAGTTGCCAGTTGCTAGTGTGCAATTCTGCTAGCTCCAAGCCTCCAGCAAGTGGTCAACAGAAACTGAGTGCGAGTCACTCTCACAATTTTTGGCTGGTAGAAACCAGGGCTGCCTACAGTGCCTTGTCTGACTCTTGTTTCCCTTGATATTGAATAGAGACTTTGTGAAAGAAAATGTGCAATGAAATTGGAACTATTTTTTGGGAGCAGCAGTGCTTTATGATGCTAACTAACTTTGTGCCAGGTGGCAGCAGCGTGCAAAGCTAACTTTTTGCCAGGTAGCAGCAACATGCAGTTCCAAATTTCCAGGGACTGTGAATTCGTGAAGGGCCTCCAAATCACAGTCTCGATGTGACAGTATTTTCAGTCCAACACTCTAAAAAACTTCAGACAAAATTGGTTTTTTAGATTCAAAATGGTTTTTTGAAAAACTAAATTTCAATGCAAGAAACCAACATGGATTTTTTTAAAAATCCACGTTGGTTTTTTGCATTGAAATTTGGTTTTTCAAAAAACCATTTTGAATCTAAAAAAAAACAATTTGTCCCGATTTTTTTTAGAGTGAATTCTATTAGTCCATTTTGTTTAGATAGGAAGACCCGCCTTCTCAGTGGAGCTGAGAAGGATGGGAGACAAAACATGGGTTGAGAACTATACACCTGCAACACAGGATCGTGCCGCTGCTGTTTGGGCCTATTCTCATCGAAATTAGAGATATGATTGGATAGGAAATGATTTAAAGTGTATTGTGAGCGATTTTCAGAACTTTCCTATACACTGTGTACCGTTTGCTCTATGCGAAGCGACCCAGTTAAGGCTTCGGTTTGGCTTCAGTCAACGCTTTAGACAGTTAAACAGATGTTTTTTGTGCCTTAAGTGAAACTACATCTTCCATGCAAATTCAATCAAATGTTAATATAGCCAGTATGCTAGATTATATTCTCACCTATACAGTGCATATTTTTATATATCAAAATATTTTTTGTTGTCAAAGATTACGTGATTCTAATAAGAGAGACTTCTGAACAACTGGACTATTTTGTGCATTTTTTGATAAAATTGGGTACTTATACTATGTTTGAGGCTGAAATATTCTCCAATGTGCTTCACTATGCTGGTATGGGTATATTTGTAATGTATCCTAAAGCTTGCAGTGAAAAAATTCTACTGAAACATAGTGTTTTAGTTTAGGTTTGGCTTAGAACTTACGGGTTTGGCTTTTTTGAACGCAGGTGTTGTAAATATGTGGGGGTTTTATGCTTACAATTTTTTGGTTTGGCGTGTCAATAGTAACTGACCTCTTTTGTTGCATTTAGCAATATGTACAAATGCAGAATAGCTAGATGCGGCCAACATTTTCAATCATGGGCATGATGGATGGACATGAAAGAGGAAAAGCCCATGGAAATGCAGCTGATCATCAGTGCAGAGCTTGTGGACTAAAATTTAACACGAAGACAGCAAGTACAACAAAAATGTTCACAAATTTTTCAGTTTTTTCCTGTACCTTAAAATAAATCTGCATTTTTTGTACATTAAACACTTTTACCCTTACCAATTACCATAGTTTCCACCACATACCATGGGGTATAGGCCATGGTTTATCATGTAAAATTTGGAAATTAATCATAGTCAATGCTGTATCACTTCGCATTTGGAGCATGTATTACTATATCACCAGATACCTCAGGATAAGCACAATGACACGATTAATCCTGTACCTCAATTTCAGCACAAATGCCATCAAATAAATGAATTTATTAATGCCAATGAGCATTAAACTTCACTATTCACTAATCATCATCTCCAATTAAAGGTAGTAAGTCTGCCGATTCTATGTAACACTAAACATGCATTTACTGATCATAAACTGATAGATTTAAAGTACAGTATACACTTCCAATGAAAAGAATTACTTGTTTTCCACAATTAAGTGAGTTTATTTGATTGTGAAGCCTCAAACTACTTAAAGAGAGTCCTTCATTTCTTGATCAGTACACAATAACAATATTTTTTCACGACATAAAAAACTGTTTATCTACATTTTTGAAAGAATTTATCTTCATATATTGAGCTTTGTAAGACAGTTAAGTAAACTTGGTTGTATGGATAGGTTTAAAATGACTCTTATCTTTCTTTTGGACAGCATTTTATTCAGGCGACATACAAGCTTTATAACTAACTGTGATTTTACAGCTGCATGTAATTTCACAAGTGATAAGCATTACAAAATACAGCACATATATTTGGAATTAAGTGGTATTATCATATTTTATCAAAATTTTCAAGATATGCCTGCTGTAGTATTGTCATTAGTTATCAAACAAAAGTGAAAGATCATTCAAATATCACAACTGACATTTCATTCAAGAAGGCCCATAGAAAGATGCAGTCGGAGTTTCAAGCCTAACAGAGTTCCATTTTCTTACCCACTTTGAAACTGAGTGATACAACCACTAATGACAACAATACCAGCTGACACGCTGTACAGGAAAAAATTGACAAAATTCCGTTTTGTGCACTTTTGTTATACTTAATCCACAAACTCTGCATTTCCATGGGCTTCTCCTCTTTCATGTCCATTCATCCTGCCCATGATTGAAAAATGTTGGCAGCATCTAGATGTTCTACACCATACATTATATTACAGCCAAGTCGTGTGACCATATGCTCACCATTGACAGATTTTAATTGGGTCTGACACATTGGTCTGACACCATGTGTTCATTTCATGTTGATTGTTTACCTTTTTATCCAAATACCAACTTGCACTGCCTTCTCGACGTGTTTCTATTACAGTTTCCTCTTCCATTCACCTCTCTTTCCCATTGTGCTTGCCATCCCATAATAGTCCAACATTTGTTTACTATCCTACTGCAGCCAAATTCCAGCCAAATGCACATGGCTTTATTGCCATCTTGGGTCAAGTCGAAGCACATAGCCTTACTGCTCTAACAGCAATTGAAGGTATCAATATTTAGCCTTACTGCTCTAACAGCAATTGAAGGTATCAATATTTAGTCTTACTGCTCTAACAGCAATTGAAGGTATCAATAATTAGACTACAGACAAGTTGCTTTCATTTTCAATTGTGTAATGTGTATACCTATAATAAGCTATATCAATTGCTCTTTACCTTTTAAACGCAATCCACATTCACAATTCCCTCTCAACTCTCAACCAATTTTGGCAGGCCTGATCAGCTGATTACTTCAGTCATTAGTACAATATGTTACATTATATGTACATGCATAGACTAGGTTTACCTTGCAGACCTCATATAAACTTTAATTATTGCAGGCCCTTATCGCTATTCAAGCCACAGCCTTCACCTAATCTTCCTTAACCCTCTCCTTCTTCTCATAAAATCCTTTTCAAAATCACAATTTTCCTTCCTCTTTAATTATCCGTTTTTGTGCTTTCAATGGGCTTTACTGGTTTGTACATATTACTGAATGAAACAAAAGAGGTCAGTTACTACTGACATGCCAAACCAAAAAATTGTAGGCATAAAACCCCCACATATTTACAACACCTGCGTTCAAAAAAGCCAAACCCGTAAGTTCTAAGCCAAACCTAAACTAAAACACTATGTTTCAGTAGATTTTTTTCATTGCAAGCTTTAGGATACATTACAAATATATCCATACCAGCATGGTGAAGCACATTGGAGAATATTTCAGCCTCAAACATAGTATAAGTACCCAATTTTATCAAAAAATGCACAAAATAGTCCAGTTGTTCAGAAGTCTCACTTATTAGAATCACGTAATCTTTGAAAACAAAAAATATTTTGATATATAAAAATATGCACTGTATAGGTGAGAATATAATCTAGCATACTGGCTATATTAACATTTGATTGAATTTGCATGGAAGATGTAGTTTCACTTAAGGCAAAAAAAACATCTGTTTAACTGTCTAAAGCGTTGACTGAAGCCAAACCGAAGCCTTAACTGGGTCGCTTCGCATAGAGCAAACGGTACACAGTGTATACTTTAAAGTGTCAAAATCGGCAGATTTTCAAAGATTTACCACACAAAAAAGGAGTTTCAGGCTGAAGAGAGGGAGGCTTTGCAAAACTGAGAGCTGTAAATCACTTTGTTGTTCCAGTCTGGTGAAAATGAGAACTGCATGCTGCTGCCACTGGCACAACAAGAAATAGTTCCAATTTCATTGCACATTCACAAAATTTCTATTCAACCTCGATGTATACCAGAGTCAGACTTGGCAATCACATTCTCTAAGGAAGTAGACAAGGCCATCAGCACACTCAGAAACAGCCCTGGTGTCTTCCAGATAAAATAGTGTGTGTTCCTCTGGTTCAACGACTGGTTGAAAGTATGTGGACGCTCGCAGGAGTTTGCAGAATAGCACACTAATTACTAGGTGGCAACACAAGACAGCATATTAATATATATGTTCTGATCTGTGGCAATGCAAGAGCAGTCCACTTGTAGACAGTTGTTGTTCATTGTTGTTCATAATTTCCTATTTCAGTTTGTATATATATTGTTTTCCAAATAATAGCATTGGCTATTATATTCAGCAGTCAATCATACTCAGTCAAGCATTTCATGTATGATCTGATTGGTTAGTTCCAAACACACTTTGGTGAACAGTGATTGACTCAGACTACATTTGACAGATGTAGATCGCATTTATATTGAATAAAGTTTGCAGGCATCTTCTTGGTACACACAAATTGATAAAAAATCAATAGATGGCCTACATAGATTGATAAATAGATAGGGGCCAAGATATAGATAGGTACATTGCAGATAGACAGATAAATAAATATATATGTATAGATATAGATAGTTAGATAAATAGATAGATAGATAGACATAGATAGACATAGATAGACATAGATAGACATAGATAGACATAGATAGACATAGATAGACATAGATAGACATAGATAGATAGATAATGAAACCACGCCACAAGTAACATTTTACTTTAATTTAGGTGTTTTATATCATTCACAAGTGATTGAGAACTACAACATATTCTTATATTTTATAAGTGACATCCAAAAATAAATGTTCCCTCCCACTTTTTTAATATCTGGACTATTTTTTGTGTTGAAAACACTTCAGGACTGGAGACAAAACTAGATAACCGCTTGTGTTGCTTTTTGTTTGCAGATGGCAGTTTTCTGTTTGTTTTCATGTTTGATTGTTTGTTGTTATCACTTATTGTTTCCAATGATTTTCAAGAGTGATCAGCAAACGATATGTCCTCAGTCTACATTTTGTTTACACATCTGCTCCTGAAAATTATTTTGGGTGCTGCACACTGAAGCAGTTGAACTCCAATGCGTGGCCCAGCAACAAGTCATAAAATTTAAAAATCACTTCTGCACGCAGTGGCGTAACTGGGGGTTCTCAAGTGGGGGGGCACCTGGGGGGCACGCGATTCTCTGGGGGGGCACCCACTATACTAATTGTATATTTTAGCCAGAGTTGGAAAGTTCATATGGGGGGGGCACCTGGGGGGGCACAGGTCCAATATGGGGGGCATGTGCCCCCCCCGTGCCCCCCCATAGGGACGCCACTGTCTGCATGGCATTATGTTTCAGATGGATCCCTGATGTTCAATCAGCTGCCATTGTTGGAGATTGATGGACTCAAGTTAGTCCAGGGCAACGCAATGGCCAGATATGTCGCCAGAAGGTCAGGTCTCTACAGCGATGACCCTAAGATTCAAGCAAGGTAAACTAAACCATGCTCATTATATGAAAATATTCAATTAATCTTTGTTATCATGACAGGTGTGCATTTTGCTTTGAATGGTGTATTGCATTTGTAGAAAAACTGCTTGGCAGTTGTGTGCCTTAAAAAGAATCACAAGGTATATCCCTTTAGATGCAAGAATGGCGATCTTTAGATCTTTTGTATTAGGCAATCTTGTATACAAGTATATTGCAGAACTGTGTGGCATTTCTGCTCCAAAGGTGACGCTAAAAAACTGGAATGATTACAAGAAAGAGATCTTAGAATTGTCTTTGATGATTACTTATCTGATTATCACTCATAGTTAGAAAAATCAAAATGTAAATCATTGGAAGAATCTAGGTTACAATCAATTATTATTGAAGTGTATGAAGCGTGCAATGATATTTCACTAGAGTACGTAAGAGAAATGTTCAAACGTAAGGTTACAAATTATGATTTATGTAGAACGATACAATTGACAATGTACCATAGGCGGACTGCAAACTATGGATTACGAACGTTCACCCATTTGGGAAGTTCCTTATGGAACAAATTACCTAACAAAGTTAAGGAAATAGAGACTTTGGATAAGTCAAGGGAAGAACTAAGTAAACTTGATTTAATTAAACTATTGTAATTTAATCTTATTACTGGAATTGGTTAATCACAAATTATTTTGTCACACCAGGTTTTTATTCATGTTATCTCTTTTATCATGTTTTTATTATAATTGCTATTTTTCTAGTCGTCGGTGACACTTGTTTTGTACTATTGTTTTTTTGTTTGCAAAACCGACTTAAAATAAAATTTTTCATTGTCATTGCAGGACAGTATGGCATGCCCTATACAATTTATTTATAATTTACATTTACATTCAACACACTTATGTTCACAACATCCGAAATCCTCTGAATCTTAAAACATTCTTTGGCACAGAGGACTCATTTACCTGTTGAAATATGTTACATATCTCAAAATGCAACCAAAAATACCACCTTAAAACAATTGCATTTTACCATTGATAATTGATACTGTAATTTGAAGGGGAGCTGAACTTCTAATGGATATTATAGCTCTTTGCGTATTGTCGGTCCACTTGAAAAATTAATTTTCTTATATTCAATTTGCAAACAGGCTTTGCCACATCATCGCCAGTTTTCTGTTGGTCTGATCTTCTTATTTGCTGAAGTAACTTAAGTCCTTTAATTAGTTTGTTTATTGTCACCTAAGCTTCTAGATATGATAACCACTGAATCAATTGATTAAACATAACTGATAAAAACAAAACATTTTTAAGCTGGTGACATCACATGACCAAGTTGAAAGTTAAATTTGAAACTGTTTGGACGCTAATCCGCAAACAACTCTAAGATCCATACTCAACAGTTTCTCAGCAAATCAGAGCACAGCTTCCAGCTCAACTACAATTGAAACTCATCAATTTTACAGTTGTATGACATCGCCATGGACATGATGACACTATATGAAACAATACAATGACATCACAAAACCATTGAATGTATAAAAGTAGTATCAAGTAGTTCTCGCCAGGGCTGCAGTAGTGGGGGAATAGGGAAACATTGGTATGCTTGCACATCTACTAATTTTACTGAAAACGCTGAGCAACTCAGAAGTTTACATGAATATCAATTAAAAACAATTTCAACACTTCATGTGCACTAGATATTATATATAAGAAGTGCCTAAGACTATTTATATATATATATACAGTGCAAAAACGCTGTGCCAATAGTTATAAGACAAATTAATTTCTTTTTTGACTTATTAAATGATGACAGAAAAATTGAATTCCTGATGAAAGATGATTGTATTAAAGAAACAGCTAATTTTATATGTAACGCTTTTGAAAAAAGACAAAGTGCTTTGTATACATAGTTTAATTTACGTAATTGTCGATACTTGCCAATAACAATACGATACTTGTAATTATATATGTTGACATCAAATTAGCAATATGATATTTGTAAATATGTAAATAGGCGTAATGAAAATTAACATTCCAAGAGTTTGAATTATATATAGATCTACTAGTATAACTCGAACAAAGTTTATATTTTTTGGGATTGCTATTACATATTGGACTAATGTATATATGTATATCAACAAATCATTTCAAATTTAATTCAAATTTGTATTACTCAACGAAAATTCTGTTATTTTGATGTATTATTGTTTTTGAAGTGAATTGTAAGCCCAAGAGGGCTGGGGGCTAGAATGTGAGCCCATTTCACGTAAATAAAGAATTTCTCTCTCTCTCTCTCTCAGTTAATAACAGTTCTAAACATTTGACCTATGCTGTCCTGGGCAATGGGCATGGTCATCATTGTGAGTAACCCATTGCTTTGCAATAAATTTGTTCACAGAGTATGGTAATCCACAATGCCTCAATTTACTGTGGCCTGTGCACCAGTTGTGTGCTGTCCTAGGTGATTCAGTCTACTTGGACACTTACACTTTGCCATATAAAGCGTGTCCCGATGTGCCCCGTTTTCAGTGTCCTAATGAGCCCCGATGTGACTATCACACCAAAAGACTAATTTCTCAGGCACCACTGAGGATATCAGGATAGCAATTCATAAATATTAGTTAAAAACTCATACAAGCATTGAGAAAGCCTGATTGTTCTTGGTTTGTCCAGAGAATGGTTGAGCTGAACCCCCTTGAATTTTGTTGAGTGGTAGTTTAACCAACTTTTGCTCACCAAACTTCTAGATATGGCTGTAATTTGCTGATAAAAGCATAGAATCATCAGGGTGCAAATTTGACATCACCATATCATATACATACCTTGCCAGAAACCAAGAAAACGCCCCTCATCCCAGTGTGCCCCGTGTCCCAATGTGCCTCACTTCCCCTTAAATGTGTGCCTGTTGTATAGATCTATGAATAGCGCATTACCCCGCAGCTCTCTCTGCATCCCAGTATTCCCGCACTTAGCTATTGGTTGCGATCTTTCGCTGAATCACCTGAGATGCTGGTAGCTAACAGAACATGCCAATATCATTATATTATCATTTTTTCTCTCCTGTTTCAGATTGGACATGCTTTATGACGGAACCCGGGACTTCTTAGCAATTTTCATTGTGCCTTTGTTAACGCTTACAGAAGAAGAAGTTAAACAAAAAGTACAGGATGTCAATTTACCTAAATTCATGCCCATTTACGAAAAGGTGAATTGGTTTGAACTTTCATATTTTAAAGCTTTATTTGTGTTTTATACTTTGATGCAGACAGTACATTATTCAAACTGTTAATACAGAATAATAATGATATGATACCGAAAAAAAAAATTAAATTCTAATATTACAATTATGGAGTAAACAATATTCTTCCGAATGTAAACAATTATACTCCACCACGACAGTTTTTATTGTCTTTTGCCATTGTATAACCAACAGTATTGTCAGTTATACTGTTGGGGATTAAGTTGGTAATTTTTCTGCAAACAACGCACCTGAAGATGACAACAAAGCAAAAAAATTAAGTTACAAAACCTTCAGGAGTCATATATGGAGTATAAGTTGCTTATACAACTCGTTTTAAGGATAAGGATAAGGATATCTTTATTATAGTGACAAGTGACATTTTACAGAATAATAATATATGTCGAAACAGAGAGAAGTATAAAAAATCACCCAGCCCCAATGGGCTTATTTGTCACTTTAAATAATTTACATTGAAAATACATACATAGGTGGCAGCACAAATATATTTTAACTAAAATTTCAGGGGTTATTTACCTCGGGCTAAAGCCCTCAGTAAAGAGCCACCAGAAATGTTAGTTATGCACCTCAAACTCGTTGAATAAATTATACATATACACCATTTAGTGCCATATCAAACAGATATACAAAATATTAAAACAGAAAAAAACCAACAATGACTATCTATTCAGACAGAATGCTTTGAGATGAAAGAAGAAAGCTTTGGTGGTCGTACCCACCCACTTTGTAACTTATTGATGCAAATAGAATTTCGTTTTTTCTTGATTTTTTTTATTTTTAGATTCTCAGGGAAAGTGGAACAGGTTATTTAGTAGGAGACAAAGTCAGTTTTGCAGACGTGGGACTCTTGGAAGTGCTGCTGTCTGTGGAGGATTACATCGGGGAAGAGGCATTTAAGGATTATCCTTTGTTGAGGGTGATAATTATAGAAAATATTATATTGATACAATTAATCAATTTTTTTTGCTAAGAGGATTTCAAGCATGTTTTACAACTTTCAAAATAGTCTGTTGCTGTAATCCTGACCCGTTGAGCAGATACAGGATTAATACTGTGCACCCTTTTAGCTGGTGTAATTCAAAATGATATAAGATTCACATAGATCAACTTAGGGAGAAAGATGAGAAAACACATTTACTGTCAAGATGGACCATGTCCAGTCTGGTGAAACTGAGAACTGCATGCTGCTGCCACCTGGCACAAAAGTTGATTTCCTATGTTACAGCATTGCTGTCCCAAGAAATAGTTCCAATTTCATTGCACATTCACAAAATTTCTATTCAACATTGATGTATACCAGAGTCAGACTCGGCAATCACATTCTCTAAGGAAGTAGACAAGGCCATCAGCCCACTCAGAAACAGCCCCGGTGTCTTCCAGACAAAATTGTGTGTGTTCTTCTGGTCCAAAGTTGGTGGACTGCTCACAGGAGCTCGCTGAATAGCGCGCTAGTCACTAGGTGGCAACACAAGACAGCATGTGTTCTGATCTGTAGCAATGCAAGAGCAGTCCACTTGTAGACAGGACCATGTCAATAACTTGCCAAAGGGTGGAGGAAGAATTCAAAATTTGGATCCAAGATGTTTTTGTTGATCCGTCTGAGTGTATATGATAATAAGAGATCAAAAAAATATAGATATGCCCAGATTTTACACTTTGAAAAAAAGCTAAATTTTCACCAATGTCATCAGTTACTTTTTTGTAGTTATAGTAAATCTATTGAGAAGATATTTTAGCAGTACATGAACAGATGTATTAGAAACAGTATCAGAGAATTCCAAAATGATTGGTTCATTGGTTATTAAGAAGAAAACAATTATTTGACATTTGGTCGATACAGTAGTTTTGCTATCACCCTGAACATCAAAATCTTGCCTAATACCTCAAATTTGTTGATGAACATTAAAAAATGAGTATAATTTATTTTTTTCTCCATCAATTATTCACTTCTGTCGATCATTTAGATTTTTAGGGAAAAGGTACAATTTTTGATTGATCACTGTACTAGTATGCCACCTGTAGGAGAAATCTGGAATCAAAGCAATAAAATTAATCAATAACCCTTCAATAGGTTATATTTTGGTAAAAATTTAATTTACGCTCAAGATTGCATCAATGTCTAGCAGGGTCATTATGTTTATTATTATTTCCCAAATACTAACTAGAGATTGAAAATTTGCGATTTCTATGGATATAAATTTTTTAATTTCCATCATTTTGTGTTTCAAGCCATTACTGAGGCAAATCCATCACTGTAATTTGCGGGCATTCCTTAAAGTCAAAACTTAACATTTAAAGATGCAAACTGAAGTTCTATTGTGCTTTTTCCCCCAAATAGACTTTAATATCCAGCCCCATGCCAATACGCCACCTATAGAAAATCTCAAGACACAGTGGCCCATCGGTCCCCATGTTGGGTGGCCCATCGGTCCCCAAAAGCTTTCAGAATATTTAAACCCCCCTATTTTGGGGAAAAATGGTTCTTGTTCCAAAATTCAATGTGTAAATTGTCAGTAAAAAATAATTTTAGATGTTGAAAATTTTATTTTGCCCACTAAATGCTTGTGGTATAACTTATCGATCAGTCATCAATATGGGATGTATAGATGTGATAAGCAATACTAAAAATGCAAATTAGATCATACCAAACGTTTTTGATGTGGAGTTAAGAGGGTGGCCCATCGGTCCCCATGGCCCGTCGGTCCCATGTTCCCCTACATTTAATAACTTATTAAAGCCAAACCCCAACAAGACCACAATCTGAGAAGCAACCATAGACGCCTGTTAGCAGAACCTATCCCATGCAACAAAAATAAGTTTGAGGACACCGCTTTTTCATATGCAGCCCCAAACTCTGGAATAGTTGGCCAGAAAAATTGGGAACAATAAACACTTTGGAAAACTTCAATAAGAACCTGTTTAAACAATGCTACCCCGAGCTCATTTGAGCAGCCCTAATGAGCAGTTTACCGGAATTAGCGCTATATTTAAGTTGTTATTATTAATGCAAACTTTGTTCTTCTTCAGGAATACTTGGCAAAGATGAAGTCTCTAGATGGCATCAAAGTTTATCTAGAAAAATACCGAAAAAGAAAAAATGATGAAAGATATCGAGTCGAGGTGCAGACAGTATTGGCAATGGGATTGGAAATGATTGGTTAGTCATCTTGCCATTTTTGGAATTAACTCAATAAAGCGATTGCTGAACCAGCTCCAATAAATTGTTTAAACATAAAAAACACTGTATATGCTTCATATATATATGTAAATTGACTTTTTACATACAAAGTTAGTATTTTTTATTGTTTTGTGAAATAAATATTAATAAATCAATTAATATTTGAATGTTTTTGGTAATTAATTTTGGCCACTATTAGTGGAATTCACTACGGTCACATTGGAAGTTTCAGACTTTTCACCACCCTTTTTCTGTTCCAATTTTAACAAAGTAATAATAAACAGTCACAAAACAAGAAGACTCTCTCATTTCGAAAGTATTTGTTATGATTCGTACCAACTTCCAACAATTTGCCGCAAAATGGTTTGAAGCAATGCGGACTCAAGCTATGACAAGAATAGGTTATTCACCACGGGTGAGGGAATATGTGATTTATCACTCGAGGGCTTTAACTCGAGGTGTTATAAACACATACCATATTTTTTGTATTGGGCGCCCAGTGGGCAGGTGCAATGATGAGATAGACGATTAATAATTGAAATAACTTCACAATCTCAGTGGAATATTTTTTACAAAATTCATGCAGCCAGAACCCACCAGAGGGCCATCACTGCCTAATGTGACCTTTGGTGAAATGTCCAGAAGCTCTCAGAAGTGGGCGATATCGGGGGAGTTGACAGCATGAAGGCACGTTTTTGCATTAAAAAAGGTTGCATGTGCATGGTCTTCTTCTTCTGACAACGCCCAGGCCCCCCATAGACTACACTCTCTGTATCCCCCACTGAGCTCATAATTATGCATATTCCAAAATAAGGATATTCATCCATTTTTTATACATTAAATTGGATAATTAGAGCTAAATAAATAACTTTCATGGGGACCTATCAAGACTGGTAGGATGGAAAAGCATGCAGAAATGAGAAGAATGATTTTCAGCTAAGCAACACATGATTACAGTCCTCATCATCATATTTATGTGGAATCTCAACTCTCTTCTATGCTGTTGAAGTGTGATGTCAGAGATGACTCCATTCTCTAGCATTGCAATATATGTAAATTAACTACAAGCTGTGATGTCATTTTAAACTGGGTCAGGTTCCCCGGCTTCTAACCAATGTGAATCCACCAAAACTGAGCATCACAGTTTCAACTCAGTGTCAGAGAAAGCATTTTATCAGGGATAGCCTCTGCGGCCACATCATCAGAGTTTGATAGCCAATGGGCTGACAGTGAACCTACGCATCACAGTTTCGACATTGATGTTGAAGGAAGGCTGTTGATGTGATCCCAATGATCTATCACTCACAATCACCAGTCTAATCTGACTAAAATGGCAGATTCATGAGCATTCACAGTAGACAACTGTTATACTCACCACAGAATTGTTTGATTAATCTGCAAACTAATAACTTGACAACTTTACAACATGCTATAAACAAAAGACTTTGACAATTTTTGTAAACACATGGATTATGTGATGTTTTGTTCTTCTGGTAGCCCATTGGCTGACAGGCTGTGATGTGTAACGGGTTTTTCCAGACCCAATTTTCACTGAGGTTTATTCACGATTGACCATATGGCCAAAAGCACAGATTAACACCTTTACACTGTGTACCGTTTGCTCTATGCGAAGCGACCCAGTTAAGGCTTCGGTTTGGCTTCAGTCAACGCTTTAGACAGTTAAACAGATGTTTTTTGTGCCTTAAGTGAAACTACATCTTCCATGCAAATTCAATCAAATGTTAATATAGCCAGTATGCTAGATTATATTCTCACCTATACAGTGCATATTTTTATATATCAAAATATTTTTTGTTGTCAAAGATTACGTGATTCTAATAAGAGAGACTTCTGAACAACTGGACTATTTTGTGCATTTTTTGATAAAATTGGGTACTTATACTATGTTTGAGGCTGAAATATTCTCCAATGTGCTTCACTATGCTGGTATGGGTATATTTGTAATGTATCCTAAAGCTTGCAGTGAAAAAATTCTACTGAAACATAGTGTTTTAGTTTAGGTTTGGCTTAGAACTTACGGGTTTGGCTTTTTTGAACGCAGGTGTTGTAAATATGTGGGGGTTTTATGCTTACAATTTTTTGGTTTGGCGTGTCAATAGTAACTGACCTCTTTTGTTGCATTTAGCAATATGTACAAATACAGAATAGCTAGATGCGGCCAGCATTTTCAATCATGGGCATGATGGATGGACATGAAAGAGGAAAAGCCCATGGAAATGCAGCTGATCATCAGTGCAGAGCTTGTGGACTAAAATTTAACACGAAGACAGCAAGTACAACAAAAATGTTCACAAATTTTTCAGTTTTTTCCTGTACCTTAAAATAAATCTGCATTTTTGGTACAGTCAACACTTTTACCCTTACCAATTACCATAGTTTCCACCACATACCATGGGGTATAGGCCATGGTTTATCATGTAAAATTTGGAAATTAATCATAGTCAATGCTGTATCACTTCGCATTTGGAGCATGTATTACTATATCACCAGATACCTCAGGATAAGCACAATGACACGATTAATCCTGTACCTCAATTTCAGCACAAATGCCACCAAATAAATGAATTTATTAATGCCAATGAGCATTAAACTTCACTATTCACTAATCATCATCTCCAATTAAAGGTAGTAAGTCTGCCGATTCTATGTAACACTAAACATGCATTTACTGATCATAAACTGATAGATTTAAAGTACAGTATACACTTCCAATGAAAAGAATTACTTGTTTTCCACAATTAAGTGAGTTTATTTGATTGTGAAGCCTCAAACTACTTAAAGAGAGTCCTTCATTTCTTGATCAGTACACAATAACAATATTTTTTCACGACATAAAAAACTGTTTATTTACATTTTTGAAAGAATATATCTTCATATATTGAGCTTTGTAAGACAGTTAAGTAAACTTGGTTGTATGGATAGGTTTAAAATGACTCTTATCTTTCTTTTGGACAGCATTTTATTCAGGCGACATACAAGCTTTATAACTAACTGTGATTTTACAGCTGCATGTAATTTCACTAGTGATAAGCATTACAAAATACAGCACATATATTTGGAATTAAGTGGTATTATCATATTTTATCAAAATTTTCAAGATATGCCTGCTGTAGTATTGTCATTAGTTATCAAACAAAAGTGAAAGATCATTCAAATATCACAACTGACATTTCATTCAAGAAGGCCCATAGAAAGATGCAGTCGGAGTTTCAAGCCTAACAGAGTTCCATTTTCTTACCCACTTTGAAACTGAGTGATACAACCACTAATGACAACAATACCAGCTGACACGCTGTACAGGAAAAAATTGACAAAATTCCGTTTTGTGCACTTTTGTTATACTTAATCCACAAACTCTGCATTTCCATGGGCTTCTCCTCTTTCATGTCCATTCATCCTGCCCATGATTGAAAAATGTTGGCAGCATCTAGATGTTCTACACCATACATTATATTACAGCCAAGTCGTGTGACCATATGCTCACCATTGACAGATTTTAATTGGGTCTGACACATTGGTCTGACACCATGTGTTCATTTCATGTTGATTGTTTACCTTTTTATCCAAATACCAACTTGCACTGCCTTCTCGACGTGTTTCTATTACAGTTTCCTCTTCCATTCACCTCTCTTTCCCATTGTGGTTGCCATCCCATAATAGTCCAACATTTGTTTACTATCCTACTGCAGCCAAATTCCAGCCAAATGCACATGGCTTTATTGCCATCTTGGGTCAAGTCGAAGCACATAGCCTTACTGCTCTAACAGCAATTGAAGGTATCAATATTTAGCCTTACTGCTCTAACAGCAATTGAAGGTATCAATATTTAGTCTTACTGCTCTAACAGCAATTGAAGGTATCAATAATTAGACTACAGACAAGTTGCTTTCATTTTCAATTGTGTAATGTGTATACCTATAATAAGCTATATCAATTGCTCTTTACCTTTTAAACGCAATCCACATTCACAATTCCCTCTCAACTCTCAACCAATTTTGGCAGGCCTGATCAGCTGATTACTTCAGTCATTAGTACAATATGTTACATTATATGTACATGCATAGACTAGGTTTACCTTGCAGACCTCATATAAACTTTAATTATTGCAGGCCCTTATCGCTATTCAAGCCACAGCCTTCACCTCATCTTCCTAAACCCTCTCCTTCTTCTCATAAAATCCTTTTCAAAATCACAATTTTCCTTCCTCTTTAATTATCCGTTTTTGTGCTTTCAATGGGCTTTACTGGTTTGTACATATTACTGAATGAAACAAAAGAGGTCAGTTACTACTGACATGCCAAACCAAAAAATTGTAGGCATAAAACCCCCACATATTTACAACACCTGCGTTCAAAAAAGCCAAACCCGTAAGTTCTAAGCCAAACCTAAACTAAAACACTATGTTTCAGTAGATTTTTTTCATTGCAAGCTTTAGGATACATTACAAATATATCCATACCAGTATGGTGAAGCACATTGGAGAATATTTCAGCCTCAAACATAGTATAAGTACCCAATTTTATCAAAAAATGCACAAAATAGTCCAGTTGTTCAGAAGTCTCACTTATTAGAATCACGTAATCTTTGAAAACAAAAAATATTTTGATATATAAAAATATGCACTGTATAGGTGAGAATATAATCTAGCATACTGGCTATATTAACATTTGATTGAATTTGCATGGAAGATGTAGTTTCAAAAAAGGCAAAAAAAACATCTGTTTAACTGTCTAAAGCGTTGACTGAAGCCAAACCGAAGCCTTAACTGGGTCGCTTCGCATAGAGCAAACGGTACACAGTGTTTAGGCGTTGACAACAGCCTGATCACTCCCCTACATCAATGCTTTTCTTTTGTATTTGACCACTTCTGACTTAGACGCCACACTCACCAGCAAGTGGTCAAAGGCAATCCCACTCTTTGAGAAATAGTCCCCTTTTGGCCTAGGTATTAATGCAGAATTATGAGCTCAAAAAGGCATGACATATTTATGTGCAGTTACAACTAGTTCAAAGTGCATATCTATGAAATAAGAGAAATTAGAAAGGCCAATTAAAAAGACAACTTACATGCATTTTGAAGTCTGATAGCATTGTTTGGATTGGATGTGCAATGGACAAAACTCCAAACAATTATATTGTCTTGTAAGCGTTACTAGGTGTATCACACCAATTCTGACAGTTTTGTTAGATAAGTATAGGTTATTCACCTAGGGAGAGGCAATATGTGATTTATCCAGCGAGGGCGATAGCCCGAGCTGTGATAAACACATATTGCCGATCCCGCGGTGAATAACCGGCTTATACCATAAGACAAAGCTGAAAGTTGTCATTTGTTGCAGTGTTTTTTTCACAGCTTCACTTATTATTCTCCCATGGGAGGATAACTGGACAACAAAGAATATGGGTTTTATTGCAGTGAAATACTGGCTCATGGTTGGCTGACAGAGGTGTCGAGTGGTATAACATTTGAAAGAAGATGGGAGTTTAATATTATGTATAATTGAAAAAAAGAAAAGATCGACAGGTAAAGAAAGATAGATAGATAGATAGATAGATAGATAGATAGATAGATAGATAGATAGATATAATAGGTTGGGTGGCTGAGTGCTTAAGGTGCCACCTGCTCCGCTGAGGGTCTTTGCCTGTATGGATTTGAACCCGGGTGTGGAACCCCGGAATTTCAGTGAACCTTCATGCGCAAAATCCCAGCTGCATGTCATTCGGATGAGACTTTAAATTGGTGGTCCCTTGTATCATTGTCTGTGCTGAAATATCCCTTGCAATTGGGAAATGTGTAACATGTTGAAGACTCCCGCTCTCTCTCCGATCTCATCAATCAACCCTCGTCAGCGCCCAGAACCGAGCTTAGAAGACTACAGTTACCATATCTATCTATCTGTCTATTGAAAATAGATATTATATATAGGTAAACAGATACATAGATAGATATAGATAGATAGGGAGACAGATGTGTTACACAGGATTGTGCCAAAATCTTCTTAAGAAAATTAAAAAGATCCTTTGAATTTTGCGATATTAGCCTCTTTGCTAATAGCTTATTTATTACCCTCAGTAGCCTTTCATCCAATCAGCATCTCGCCCACACAATTCAAAACCCTTACCCCTCATCCAGTCCTGCCTGCAACCCCCTGTCAAGGTCATGCATCTAAACAAAGGGATCCAAAGATGCTGAAGATTGATTTATCCCATAAGAAAGAGCTTTTTGAGGCCCACATGTCAGTTTTTATCTCTACAGGGACATGGTTGGCGAATTTGATATTTTGGGACATTAAACTTTAAATATTAGTTAATAAGATAGGCCACATTAGAACACATCGTGAATTTTAAGCAAATAAACTACCAATCAGACCAAGACAGAACTTCATTTCTTTGTAAAAAAAATGTTATTTTAACACAACCAACTACCATTTCTGGATACTAACATTGTCTTTGACTGATACAGATATTTTTACAACCATATTTTATGTTTTAAACTGACATTTGAAGATAAGCAATCGTTATAATCAAAATACATAAGTTTTTTTATGTTGACATTTCATAAACACCCAGCAGCACAAAGCTACATATATATATAGATAGATAGATAGATAGGTAGATAGATAGATAGATAGATAGATAGATAGGTAGATGGGTAGATGGGTAGATGGGTAGATGGGTAGGTTGGTTGGTTGGTTGATTGATTGATTGCTTGATAGATTGATTGATTGATTGATTGATCGATTCATAAATAGATAGCTAGATACTAGATAGCTAAATAGATAGATAGATAGATATAAAACATTTCTTATTTCTTACAATGCTAAAGAGAGAAATTGTTATACTATTTAGCCACTGGAGACCGTTAGGAGGGCCATTAGATCACTAAAATGTCATTAAGAAGGGGTTTTTACCCTCGGCAATGAATATTGCCGTCGGGTATTGTAGTTAGTATGGCAAATTTTTGTCTGTCCGGCGGGCGGGCGGGCGGGCGGGCGGGCGGGCGGCGTCACACAATGTGTATTGGCCTGTCTGCCAAAACTATTACACCTATATATATGAAATTTGACACATGAATGGGTCTTATAGTGTTTATGTACCTTCTAGAGTTCATATTTATGTAATGACCACAGTTTTTGTAAAATATAGAAAATTCAGAAAAATAATTTTTTTTCATTTCCGGACCAGAACTCAGAAACGGTTATACCTATGGGCATGAAAATCTACCATAACATGTATTAAATACCCTAGTTGTGCCTTTTGGGGGTCTGAATGCTCTTACTAAAATAGATTTCAAAGAATGAACCAAAAATGTAAAAAAAATGGGTTTTTTTCAACCCTCTGCAATTCCCTCAATTTCGGAGTTAGACATTTGAAATTTAGAATTTAATTGTCTAAAATATAGCTCTCTTAACTGCTTGAATCATTTAGAGGGTCAATCTAACGAGTTTTGCATAAAAACCAAAATACTGGAAAAATGTGTAATTTTTTTTACATTTTTCTTGAATTTTGGTCTCTCACACCAAAACAGTAGTAGGCTAACTATATTGGTGAAAACCAAAATTAAGGTATTATAGTTAAACCTATCAAGAAGGAACTTTCATGGCCATTATGTAGTTGACGCAATATTTTAGGCCGACAGAACAAGTTTAAAATACACAAAAATTTGAAAATATCAACTTCCTGGCCATTTGGTCTCTAATAAAGTCATGCCATGCTCTTGAATGTGAACAAAATTAATAAACATGAATGAAATAAATGGCTTTCATGCATATATATGTTACATCATCATATATTTGAACGTAAAATGACAGAAATTGCTAAAAATAGGCAAAAACTATAGACCTTTCAATTGTCGCATTTCAGTCAATTTTGGATCTTGGTTACTCAAAGTACCATGCAATGTGCCCCAAGTATAATTTTTTTTTTAAATTAATGGGCATGTAGTTTATGAAATTTTTAGGCCAACAGAAAAAGTTTGAAATTCACAAAATGTGAAAATATCAACTTCCTAACCTTTTCGTTTCTAATAAAGTCATGCAATGCTTTTGAATATGAACAAAATGAATAAACATGAAAGAAACACACAATTAAATATGATAAATTATATATATTATATATACAAATATGCTTTATGCACATACAACAGTGTACAATGTAGTTCTGACTCAGGGGGCCTTACCATTCTAAATGTTCATTTGACAAGAAATCTCAAAACCCCCTTTTGCTCAAATCTAACCTCAGTGATGTAAATTAAAGGAAAGAAATTAAATTAATGTCAGCCTGCTTTTATTTATAATATTGCATAAAAACTAAATGTGATCAAATAATGATTGCAGAAATGATTCCACTAAATACAAGGTTATTTATAAATTTGCTTGGCATGCAACAAAACCTTAATTCTATGAATTTCAATATTTCATTTTATATCCAAAGATATTTAATGTTGGATAAATCTGAATTTTAATTAATGACAAAACTCATCCCAAGCTTATTTTAGCACCTTGAAGACAATAAGTGTCACTGCTTTGTTGGGGAACAGGGTGCAACTTTTTTGAATGGACATTATGTAACATGATGTCTCTAATCCTCTCCAATGACCAAACCAAGAACAAAGGCTAGAGTACAGAAGCAGTTAAATAGCACCCCTATATTTCTAACAAAATTCCCTTTTTTTCTTAGAAATATGTTCAAACTGCATTGATAGCCTTAGTTTTTTTTATCTTTAACATTATAATGAAATTTCCAATTTAAATCAGAAATATAGGCCAAGTAGAAGTTCAGATATGACTTTTTATATCTCATCTCATGCAAGCTTTTTTTTGCTTTTTCAGCTATTGTTTTACTAGAACAGCCAAGTTTTGACAGCATTTAACCTTTTTGCTGTTAAGTAGTAAATGTATTAGTCTTATTAAAAAGCATCTGTAGGCCACACATTGTTTTTAGTTTAATATTTAAAATACAGTTGTCAACTTTTGAAGTGGATCAAGAATTTACATATAATTAATATTAACACAAAAAAATATGAGTAAATGACCTTAGTGCAGTATGTTGATGTGATTTCTTGGCAATGTTTCGGCCGACAAAACTTCATGCTTCACTAATTTTTTACCCTTCAAAACAATGATTGTTTGTCACAAAGTGCAAAATGGTCTGTAACACTAATAAGCAATGGCGACCTTAATTGAAAACAGGTTATCATTTCTTTTGTAACGGTGCAATAAACCAGGCATTATTTTATTAACTCAATTGAGCTCAACTTTTGATTTGATTCACTGTTTTCAAAAATCTGTGGCTTTTCCAATGGATATGAACAATTTCACCAAGCGGGGGAGCCACCGGCTGGGGCATACTTCATCAAGTGACTGGAGAAAATTTGTTTTTCAATCATATTTAGTAGACAATTGAGGTCTTCCTTTTTAACATTTTCACAGTTTAGGTTCCTTCGGTCCAATTCGACATTGTTTGAGTGACCAAGGCTCTGAAATCACCAGTCTATTTTGGTGCTGCTACAGTGTATTCACTAGTGTGTGACAAGTCATTTTGCACCTTGCTTCAAAGTCACTGAAGCCTAACAATCTCGTTCAAGCACATTACCAAGATATCAAAGTTAACATTTCACGCAAAATTATGCAGCAACAACAACTGATGTCAGAATTGCTACGATGTAAATTCTTGATCCACTTCAAAAGTTGACTACTGTAGATAGATTGGATAGATAGACAACCTATCTAATATTTCTGTTTTTAGGCAGGTAGACAGATAGACAGATAGATAGATAGATAGCTGTAGATAGATAGCTGTAGATAGATAGATAGATAGATAGATAGATAGATAGATAGATAGATAGATAGATAGATAGATAGATAGATAGACAAATAGATAGACAAATAGATAGATAGATCGATAGCCAGATATATAGTGTTTAGATTAGGTGTTTTTAAAAATGACTGAAGATTGCTTGACTGATTGGACTGATTGAATGAATGAATGAATGATTAATTAATTGTTTGACTGATAGATCCGCTGTGAATTGGTGCTAGATAGATAGATAGATAGATAGATAGATAGATAGATTGATTGATAGATAGATAGATAGATAGATAGATAGATAGATAGATAGATAGATAGATAGATAGATAGATAGATATATTGATTGTTTGATCATCTATAATTATGTAATCTAATACATCCACAGAATCATGGATGGACGAATGATTGGGACTTTACCTCCTGTATTTATGCACTTGGTAGGCTAATTAGAACAGGAGGAGGACATAGCAATAAGGTGATCCTTTTATTTCATTGCAACATCTCTTTTCAATACTGTAATATGGGGTGAATAGGGACATAGGGGTGAATTGGGACAAGAAAGGGATGTGTATTGTTTCTTAAAAGGTCAACCACTTTTACTCAACCTAGGAAATTCATTTTTGACACATGTATAGTACACATACCAGCGCATATTGTGATAGAATTTCATACTTCTAACTGCAGGCAGTGAGGAGCTGCAGCACCTTAAACCTGGCCCTGCATAATTCGAATTTTTACATAATGGTCAAAACTTAGCTCACTCCTCAAAAAATGGAAACACCACAGCCATCAAACTTGCAGGAAACTTTTTAAAAATTTGAAATGGTATCAGGGAACCAGAATAGTAGACTAGATGTGGGATTATGTATGTTTGGTCATGGGTTAAGATCCAGGTCAATGGCAAGGTTTCGGAATAATAAAAATGTTCTTTACCAATTTTCCTTTGAATGTACTGGCATGGCTTTTTGATAAATATTATTGAACTTGGCATCATTTACTATGGATTTAGTCCAGAATTCGTAATCACCTGCAAAACTAGCAGATAACTAAAGCTTTTGAGACTTTTCTGTCATTAATCACATTTTTAAAAATCTGAATATTATCAATGGAATTGATATCAGATTTTTCCTCAAAATAAATATTTTGCACACTGAAGATGATTTCTATTGTTCTGTCATCAGAAGCAATCACTCGAAGAAGCTATGAAGTATTGATTGTTGTAATAATGGAGTGTCCCGATTCACCCCAAACTGTGGGGTGACTTGGGACAGTGGTTTTTTCGGCCCTGAACCTCGGCAATTTAAGACGTCATTTCAAGCTTCTATAGAAAGTTAGACCTTCTGCTCGGACACAATTTGACACCATATTTCGATTTCTGAGTTGATTTTTGTCCATGTTATCACAGAAAAACAGCCAATTATGTCCCGATTCACCCCATATTACGGTACCTTGAATCTGTTGAATGCTAAGGCTGGGAATTTGTCAAAATTAAATAAATAAAACATCATATAAAATAGAGAAATGGATATTTCATTGATCTGAAAACACTTTCCGTCAGCCAGAAAGAGTGAGGAAGCCATATGAAAAGTGTAAAAATGTTGGCCCAGCTCTCCCGATCAAGTTGGGGACTTGGGCCATACAAAGGGACACTAAGTATGTCAATTGATTTCACCGGCTTCAGAATAGCCTGCTGAATAGCCGAGGGTATGCTGCCGCGCAGCCTATGTTTTAACTTATACTTGTGATTTTTCACACATCATTATAGTCTCATGAGAGACGCCGAGTGAACCTCTGATGTAGCCGGCCATGCCCTCTTTCCCTTATCATGTTATAGCTCTATGAAAAAACCAAGATCTGGATCTAATCCTTGAGTTTGCAAATCAAGTGAAAGTTCTCATGTTGACTGTGGCAAAACTGGACGAGGGTAACTGAGTTACCCTCGTCTCTAAATCTGCCTTAAATGTTATGTAACATTGAATTTGAGCCTATGGCTTCTGTAACTGTTTATCCAAGTAGTGTAAAGTCATTGTATTTGATCGAAAATGACATTTCAAGAGAGAGCCACGTTGAATTCAGGCTCTGAGAGTCCAGAAATTGCTTAAAGCACCATGTAAATGACGAGGGTAACTGTATCCCGAGACGAGAGTAACTGTGACCATGCTTGTTGACATGACGAGGGTAATTGTCCCTTCCAATGTGATCATTTAGAGTGATTTGGGCTGCTGGTTCTTGAGGTTGATTATTAACACTCATCACAATGTCATTCAAACTTCCCATATACATGTTGCCTTCATATTATAACACATTTTGGGACATTTGCAGGACTCTTATATTATTTACACATCAGAAATGCATCCCAATGCCTATTTTTACATTAAAGGACCACATAAAATGCAGTTGCAGTAGATCAAAAACGAGTTCTTACAGAATTGGACTGAAATTCCCGATACGATGTCACAGCCCTATCAATGTCATTGTCATGTTAAACTAAATGAATGACGTGTAAGCAGCCAAATTCCTTGCAATGTCATAGCCCTATCCGTGTCATGTTAAACTCTATGATGTGTAAGCTGCCAGTGAGTCATATCCTATACTTCGAATGTTATTAATCAGAGTCACTGGCCAAGTCATACCACTCGTCATACATTGCCTTAAGACAAATTAGCATTTCATATCAGTGTATTTGATAGGGGCTTTAGTGAGGTCACTGATGGCCACTAGCAGGTGAATATAAGTACTCGTCATTCGTTTACTGTAACTACAAAATGCATCAATTTGTGTCTTGATCAGCTCCCTTTTTTTAAGTACAAGCCTTGTGCATGTTATAATTTATCTTTATCTAAATATTGGCAAGTGTAACAACGATAATATCATATTATCAAAACACATGGAAATAAACTGTCAATCTGTCATTTGGTAGCTTGTGATCTCTTCGATGAGTGGTGTGACTCGTTATACGATTTTCCTAATAACACTGCAGTATAGGATATGACGTCACAAACTACCCATGGCTCATACAGAATAAAATGGCAGGGATAGGGATGTTACCTCACAAGAAATATTCCAGAGCTTTTCTGTGAGCACTTGTCATTTGTCTAAAGTAACTGTGATTTGCACTATTTTCAGCAATTTCCTTTCTTTTTCCTGTCATTCTGCTGCATGAGAATTGCATGCAGTGCTTCCATCATTATAGGCCTACGCCGTCCATCTTCTTATAACATACAGATTGATATTCAGTCAGAACCAGAGAATTTTAATTGTTCTATCTGTACTTGTCATCCCTGGTGTGACTAATACCTTTATCCAAAATATATTATCAATTTCAGCCAACTTTTATTATTTTTGACACACAATTTTCATGCAGTTACCTTAGTCATCACATGCAGTTACCCTCGTCATCCCATTTTCGAAAAAACAGTTACCCTCGTCCTCTTTTAACATGGTATCCAATGGGATGACCTAGATTTTTCAATTTATTTTGCCAAAATGAGACGAGGGTAACTGAGTTACCTCGTCCAGTTTTGCCACAGTGATGTTGCTTGCACTCTCTGTTGTACACTTCTGCCGAACTACTTGTGGTCAAAAACAAAAGAGAGTTTTGAAACAGTTGTCAAATACAATAGAGTTGCAATAACTGTGACACAACTTCAAAAGGTGTCTGGCCATATGGTCAATCGTGAATAAACCTCATTGGCTTGAAGCTGGGGAACCTGACTCAGTTTAAAGTATCATCACAGTTTGTAGTTAATTTACATACCGGGTATATTGCAATGCTAGAGTAGAGAGTCATCTCTGACATCACACTTCAACAGCAAAGAAAAAATCTTGAGATTCCACGTAAATATAACGAGGACTACAGTACAACCATCATAAAGTGGCTCGTCAGTTGTGATTGACACTTATCTGTCAATCTGAATAGATCTGTACTGATCCGGATTGATACAGAGTGAACCGTATACTCTGTGATCTGTTGTGATCTGTAGTGATAGTACAAGTACTACTGCCTAGTGTAAATGTTCACTCCTGAAGTAAGTGTTGGTATTGTTTGTTCAGAATTATGTAAGGATTCATCAGGGATTTTTAATAAAACGAGCAAGGAGTGAAAGTTTTCATGCTAATAAAAAGCATTTATTACAATAATTTAAAACTAAATACTAATAAAACATCTTTTTTTAGACTCTCCCTTACCTGTTTCATCATATATTTCACACAAATAAAAACATGGTACTTTGCAGCCTTATCCTAACCTAAGTTTTAAAGATACAGCCATAAATCGTTCACCATATTCTTTTCCTATACCTCAACTATATTCCTAGTATTTAAATTTTGTCTCTAGCTCAATTACAAACGAATCTATGCCAATTGTGGAATTAATCTTTTTCTAGCAAATACACCACAACATCGCAAATTTCCCACAAATAAAAACATGGTAATTTGCGGCCTTATCCTGACGTTAGTTTTAAAGATACAACCATAAATCCTTTACCATTAACATGTCAGAACTTTTGATCTGAGATATCCATGGCAACAGATATCGTAATTCATTCAATTATTGAGCCAAGTTGACAAATAAGGTATCTATTTAAAGAGGTTGAACGTTTCTACATTTCTCCCACCAATTTCGGTAAATTAGCTCATTTGCATATGCCAAATAAGGACATAGTCTCTTTTGCCATTGCTCTTAAATATTTTTAGTTGGAAAATTTTAACGGGCCTCACCCAAATTTTCCTGATAGTAAAGCATATATACACACGTATAAGGAGGAAAATATATCTTCAAGGAGGTCAGTGTACTACATTATGTCCCAGGTATAAATGACATGAACTAAGGTTTCCTTGAACTACAAAATGTCACAAAAAACATTTTAGAATGTGAGTCAGCATTCACACTGTCAGTTAAGAGTGGTCATAATCTCATATTAGACTAGAATTTTCTGAGATTTTAGAAGAGAATGGATAACTGAGGTCATATCACTAAAAGATGTTAAAGTGCAGTATGCAAAGCATATGGCAGAGTTGAGTTTAGGCCTAAACTGTGTTGAGTATTGGATGTGTTTGATTGGCTGAGGGGTTTACAGCAATGACATAGCAGATATTTTTCAGATAATCCATAACAATCCAGCCATATTATAAAACACAGTTTGCGTATTGCATATTTACACCAGCCACAGAGTGCACGAGATAAAGACTATTTCATATTCGTCCCTGTGATCGCTGCTGGCAAGTTGACAGGTGTGCAAGGGAAATAGTACAACATTACAAACATCAGTCAGTGAGTTTTTACCTGTTATACACATTGTAGTGTCAACAACACAAGTCATTCCTTTCAATAATTGAGTGGATTGAAACATGGCTGAAGCTAAATTATACTACTTCGATGGAAGAGGACTTGGGGAGAAAGTCAGGATAATGCTGTGTGCAGGAGGAATCCAGGTATGTCATTTATTATTAAGTCAATTTGTTTTCTGTTTGTTATTTAAATGTTTGTGATTTATTTTCATTCAATCGACATGTTTCAAGTGAAACTGATATATTGCTCAAATTTTAAATATGAAATGAGAAATCAGTGTCCATCACTGCAGATACCCATAACTTTGAATAGTCCAAGTGTACAGAAGAGATGGGTCTAAAAAATAGGACATGCAAACGGTAATGATAACATTAACCATATAGAATTTTTGGTATAAAGGGTTGAGGAGATAATGGTATAAAAAAAACCAAAGGTCAGCAAGATTATAAGCGTTAAAATGGTGTAAAAAAAAAACCTGCAAAGGTAAAAAAGTTTATAAGAATGATTACAGCTCACAAACATCTTTCAGGAATTCGCGTTGAAGTAGACTTCTGGATTTCAGAGATGTGTGTTTTTGGTAAAATGTTGTTTTTGCTGTTAGCACCAAATGATCATACATCATTTTGCATCCAATATGATGGCATTTAAATTTGGAAGTGATCCCGACCATGAAATATGCAGTAAAATGAGTAGTATATTCATAATTAAGAAAAAATATATAATTGAACATGACTTGTGGTACTGTACATGACGTATGGTAGGCACAGCGAGCCCGAACCAAATTTGGGGTTAAAAAAATGCCCCAGCATAACGATAGGCACCGTTATGAAGCTGAAGATGAGACGAACAAGCAGATGTAAAAAACAAAAAAATCTGTTGAAAACTTTTTGAGTTATTGAATTTTTTCACTTTCTGATTTATCACACCCCATTTTTAACATCACAATTCATGTGGAGAGTCTGTTAAATGAGCACCGCCTGTGCAAAACCAGTTTCAATGATACAAAATATCATTCAAAAGACATAGTAATCTTTTTTCTTTTTTTTTTTTTTTTATTATGCTGTTGCATTTAATGCAAAAAAGGTGTGACAAACTCATGCATGCATAATTTCCAAGTGAAGTGTACATTTTTCATAAGAATTGCAAAAATTTGCATGCTAAACTATTCCCCGGGCAGTAGCAAGTAGTATTATGAAACGTATGTGCGTACATATTTGACAGAGCTTTTGTACTGATATATTCTTATCCTATCAATTAGGGAGAGTAAGGAGAAAACACTTAGATTTATTTTGATTCTATGAAACAAACAACAATGTTAGCTGAATAATCTAACATTACTTGACCTGTTTAATACTGTTTGACTACAATCCAATTGAATGATAAAAGGTTTTTCAGTAGAAGAGCATCCGTGGTCTTCTGTCATTAACTTCAGCTCATTTCAGAAATGAAATAACAAATTGATAAACCATAGCGTTATGAATAGCTAAAACACTGTATATTAAATGTCTATTCGAGTTTCCAAACCTGTGCACTGCCTGACATCCAATCCATTCACCCTATTTCATAGTTCTGTGATTTTTTTTTTAATGAATGTGAAACCAACTGATTAAAATTAAGAAACCAAAGTTCATAAAACCAATTGCACACTTCTTCTTTCTTTTAAATACCAAACTGCCAAAGGCAAGCACAGAGGCAGACATCTAAGTATTTATAACCATACATTTCATGAAGAATTATACCTTTCCAGAATAGCCATATCTTTTTATTACTCTAATTTTCAATTTTATTAAACAACAACTATTATATAATTTGTTTTGTGTCAATAATCAAGAAACTGTGGTATTTCCTTGGTAAAGACAGCAAATAATTCTCTATTTCATGTGACAAAATTCTTATAAATACACAAAAAGAAGTTTGTCACACACTACTTCTATATGGGACTTTTCCCAATAAAGATAACATTCTGTTTAATTTTAAAATATCATCTAAAACACACAAAAATATTGTTTTGAAGTTAGCTCACATGAATTTGTAACTTGCAACCCAGTTAGATGGAATATCACCCAAACAAAGGAATGTGACAAACCAGAAATTGAAAAATTGCAATATCTCAAAAAGTTTTCAACAGATTTTTTTGTTTTTTACATCTGCTTTTTCGTCTCATCTTCAGCTTCGTAACGGTGCCTATCGTTATGCTGGGGCATTTTTTTAACCCCAAATTTGGTTTGGGCTCGCTGTAGGGCTATGTTTGCACTGGAATCCAGTGAAGCACACTAATAACTGACAAAACCTAAACTAAGTAACTGTAGAAAATATTACAATTCACAGGTTTGGCTTCTTTGTCAAATCACCTGTAAGTCATTCAGTCGTCTTGATGGACACCCATGCCTTCTGAGAAAAGGGATTGATTCGATAATCATCCAACCATGGGAAATATTAATCTACAAGTACATGGCCGTGATCTGTCCATCTCAGACCGCATTTTGTGATAACACAAAAAGTCGAATAAGGCCAATTTTAAAGCTCTCAATTATGACACAACTCCTCCTACAAGTAGACAGATGAAAAGATAGGATAATGATGGATGGGTGGATGATTGGGGCTTTACGTCCTGTATTTATGCACTTGGTAATGCACTTGGCTGATTAGGACAGGAGGGGGAAACAGCAATGAGGTGAAGGATGATTGAAATAGCCATCCAACATAGGCCCAGGTGACCAGGCAAGAGCTGAATTCCTGGACCCAGCGATTGGCAGTCCAGCATGCTACCACTAGACCAACCCTCCCCAAGACAGATAGATAGATAGATAGATAGATAGATATATAGATATATAGATAGATAGATAGGTAGATAGATAGATAGATAGATAGATTGATAGATTGATAGATTGATAGAGAGGTTATATCTATCTGCCTACCTATCTATCTATCTATCTATCTATCTATCTATCTATCTATCTATTAATAGAAATACAGATAGATGCACAGATAGATACACAGATAGATAGATCTATAGCTCTATTGCTATGTATCAATTAATCATTCTGTATCTATCTATCTATATGTCTGTCACATACAATATCTATCTATCTATCTATCTATCTATCTATCTATCTATCTATCTATCTATCTATCTATCTATCTATCTATCTATCTATCTATCTGTTTATAAATCTAATCCAGCAATGCTACTATAATATGCATCTATATATATAATCAGTGCTAGATAGGAAGACCCACATTCTCAGTGTAGCTGAGAAGGATGGGAGACAAAACATTGGTTGAGATCTCTTGAAATCATTGCAAGCAATAGGTGATAATAACAAACAATCAAGCAAGAACATAAACAGAAAACAACAAACTGCAAACAGAAAGAAACACCTGGTTTACTCTCCAGGAGGTGTTTTTACACCAAGAGCAGTCAAGATTCTGATAATGAAAAGTGGGAGGGGAACATTCATTTCTGGGTGTCACTTTAAAATTAAAAACTATCTATCTATCTATCTATCTATCTATCTATCTATCTATCTATCTATCTATCTATCTATCTGTCTGTCTGTCTAGCTGTCGAGCTGTCAATCTTTCTGACAATCTTCCTGTCAATCTTCCTGTCAATCTATCTGTAAATCTATCAAAGTGTTTATAAAACTGTCTAAAATATAATTTATAAGAAAGCACCCAAAGACATGGTGTCATTGTGCTATTAACACAATAACACCCTAAATAAAGGCATGTACATTCCATTCACTATAAATGCGATCTGAATTTGTCAAATGTGGTCCAAATCAGTCACTGTCCAACTGAGTGTGTAGGAAGCCAACCAATCAGATCATGTATGACATGCTTAACTGAGTATGATTGACTGGTAAGTGCAATAGTCCAATGCTGTTGATTGGGGAACAATAGACATACAAACTGAAAAAGCAAATTATGAACAACAAAATGATTAACAGCTATCAGTTTTGCAAAACCTCCCCTGTTCAGCCTGAAACTCCTTTCATTTTTTGGTGGTAAATTGTTGAAAATCGGCCGATTTTGACACTTTAAAGTGCAGGAAAGTTCTCAAAATCGCACACAATACATTTTAAATCATTTCCTATCCACCCATATCTTTAATTTTGATCAGAATAGGCCCAAAACAGCCGCGACACGATCCTGTGTCGCAAGTGTATAGTTCTCAACCATGGGAATGTCCTCAGTCTACGTTGCCTACAGCAACGTGAAGACTGTGACCTCGGTCTAAATCAGTGCTATACAGAGCCTATTGTTTGAATGTTCACAAAATGCGATCTGGTATGCTCAAGTGTGGTCCAATAAAAGATAATCCCCAATCATAATCAGATTCACACATTTAGTGATTGACAACTAGGGGATCATAAGAGAGAATTTTTGATTTACAATTTATCAAGGTTTCAGTCTGTTTTCAAGTTTGCAATTAACTGAAATAAACTTCACAAACTGACAGAACTGCTTTTTACTTCACGGATTCTTCACACCAGGTTCACACACATATTACTGAATGAAAATTGGTCATACATGAGTAGTTTTCTACCATACGTCACGTAGACTCAAATTGCTTGGTGCTGGGGTCTGTGAAGTCTACTGCAACGCGAATTCCTGTAACAGTCATTCAACAAACTGAAAAAAATATAATTCAATGCAAACTCTTATCTACCGATGAATCGATGTCATGAAATTGTGTTTAAAAATATGATTAGTAGCGGGTGCCCCCCCCTCAGAAATTGTGTGCCCTCCTTAGGTGCTCCCCTGCTTGAGATCTCCTAGTGAGGCTCTGGATGGGAGGATATGGGGAACAGGGAATTCAAAAGTAAAATGGCCAAGGGACAGGGGGACATAAAACTCAATTCAGCGCTGAGGGACAGGGAATTCAAAAGTAAAATGGCCAAGGGACAGGGGGACATAAAACTTGATTCAGCGCTGAGGGACAGGGAATTCAAAAGTGCCATTAGTAAAATTGCAAAGGGACAGGGAATAAAAAAGTAAAATGGCCAAGGGACAGGCCTGTAGTTATAGGAGGTACCTGGGGGAGGAACTGTCTATCTGATATCTATCCATCTTATCTCTAATTTCCTTTTGTTCTCTTTCTTTAAAGTTTGAAGAGGTTCTCATGACAGAAAGAGCCCAAATGGAGAAACTTCTGCAGGGTACGTATAATGTATTCTCTACATGAATTTGTCATGATTAGAATTTTAGTGTCCGTCCATCAAACATGCTTTCAGTTATCATACCAATTTTGTATATATACTTTATTTCATGGCAGTATTTCTTATCTGTAAGAATATTTCTTGACTGTATAATTATAGTGTTCATTTTTGTGAAAAGAAAGGAGAATAAATTGATTAAATCTAAATTTGGTGAAAAAAAATCTAATTCAATACAATAAGTGACCAATTAATTGACCATGCACATTCAAATTTTACTTAATCATGTTTCATGCAAAAAATATTTTCAGCTGTCAACGAGTTGATTGCTGTGTCGTTGCCAGTTGCTTGTGTGCAATTCAGCTAGCTCCAAGCCTCCAGCAAGCGGTCAACGGAAACTTGAGTGCGAGTCACTCACACAACTTTTCGCTGAAAAAAGAAACCAGGGCTGCCTACAGTGCCTTGTCTGACTCTTGTTTCCCTTGATACTGAATACATGTATCAACTTTTTGAATGTGCAATGAAATTGGAACTATTTTGTTGGGAGCAGCAATGCTTCAGCATACAAAACTAACTTTGTGCCAGGTGGCAGCAGCATGCAGTTCTAATTTTGTGCCAGGTGGCAGCAACATGCAAAGCTAACATTGTGCCAGGTGGCAGCAGCATGCAATTCCAAATTTTCAGGGACTGTGAAGGGCTTCCAAACCACAGTCCATATGCGACATTATTTTCAGTCCAATTCTATCAGTCCATTTTCTTTACACATCTGGTGAAAATTATTTTTGTAGCTGCAAACTGAAGCAGTTAAACTCCCAATAGGTGGCCGAGTAGCACGACGTAAAATTTAGAAATCACTTCTGCATGGCATTATATTTCAGATGGATCCCTCCTATTCAATCAGCTGCCCCTGTTGGAGATTGATGGACTCAAGTTAGTCCAGGGCAACGCAATGGCCAGATATGTTGCCAGAAGGTCAGGTCTCTACAGTGATGACCCTAAGATTCAAGCAAGGTAAACTAAATGTGTTTGTCGTACGAAAATGTTCAATCTTATTTATCATTATATATGTTTCCAATTGACATGATACCAAATGTCTGTAATTTTGCTTCGCATCGTGTTTTACCAGATAATGAGAAGTACCCTATGCAATTATACAATCAGACTGCTATAAACATCTTCAGTGCCATTTTGTGTTGAGGATAACAAATTAGTGCTATGACATCTTCAAAGCATTGAATGTATATATAAAAGTAGTAACGTAGTTCTCACCAGGTGGCTGCACTAGTACAAGTCAAATATTTTATAACAGTCTCACCTTTATCATAAAAGGTATTGAAACATTTTTAAAAACAAGATACATGTATGCCTAGGCATCTATAAATAGCCCACTACCCTGTAGCTCTCTCTATGATGCCAGCTGTTTGATGCACCCAAACATTTTGGTACTTGGCTACAGTGGAGTTCCCTGTAGCCTAACTGTTAAAGGCACCTGTTTGTGCTGCCAGTCTGGCTGTGAGGTCGTGGGTTCGACTCCCACTGCTGGAACTCAATTTGGTCTGAGCCCATGGGACTTGTATCCAGTGTTCTGTGCTGGGGCAACTGAAAGACCCTGGGCATCCCTGAATTAATAGGATATGTGGCAGACTCACAGTCGTCTCATAACTCATCATCATACAGCGGTCACCAACACTGGAAAATGCTATTGCATGGGAACCTTGGGCAATGTTCCCCTTGACTCTGCCCATGGGTGCCATACTATAGCAGCCCTGAGCTGTATCATTGTGGAAGGCTCACCACAAATTTCATGCCTGCATTACGGTGCATGACTGACAGTACATATATACAATACAATACAACAACAATGCTGGTTGCAATCTTTAGCTCAATTGTCTTAGGTTTTGGTGGTTAGCAGAACATGACGATATCATTATATTATAATTTTTTGTCTCTCCTGTTTCAGATTGGACATGCTTTATGATGGAACCAGGGACTTCTTAACATTGTTCCTTGGGGCTGGGTTAAAGCTTACCGAAGAAGAGGTTAAACAAAAAGTACAGGAAGTCACGTTACCTAAATTCATGCCCATTTACGAAAAGGTGAAGATTGGTTTGAGCTTTCATATTCTAGAGCTTTGTTTGTGTTTTATACTTTGATGCAGACAAAACATTAATCAATCTGTTATTACAGATTTCGTATAAGTGTGCCATGTTCCATGTGAATATATGCACAGATGATGTCAGTATTGCAATACTGACATCACTATTGGTACTCCAAGCTTGAGTGTTGATTCCAACAGTTAGAATCCAACTGTTACAAACAAGTCAGGCGTATGGGCTGTCTAAGTGTGAATAACAATTAATTAATCTGCATTCATTGGCATAGTTGTTTGATTCAGTTGCAGCAGGTGAAACTGATATGTTTGAGCCACTTGCTTGATCCATCATGGACATTCATGGTGTCCTGTTGTGAAATTTCACTTTGAGGGCAGCACCTTGTGGCTTTTCCGCCTTTTAGGTGAGATCTGCGCCAAAGTAACTGTTCAGAATTGATGACTGGAATGGGGATGATGGGGAAATTTTTTCGGAAGTGAACATGGCGGTGTTGCATGGGCATACCAGAGGACGAGAAATGGGGGGGGGGGGGGTAGTTGCTCCCCAAAAATTTGGGAAAAGGCCAGACAAGGAGGCTCAGAATTCGATCATCAAATAAACATTATTGGAAATTAGTGATAAGGATGCCCAAGCAAAACTCCCCCCCCTTAGGTCTTAAATTCTGAATGGTTTCTGAGTATATTATTTTTGCCAAGACAGAGCAGCACATGATAACCTCTCAGACCAACAAATGAATGTGAGAGTGAATGAATTTGTTTTGTTGTAGAAGTGCTAAAACTGATAGCAGTTATACTCAAAATCCATGTATTATATATACATGTATAGCTGGTTATTGTAACTTTTGGATTTATTCAAAACATCAAACTGAATAATCAATGTTGAGTAACAGTCTAACAGCTTATTGTGGATTTGTAATGGTGTGATCAGTATGGGTTCCAAGCGACACAGTTGAAACTGCGAATATACCAACTTTGAAATCATTATGCTGATACTGACATCACAAGAGCACTGTGGCAGTTGAAAAGAACATGGCACACTAATAAGAGATCTGTAATAAAACCTTTTAGCAGAAGGTGGCAATACACTGTATATGTTGGCCATGTCATCTACCTTAATAATGATAACGTTTTTATACCAATTAATAATGATATGTTACCGAAAAGTATTTTGAATTCTAATATTAAATTATGGAGAAAATATATTCGTCCGTTTATAAACATAATTTATACACTGTTTAGTGCCATATCAAACAGATAGACAAAAGATTAAAACAGAAAAGGACCAACAATGACTATCTATTCAGGCAGAATGCTTTGAGATGTAACAAGAAAGTTTGGTGGTTTTACTGACTAGCTTTGTAACTTATTGATGCAAATAGAGTTACATTTTTTCTGTTTTATTTCTATTTTTAGATTCTCAAGGAAAGTGGAGCAGGTTATTTAGTAGGAGACAAAGTCAGTTTTGCAGATGTGGGACTCCTGGAAGTGCTGCTGTCTGTGCAGGATTACACTGGGGAAGAGGCATTTAAGGATTATCCTTTATTGAGGGTAATAATTATAGAAAATAATATATTGATACAATTAATTAATTTTGTTTTGTTAAGAAGATTTCAAGCATGTTTTATAACTTTCAAAATAGTCTGTTGCTGTTTAACCTGACCCGTTGAATATTTCAAGACTGGACTTGTCGGAGAAGTACAATCATGTTCTGGCCCGAAAAACATCAATTTTTACAAATGCCATCACAGGTTGATATTCAAACTATAATTTGTCTCATGTCTTGATAATTCTTATTGCTCATGCATGTGGCCTGCACTCAGAGTCCATGCTTAACATTTTTTAGAGATTGTACTATCTATACATGCACAAGAGGCAGCAGCAGTGAGCTGCCGCAGACAGTGAACTCTGCCAGAATTCACATGCAGCAACTGACAGGCATCTGTCCTTTTGGTGGAACAACTGCCCTGAAAGTTGAAACTGATACATTAAAGCCTCTTGTACGTGGTATACAGTAATTAGATTTAGAATATCATTAATATTAGTACCAGAAACAGAGGCTCAAAGTTGGGAGTTTAAACATGATAGCATGACCATGGAATTCTTCTAGTCTCTTCACAGCTGGTGCTGTTCAGCAGCAAAGGGACTAGGTCAGTCAGTCTGCATGTGGCCAAAATTGTATTTACAGTGAGATGAAATCTACCTTCCTGGGTCAATGCTAATGCATGATGATGGAAGGCTATGAATTCCCAATCTCCTTCCTACATTCAAGAACTTAAATTCAAGCCGAACCCCAACAGCACCACAATCTGGAAGCAACCATAGACACCTGTTAGCAGAACCTGTCCCATGCAACAAGAATAAGTTTGAGGACAGAGCTTTCTGATATGCAGCTCCAAAACACAGAGATAGTTGGCCAGAAAAATTGGGAACAATAAACACTTTGGAAAAATTCAATAAGAACCTTAAAACTCACTTGTTTAAAAAATTCTACCCCTGAGCTCATTTTAGCAGCGCTAATCTGAGCAGTTTAGCAAAATTAGTGCTATATTATAATTAATTCAAACCTTGTTCTTCTTCAGGAATTCTTGGCAAAGATGAAGTCTCTAGATGGCGTCAAAGTTTATTTGGCAAAATACCGAAAAAGAAAAAATGATGAAAGATATGGAGTAGAGGTGCTGAGGGTATTGGGATTGGAAAAGCTTGGTTAGTCACCTTGCTATTTTTGGAATTAACTCAATAAAGCAATTGCAGAACCAGCTCCAATAAATTGTTTAGATAAAAACACTGTATATGCTATACAGTATATATAGATGTACATTGAATTTTTACATGTAAAGTTATGTAACTGTTATTGTTTTGCGAAATAAATCAATTAATATTTGAATGTTTTTGGTAATTAATTTTGGCCACTATTAGTGGAATTCACTACGAATACATTGGAAGTTTCTCTACACTTTTTCTGTAACAATTTTACCAAAGTAATAACAAACCATGGAAGATTGAAGAACCATATACAGTTTCCGAAAAACCTACAGCATTCACGTAATAAATGGTATTTCCACTAACCCAGACCTGATTGGAATGTTATGGAGGACAAGTTCAAAAATAAATAAAGGATTTTGTTAGAGCTATATTTTTTTCTGGGTATATGGCATCTTATGGTTGCTTTTGATGTTGATAAATTGATTTTTTTTAAATGTACAGATGCATGTGTGTTTATTGGGGTTATTTTTGGTTCCAAATATTTTTACCCAGCAGGAAATTTGAACTATTGTGACATGCCAGGCCTGTCTGATGTATGTCTGATGTCTGACAATAAATTGTCTGTCTGACGTCTGTCTGACTTCTGACATCAGCTGACATCAGATGCCCACTAGATGGAAACTGATTGGCGACCACATTGTTGCTGTGGAAGTAAAAATATGTGTATACCTTAAATAAGCTAGAGCTCATGAATATAGAAAATACTTTTTGGAAAAGAGTGGAAGAGAAAAGTAAAGGTCAAGTTACCTTCCCTAATCACTCTTTGAAAGTCCCATTAAACTGCCAGTCTGGTGAAAATGAGAACTGCATGCTGCTGCCATCTGGCACAAAGTTAGTTTTGTATTCTTCAGCATTGCAGCTCCAAAGAAATAGTTCCAATTTCATGGCACAATCACAAAGTTTCTATTCAACATTGAGGTAAACCAGAGTATAAGACTCGGGAATCACATTCTCTAAGGAAGTAGACAAGGCCATCAGCATACTCAGAAAAAGCCCTGGTTTCTTCCAGCAAAATTTTGTGAGTTCCTAACAATGCGTTTATGCGGAACACTCGATGGAGCTCGCGGAATTGAACACTTGCCAGTAGGTGACTGTAGGACAACAAATGACAACATGTGCTCTAATAAGGGCGGAACAAGCTGTTCCAACGATACAGCGGTAAACTTGTAAACAGCCTAACTACAATTTCAGCAATAAATTGGGAATTTTTGGTTTGATTCATGTAATTCTTTAAATTGCTTGAATTTAAATATTTCACCATGCTGTACTTTAACCTGGAATTAACAATGTAACATGAGGTTTTACTGTTGCATGTTCTTCGCTATAGCAACCTTTGGAAGTGGTAACGATTGAATCGGACCATCAAGTGCTGCAGCAGAAGTAGCCAAAGTTATCAATTTCTATAGGGATTGCTGAATTTCAAGGTAGTAAGTCCGCCGATTCTATGTAAAATCAAACCTGCATCTATAGATGAAATATAGACAGATTTTAAGTATAGTATACGCTTCCAATCAACAGAATTGCAAGTTTTCCGTAATTGAGTGAGTGAGTGAGTTTGTGTTTTACGCCCCATCAGCACCGGTGCGGGCTATTTAGACGCAGCGCAATTAAATGAGTTAAATTTTATTGATTGTAAAGCTTTTTAGAAATTACTTAAGGAAAGCCCCGCATTGCTTGATTTGTAAACAAAACATTGTCCCGGCACGAAAAATATTTTTTAAGGAATTTATCTTTAGATATTGAGCTTTGAATGACAGTTTTGTAAATTTGGTTGTTAAGATTGATTTAATATGACTCTTATCTTTCTTTTGGACATGCATTGTGTGATTTTGGCGACACACTAGCTTGAGGCATTCCTTATTTATGAGCGACGGAATACCACTGAGGCAATTTGGGTGCAATGAGGCAATGTGGAATGTGCATTGTGCACATAGGCGTAAGGGACGCGCGATTTTTGGGGGGGCGAGCGACATTTGCCCGAATTTCGAGATCTAAATTTAATACCATTTCAAATGAAGTAGCCTGGAATTCACTAATTATTGGTGTAACCTGCATGAGAGTTTACAATTACCCATCAACTTGTTTTGATGATCTATTTTTCCAACACGGTCTTGTTTTGCACTTAGAAGTGTTTTATCTCATCATATTTTTGTGTTAAGACTAGAGCAGGACTATCTTGGTCAAAATGTAGTTTAGGAAGGATGATGCGAAAAAATAGGAAGTTTACATATCTCAGTGTTTCTGTTGAAGAAGAAGAAAAAAGAATAAGATTATTTGAAAACCAAAATATAATTTGATTGCACTAAATAATCATTAATCCATATCAAGTGATGAAAAATAGTCTTTTTTAATCAGTACAATACTACATACAAAATTACATGAGAAACGACACAATGTAACAAATTGTCTGGTACATTCCATCTTGTTGAGATTCCAGGAACTGACATGGAAAAGAGTAGAGGATATAAACCAAACCAACCAGATTCAGGTGTAAGGAGGTGTGAGACTTAGGACTCCCATACCTTCCACGGATCTCCTCCTACACAAGACCCTGGAGTGGAAACCTAAGAACTGGAGCTTTTAGGTAGAGATTTGATTGTCACAAAACGACTACTACATGCCATCACAAGAAGAGGAATCTCTTCTTTAATCTATTCGATGGACTTTGCATATTTTATAAACACTGTTTCGTGTTTTTTGCTCCTTGCACTGTGTTCTTGCCGGTCCATTTGTGCCATGACCTCTCCCATCCTAATTGACCTGCCAAGTGCCTAAGTACAGTATGTAAATGCCCAATTATAAGGGGGCGACCATTGAATGATTGGGGGGCCTTGTAAATTTCCACTGCGGTAAATTATTTATTTCACGGTAACGGCGGCAGCAATTATTTATTTCAAGCGTGCAAACTGCATTCCTAAATCAAGCAACACCTTGTAATTACAATAGAAATACCTGTACCAGAAAATAGTTATTTCAAGACTGCCCACAAATAATTTATTTATTTAAAAAGAACTCAAAGCCCCTCCCCATGAGATTAAATGGTGGCCCCTAATTGTACTTTCCTGCATTCTTTTTACCTTTCCTTGAGATAGTATTAAATTCGACATGCTTGACTGCCTCTGGGCCTCAACCCCATGCAGCTAAGTAGCAATGAATAGGCAGTGATTCAGCAGTCCAGCTCCTCCAGATGAAACCAGAACAATCCAGTTGCCCCATGACACACTTAGTAAAACACAGCTTGCATATCACATCAGCTGCATATTGCACAGGCTAGAAAACATTTCTATCCCTGTCATTTCTTTATATAGTGACATTTCAGGTGTACGAGCTGTACAGTACATTACTCTAACAAACAGTCGTATCTATTACATACAGTACAGAGTGTAAGCTGAACAATACAGAATCATTGCTTTCAATCATTGATTGGATTGAAACATGTCGGAAGCTAAATTGTATTATTTCGATGGAAGAGGACTTGGGGAGAATGCTGTGTGCAGGAGGGATCCAGGTATGTCATTTTATTTATTTTGATTTAGGTATTATACATACATGATAGTTTCAATTGGTATCTCTTGAAAAGGTACACTCATACAGTTTTTTTTTTTTAAATAGTCATTTTTTGTATCCTAGTCATGGTTTCAATAAAGTTTTCATATGATTATGACATCATTATATTGTATCAATGTATGCTTTTAGCATACTTCAATATTTATTACAATATCGGAAGATAATGATAATTAATTACTGAATGTCTTTTTTTTATCCAAAGATCTTTGTTATTGTTGTTTTTTTTTGCATTTTACTCACAATTCACTTAAAGCAAAGACATTCTACTTTCAATAAGACATGTCACTGAAATACATAATAGCAATCTGTGTGAAGTGTGAATGGGTAAGTCCCCTTCAGCACTCTATATCACTATCATGTGACTCCAACACCAAGTCTTGCAGCAACAGAGATGTCTGCACTGAAGTCCTAGAATATCACTAGTAGGATGAAAAATCTGTCATGATGTTCTTCTTGCGAAAACAATGTTAGATACCGTATTTCCCTGAACACAATCATAAAGGCTTCTCAATTAAGCCCGAATCTAGTTTGTCCGAGCCAATGGACATTAAATGAAGTATTATTGCACCTGAAAGACCCATCTATCTATCAATCTATCAATCTATCTATCTATCCATTTCATTTCTAATTTATTCATTACATTTTTTTTAGTTTGAAGATATTTTACTGACGGAAAGGGCAGAAATGGAAAAACTTCTGGAGGGTAAATACCTTTTTTTGATTAATCAAAATCAAATTTTTGTTTATTATGCAATTATTCTATCATATTGCAAAGGCAATTATGTCATTCATAAATTGCAGTATTCTGTGTGACATTGTTGCATTTTTATTACGCTGACATTGTTATGTTTCAGACGGATCCCTCCTATTCAATCAGCTGCCATTGTTGGAGATTGATGGACTCAAGTTAGTCCAGGGCACCGCAACGGCCAGATATGTCGCCAGAAGGGCAGGTCTCTACAGTGATGACCCCAAGATTCAAGCAAGGTAAATGAAATGTGTCTGTCAAATGAAATTGTTCAATCATCTTCATCAAGGCTTTCCTACTTAAGGAAACACTATTAGCATGACTTGCTTGGGCTTGTTTTATTACAGTCTGCATATCATTATAAGCTTGCTTGACTGGTCAATACATGTGAGTAATCAAACATCCTCTGTATCATATGACCAAATGTATATGAACACAGAAAGCAATTAATAATGCAATATTTTTCTTCTGTGAACAGCCCAGTTTGTTGTGAAATGATCCAAACAAGAAAACAAGCATTTGCAGTTACTGACTTGTCAACACTGGATATGTCATTGGTCTTGAAATATGATTCAAATTGGATTTATATGCTACTATATGTAATTCAGTACCTCAACCAATCACATGAAAAGTATTTGCAACGTTTACTATCCTTTTGCAGCAACTCCTACAAATTTGCTGAAATTAAGTAACAGAAACCAAATATGTGTAATTGTTCTTACTCAGAGTGTTCGGAATGGTAGCGACACTCTATATAGATGCAATACAAACTGATAAACATTACAAGAACAGTTTCACAAAACCGTTATTCACCATTTTAGTTTTCCTCTCGCTCATTCCAGATTAGATTTGTTGTATGATGGCACCAGGGACTTTTTGATGCTTTTCTTGATGCCTTTTATGAAGATGACAGAAGAAGAAGTGAAACAAAAAGTACAGGAAATCTCCTTGCCTAAATTCATGCCCATTTATGAAAAGGTGAAGGATAGTTCTACCTTTCAATTTCTCTGAAGCTTATGAATTTGACCAGATCTCTAAAATGTGTATAATTGCTGCTAGTCAAATAGCTTCCCTGGTCATAATTATATAGGAATATGAAATTTGGGCTTGATTAAACGCCGTCCAAGAAATAAATTTTGAAAGCTAGTTTAAGAAATAATTTTCATTTTGACTTCTTCTCAGATTCTTAAGGAGAGTGGAACTGGATACTTAGTAGGAGACAAAGTCAGTTTTGCAGATGTGGGACTCCTGGAAGTGCTGCTGTCTGTGGAGGATTATATTGGGGAAGAGGCATTTAAGGATTATCCCCTGATAAGCGTAATTATGACAATGAATTTTTTTATGAAGACTTAAAGGTAAAGCATGTCAATAGTAGTTTACAGCTGAAGTCAAAAGTAAACTCAGAATCAGAAATGTCTGAGCACATTGCTTTACCTGTGTAAGTGAACAACCCCACTCGGCTATATTAATTTATTATAACACATCAGAGGGAACAAAGATGAGGTTAGGCCCAGTGACACTGACAAGGGTCTTGACAATGCTTACGCAGTGAGTCCTTGGGACTGTGGATTCCGCAAAGGCCTCCACATCCCCTTGAAACTGGCAAAAAGTTAGTTTTATATGCTCCTTCAAGAAATAGTTCCAACTTCATGGCAAAATTGTGTTCAATATTGAGGTAAAACAAAGTCGGACTAGGAAAAAATTATCTCTCAAAGAGTAGATACAATATAATTGTCTGAATACCTGGGCATGGTTTCTTCCAGACAAACGTTTTACGATTTTTCACACTCAGTTTCTGTTAAAGGCTCAGTCAATTGCACACAAGGTGGCAGCATATGTTATGCCAAGGCTGGAACTAAGCGCCAGTTGGCCATACAACTGCGGTCAACTTGCATATAGACTCACACAAGGTTGTGATCCTAGTTGAGTGAGAGATGTTATCTGCAATGCGGATGATAATAATATAACTTTTTCCTTTGCAGGAATTCTTTGCAAAAATGAAGTCTTTGGATGGCATCAAGGTTTATTTGGAAAAATACCGAAAGAGGAAAAATGACGAGAGATACAAAACAGAAGTCATGAAAGTACTGGGATGGGAGAAATTGCCATTTTAGTTGTCTTGACTGGTTTGTAGTTGTCTTGATCGTTATCTTTGTAGTAATACTCAACAGCGATTGTGAAATTTGCATTTAGTTGTCTTGACTGTTTTTCAGTTGTCTTGATTGTTATCTTTGTAGTAGTACTCAGCAGCGGTAGTGAAATTTCTATTTTATTGGTCTTGACTGTTATCTTTGGAGTAATGCTCAAGAGCAATTGTAAAACAATTTCTATGTTATATAAGTTGGTTTTTTTAAAACATATGACTGAGACCTGTGTATTGACTTTTATAAAGTTATCATAGTTGTGTCATTGTTATTCTTTTGCAAAATAAATTATCAAATTTAAGTAATATTCTTATGTCTTTGGTTAGCTCTTAAGTATGAAATATACCAAAAGACGCAGAATGTATTCTATTTCAACATACATTGTGTTTATGTTAATCCATGGAAAGGAATATACAATGTATGATTATATGTCATTGATAAAAGGAGATGAACTCTGGACAGGTATTACCACAGATGATTGACACTGCAAATTGATGCACATGCAGTGTTTTCAAAAATAGGAATTTTATCAAGCATTCCAAGTGTGTTTCTGACTCTTTCATATCTTCTGAAAAAGAAATTCAAAATTTCATGATTTGATGATGATGATGACGATGAATATAAACTCTCATAATGCTTTAATTAGAACTCAGAACTCAGAACTCAGAACTCAGAACAATTTATTTACACATGATCAAACAGTAAAAAAAAAAAATAATAATAAAAAATAAATAATGATGAATGCTTAACATGATACACAATAGGAGAATGTCAAATCAAACAATACCAATAAAACGAATAAACAAAGCAAAATATGATACTGATGACCATGTGAAGGAGCTTCCTGAAGACTAGTGAGTCGCTGCCAGGAAGCACCTTATGATAGATGGAGATGATAAAAAATAAAATAAAAAGAAGAAGAATGTAACAGTGAGCAGTGAGTATGAAGGATGAAAATGTGAATGAAAAAGAAGCCATGGCTGGTTTCCTCCAAACAGACTGCTTAATTTAATGCTGTTTTAGGTAAGCTGTAGGAGAAAACCCAAAATTACCAAATTAGCCTCGCAATTGTCTATTACAGACAAAACACAGATGATTATTACAAACAATGTTGTATTTTTCCCTTATGAAATAGAATTTTATATATTTTGAATATCCGTGGTAACTGTGGGTCAAGACCTTTTCTTTAATGGAATTCGGACATTTATTATAAATCAGAGGTATTCTATATCGTAAATCTTGTTTGGCAAAAGAATGTCTTATACTTGGAAATTGAAAATCATTGGCACCTCTTGTATTATAAGAGTGAACACTGTGTTGAACATTAATAAAATCATTTATGAAATATGCTGGTAAAGTCCCATTTAGGTATTTGTAACAAAATTTATATTCCTGTCGTAAGCAAATATCAGTCACCTTTAGTAAATTCAGTTCCTTAAATAACGGATCAGTATGGGAATTATAGGCTGCATTTGCAATGATTCTTATGGCTTTCTTTTGTAATTTAAGAAGTCTAGTTGCTTTAGAGCCCCATGCAAGTATTCCATAGTTCAAATATGGTGTAATCAATGAATTGTAAATTGTCAGTAATATGTTTTGAGGGACTACATGTTTCAATTTACACATTACTCCTATGGTCCTAGATATTTTCTTTGAGATCTTTGATACATGAGTTGTCCAATTGAGACTTTTGTTAACCATTACCCCCAAGAAATCAAAGTTATCTTCATAATCTATAATTTGATCATTTATTTTTAGAATTGGCCTGGTAACTCTTTTCTGTGATGGGTGAAATACCATAGCTCTTGTTTTATTACAATTTAACGACAATCGATTTAATTTAAACCAGTCTACAATATTTACTAGTTCTGAATTGATAATTTCAGTTGAATGATTAAATATATTTAGAGTTGCCATCAGGGTAGTATCGTCGGCATAGATTATCGGATAGAAAATGTTACTAGAATTACTTATATCATTTATGTAGATAATAAAAAGGAGAGGCCCTAATATGGATCCTTGTGGAACACCAGTAGTAATTTTCTTATGACTAGAGAATATACCTTGAAATTCAAGATATTGATACCTGTCCTTCAGGTAACTTTCAAATAATTTCAAAGCTTTATTCCTTACTCCATAATGATAGAGTTTTACAAGTAAGATGGTATGGTCAATGGTATCAAATGCCTTAGAGAGGTCTATAAATATATTGAGTGGAGTGTTATATTTGTCCATTTCTAAAGTAATTCTGTCTATTAATTCAAGCAATGCCAATTCTGTAGAGTGTTTCTGCCGAAAACCATATTGACTATTGTAATACAAGTTCTGTGATTGAAAATAATTATGTAGCTGATTGAAGATAACTCTTTCAAAGATCTTTGATATACTTGGTAATATCGACATTGGTCTATAATTTTCGAAAAGGTAATTTTCATTCTTTTTGTAGATTGGGGTGATTTTAGCTATTTTTAACTTGTCTGGGAAGCAGCCATTATAAATCATTTGGTTAATTATCACTGTTAACGTGTCAACTATTTCATTTCCTATTAGTTTGATTAGTTTGTTCGATAGTCCATCTATACCACAGCTGGTTTTTAGTTTTAGTTCTTTAATAATTTCTTTAATAATTTTCTCAATATCTTCTTTCTTAACATAGTTAATTAATGAGTCTATATCCCCAGGAGTGATTCTGTTTTTCATATTTTTATTTTTTGTAAGAAGTTGTTTTATTTGACAAGTTTGGCTGCTTCAAGGCCTCAACCCCATGCATCTATATAGCTCAGTGTGAGAATTACAACATGCAATGACTTGGTGTTGGCTGAACTACGCCTCAGTGATGCAAAAAGCTTTATACGACAGAGACAACTTAGTTTCTTTCACAAACTGATATCTCGTAATGACTTCTCAGATACAACAGTGGGAAAGGTTATCACAGTATCACTCTAACAATTGACAAAGGAACCAAGTCCGGATTATCGAAAAGGGTATTGTCTACCCTGCTGATCCTCTCCCATGACCAAAGCCAAGAGGGTGGCTGCAATCAGTTACACAACACTCAACTTTCAAACTAAATTTCCTTTTCTTTAGAAATCTGTTCAAACTGCATTGATTCTATACTAATAGTCGAACATCTTCCAATCAACTATTTCTCCGATCTTCCCATATCAGTTGCTCAGTGGTTAAAGCAATGGCACCTTCAATTTCATTGCGCTAGGTCGGTTTTGAATCCGAGGATTCTTGTTCTCTAAAGACTTTGCTCAGATTTCTCCATTTGGCTTTGATCTTTTACACTGTTTTACTGTGCATAACTTTATGTTTTTTACCTACCTACTTAAAATACTTATCTTTAGCTTTTCTGATGAAACCAGATCAATCCAGTTACCCTGTGACACAGTTTGTAAAACACAGCTTGCATATCCATATTAGCTACATATTGCACAGGCAAGAGACATTCATTTTTAAATACATGTACTTTCAATGGTGAAGTTTACAGGTTCACTGGATATATGCTATATAACTCTTACAAACAGTCAGTAACTGTCACATGCAGTGTACATATATAGTTATACCTAAACAATACAGAATTGTCCTTACATTAATTGACTTGATTGAAACATGGCAGAAGCTAAGTTATATTATTTTGATGGAAGAGGACTTGGGGAGAAAGTCAGGATAATGCTGTGTGCAGGAGGGATCCAGGTATGTCATTTTATTCTAGTCATGGTTTCAATAAAGTTTTTATACGTGTATGATATCATTATATTGTATTGATGTATGCTTTCAGCATACTTCAATGTTTAGTACAATATTGGAAGAGAATGATGATTAATTATTGAATGACTTTTTTTATCCACAGATATTCTTTCTTTTTTTGCTATTTTACTCACCAAAGACATTCTACTTTCAATAAGACATGTCACAGAAATACATAGTTGCAATTGGGAATACTGCAATACACTTAAAATATTTGTTGCACAGGTCCACGACTGGGCTCCACTATCCGGCTCACTGATTTTCCCAAGTGACGCGTCTTACTGAAAAATTATCACCAACAGGCTAAATACAATTTCAAGGCTAAAATACAATGTCCTGATTTTTGAACATGTCTGCACTGAAATCCTAGAATATGCTATGTAGTACAAATGTTGCAAGAAAGGTCATAAAAAATATGTCACCACGTTCCTCTTGTGAATGCATAATATTAGATACCGTATTTCCCTGCATGAACACAATCATAAAGGCTTCCCAATTAATCTCGAAAAACTAAATTATTCTAGTTTGTCCCAGCCAACGGACGTTAAATGAAATATTGTTGTAGGCCTACCAGCACTCTGTACTAGAGTAGCTCAAAGACCTATCTATCTATCTATCCATCTATCTATCTACTGTCTATCTATATATCTATCTATTGGTTTTTCTATCTATCCAGTTAATTCCATTTTTTTTAAACCTTTTTTTTTTCAGTTTGAAGATATTTTACTGACAGAAAGGGCTGAAATGGAAAAACTTCTAGAAGGTTAATAACTTACATTTTTTTATTAGTATGAGTGTCCATCTATAAAAAATGTATTTATTCTACAATTATATCAATCTATTATTTAATTATTCTTTGTGATAGTATTGCATTTTTATTATGCAATTAACTTATACAAAAGAAGTGAAAGGTGATCTTGTAATATATATATCAAATTACCATGGCTACCATAATTAATATATTATTCATTTTTACTGAATGACATTGTTCACAAAAACAAAAGCCAATTGGAAACAGCAAAACAAATTTTAAAGTTTTCATTAAGTAAACCAGTATCAATTCCATAAATTCCAAAAACAAAATTTGCATGCCATAACTTTGTTTTGGTATTCTGTTTCAGAGGGATCCCTTTTATTTAATCAGCTGCCATTGTTGGAGATCGACGGACTTACGTTAGTCCAGGGCAACGCAATGGCCAGATATGTCGCCAGAAGGTCAGGTCTCTACAGTGATGACCTTAAGATTCAAGCAAGGTGAATGAAATTGTGTTTGTCGAAATGAGAATTTTCAATCATCTTCATCAAGGCAGTTCTTACGGAAAAAAAAAATTACCAGGAGTTGCTTGGGCTTGTTTTATCACAGTCTGCGTATCATTTTAAGCTTGCTTGATTAGTCAATATGAATCAAACATCCTCCAGCTGTATATGAACATGAAAAGCAATTAAAAATGTAATCTTTTGCTTCTGTGAACAGTCCAGTTTGTTTAGAAATGATCCAGATTAGCAAACAAGCATTTGCAGTTACTGACTTGTAAAGTGACCTTTTAAGTATTTGTTACGGTAGCTGCTGTTAAAGTAACACAGCAGATTTTATAGTGTACTACTGAAATTGAAACAACAGAAACCACAGATGTGTAATTGTAAAAGTTCTCACTCAGATTGTTTGGAAGGGTAGCGACACTGCAAAGATGCAATGCAAACTGATAAACAATACAAGAACAGTTTCAAAAACCGTAATTTCAAGATCCATGTCATCTTCATTTTCTTTTCGGCTCATTCCAGATTAGATATGTTGTATGATGGCACCAGGGACTTTTTGATGCCTTTCTTGATGCCTTTTATGGGGATGACTGAAGAAGAAGTGAAACAAAAAGTACAGGAAATCTCCTTGCCTAAATTTATGCCAGTTTATGAAAAGGTGAAAGATAGTTCAAACTTTCAGTTTTTCTGAAACTTATGAATGTGACCAGATCTCTAAAATGTGAATTTATAATTGCTGCTAGTCAAATAGCTTCCCTGGTCATAATTATATAGGAATATGAAATTTGGGCTGATGATTAAACGTTGTCCAAGAAGCAAATTTTGAAAAATAGTTTAAACAATTATTTTAATTTGGACTTCATTTCAGATTCTTAAGGAAAGTGGGACAGGATACCTTGTAGGAGACAAAGTCAGTTTTGCAGATGTGGGACTCCTGGAAGTGCTGCTATCTGTGGAGGATTATATTGGGGAAGAGGCATTTGAGGATTATCCCCTGATAAGTGTAATTATACCATTTGACTCCTCTGTCAGCCAATCACATGCCAGTATTTCAGGGAAATAATTCCCATATACTTTGTTGTCCAGTTATCCTCTCATGTTTGACTGTTTGAGTGTTTGTCTCATGGTATAAGCCAGTTATTCACCATGGGATCAGGAATGTGTGTTTATCACACCTCGGGCTAAAGCCCTAGGGTGATAAATCACATATTCCCTCTCCCTTGGTGAATAACCTATACTTATGACAATAGCCTGTCAATAGGTCTACATTTCATACCTTCTTTGGGAAAAAGATGAGGTTGAACCCCAGTGGCACTGACAAGGGTCTTGACAATACTCACACACTATCTCTTTGGGGTTGAGGTTTGGAGGTCCAAGGCCTCCACAGTAACTTGAAACCAAGAATATAATTTTTCTGCCAATTGGCAAATATGTTGAAAGAGTTTTCCTATGTTGTTCCAAGAAAATAGTTCCAACTTTATCACAAATTCTGTTCGATATTGAGGTGAGCTAAGTCAGACAAGGAAAAATTATTCTCTAATAAAGTAGATATGGCTGTCTGAATACTTGGGAATAACCCTGGTTTTGACACTCATTTTCTGTTGAAGTCTCTGTGAATTGCATTTTCCTGCCAATTGGCAAAAAGTAACAGGAGATAATAAATTTTGAAAGATTATTCATATGCTGTTCCAAGAAAATTGTTTCAGCTTAATTGTGAAATTCTGTTCAAAATTGAGGTAAACAAAGTCAGACAAGGAAAACATATTCTCTAATAAAGTAGGTATGACTGTCAGAATACTTAGGAATAACCCTGGTTTTAACAGTTAGTTCCTGTTGAAGTCTCTGATTTGAAGCACCCAAATTAAATTACGCTTCATTCATTTATACTCCCTACATGCATATCCATACGCCAATATACTCCCTTGTATAAAATATAGGCATTTTTGCAGTACAATAGCAGTACATATGGTAATTTAAATTATTCAAGTGCTTCAAATGTACTTTTTTTTAGCTCTGGGTAAGCACTGGCCATAAAACAGCAGTCAACTGGCAGATAGACTCTCACAAGTTTGTTGTCCTAGTTGCATGAGTGATGTTATCTACCCTGCAATTGATGAAAATAGAACTTTTTCTTTCACAGGAATTCTTTGCAAAAATGAAGTCTCTGGACGGCATCAAAGTTTATTTGGAAAAATATCGAAAGAGGAAAAATGACGAGAGATACAAAACTGAAGTCTTGAAAGTACTGGGATGGGAGAAATTTCCATTTGGTTTTTAGTTGTCTTGACTGTTTTTTAGTTGTCTTGATTGTTATTTTTGAAGTAATACTCAGCATCAATAATGAAACAGTCTCTATATTATATAATCTGGTTTTCAACAAACCTATAACTGAGACCTGTATATTGACTTTTATAAAGTTTTCATAGTTATGTCATTGTTATTCTTTTGCAAAACAAATGATAAAATTGAATCAGTAACCTTGTGTCCTTGGTTGGCTCTTATGAAGTTTACCTCAAGACACTGAATGTGTTTATTATGGCGTACATTGTGTTTAATAAATGGAAAGAAATATAAAATGAATGTCTTTGAAAAAAAGAGAAGATGAACTCGACACTGAAAAATGATGATAGACAAGCAGTGTTTTCACAGATTATACATAATTCTTTCAAACTTTTCAAATGACTTTCTGACTCTATCACATCCTCTAATATAGAAGAAATAATTCACAATTTCATGATTATGATGGTGATGATGATGATGTTGATGTTGATAAAAACTCTTTGAATAATACTTTTATTAATGAGTCTATATCACCAGGAGTGATTCTGTTATTCCTATATTAAATTTTTTGTAAGAGTGTTTTATTTGACAAGCTTGACTGCTTCATGGCCTCTACCACATGTGTAGCCCTTCGTAATTAAAATATCTCTCTCTATTTTTTTCCGATGGAACCAGAACAATCCAGTTACCCTGTGACACAGTTTGTATAAAACACAGCTGGCATATCCATATTAGCTACATATTGCACAGGCTAGGGACATTTCTGTTTCTTTACTTTCATGGTGAAGTTGACAGCAGAAAAAGGTGTATTCTAGGTTACTCTTGAACACAGTCAGTAACTGTCGCATAAAGTGTACATAGTCTTTTCAATAATAAATTGGATAGAAACATGGCAGAAGCTAAATTACATTATTTCGACGGAAGAGGATACGGCGCGAAGGTCAGGATAATGCTGTGTGCAGGAGGAATCCAGGTATGTAATTTTCCTGTATATTTGATTATTTGTTATGATATTTTGTTATTAGTGTTTTATAATGATTCAATTGAGATTGTGAACTTGCGTTTGGTTGGACAAACACCGCATTGGTTCACGATAATTAATAACAGAATAAGTAATCTTTTTTGTTTTTTGTTAATTGAGAAAGAGTTCTTTCGAGGGTAATTAAAGAGGTGATCATGTCCATTTTTCTCAAGAAGTGTTTGGCACAGTGAGAGAATATAGTTTTAGTAATGATAAAGAGGGAATAGCAAATATGTTATGATTTTTTTTTTAAACACATAATTATTAGACATATATTTCTTTGATCATATCTCCCATGTACACACTATATTGTTAAGCTTTATGATGAATCTAATATTTAATTTTACAAAGGTAAAAAAATCTAATGATTCACTGAAGTATTAACATCAAGTTATCTATCAGCCAATCTTTCGATCTTTCAATCAATCAATCAATCAATCAATCAATCAATTAACCCATCTATCTATCTATCTATCTATCTATCTATCTGTCTGTCTGTCTGTCTTTCTGTCTGTCTAGCTGTCTAGCTGTCTATCTGTCTATCTATCTATCTATATTTATATATATATCTATCTATTTGTCTATTCATCTATCTAATTATCTATTTATCTGATTTTGTTTTTAATTTCTTTTCAAGTTTGAAGAGGTGATAATGACAGAAAGAACCCAAATGGAAAAACTTCTCGGTGGTAAATAGACTTGGCTTTTATCGATCAAAATAAAGTCTACAAGATGGTGCCAGGCATACAGTGGAGACAGCGAGGGTGATCGGTTATCCTGATGAAAAATATCAGAATCACATATTTTCCATCAAATTACATCAATCTATTTTAAAATGATTCATTATACTACAATCTGAGGCAGTACTGCTAAGTTAGATAGCACAGCTCAGCACAATTGACCACTTGTACACCTCAGGTTTGCATGGTGTTATGTTTCAGATGGATCCCTCATGTTCAATCAGCTGCCATTATTGGAGATTGATGGACTCAAGTTAGTCCAGGGCAACGCCACAGCGAGATATGTTGCCAGAAGGTCAGGTCTCTACAGCGATGACCCTAAAATTCAAGCAAGGTAAAGGAAATTGAGATTTTTCAATCATTTAATTTGTGGTAGTTATAAAAGAAAACTCTGCATATAGGCCTATATACACTCACCAGCAAAAGAAACGCAACACTTGATTTTGGCTTATAATTATGCCAAGAATTTTTTTTAGACAAAACAAATTATATGGTATTGATCCTTAGATCAACTCTAGAGTGTCTTTGTGCCAAAAATCATAGCGATTGTGTCTGCTACATTTTGAAGTGTGTAAAACTCCAATTTTCAAATTGTCCTGTAAAATTCAAAAATAGAGCTCCTGCGCTAAATTTTAGGCTTTTATCATCTGTTTGGGCATTATCTAAAATGGCGCCTTTGGTTGTTGGTAAGGTCACATTTTCTTACAAAAACTGAAATGTGATAAACAAGTCTAAAAGCCGACAGAAAATGGTCACAGCTGAATGACCTTTAAAATCATTTTTTCTCTTCGTAGATTGGACATGTTGTATGATGGAACCAGGGACTTCTTGATGATTTTCTTGATGCCTGTAGTGAACTTTACGGAAGAAGAAGTGAAACAAAAAGTACAGGAAATCTACTTGCCTAAATTCATGCCCATTTTTGAAAAGGTGAGGGATGGTTTGACCTTTCATATTCTCTGAAACTTGTTTTTGTGCTTATACAGTACAATCCAAAATAAAGTACGATTACCCCAGCAGGAAGGAAGAATCAGCCAATACTTTACCCTTTCACACCTTTTGACTACCTCTGAATCACTCCCTACTTTTACCTACTTGAAACGATCTTTTAAAATTACATTATAATCACATTTAAACAACACCAATTTAAACTCAATCACCCCCATTGTGTTTGATTTACTTAATATTTTGCACCTCTGCTAATTGCAGTTACATTGGTAGCTGTCTAAATAGAGTTCTTAATGTAGGCTAAGGTTGTTGTAAGGAGTCAAAGGGAGTTGTAAGGAGATTTGGGGTGGAGAGGAGAAAAGAGCGCAAAATAGGTAAACAGAGGACTTCTGACAGAAAATTGTCTTACTTTATTTTGGGTTGTACTGTATATTGCTATAGTATGAATGCGATCAGATCTCTGAATTGTGTATTTGTAATTGCTGCTACCCTGTTAAATTCTTCCCTGGCCATATATAGAAATATGGAATTTGGATCATCCAAGAACTAGTCTGGCATGTATATGTTGCCATATCAAACTTTGCGATACATCACACATCAGATGACATGCAGGCAACTTTTGAAAATTGAAAACTAGTTATTACGAACGGTTTTCTTTCTTTTCTTTTTTCAGATTCTTAAGGAAAATGGTACAGGTTATTTAGTAGGAGACGCAGTCAGTTTTGCAGATGTGGGACTCCTGGAAGTGCTGCTGTCTGTCGAGGACTACATTGGGGAAGAGGCATTTAAGGATTATCCCCTGATAAGCGTAATTATGACATTGAATTTTTTTATGAAGACTTTAAAAAGGCAAAGCATGTCAACAGTAGTTTACAGCTGAAGTCAAAATCATAGACTCAGACTCAGAAATGTCAGAGCACATCTTGCTTTACCTGTGTAGCACTGTATGGTGACATATTCAACCACTTCTGATTCTTTGTCTTGACATAGCTCACACAGTTTCTTTGGGGCAGTGGTTTGAGCTCGAAGGCCTCCATATTCGTCACACTCAGTTTCTGTTGAAGGCTAAATGAATTGCACACTAGGTGGCAGCAAATGGCAGCATATGTCATGCCAAGGTTGGAACTAAGCACTGGCAATAAAACAGTGGTCAACTTGCAGACAGACTCACTGTGTGTCACTCACACAAGTTTGTGGTCCCAGTTGAATGAGAGATGCGATCTACCCTGTTGATGATAACAATAAAACTTTTTCGTTTGCAGGAATTCTTTGCAAAAATGAAGTCCCTGGATGGTATCAAACTGTATTTGGAAAAATACCGAAAGAGAAGAAATGACGAGAGATACAAAACTGATGTCCTAAGGGTACTGGGATGGGAGAAGTTTCCATTTTAGTTGTCTTGATTGTTATTTTTGGAGTAATACTCAACAGCTATTGTAAAACCATTTCTGTGTTAGAACTGTTGGCTTTTTTAAACCTATTTAACTGAGACCTATTTTGTACTTCCTGTGTAGAGACTTTTAAAAAGTTTCATAGTGATGTCATTGTTATCAAATTGAATCAATATTCTTATGTTTTTGCTTGGCTTTTACGAAATTTAGCAACGAGACGTGGAATGGATTTTTTACAGTGTACATTGTCTTTTGTCCTTCCCATGGCATCCATGGAAGGAATGGAAAATACATATATAATATTATGTTATGTTACAATTTGACACCTCTGTCAGCCAATCAAATGCCAGTATTTTCTTCATTGAAAAAGCAAAATTTCATATGGTGCCCGGGATATGGTGGTAATTATTGTTGACTTAAGCAGATGAATAGGCAAAAATGTTGTCGCAAATGCTGATCGTAAATGATAGGCCTATGTTACAAACATAATTCAACACTGAAACTGATAATTTATGTATTGGGTGTCACACTGATGCAGCTACTTGTCAGGCTACCTTTATTCAGCAAAACATTACTCTAAAGTTTCTAAACAAGAATATGCATCTGTCTCTGTTCGGGACTGTCAAGTGGCAGCAGAATGCTGACAGTCCCTGGAAAATCGATATGGGTCAACAATTTTGTTTTGGACAGATCACCAGATCAGGTAGCACAACAGCTGTCCATATTACTACACCAAACTACTGTCACAAAGCATCGTTGCTGGCAAATATCCAGTCCACTGCTTTGAATGAAAATGTTTGGAAATCATGAGACAAAAGAAGTTTTGAAACTTTAGCATACACTTTGCTTGTGAAAGCGATGATTTTACTCATCAGAAGCTTGATGGTATTCAATCTACTTATGCCATTTAGTGCATGTTAAATTGTGGTCAGAAAAGGGTCCAAAAAGAATGCATTCTCACTTATTCACGTGTCCATACAAAGCCAATGTTTTTTTGCTTTGTGATATCAAAAATGCTCAATTGTATTTATTCTGTTACTTTATGGAGATTTATTAACTAGGACAACAATATAATTCACAATTTTATAAAAGCAAAATGTCTTGTCCATGCCACAAGTGGCCCCCTCTATACTGGCAATATATGTGAGCTACAATGTATACATCCTCAATGATAAAAATAGTTCCAACTTATTTTGGTATTTACAAGCTGTCTGTTTAAATTGAAGCCAACCAAAGTCAGATTAGACACTTGCAGAGTTTTTGGAAATAAACTAAACCATCACTAAATGATGAAACTGTCCTGGTTTCTTCCACACTGTCCTGGTTTCTTCCAGAGATCAAAATTCTGTTGACCGCTCACAGGAGCTAGCGAATTTTGACCCTAGGTGGCAGCATATAGCGGTCAACTTGTAGACAGAATATGCATGGTTTCTTGCAACTAAAAAAGGAGAAGAAGATTTTAACGCCATTACAAGATGAACAAAGCATTTTTATCTCAATTACATGCAGATGATTTCATATTTGTAGACACCAAGACTGAATATGAGTTTTTTCTAGGACATGGACGGTGACTGTAAAACCAAATCAAACCACTGGGAGACAACATGGTTTTCCAGTTACTGTGTTAGGAAATGCAAGAACCTTTGGTGCAGCTTTATAACTACTATGCATACCGTAGAACGGGATGACTTTGAACAGTTTTCACCTCAATTCCCTTGTCTTTAAAAATATATAAGATCTATGTGGTATTTCATGGGATAAAATGTTGGCCAGTGGCATGTAGTAAACCTGTGCATCGGCATTTTGAGACAGACATCATGTATATGCCTGTGTCGGTGGATAAATGGGCGTTCAAACTCACCCCGAGATCCGGGGTGACTTTGAACAGAGTGAGTTTCAATGAAAGAAAACCATCAATTCTCAGAAAACAAATGTTTATAAATCTGTATTTATGAATTTTGCAGGGCTTGACTGCCCCTCCCTTAAATTTTGTCACTGGTTTTTTTAATTTTTTTGACTTTTTTAGTCTTGATCTACTTCCGTGCCTTTGGAGCTAAATGATTGCCTGATATAGTGAAATATGCATTCAGACATTGAATTATATGCATTGTATTATAAAATATGACATATCTATGAATATAGCTTACGGGAAAATGTGATGGTCTCCGCGCTCACCATCACAATGTGATGTTCAAAGTCACCCCGAAGTTTGTTACAATTCAACATCATCCACTTATATTATTTGTTGTTGGTCTTTCTGAATAGCCTCCAACAAGTTTCTGGTGGATTTTCAAAGTATATGAGTGACATTGTAATAAGGCAAGTATTTATAAGGCCAGGGTCATTCAGTACTGTTGTGGGCACAGAAGTTCACAGGCTACGGTATCTTGCAAAAAGATTTATGCTAAGTTTATTCATCAAAATAATGAGAAAAAAAAAATCCAGTCACAATGACTTTATGTGGAAAGAAACTAGGCTTTAGTAGAATATAATCAGAAGTCAAATACTTCCAGTATCTCATATAGCTTTGCATTCATAGAGGATCAATCTTTTTCAGAAAAGTGTTCAAAGTCACCCCGTTCTACGGTATATTTACAGTTGGGAAAGTTTCTATTGATAAAGTTTATTTTGAGACACACACTCATACCATTAAGATTGCAAAACTGTGTCAAATGTGATGGAATTGTACCAACCCCCCATCCAAATTCCTACCCCCTACCAAACGAAGAACCCCTCACCATTTCTTATAGGCCCAGGGAGAGACCAATCCCCATTCAATCCCATTCCATTGAAGAAAGCACATGGCCACTCAATCATTCTCAAAGTGAGTTAGAGTGCAGTTGGGGTCATTGTCTTGTTTTAAGAGTTTGTTTTTTGGTACATGTTTTGTGAATCTTCTCTTTCCCAACCCAGTGACACCATTGTGCAATGTAGGCCCTGCATTAGCATATTTCCTATGGCACATATAACACACCATTCTCTTGTAAATTGTTACAAGTTGTCTACATTCTAGCCCTTCTACCCTGCTATAGCTAGCTAGATAGTATCCTGAATCAGCAACTGAAACATGGCTGAAGCTAAATTATATTATTTCGATGGAAGAGGACTTGGAGAGAAGGTCAGGATAATGCTGTGTGCAGGAGGAATACAGGTATGTGATATTTTTTTTAAAGTTAGAAATGTAGTCAAGGTACCCCTCTATATTTAGCATGCCTCTGCCTTGAAAATTATTATTATAATAATATAATAATATAACCAGACAATTTGTTTTTTTTTTCTTGTCATATTATATATATATATAATATAATTATACATATAAACGTCTCCTAATCCTCATCATACACTCTTGCTCATAAACAAGGAATACCTTGTTGAAAAAAATAAGTAGAAGTTCTTACTAAATAAATGTAAATTTCGCATTTTGAGTACACGACTTGTCCACTGTAAAGGTCTAGTTAAATCTTGCCTAATTAATCACTCTTTTAAAGCCTCAACTTCCTTAGAACTTTTTTTTTTGCAGGGGAATTAATACAAACGTAAATCCGCATAAGGATGAATAAGAGATGATAGATGGGCTTTTTCATGGAACTTGTCTGCCAAATGTGCCATTTTGCACTGCACTATCAATTTTGAAATTTTGAGTCAGTTCAAATGAAGTGAGATGGTTGCACAATTCCTTTGAGCTAACATAGCTTGTGGTTTTGAGTTATGATAATCTTTCAGTTGTCTCACAACAACAACCTATGTTAGCTCAAAGGAATTGTGCAACCATCTCACTCAATCATTTCAGCTGACTCAAAATTCAAATTTTACAGTGTGGCTGCAGCATATACCCCGGAAATCTGTTATGATTGATAGTATATCTATCTGCATTACTCACTGCAAATATAGTGATACTTTTTTGTCTATGAAACTGTAAAAAACTTTTATCTAAATATTTTATTCTTTAAAGTATGAAGAGGTTCTGATGACAGAGAGATCTCAAATGGTAAAACTTCTGGAAGGTAAATTTATATTAATATTTGTTACAAAGTAATAATCTATATCATCATTTATTGACTAACTAACCATCTTTTTTTTACCAACATTTTTTAGTAGCTTTTGTTGTAATTTTGAAATTGAAAACAATTTTACAAAAGGCGTATGTGCCTCATACCATCTGCTCGTTGTTTTAAGTGCTGGTAATTCTATGCCTTTACAGAGAGTCACAAAACAGTGTTTCTAAATTAAGTAATTCAGTGGCAAGATTGATGTTTTCAAAAGAAAACAATCATTACTAATATGCAAAATTCACGTTTCTCTCAGATGGCTCCCTCATGTTCAATCAGCTGCCGTTGTTGGAGATTGATGGACTCAAGTTAGTCCAGGGCAACGCAACAGCGAGATACGTTACCAGAAGGTCAGGTCTCTACAACGATGACCCTAAGATTCAAGCAAGGTAGTTTATGCATGCAGGATCTTATTAATATTAGTAATTTAAGTTAACAATGCACCAGGTCAAGTTATGTAGTACCGGTACATTGAAATCTGTGGTGCTAATAAGATCCTATCAATATGATTATCAGTCTTATTTTGTTTTTTCAAATTTTTTCAGATTGGACATGCTATACGATGGTACTCGGGACTTCTTGATGATTTTCATGATGCCTTTCATCAAGATGACAGTAGAAGAAATGAAAGGAAAAGCACAGGAAACAGCCTTGCCGAAATTCTTGCCTATTTACGAAAATGTGAGGATTTTATATATAGACTGCATATATATATATGTATGCCTACAACATATAAGAAGAATATATATGACAAAACTGGACCTTCCATATTATAATCAATAACTCTCAACTTGTGAATCATGATCTTTGAATGGCGTTACATTTTGCAGGTTCTTAAAGAAAGTGGAACGGGATATTTAGTGGGCGATAAAGTGAGCTTTGCGGACGTGGGACTCCTGGAAGTGCTGCTGTCTGTGGAGGATTACTTTGGCGATGAGGCATTTAAGGAATACCCTTTGTTGATAGTAAGTATACAATTTTGTTTCATTAGCTTGACTTAAAAAGAGAAAATAGTAAGAACATTGATCAACTTTCACAAAAACATCTCTGTGTTTGAAGAGTATGGGGTAAGATCCCGGGGGTTGGCTCACTATGAAAGGATATATATAGAGGCTCGGCTGGATGGTTTAGGTTTTTTTGGCCTTCTAGGATTAAAATGGTATTGGTTTTTTAGGAATTCAGATTAATTTGGTTGTCCTTTTGCACCCCAAACATTTTTGGTACCGTTAGAATCGGCTTGAAAAGACGATTACAATGGTATAAAAATCATAAAGATTAAATAGGTTTTGGATATTTTAACTAAAAGATTAAAATGGTTTGTGGTTTTGGCGTTGGTTTCGGATTAAAATGGTTTTGGTTTTCAAAATCGCCGTGGTGCATCCCTATGCAAAAGTCCGCAAAGTACCCCCTCCCCCCCGGGGGTAAGATAAGGCAAGGATTCAGTGTACCAGAATGACTGCTTGAGGTAGCCAGATCAGTATATTGTACCAGCAGCCTGACCGTGCACAGTCTGCTGTAGAGGCAGACAAGCGAGCGAGGCTGCAGACTGACGAAATTCAAGTCGAATTAGGTATCGAATTGTGATCTAGGTCACAGGAACCGTTGCCCCTGAAGTCCGTGCTGCTGCCTGTCAGGTCCGCGCTCAGCAGAACACAGCAGGAATGAGCTGGGCTGCTTCAAAAATGCATGTGAGCGAGGACGTGAAATAGTGCAACCAAATTGAAATGTTGTAGCCTGCTAGCTAACGCTCGCAACTATAGCAGGCTACTGTAGCCTGACCAGCAGCATGTCATACATTATAAAATGCCCTGGGCAGTCTTGTGTCAGATGATGTCATTTTGAAGCAACATTTGCTTAGAGTTATCACTATTTGAAAAGTTTGAGTTTTCCTCCATTTTAATAATCCATTAGCTTGGTGATGTTGATAATGGGTAATTGTGAAATATTTGATTTGATGTCAGTATACTTATTATTCACTGATTGAAAAGCTTCCCTCAGTTTTCAATGATCCAGTAGCCTGAAGAACTTATCTGTCTCTAAGGCTGGCCAACATGTTTCACACCATTTCTACTTTCAGGGATTTTTGATGATGATGAAATCACTGGACGGCATCAACTTGTATTTGGCAAAATACCGAAAAAGGAAAAATGACGAAAGGTCTAAAACTGAGGTCCTGAAAGTTCTTGGATGGGAAAAATTTCCATTTTAACCCATCAATGTTATTTTGAGACACACTTCAGGATCCAAGAAGAGTCACAGTATAGCTGAAGATAATATGACTAGACTAAAGAAAGATGGGTTGGGAAGATTGACATTTCACTGCGCCGGAATGAAAGGATTGATCGAATTAGCATGTCGCAGGTTGCGATTCAGGTAGATAAATTTGTCTTGTTGGAATAAGCTAGGATTCATCAATTTCTTCTAAAATTATTGAAACAAAATATCTGTGCAGCTACCTCAGCTCTTCCAAGCAAACGACACATTCGATCAAACATTTTGAAAACCTGCATTAAACTACTATTTGTCTGCCCTGTACTGTCTTTAAGATTTTTTAAATACATTGTATAACATGTGTATGTGCATGATGATAAGTGCAATGTGCATTGTAAGAATGTTATATCATAGAACTGTACTGTACTTTTTAATACAGTTGTATCGAAAGGAAAATTTTGTCCGATTTGTTGGTTTAACCTGGGAGTCACCAGATGTCCGACCCCATTATTTGATGACCTATCTCCCACCATAGAATTGTTTTGCTCGTCTTTTAGCACATGTGAGCTATTCAATTGTGGTAGCCTGTTAGGTCAGAGTAATCAGGATCAAAACTGAATTGCTAAAAAAATACTAATATTGCAAACGAGTGATTTTTCATTGTTTTTATTAACCCAATAACCAGAATTATAGACAAAATTAATGTTAAGAGAGGCAGACTCCAAGGAAAAATCAGTCTTTCAACAAGTTGCCTTAAAATGCGGGGAAAACATTGTCACTTTCTGTTCTTGAATTATAATGAAGATTTTAGACATGGATAGCAAAGTAAGGATTGGCATCATTAGGAACGCGGATTCTTGCCCATCCGTTTGTTACTTTGACGCTTCCTCGGCAGCTTGAACCACTTCCACAAGGGGGCCTGTTGTTGTCGCAAGTGATGACATCGCAGTAGTCGCCATCGTGTAGATTGATGTTGAAATCTTGGTCGATGGTGGTCTGCTCGTTGTTCATAACAATGAAGCCTTTGTTACCTCGACCGAATGCAATTGCTTGGAAACCGTTATCCCACCAGTTGACCACACCTGTACCAGCAACGGCATTGTGGAATTTGACCATGTTAGTAATCTGGCGCCAGCGATGCTCACAGACGAAGTTATCAAAACAGCGGACATTATTGGTGTTGCCATTGCTATCAGAAGGTGGCCCGACCCATTCGTTGACATCCTTGCCATTTTGGATGTTTCTGTCCCAATAATAGCTGCTCATGATTCTAACGTAACCATAAGGCCATGCTAGTTCAAAGGCGTTGGCCATTTTGTAGTGGTGATCTTCGAAGAAGGTCAGAATTCTGCTGAAACCACCAGCTCCATGACCCCTTTGATTGTCATGGTTGTCTACAAATGCCACAGCACTTAGGCCAGCCATGAAATTCCAACCTTCTCCAAAGTTTCTCAGGGAGGCGAGACGCTGGCCAAAGTTCTGCCTAAAGACATCTCCAAGATTCATGCCATATTTGAACTCAGTCACTCTCGCGAATGACGTGTACTCAGAGTATGAGATGGCCTCACCTCCAAGATCAATAACTTCAGTGAAAACAAATGGCTTAGTATTGCCAGGAAACCATTGGGTGTTGAGATTGCTTAACCTGTTTAGGAATCCTTGGATGTGGTGTGGGAACATGTGCTTAGAAGCATCAAGACGGAATCCGGCTACTCCCCAATCGATCAGCTTATTCATAAACTCCACGATCTTATCATCAACCCAACCGTAACCATGTCGGAGATCTCTGAGTCCTACAAGTCTGCAGTATCGCACTTCATCAGCATTGTTATAATCGTGAATCTCCAGATCATGAGTGAAGCATTGCGCTGGTCCATGGAAATCATCAGGTCCAAATGGTACCCCTGGGAATTGCAGGGTGTCTGCATTAAAGGTACTACCAGCTGATCCTGTTCCCCAGCCTCCTCCTGTCATGTGGTTTATGACTATATCAGCATAGATCCTGAAAGCAAATACAGTTGTTTCATTTATTTCTATCTGGCACCAAGGAGGTTAAGAACTTTCTTTAGGGACAAGCACAGAGCAACAATTACTGGGCTTACAAAGCATGACACATTACATTTTAGCAGCCTGGTAATCTATTTGGTAGGCCTATCTTATAATATTTGTTGTCGACAAAATTGAAGTAAAATATGCAAGGCGCTTCTAAATGTAAGATGGCTTGAATCCGCAGAATGTATCTGCTTGGTCCCCTGGGCTGGTGTTGGCAGAGGATACAGTAACAGTTACTATGGCCAAGGTTCCCATACTATAGCACTCTCCTGTGTTGGTGATTGTTGTATGATGATGACACGGATGAGACGGCTGGAAGTCTGGCACATGCCATAGTAGTTCTATTCAGGGATATCTAAGGTCGTACAGTTGTCCCAACATAGAACACCAGGTACAACCCGCCTGCATTTCGAGTTCAGTGTGTTGGACTAAATTGAGTTTCGCTGTGACACTTGAAACCACAGCATCATTGCTTGAGAGCTGTAGGGCTACCCATGAGTTTTGTACCGTGTGAGGTAGTGCCTAACGTTTTTGTATTTTACTAATGTTATACTTACCAAACTCCAACAGCGTTACACCTCCGCACCATGTCCTTGAACTCTGCCTCTGATCCACTTCTGCTGTCCATCTTGTAAGAGACAGGTTGGTACCTCTGATACCAAGGGTAGGGGGGATTGGTGATGACTCTGTGCTCATTGGGAGGGGAGACCTGTAATGCACAAAATGCTGGAACTCAAAGGTCTATACTTGTTCCAATGTACTGGATGTTTTTAACAAATTTAATTTCTGGAGCATAAAGCACTGTTATAAACCATTTATGACTCCTAAGATATCTGGAGTCAAGTACTACACCGAGTGCCAAGTTATTAGGCAGCGATGGTTTTTTGTCATACCTCAAACTGTATTTCGAAAATTTTCATTTCCTTCATACGCAAGAGTGGGTTAGGGTATAAGATCATTCTCAGCGATTTCTGTAGGGGAACGAGGGGCAAAACGGGCGGCCTAATTTCTAAGGCTCGCTGCACGAAGGTGGTATATCATGCGAATGCCAAATAAGGTCTGATCCATGAAGAAGTGCCAATAGCACTTGCTCAAACACAGAAAAGTGCTTTTTTAATAGTTCCAATTCAAATTTTTCCCTATTTTCAAAAATGCAACTTTATCCCGTTTTGCCCCATGCTTGGGGCAAAATGGAATTTCATAAGGGGCAAAATGGGAAGAAATAAAACTGCAAAAGTTCTGCAATAAATCAGCTGTTTTGATAATAGGTCAACTAAAAAGCATGTTGACAAACAAAAATGCATTAATTCATGTCATTACAATGTGAACATACTGCAGAATACTAAGAGTAAACATAGCAATAAATCATGAAATCAACATCTCAATACAGGATGCAATTATAGCTGGGGAGTGATGGTAGTAATTCTACATTCTATGTAGTTATTTGAGAAATTATTTAACCATAAACATTAGGTTACAAAAGAAACAAAATTAGTTAAATTTTGTGGAAATGTGACATTTTTATGAATATTCACATAACTCTGATTTCTGAGTTTTCTTAATAATTTAACAATTTAAACTGGTACTGGATTTGACTATGCTTTTTGAAAGGTAGTTACATTCGTTTCAGTTTCAACAATACAGGGTTTTACCACTAAGCCTAAATCCTCAAGGCATTACTGATGACATGGATTAGATCCACAAATCTCTAGTGATTTTTAAATATTTTGCCTGTTATATGGCCAGAAAGTGTATCAAATGTCTCAAATGTCATGGTTGAATTGACCCAATATCAAGCTTTAACCTTTTCTAGGCTGGGATTGCTTTTTTGTGCTTCCCATTTTGCCCCCGTAGGAGGACTCCGTCTTGCCCCAACCATGCAGGGTAGATTAATAATGACCTACTTACAAATGACTAAGCACCAGACTACATTTTTTTGCTTAATAAGCAAGCTTAGTAGTCCTCCTATAACACTGACTATGAATTATTCGGCTGGGAACGTCATTGGAGGTACTACACCATTTCCAAAAATTATGATTTTTTTAAGAAAGTCAATCAAAAACTTCAAATTAACATAACTGCATACCTGTAACATTCTCATCAACGAAACTCTCAGGAAAAGTTGGTCATGTATCCTATTTTATTTTCCAACCAAAAAATTAGAAGACAGGTCAAAACGTTCCGAGAAAACTTAAAAAACCATTTTGCCCCGCCGGTCCGTTTTGCCCCTCGTTCCCCTATCATTCCAATCATACAGTCAGAAGTTATGGTATATATTAAAGGTTTTTGGGTGTGCCAAGTTACTAGGTACATTTGCAAGCTGCTTTAAAACAGAGACAAAATCTTTGAAATCCCGAATGATAATGACCTTGAGATATTCTTAATATTAATTTCCATAAAGTTATGCCATATTCGGAAGCTTTCAAGCCTTCAATTGGAAGCGATCCGCTTTATTCTGTGCCATTGGAATACCATTTAATTTACCTAAATTTTGACAAACAAAGCCTCTCTTGGACTAAAAATAAGTCATATCACTAAAAAAATTGTTTTGTAGGTTACTTTATGCTATTAACTTCGTGCTGCAGGAGTTTCAGCCAGATTGTAGCTCTTCATACAAGTCAACAGCAAATCAAAAAAATTATGATTTATCACTTCCTATTGGCAAGGTTATTGCAATGGCAGTTCCTAATGAGACATTTGACATGTTTTTAAATAGCTTTGTGTTCAAGTACAAAGGCCAGAATTGGCTGAAATTGGCACAGGACAAAGTCAATGGCATCTGGTAAGATTCCGAGGAGTGTTTTACTAAAATGATTTATTGGCTGGAATTGCAATTGTCCTCATATGCTGGTAATTTCCCTGACTGGTTACTGTATATATTTTTTAACTGTTTTTAAACCTGTAGATTGTCTCAATCTGAATAAAGATATTATATATATTTCCAATTCTGGAGAGGCGTTGTTTGTGGAATTTAGCTAAATCCATTGGTATTCCAATTGTACAGAATAAAGTGGATTGCTTCAAAGTGAAGCCATGAAAGCTTCCGAATACTGCATAACTTTATGAAAATCAATATAAGGGATATATCTGGGCCATAATCAACCTTGATTTCAAATTGTTTTTCTATGTTTGAATGCAACATGCCACTGTACCTAATAACTTGGCACACCCAATGCCTCTAATAAATGTAATAACTTCTGACTGCATGAATGGAATGGGACAAAATTCACACAGAATAATCTTTTATCCTAATCCAGTCTTGAGGGTAAAGGAAATAAATATATTCAAAATACTTTTGGAGATAGGGCAAAAAACCATTGCTGCCAAATAACTTGGCACTCGGTGTATGGTAAATCCATCTAATGCCATTTTCCAGAAAATACAGTTTTTGCCAAAAGTGGACAGATTTACCATTCTTGACTCTAAATCTTAACGAATTTGTAATTTGCACACTTGATACCCGACAAAACAAAACACATACCTGGACTGCACAGAAGCCATTTTGAGCCAAGAAATTCTCGCACTCATTTGCTATGTCGCTCCATTTCCACTCGAAGAGATGAACGAAAACATCTTTTCCATCTTTGCAATAATAATTGCCAAAATACTGAGCGGTCGATTGTGTTATGAGAAACACGGTGAAGATATAGAAGGACCACATCTTGAATCTTTACGTATGACCATATGAGGTAAGGAGTGTGTATTTGAGTGGGTATATATACGATTTCTGATGTGTGCATGTGTTTAACAATCTGATGTATTTCGCTTTATCATGCATCAAAAATACAGTACAATAAGTGAGGAAGAAAACATTTGTTAATTTTCTCAAATTAGAAAAATAACTTACATAATTCCCTGATTTACTGGTAAAAGTCAAGATTGTATCATGACAGTTCTAAATTTATGATTATGGGAACAAAACATATTAGAATACAGATCTAACAGATCTATATCAAAACCAACAAAACAAGATCTGATAATAAAGTTTCATAATCATTTCACAATTTCAGAAATCTTATCAAATCTTCCGGTTACCTTCTTTCCTTACGAAACTTGTTTTGTACCTAGAATTTAAAAAATACACGATAATAACAGCATAATCATACCTTTTGCAGATTAGGTGTGAATTGAATTAAATCTATGAACAATTGCATTTGCACAAATGCAAATCAGTAAACCATACAATAAACATCTTCTTTTAAAAGTCACTCTTATTTGTTATCGATGCAGACAGAAATTCCAAATTTATTCAGTTCACTTGACTTCCACTAAGGGGTCATTCCACCTCATTTCAACAGACGGCTCCCACATTACCTTCTGAAAATGTCATGGAAAAATTTCAGGCTGGAGATCCATCACTATGATCCACAAATCTCAAGTTTTATAGCCATATCTACAATAGTCTTTACAGTAGAAAATGTTGATTATTTGCATTTTAATTATTTTTGATAACAAATTTATACAAATCCTTAACTTTAAAGCTCAATATCTAAAAATTGATCAGGCTAGAGAATATGTGAAGTAATTTTTTTAAAATGACCCCGGTGTCTTGGGTTGTCTCAATAGGTTTTGTGGCTCATTCAATATTGTTGCAAAATGCTTCTTCGGACCAACTTTGATCTCCCATAGAACAATGGTATCTTATGGTAGGGGTATAATTTTTATGGACATCACTGTTGGCTATAATTGCCATTCACCAAGAGATACTGGCCTTCGAAAATCAAAAATAATGCAGTTGTTCTTTCATTTGCCACCATTTTCCAGTACTGTCAGGCTGATTAGACAGTGTTATGGACCTTGGAAAACCCCGGCCCCATTGTCAATGCCCAGGCCGATGTTTCTGCAAATAGTTTTATTCTGCTCAGCGATGCAGGAGAGCTGGAAAAAGGAGAGTTCCACTAATGCCCGCAATACAAACCACTGCTTTAGGTTCTCTTTTGGTTCTGGCAGAATTTGTCTTTTTCTTCTTAAACATGGATATCCCCCCTCCTTTGGATAGGCATCTGATGGTTGTGTACTAATGTTGGCTGTTTGTCACTTGTCAGGTCTGCCAGTTTATCTGTCTGAAACAGTTGACAATTGCTGCTGTTTAATGCTATGTGGAATTGCCATTAAGTACATACACTCTTAACGCAAATTAAAGGTTCTTAATGGTATAGGAAGTTCCTATTAGGAACCCACAGGCCAAAAAAGGTTTCTAAAACTTATTAAGGGTTCAACTGAAGTGAAATGGTTCAATACTGGTGCGAAGGCCCTATGATAGAACCCTAATTAAGGGTTCAACTGAAGTGAAATGGTTCAATACTGGTGCGAAGGCCCTATGATAGAACCCTATGCTCCCAACCAGTGGCGGATCCAGACACGACAGTCTAGGGGGGGGCCCAGACGGTTTTCGGCATTGGCGGGCCCGCATTATCGCAATTTTCCTTGAAAATACTACTATTAATCATGGTGGTCTAGGGGGGGCTCAGGCCCTAGACCCCCCCCCTTGTATCCGCCACTGCCAACTTGAGAGAAAGGGGTTCCATAGGGGGAATTCAGTGCAGCAGGATTATCTTTGTGTTGTTTTCGTTTGCTATTGGAACCTTCTTAAGTTGAATAATGAACCTTATAGGGTTCCTTATCAACACTAGCTTATAGAACCCTTGAATGTTCCGTATGAAAAATTTTGTTTAGAGCGTATGACTGTATGCCAACTGTAGGGGAACGAGGGGCGAAACGTAGCGGCGGGGCAAAATGGTTTTTTTAGCTTACTCGGAACGTTTTGACCTGCCTTCTAATTTTTCGGTTGGAAAATAAAATAGGATACATGACCAACTTTTCCTGAGGGTTTCGTTGATGAGAACGTTACAGGTATGCAGCTATGTTAATTTGAAGTTTTTGATCGATTTTCTTAAAAAAATCATAATTTTGGGAAATGGTGTAATACCTCCAATGACGTTCCCAGCCAAATAATTCATAGTCAGTGTTATTAGAGGACTACTGAGCTTGCGTATTAAGCGAAAAAAATCTAGTCTGGTACTTATTCATGCGTACGTAGGTCATTATTGATCTACCCTGCATGGTTGGGGCAAGATGGAGTCCTCCTGCGGGGGCAAAATGAGAAGGACAAAAAAGCAATCCCAGCCTAGAAAAGGTTGAAGCTTGATATTGGGTCAATTCAACCATGACATTTGAGACATTTGATACACTTTCTGGTCATATAACAGGCAAAATTTGAAAAAATCACAAGAGATTTGTGGATCTAATCCATGTCATCATTAATACCTTGAGGGTTTAGGCTTAGTGGTAAAACCCTGTATTGTTGAAACTGAAACGAATGTAAATACCTTTCAAAAAGCATAGTCAAATCCAATACCAGTTAAAATTGTTAAATTATTAAGAAAACTTGGAAATCAGAGTTATGTGAATATTCATAAAAATGTCACATTTCCACAAAATTTAAGTAATTTTGTTTCTTTTGTAACCTAATGTTTATGGTTAAATAATTTGTCAAATAACTACATAGAATACAGAATTACTAGCATCACTTCCCAGCTATAATTGCATCCTGTATTGAGATGTTGATTTCATAATTTATTGCTATGTTTACTTTTAGTATTCTGCAATATTCTCACATTGACATGAATTAATGTATTTTTGTTTGTCAACATGCTTTTTAGTTAGGCTATTATCAAAACAGCTGATTTATTGCAGAACTTTTGCAACTTTATTTCTTCCCATTTTACCCCATATGAAATTCCATTTTGCCCCAAGCATGGGGCAAAATGGGATAAAGTTGCATTTTTGAAAATAGGGAAAAATTTGAATTGGAATTATTAAAAAAGCACTTTTCTGTGTTTGAGCAAGTGGTATTGGTAGTTCTTCATGGATCAGACCTTAATTGGCATTCGCATGATATACCGTCTTCGTGCAGCAAGCCTTCGAAGTTAGGCGGCCCGTTTTGCCCCTCGTCCCCTAAGTACCTTATGATGGCAATTACCAGACAATTTGTTCAGGAAAACTACATTAATTAGTAGGACAACAAGAACTCAGACCTGCACTTGGGAAAAATTAAATTCAACCTAATACTTGGAGACTAATATTTAAAAAAAAAAACAGAAGTGATATGAACAACTACATTTATTTTCACCTTTTAATGTAATTATATCTAGCATTGCCAGTTTTACAGTATGTGTCTAGACCTATGAATAATGACCTGTAACAAATGTAAATAATTTGAAACTATTTTAGCTTTTATTTTCAAAAAAGGGCCTACAATTATATAAATATCATAGTACATGTAATAAATTTGCTTTGCAGGATCTTCTCCTTCTTCACTGTCACCATTATCATGATGAAATAGAATTTTGGTTGATCAGTATATTAAATAACTTTTTATTATCTATTTTAAATGTCTAGCAAGATTCTCTGATCTATCACCACATCTGACGAAATTATGCAAGTAGCTTGTTTCGCACACAGGGGTTTTTGCACCAATATTTTTGTTGTTTATATATATATTTGTATCTTACACAAAGATAATAGATGCAAAAACCCCTATGGTTTCGCAGTAGCCCAAAAACTTTTGGGCCCAACAGTTTATCCTTTTCATGTAATCATTTGACTGGGTTGAGAAATATTCCATGTGCTTTCATCAAGTTTCGTTCAGGCAAAGTTGACTTATGCCATATATGTATATATATTCAAATATTTTGTTGTCTAAAGAAGTTATGCAAAAGCAGCACAATAGGTGGAAAGACATTACAAAAGTTTAATTTTCAAATAATTTTGCTCAAAGCGTTAGAGTTACATCATTCGCCCCAAACGGTGGGCGGCGCAACTTACCCTGTGGCACAACTTACAATTGCAATTTGTCAATAGCATTTCTCCAAGAAATTATATCCTCACATATTGAATGATAAATTACAAGAACAATATATCATGCTTGATAGATTTATTGATTTTAAGTACAGAATCATACAATGAAGTATGGAGCATGGAACAAGTTCTTTTATGAACTGAATCCAAAGATAGTAGTACCAACCACAGACAGCTGTTTCTGAGTTACTTCTTGAAATTAGAAATTATTCTAGGCGCTCTGGAATTAGGATTTTCTCGATCCTCAACTGGTCAGCATTAGGCCCATGCCATCAGTTACGATCTCCTGCGGCAGATTCTTCTCCTCCTTCCGCCCAGCCTGAAGACCAAACACCCCCTCCTTAAGCAAGCCCATCTCCTCCATCTTCCTCTCCTGATGATTCCACATCTTCGGTTAGATCTTCTGCAAAATCTCATCCTTCGTCTGCCAATCCTCACACTTCTGCACTTGAAATATACACGCGATCGTTTGCACACTTTTCTGACGCCACGTCTCGTTCTCATGAAGGAACAGCACACTCTCTTGGAGCCGCGTGTGCGGCATCGTAGATGTTTGTAATAAAACCTTTTTCGGAAACATGCTTTTCTTGCACGTCCTCGCTGACGCAGACAGGTTGCTCTTGAAGGGCCCCTTAAACGCCGAGACTGAGTGGTCGCAATGGCACAAAGTGCCACGAACAACCACAGACACAAGATGCCCGTCCTCATGGTTCCCTGTCACGACAAAAAAAGACATATACCGGTATAAGACATACGGCTACTTATACGTTCAACACGAAAATTTCAATCAGAGCTCTCGTTTTCTGAGAGCAGGTCTCAATGTCACATGTCAGTTATTTTTTTAGTACACTCTAAAAAATTTCAGACAAAATTGGTTTTTTAGATTCAAAATGGTTTTTCGAAAAACCAAATTTCAATACAAAATAATAATAAATGCCTTTGAAAAAATCCATGTTGGTTTTGCATTGAAATTTGGTTTTTCAAAAAACCATTTTGAATCTAAAAAACCAATTTTGTCCCAACATTTTTTAGAGTGAACAGTGACAATTTCCATGGCCACAGGAAATTCAAAATAAATGTCGAAACTTACCTGATGAAGTTGCCAAAGAGATGTGGAAGCTGCTGCGCACTGGCATTTTATATGAAATTTTTAATTGCTCAATTGAAACAAAAAAATGTGTTGATCCGCTTTATCCCAATGATTCATATAGCTTACTGTGCCTCATTGTGTCTGTCTGATCCCCTAACATCACAATATCATCATTGTTCCCAATTGATTTTCACCACCTAGCCTCCAAATCCTCACTGCACTTCATACTTACTGGTGACATAAAAAAAGAAAGCTATTGTGGGAAATGTAGATGGCTTACATATTTAAAAGTCTGCACAATGCAAAACTGCAATAATAAATTGAATGGTAAATAATAAAGAAAATTTAATGTGGTAAAAAATGTGATCCCTGGACAAAAGAAGTGTACCAAACAGGCTAACACCCCTCCAACATCGGTTACCGTAACAATTGTTACTTATAGTTCAATACAGTAACAATTGTTACAGTTACAACTGTTATAGTATCAGTCAACCAGTTTCTTTGGAGGTTTCTATGCATTGTAAATATCTGATCCTTTTAGTTCCCCCAAACACCATGTGGTACATCAGAATGTTACACTGTTATTGCAACATCATACAGTACAAATTTCTAAATGTGGCTCAACTTAGCTGTCTGTAGCTATTCATTACTATTCTTAACCATATCTGGGTCATTCTCAAATTTCGGGACAATTTGCGTCACTCCAGTTCCCTGACATTAATTTGAATGCAATTGATATCTGAAGAGTCACTCTACACCTGTTATTCATATTTTTATTTAGAACCACTGCATTTGGAACAAAAAGTCATTTATTAGACCTTTTCTTTGTGCATTATGTCGAGTAATCCGTGCAGAATCAATGGTTTTTCCCTGTAACTGGACCTGACATGACAAAATCAAGTGTTAATTTTCTCCTAATGTACCATTATATTTAAAGTTTCTTTGCACGATTCATGAGAATATAGACTTGAATTTATATCTAGTCCACATTCAATTTTTTGGGGTCTTATTTCATTGATTAAATTGACACAATAGATGTGTCACTAATTTATGTCAATTTTTTTGTCCACTCCGTTACTTGCCATAGCTCAGTTCGTTATAGTTTTTTATGAGCTATTTTCACTAAATATCATCAGACACACGTGCGCCATAGTACCACTGCCTTGCAGACTTCATAAAACATGTATTCAATAAATTATGACATAATATTCAAAGAAAATGTTTTTGGTCTCACCAAAATGTCCACTCCGTTTTCTTCATTTCCAAGCTTACCAATGATAGTTTTGAAGAGTGATTTCATTTATAAATTGCTGAGGGTGACAGCTTTTAATAGTCTTCAATTATTTTGTCTAATATCCAAAATAAAAAGCAGTATTGAGCGAAAAGCAAAAAATCATTCCCCTCCGTTACCATCCACTCCGTTACTAGATCATGAGCATGAAATCGATATTTGGACCAAAAAATCTACTGATATGAAATGAAGTACTTCTGAAAATAATAGTTGCATCAATCTTTTATTGTTTTTTCTTTTGTAGTTGTTCCTACAGTTGGTTTTTTACATCACAATTCCACTCTGTTACCACATTGTCCCCTCCTTTACAGGACATTTTTGCTATACCCATTGTCCCGAAATTTGAGAATGGCCCATCTATCCATAACTATCCATTTCTATTCTTCTGTATACACTGGAATCTCTTTATCCCTTGTTTAAACAATAGTAATAGTAGATAGCTATGGCTAGCTATGGATTAGTGTAGCTCAGTTTAGCTTTGAATGGCAATGAACAGATAGCTAAGGCTAGATTTTAAATGACGAGCCACTTTTAGAAATTTGTACTGTAAGGCAGAAATTGACCAAGAAACGATCTTCTTAAGTTAAAGTTAGGCTGATTCAAAAACTAAGACCATTTTGTCCTATTGTTCATTTGTATAAATTCTTAGAAAATATGCTTTCATACACGTCCATGTATGGCAAATTTCAATTAACTTATCCAGGGCTATCAGCACATTTTTGGGCCCGGGGCAAACTATTTCCAATGGGCCCCCTGGGGCGGAGCGGTCCCACCTTGGGCCCGTATCTGGAAAATAAACTGGGCAAGGGGCCCCTTGCTTAATTTTTTATCAGCTTGTCAAATTCTAATTTATGATATATTTTTAATATTATTGACTTTTAAGTCTTTTACATAATTTTTCATTATTATTTTTTTTTTAGGTTGATGGTGGCCCCCTCAGGTGGTTGGAGCCAGGGCATTACCCTCCTGCCCATAGTGCCAGTCCACCCCTGGGCCTTCCTGACAAAAAGCTCTCTAAATTCTGAAAATACGTTCTCGCGTCAATTACCTGACGCACTTTCTTTACTGTCGCAATTCTTTTCAGCTTCATCATGGGCCCCCCTGAGGTCATGGGCCCAGGGCAAATGCTCCGTTTTCCCTATGGTTAATACGGCCCTGAGCCTATCACGAAGGGCATAGTGTCTTAACGCTCAAGATGAAAAATGACTAATGTTGGCATTTGATGACAAAAACTAAGTCATCTTAGTTTTGCTAGATTTTTCTGCAGTGTTCGACAGGCTTTTACAGTCTGTCACTTTGATATAGAAAAAGAGTGGACTGTTGAACTGTGAAAATGTCACTTTGTGTGTCATCATGCTGATGATTTGTAATGATCATGCCCAACGAGCGTCCAGAACTGGGCTTAGAGGGCTGCATTTACCATATCTATATCTGTGTGTCTTCATAATTATTAATAATGTTTTATAAGGTCAAAGAATCTCTGGTTGTTCTAGTACATTGTAATAGTCAGAACATCCAGACTAGGTCATTCTTTGTGTCACTTGTTGAGTTGTTATCATATATTTTTTGAAACTTGATATCAAAATTGAACTTGACTCACTATAGAATCTTACTTGAAATATCACTTTTAGATATCACTCTCCAGTGGCGGATCCAGAGAGAGGGGGCTTAGGGGGTTTAACCCCCTTGAGCCTTCAGATTTTGATGTAAAAAAATCTCACCATATTTGGTACGATACCATTTGTCAACCCCTCGGATATTTTCTGGATCCGCCCCTGCTCACTGCCACATATATTAAGAATGGATATTTAAGTCACTGAATGATAATTGTGGCACATAAAATTACCATAAAAAATTATCATCCCATAGGCCTATTGAATAGTTTCGTTATAAATTGTGGGCAGCAAGAAGAAATTATCACTTTGGAGTGTTTAGTCACATCATTTGGACTCTCAGTGCGAATCAGTTTAATTGGATTTAATCATGTCTCAAGTCAAATTGCATTATTTCGATGGCAGAGGAGTCGGCGAAAGAGTACGACTAATGCTGTGTGTCGCAGGAATTCCGGTGAGTGATTGTTAAATATTAGATTAGTTTACTGTCTTTGAACAGTCTTTCTCCTGTCCAAGTTAGCCTACATAAATACTGGATGTAAGGCCCCAAGCATCCATCCATATAATGACGATTGACGAATTTTGTGATGGGTGAAAACGATCATTCGAACTAATTTTGTGTATTTCGCTCCTTGACAGCGACATATTTCAGTGTAAAAATAATTCTCTCCTTTCTTTTATTTATTTTCAGTTCGAAGAAATCTTGCTTACGACAAGACCACCAATGGCTAAACTTCTAGAAGGTAGGGTTAATATGTGATTGTAACTTAAAATAAAAGGGTGTTTTGAAAAGACTGGATTACATTATTTTAAATACTCATGAAAGCGTACACACAATGCAATCAATGAAAATAAGTCAATCATTCATGAAACAAGAAAAGAGAAACCATGCGAGTGAAACAAAACATATGGTTTTTTTACTCTTTCAAATTTCAGCAGAACTTAATTCTGAATTATAAATGATAACTAAACCAGTTTCACAACAACAATGGTTACCGCTTCTGGCACTTTAAATGAAATGTTCAGTTTGTCCTGTTTTTTTGTCTGAATGACCATCAAAACTACTTCTTTGGTTCTTCTGAAAAAACAGCATCTATTAGGCCTCATGACAGGATACACCCCCTGCTCCCTTTTGTTATTACTGTAATATCAGTTACCCCCCCCATTTATCCCCGTTTTACCCCTTCTTCCCCCTTTTTCCCCAATTGCCCCCACTTGCCACCCGCTAGCCCCCACCTGCCCCCGCTTGCCCCAACTTACCCCCACTTGTCCCCACTAGCCCCCGCTTACCCCCACTTGCCCCTGCTTTCCCCTACTTGCCCCCACTTACCCCGCACTTGCCCCTGCTAGCCCTCGCTTACCCCCATTTACCCCATCTTGCACCCCACTGCCCCCCACTTTCCCCGCATAACCTCTTCCTTTCCCCCAATTCCCCCACCTTTCCCCCTAACTACCCCTAATAACATTTTCTTATGTTAGTGTGACCCCATGGGGGGGGGGTGTATCCTGTCATGAGGCCTTTTATTTGCTTTATTTTTAGATGGAGATCTGATGTTTGAGCAACTTCCTCTGCTGGAAATAGATGGCCTGAAACTTGTCCAAGCGAATGCCTGTGTGAGATACATCGCAGCAAGATCTGGCTTCAACAGTTCAGATCCTAAAATCCAAGCAAGGTATCAACCTATTTTGATCTAGTCTGGTCTGGTTTATCACTGAAAAAAAGGTTTGTCTGAAACAGACAAAAAGAACGTTAGCTGGTTTCCTGATTTTTATTGGGAATAGACAAGGAAATTTTCAACTTGCAATGATCAATTTTTGTGTGATTTGATCAATGAAATTTAAAAGAAAAAACATGCCTGTTGTCTGAATTAACACAAAATTTTGGAAGGACGCCAGCCAACGTTTGTAACGGTTCGTTTTGTCTGTTTCACATAGATAAACCTTTTTTTCAGTGTTGCAGTTAAGTCTTGCTTTTATATTCCAACTTATTGTATTGCATTGTTTGCTTGGGCACATATGCACTGTGCGAGTAAGAGATAGGGGTATTCTTTATCACCTGGGATCTCACTGGGGTATAATGCAGGGTGAGAGTGGGTTATTTTTAGACAGACAGCATAATGCAGCACTATGTACAGATCCATTTTTGGTGGATTACCACATAATAAAAATGTTGATATTGGTTAATAAATGCTAAAGCGTTATGGTTTGAATTGATATGTAATGGCTTTGTGAAATACGGTTTACAGTGTGGTTCTTTTTCGAAGAGTATAGTATGATCCAAATATTCCCACACTGTAAAATTCAAATTTTGAGTCAGAATAAAATGATTGAGTGAGTTGTTCGATTTTTATTTTTAAAATTCAGGTTGGATATGGTGTATGATGGTACAAGAGACTTCTGGTCTATTTTCTTGGAGGCATTCATGAGATTGACTGAAGAGGAAATGTTAAAGAAAGCAAAAGAAAAAGTCATGCCAAGATATCTGCCTATATTTGAAAAGGTAAATATTAGAGACTTAATGAAAATTTAATCCAGACTAGAAACCAAACATTCTTTCTAACACCAAAATTCGAAATTGTTATTGGTTGTGTGTAGTCAACACATATGTATAATATATGCTATTTATGTAAACACACATAATCATTCTCTCAGCGGCAGTTCATTCCACACTTTGTGCTTAGTATAGTGTCACTCTTGTTGTACCAAGCAATTTTCTTTTGACTTACTGTACAATTCTTAAAATTGCCTATACTTTCAGGTTCTAAAAGACAACGGAACAGGTTTCTTAGTGGAGGACAGAGTAACGTTTGCTGACGTTGGCCTCTTGGAAGTTCTATTGATGGTTGTGGATTACTTCGGAGAAGATCCTCTGAAAGATTATCCTTTACTACGGGTGAGTAAACAATGGATTGATGAAAGAGCTTTATGGCCCAGACGTAGCCTATACATAAAAAAGGTTTGAAATATGATTTATGGGACCACACTGGTGAGAACGTTATACCCTTTCATATTTCAGGGTTTCATGGCAGAGATGAAGAAACTAGATGGCGTCAAGCTGTACCTTGAGAAATATAGAAAAAGAAAAAATGACGAAAGATACAGACGTGATGTTCTTGAAGTTTTGGCATGGAAAACGATATAGGTTAACTGATTGAGATTTTGCTGCAAAAGGCTTTTATAATCTTGCATCATTGCCATATTATGCTTTCATTCGCAATTATATGACATGGTTGATGACTTTTGTACTCTATGATCCACTAATTGTTATGGCATATTTTTCACTTTTAAAAGTCACATGATTATCTAAATAGTAAGATTATATGACATGGTTGATGAATTTTTGTACTCTATGATCCACTAATTTTTACGGCATATTTTTCACTTTTAAAAGTCACACGATTATCTAATAGCAGAGTGGTTGGAGGCCCAAATTGGGGCTGTGACTGCCCCCGCTCTGCAACCTCACAAATTGTATATCAAATCGATCCTTATGACGCGAAGTTTTTAAAAAACCCGTCTGACGTTGAAAAATTAACGTGGCACTTTGCCGTCTCAGGGGTCAAAGGTCACGACCTCCATAGAAAAATGCCAATTTTCAAGCACAGTCATGAAATTGACTTTACAGGCTCTCCTGTGTGATCTGATTCAGATACAGAGGCGTATGATACATCAAATGAAAGGTCACATTGAGCTCAATAATTTGATTACAGCCACTTGACCTTTGACCTCATTTGCATATCGCAGGAGTCATAAATAAGTCAAAAATCAGTAAAAAATTACCTAATTTTTTCATATGGAAAGAAAGAAAGTTTCCCTACTATGTTATTTTCACAGGTCCAACCCCTAAATTTCATGTGCACACATCACAGGACACTGTGATGCAAATTTATGCAAATTTATTCACCATAGGTCACAACAAGGTCAAAGGTCACATGACTCAAACATAGCTCCCGTATTTCTCAAAATTTCAGCAGAAATTCATTATTTCAGGCCCATTGCGTTATAGACAATTTGTACATGGTCATATTGTACACCATGTGGAAGGTCTCAATGAGAACAATAATTGTGTGATACTCAATTGACCTTTGACCTCATTTGCATATCACAGAAGTCATAAATAGGTCAAAAATCAGTATAAAATTACCTACTTTTTTCAAATGGAAAAAAAGAAAGTTCCCCTACTATGTTATTTTCATAGATGCAGCCCCTAAATTTCATGTACATGCATCACAGGACATTGTCATGAAAATTATGCAAATTTATTCATATATTTCCATAGGTCACAATAAGGTCAAAGGTCACATAACCCAAACATAGCTCCCATATTTCTCAAAATTTCCGCAGGAATGCTTCTTTTCAGGCCGATTGTGTCATAGGCACTTTGTACTGGGTCATATTGTACACCATATGAAAGGTCTCAATTCAGGGTTGGAAAAAACCCGGGTAAAATTAATTTTGCCCAGCCCGGTGGGTATAACCTGGGTTTAACCCGGGTTTAATAGGTTTAACCCGGGTAAAAGTGGGTTTTATTGGGTAAAATCGATTTATCAGTATCAGCAGCCTTATTCAAGATCACGATTTTACCAAAGTTACTGACAAGGTAATTTCCAAGTATTGGCAATTGGATTTGGTAAGGCAGGTGCATCCCTCTAGGTAATTTCTTGGCACTAACTAGGGCTATATCAGCAGTCAGCATGTTCAGCTAATTGTTCCGATTTATTTGTGAAATCTTCTACAAAACCAACTGAAGCAACGTAACTCAGGTCCTTAAACAGAGTAGGTAGAAAATCTAAGCTACTCAACAACCTTGAGTTCAATTCGGATTTGGTCAGTTAGGAAGATCTGATCATGCCGATCTCACCTCTGGAGTTCTATTCTTTACTCCTGACCAATTCACCAAGGAGAAAACATGCTCCAAATATGTACAGTAGTTCCTTATCAGGATACAGGAGCATACTTTTAGTGGCATGAATTACCAATTTTCTTTTGAGTCTTGTCTCCAAAGTTCTTGAGATAGATGCTGCTGGATAAGACTGGGTTTCATTCGATCTCTCAGCAGCTACTAAATGTGCTTCCTCTTACTGATAAGATCACTGCTGATCATGTAAATTTCTCAAAATGTGATGAAAATTGCTGCTCCGGTATCTAAATAGCAATTGAAAGATCCCACACATTTTATCCATCAATCCTCATAATTGACAAGAACTACCCTGAGGGCTGCACTGACATTACCTACCTACTTACCAGCCTGGACCCACCATGCCAGTTCAGGTTTTAAAATGATTGATCTCTCTTATTCTGACATTTTAAATTACTTTTGATAGGAAAATTACTAGTTTTACCCAGGTTTTACCCATTTCTGGGTAAAAGTCAATTTTGCCCAGCCCGGGTTTAATACGGGTTTAACCCGGGTTAAACCCGGGGGGTGGGTTTTATTTGCCAACCCTGTCTCAATTAGCACAATAATTTGGTGATACTCAATTGACCTTTGACCTCATTTGAATATTACAGGTGTCATAAATGGGTCGAAAATCACTAAGCATTTACCAATTTTTTTCAACTTGTAAGAAACAAAGTTTCCCTTCTATGTTTTTTTTCATAGATTGTACCCCTAAATTCCAATTGCATTCTTTACAGGACATTGTGATACAAATTTATGCTAATTTATTCAACACAGGTCACAACAAGGTCAAAGGTCACATAACCCAAACATAGCTCCCATCTTTCTCAAAATTTCAGCAGAATCGCTAAATTTCAGGCCCATGGTGTCATATGCATTTCCTGTACGGACTTGTACACTAAATGAAAGGAATCAATGGGTACCATAATTTGGTGATGCTCAATTGACCCGTCCTGTTACACTAATCTTTGTTGAATGACAGTATGGTATGAGACCGGCAGCACCCCTAGTCGTTTGTTGCTGAGGATGTCCTGTGATACCTATCTTCGTTGAATGACAGTGTGGTATGAAGCCACTACCGTCCTGGCATACTTAGCTTTGTCGAATGACAGTATTTCCTGAAATGGCACAGTTTGTATTAATCAAGTGCCAGCATTTTGGGTTGTTTATAGTTGACATGACTTTGTGACACATCTTAATTGATTTGACGTCAAATAGCACTGTTTGTTTATTATTCAAGTGCTAGCATATCTTGCACATCTGGTTGCTTATTACTGAGGTTCTTGTAATACAAATTAAAGCAGCATGAAATGGCACTGTTGTATTATCCAAGTGCCAGCATATCTGGTCGTTCATTGTTGATATAATTTTGTCATACAACTTAGTTGGTGTGAATTGCACTGTTTGTTGTGTTATCCAAGTGATAGTATCTGGTTGTTTATTGTTGTGATGATTCGTTGGTAAAACTTAATGGCACTGTTTGTTGTATTATCCAATTGCCAGCTTATCTTGCATATCTGATTGTTTGTTATAGACATATTTTTGTGATACAACGAGCTGTAACACGAAATGGCACTGTTGTTGTTTTATCCAAGTGCCAGAATATCTTGGATATCTAGTTGTTTGTTATTAATACATTTTTGCAATACAACTTAATGTAACATGAAATGGCACTATTATCCAAGTGCTAGATTTGTTGGTTGTCTGTTGCTGAGATGATTTTGTGATGTAACTTGCAGTATTATGATAACTGCAAAATATCTGGTCTTTGGTTATTGATATATTTTTGTGATACAACTTAATGTAACATGAAATGGCACTGTTTGCTGTATTATGGTTGCCTATTGCTGAGATGTTTTTGTGATACAACTTAATGTAGTATCGATGGCACTGTCTGTTGTATTATCCAAGTGCCAGCATATCTAGCGTATCTGGTTGTTTGGAATCGAAATATTTTTGTGACACAACTTAATGTCACATGAAATGGCACTGTTTGTTGTATTATACAAGTGCCAGCATGGTTGCCTATTGCTGAGATGTTTTTGTTATACAACATAATGTAACATCTTGTTACTAACATGAAATGGCACTGTTTGTGGTAGTTCCCCCGTGGCCAAATTGGTAAGTGCGCTTGTCAACCGGCCTTTGAGGGCGTGGGTTTAAATCTTACCCTGGGAACTCACTTTAGTCCGAGCCCATGGGACATTAAATGGAGGCGGGTTGGATCCAGTATTCTATGCTGGGGCAACTGAAAGACCCTGGGCATCCCTGAATTAATTGGTTATGTGCCAGACTCACAGTATTCTCATCTCATCATCATACTGCGGTCGCCTGCCTCGATATAGCCCACTAAGGTGCTGCTGAGACGTAAAACACAAACAAACAAACAAACAAACACTGTTTGTGGTAGCATATTTGGTTGAAGGCTTAGTTTTAACTAAGAGCGATTGCGTTAAACATTCATGGCCGCAGGGGCCTCTTTGGTATATAACCTTTATGTGCCTCTTCGTCTACCTCTACCCTGTTTTCCACTGTTGGGCTTTCACAACTCATTTAAACCCTTCTCTATAAAATCACACGTCGCTGCTTCACAGCGTCGCTTTGTTAAACGAACCCGCCCACCCGCTCCTGTTTTTAGGTTCTGTAGGATTTAGAAAAGAGTTACTTCAAAATTAAATGGGAGCGGATTTACTCAATTAAACCATTTTAAAATCTACTCGTAAATTTAAAAACACTAGCCTACTGGTATTAGGGTCACTTCAGTGAGTCTCAAAAATTTTAAAATTTTATCAAAATATTTTAAAAAATCTCATCGGTTTCAGTATGTTGTCGTTTTATTTGTCTGATGGAGTGCAAACTCTGAATTTATTCAGTAAAATTCAATAACATTGTATTTCTATATGTACTCATGTATGATTCTACGTCACGGATGGACCCGACAGGTCTTACGGCCAAGTTTAATCATTATTGTATGAATTTCAAAAGAACATTTCTATAATCCCCGAAAGGGACCGGGACATTGGGGCAACCCAGAGCATATTACATTCACTTATCTATGTCAACCTTTCTGTGTGTCTACTCTCTCCTGTTATGTGTCATGTTCTCTGTGTGACTGAGTGTGTTTGATTTGTGTGTTTTACTTGCCTGTATTTAATAAAAGGGCACTGCGACCATTCTTAACCTACTACTCTTGTTTGTGTTTACTCAATGTATATTGAAGTACCATAGTCCGAAATAGAAAAGATGATGTTATTGTTTTTACTTGATGAGCAATTGAGCATATTACAAAGCCTTGAAGTTAAACTGCTCTTAAATCTGTAAGGAAATCTCAAAAACAAATTCTGCCTGAAATTTCAGGAAGTATGTGCTGTCTTTGTTTATCCTGTAATTAACTTTTGTAATAACAGCCATGGAAACCCTGATTCATATTTTTATTAAGCAATATGCCAATACCGTCAAAGATATAATTAATGCGTAAAAATATTATATGTTATTATATTTAAGTCAAAATTAGTAGTATAAAAAGAAAAGGTAGATTTACCAAATTTATTGATTCTTGCGATTTGCAGACTGGGGTATACCGTCAATCTTTCACCTGTTGTACAAGAAACCAAGATTTAGAGAAATACCGGGGTAATTTTTGGGTCATGCGACCTTTGACCTTGGTATGACATATACTGAAAACATTTGCTAAATTTTAGGCGACAACATAAGTATGCGCACAAATCTTAGGTGTAAAATCTATGAAAATAATGTAGCATTCGTGGCTTTTGAAACTTTTATCACTCTTGTAATATGCAAATAATGTCAATTGTCAAATGAGTATATCAAGTAATTATAGGATTTATCTAAACCTTTCTTTTGTTGTACAACAAGTTCGTTCAGAAAATGGATATGGCACAATGGGCCTGAAATATTGCATTCCTGTTCAGATTTAAAGAAAACCGGGAGTTATGGTACCCCAGGAAAGTTATTGTAAACAAAGTAGGTATGGGAGATACATTTGGGTCATGTGACCTCTGACCGTTGTGTGACCAATATCAAATAAATTTGCATAAATATAAGTCACAGCATTCCGTGTTGAATGTACATCAATTTAGGAGGTAAGGTCTATGCAAAATGATATGGTCGGAGAAACCTCCCTTCTTCAAATTGGAAAAAATAATTTTTTGTGACTTTTTACCTATTTCTAACTTAGAACTGTAATATGCAAATGAGGTCAAAGGTTAAGTGAGCATCATTCAATTATAGTACTCGTTGACACCTTTCATTTGGTGTTTGACAAGTCCATAAAGGAAATGCATAATTGTGACATCATGGGCCTGAAATAATGCACTTCTGCTGACATTTAGAGAAATATGAGAACTATGGTTGTGTTATGTGACCTTTGACCTTGTTGTGACCTATGTTGAATAAATTAGCAATTTGTATCACAATGAATTTGCATAGATTTGTATCACAATGACCTGTGATGCATGCACATGAAATTTAGGGCTAAAATCTATCAAAACAACATTTAAAAAGGGAAACTGTGTTTCTTACAAATTGAAAAAAATTTGTAAATAATTAGTGATTTTCGACCAATTTATGACTCCTGTAATATGCAAATGAGGTCAAAGGTCAATTAGGTATCACCAAATTATTGTGCTAATTGAGACCCTTCATATGGTGCATAATATGACCAAGTGCGAAATGCCTATAACCCAATGGGCCTGAAATAATGCGTTTCTGTTGAAATTTTGAGAATGATGGCAGCTATGTTTGGGTTATGTGACCTTTGACCTTGTTGTGACCTATGGAAATATATGAATAAATTTGCATAATTTTCATGACAATGTCCTGTGATGCATGCACATGAAATTTAGGGGCTGCATCTATGAAAATAACATAGTAGGGAAACTTTCTTTCTTTCCATTTTAAAAAAGTGGCTAATTTTTTTTGTGATTTTGACCTATTTATGACTCCTGCAATATGCAAATGAGGTCAAAGGTCAATTGAGTATCACAAAATTATTTTTCTTATTGAGACCCTTCATATGGTGTACAATATGACCAAGTGCCAATTGCCTATGACACAATGGGTCTGAATTAATACATTTCTGCTAAAATTTTGAGCAATATAGGAGTTTTCTTTGAGTTGTGTGACCTTTGACCTTGTTGTGACCTATGGTGAATAAATTTGCATACATTTGCATCACAATGTCCTGTGATGCATGCACATGAAATTTAGGGGTTGGACCTATGAAAATAACATAGTAGGGAAACTTTCTTGCTTTCCATTTGAAAAAATTAGGTAATTTTTTGCTGATTTTTGACCTATTTATGACTCCTGCGATGTGCAAATGAGGTCAAAGGTCAAGTGGCTGTAATCAAATTATTGAGCTCAATGTGACCTTTCATTTGATGTATCATACACCTCTGTATCTGAAATAGATCACGCAGGAGAGCCTGTAAAGTGAATTTCATGACTGTGCTTGAAAATTGGCATTTTTCTATGGAGGTCGTGACCTTTGACCCCTGAGACGGCAAAGTGCCACGTTAATTTTTCAACGTCAGACGGGTTTTTTTGAAACTTCGGGTCATAAGGATCGATTTGATATATAATTTGTGAGGTTGCAGAGCGGGGGCAGTAACGATGAAAACTAAGCCACTTTTTGGCCTGCTGCCACTCTGCTATAAATAGTAAGATCGTTATTTAGAACTTGGCATGATCGTATTTGATGTTTTGACACTCATCAGCTCATTACCTCCTATCACACTTCATCTCATATCATATCATCTGGGGTGCCTCCAACAAGGCCACAAGTCACCCAATGACAAATTGCTGCTTCATTTACATGTATTAGACAGGGCTTGTGTTGTGGTCACTGGTGGTCACTAGCAGCTGAATGTACACTGAAAGACAAAAGTTATGCATATGTTGTGCATTTAAGAACCTCATCTGTGTAGTCAATATAAGGTTCTGCCCAACACAAGCTTTACATAAAATAAACCATAAAGTCTAAAGATAATGGTCTTGGGGTTCATTCAAAGGTTGAGATGTCCTCTCATCTGTAGCATCCCCTACAACATCCAGAAGCATGCCTTTATTACAATGGAGGGTATCGTGAGTTCTGCTTGTTTTTCAGGGTCCAACACCTTTTTGTATATTCCTTGTCTACCCTACTTCCCTGCAACAGGCAGCTATCTTTGATACACTTGACAGATGAACATCATATATTCTACAACATTAAGCTGGTTTTTCACACCTGCACCATTCCAATAGTTTCATCCCTGTCATATTCTGTAATCGGGGATACAATAAATTCAATTATAAAAGAATTGTGTGCTTGAATTTTTAAGGATTAATTTAAGCTCACAAGACTGCATACCTGCAAATGGTATGGGTCGACAGCAAAAACTGTGTTTTCTGAAAACTCCCCTTTTTCAGCCATTCTTAAAAACGAAAAAGTTTCCCGGTTCAGTGATTTATTGTTTGTGACCCTGTTTTCGGGTGTCTTACACCATGGAACCATCACATTGACCATACCCCTCGAACATCTTGCCCTCACAACATATGCATAACTTTTGTCTTTCAGTGTAAGTACATGTGCATGTACTTGTCACTTGTCGACTGTATTAAAGCTCATATGTCTGTGAAGTATAGTTGCCTATCTTCTTTTCCGTGATGTTTTGATTGAAATATGTTTATTCAGTGTATACATGTTCAAGACAAGCTTGTTTTTCAACACGGCCCTGTTAAAAATAGAATGAATATATATATATATATGTGTACAACAGTTTAAAAATAAAAAAATTGTTTCATTGGACGGTTTTGATGATTATAAGATTTCTTACCAGTACTCAAAGTGGATTTCTGAAATCTTACTAAAAAATAAATGATAAAGATCATTATTATCGTTTTCATAGCTACGTGTTTTTCAAGTTTGCAATTTGCTTCATTCCAAAACTGTGATGTTAGAGATTTGGTTGAATAATTTCGTTTATTACAAGCACAGATTTCAGTAAACTGACAAAGTGCAGTTACACATGGATGATGTAGGTTTCACTTGTTCTGCGTTGTTTGTTGTGGTTGTACACAATAGTAACATTGCTTGACAGTTTTAAATTCCTTTGTCATTAACTGTGATGTCAAGCTCCAAACTCATATGTCACAGGTTGAAGATTAGACCAATCACATTCACTGATACTCTCTGATGTCACAGTTTAACTGCAAAACGAAGTTTTCAGAAAAACACGTAGCTATGAAAACGATAATAAAAGGACAGCAAACTGGCAGACCTTTTGGGCCGAGTACTTGCCAACACTGGCAACACAGTCAATGACTGTGAAGTTGACTGAGCCTAATTATTCCCACCTATCCCATAATAGGCTGTGACCTATAATTGATAATTGACCAGAACTATTTGCACAAATTATTCAAGGTCATGTCATGCCATAACCTCATCATACCTGACCAATGTGGAGCTAATTTTTTTGGTTGTCCTATAAATGTGACACCTGCTGCCTAATCATGCACAGTCTTTGCAGAATTAAGGACATACAGGTACCATGTTGGTGGAAAAGTATGTTATGGGATAGTGATATTTATCCAGTTGGCAGAATAACAACTTGTACATGTGTCATAGGAAATCATTCGTGAGAAATATATATAATTGTGTTTATTAGTGCACAGCCAAAGATTCATCATTTTTATAGAGAAACCTTGATGTACCATTTCAACTATTTTAATACCATGCAGTTTTGTTAGGCCCAACAACCCCCTTAGCTTCGATAATGCCACTGGTCATGAATTCCATGTGAAAGTGGAAAATTTGAGGAATATCACCTTTCTTTACAGAAAGTGACCTAACAAACACAATTTTTATATTTACATGAAATGGAATTGTTTTTAATCTTGATACATTTTGTCATTAAAATTATTTATTTTTAGATCTAAATGCCGGTTAGATTGTTATCTTTAAGATATTGATGGAAAATGTGGTTTTTTTTTATCGCTGAAAAATGCTAAAAATTTAGAAAAATTGTTTTTTTTGAAGGTCTACTTAATTATAAATGAAACACTGTATCCGCACTAGGAATGTTGAATCCATCAGATGTTATTACTTTTCAAATTTACAATTTTTCAAGAATTTTTGACAATTTTTCAGTTTTTCATGCCCTACTGCCAATGTAATTAAATGCAATGTCTGGTGGAAGCAAAGTGATTCCGTCACGTGATTCCGTCATGGTACTTATCACTGCTTATGCTGCCACCTAGGGTATATCCTTGCTTTGATAACCGATATTTCTATGAATTTCATTAGTCTGGAAGTATATGCTCTGAAAAAAAAAGTTTCAAGTTTCTTTCTTGGGGAATTTGCATGCAATGAGCATGACAAAATTTAGTGAAAAAAATAACTTCCGTTTCGAATTGTGATTCTGTCACGCTGAATACAGGGCAATGGTAACAAGCGTTAAAGTATCGCAATGGTGTAGAACATCCTAGACCCTGGCCAAACATTCTCTCTCCATATGTAAACATCTTAATTCCCTGATATATGCCACATGTGGCTTTGACAGTGGAAATAAATACTAAAAACAATGTGAATTCTGTGACGGAATCACATGGAATTCATGTGGTACTTCTAGGACTGAAATTCCATTAGCCATGCAAAAAAAAAGCCAATTTTCTGTGAAATGCATACGTTTGTGGCTGATTTGCAGCCAAAATATGCAATTTTCATTAGCTATATTGAAGATTCATTAGCCAATGCAAGTGTTTATGCTGCATATATGATGATATTCTTCTTAAATCAGGTTAGACCTCACTATGATATTTTTAAGATGTGAATACATGTTGCTTGACACAAACTGACAGTTTGTATATTAGCTCTTATACCATTGACACCTCTGTCAGCCAATCACAAGCCAGTATTTCATTGCAATAAATCCAATATTCTTTGTTGTCCACTTATTTTTGTCCAGGAGATTTATGAAAAAAACGGGGGTAACCCAAAACAAATTGCAATAGTAATGTGCCATATACCAAATGAAAGCTGAGAACCTGTTCTATAATATATCCAAAGTATACCAAAATCTACTTAGTGGAACATGGTTTTCTATAGGGGTAACTATTGGTGATTACACTTGCCCCAAGTCTGCGTTTTTAATGTAACAATTTTGACGTAGAAGCAAGGAAACATTACAAATATCATTGTAGCCCCTCTGAATAGCCGCCACAACTGACAGACCTTAAAGTTAATGAATATAATGAGGTTCTTGAGCAGAGTACTCCTGCTTTAGGACCATTTAGGCCTCACAGAAGCTAAGAAAACGATAGCGCAGGTGCGTGGTTTGGTTTATCTTTTGCAATATTCAATAAAAATAAATACATTTGTTATATTTGGATTCCTCATAAAGGTAGCTATCATTTGAATACCATCATTTAGTACTTCCCATAATTTTCTCAAGTTTTTGCAGAAGGCCAAGAATAGCCTGTACAGGATCTGGTGATATAAATATAAGTTTTGTAAGAATGATTAGCCGGGTCATTAATGTCACATTATCTTAAGTCTAATTATCTCAGGAACAATTCAAGCTACATTCACAAATGAAGCATCTATTAATATGTTTTTGGACATGCAGGATCTGAAAATTACATTTATTTCTTTCTAGATTATAAATATCACCTTACAATGGCCAAATAACTACAAAGAATCACATTCATTACACATTTCACAATTTTTCAGTTCATTCCACATCAGCCAGTTTTACCCAGTTACTCTGTTTGATGACCTTATTTGACAAGCACTGGATACAAGCTTTCAAATGAGGCATAATATGTCTGTATGAGATGATTATTTGATGAGCTGTGCTATCTTTCCTGACAATCTTTGGCATTAAAAAATCTGGTTGGCATTAAAGGCCCACTCCAGTGGACTTTTTTTATTCCACGAGAGCCTCGAGCTTTAGTCCCCTTAAAACATGGAAGGGACCCTTTAGAAATCAAATGCAAATTAGCCGTCGAAACAAAGGATTTAATTGCATGATTTTGGACCTAAAAGTGGCACCCTCAAAAGCGACCCCTACTGTAAAATATCTGAGCAAGTGACGTTAGGCTGGGTAATTCATAAACAAACACATGTGCTTGGCTTGTGGTGCTCAACAGACCATGACCACACTGAGCTTCTGAGCAGTCCAATGCCACTCATTGAGCTGCGGCTGGAACAGCTGTGAGGCATAGCTGAGAGGCTGAGAGGTGTAGAGAGGAGATCTTAAAAGACTGAAAGAGAATATTTAAACCTTTCATCTTCACGTAATGATAATGTTACAATGACAATGTAAATAATATGAAGGGCAAAATATCTTGAAAATGACAAGGGAATGACTGCTTTGACAGTTTAAGATAAATATTATACCCTTTATAATTTATAATATATATTCTGAATACAATTGTCTGTCAAGGTATATCTAGGCCTAATTAATTAGCCATGCCACATATGTTGTCCCCTTCCCCTGCAATTCTACCAAGCAGTCCTATTCCTTGGACCTTGTTGAAGTAAATTCTAACATCATGGTGTAGTACTGGAAGGTGCTGCCACCGTTTCATGACTAAAACAGCAACAGGTGAACTGGTGGTCATGCTTGACTGGATGGGCTTCAGTTGGGAGAGGGGGGCTACCCTACCTTACGTCATGCATATCAAACAGCCAGTCAACTCAAGGCCCTCCAAACAGGTCCAAAATCACAACTTCGGAGGTGGTTAATTTAGGGTTGCCTACAAATAATTTCTGTAAAACAAACTCTATGTACTGATAAGACTCAATTCTAGCAATACAAGAAATGTTATTCAAAGCAAGGATTTGATGAGTGTGTGCCTTTAACCATTCCAGAGGGTGTATGGAAACCCACTCTTGCAACCTGACCAGCAGTTCTGCCTCACCCGTGCTGCTGAAAGGTTACAGAATCACAAATATAAATCTTTAAAATATATGTTTCCATTGCCAATTATCATTCCATGGGGTTTTTGTGGAGGCCATTTTGGATTAAAATCTAAAATTGTAAAAGTATACTTTTAGCCTTATTGTCAATTTCTGTGTTAAAGCAGCCATTACTCTATCATACTTTATGCCTGTCGATAAAATAATACACATGAAAAACATCTCAAGCCAAAAGCTGTCAACTTTCATTTAAAATTTGTAATAAATGTCTTTTTTTTTTAATTATTTGGGCCATTATAAGGTGATATTTATAATCTAGAAAGAAATTAGCTTATTCATTTTCATGTTACTGGAACTGTAGAGCTAAATAAATGTTAGCATCAGTGTCTAAAATCTCCTTGGAAACACAAGATCCTCCCATTTATTTTCAATTCTACAGTGTACCTATCCTAATCACTAGATGACTCATTCCTAACCTATCAAATGGATAGCCATTGATGTAAGCTTTTATTTGGCACCTTGGTTTCCTTTTCACAACAATTGCCTACCCTCCAAAAGCAAAATAAATGTTGTCTGGGTCAAAAATCCACTCGGAAACACAAAATCCTCCCTTGTATTTCATTTCTGCAGATCCTAATCAGCAGATTACTTATTCCGACACCAATGGAGGTGGTTGGATAACCCTTGATGTCAGCTTTCATTTGGCACCTTGGTTTCCTTGTTAGTTCAATTGCCAACCCTCTAAAAGCAAAATGAATGTTGCTGTCCAGGTCGAAAATCTTCTCGGAAACACAAAATCCTCCCATGGATTTTCATTTCAACCTGTCCTAATCACCAGATAACTCATTTCTTAACAATCAAATGGATGTCGATGGAAAGCACTTTTTGTCAGTTTTCATTTGGCACCTTGGTTTTCTTGTTACCAGAACTGTCAACCCTGCCAAAGCTAAATAAAAGTTCCTCTCCGTATTAAAAATCCACTCGGAAACAAAAAATCCTTCGTTTTATTTTCATTTCCACAGATCCTAATCACCAGATTACTTATTCAGAACCATTCAAATGGATGTCGATGGATAACTCTTTATGTCGGCTCTCATTTGGCACCTTGGTTTTCTTGTTACTTCAATTGCCAACCCTCTAAAAGCAAAATGAATGTGGCTGTCCAGGACGAACATATTCTCGGAAACACAAAATCTGCCAATGGATTTTCATTTCCACCAGTCCTAATCACCAGATAACTAATTTCTAACCAATTAAAGGGATGTGGATGATAAGTACTAGATCTTAGCTTTCATTTGGCACCTTGGTTTTCTTGTTACTATGACTGTCAACCCTCCTGAAGCTAAATAAATGTTGCTGTCTGTGTCAAAAATCTCCTCGAAAAACATAAAATCCTCCCATTTATTTTCAATTCTACCCATCCTAATCACTAGCTGACTCATTTTTTCCCAATCAAATGGATTAGGATGATTAGTACTTGATGTCAGCTTTCATTTGGCACCTTGGTTTTCTTGTTGTTATAACTGTCAACCCTCCCAAAGCAAAATTAATGTTTTATCCGGGATGAACATCTCTGAAACACAAAATCCTACCTTGTACCTAAATTTCAACCTATCCTAATTTCCAGATAACTCATGCCTAACTAACCAAATGGACATGGATGGATAGCCCTTTATGTCAGCTTTCATTTGGATCATTTGTTTGCAGTTACTTCAACTTTCAACCTACCAAAGCTAAATAGGTGCCGTTATTTTCAGTTCCACCTATTCTAATCACAAGATGATGCATTCCTGAACAACCAAATGGATGAGGATTGAAAGGCCTTGCAAGCTAAAATCAAGGGCTATGTGTTTGGTTGGTTAGGAATGAGTTCTATGGTGATTAGGACAGGTGGAAGTGAAAATACATTGGAGGGTTTTGTGTTTCCGAGATGATTTTAAACCCGGACAGCAACTTTATTTTGCTTTTAGAGAGTTAACAGTTGTAGTAACAAGGAAACCAAGGTGTCAAATGAAAGCTGACATCATGGCCTATCCATCCGAATCCACTTCATTTGTCAGGAATGAGATATCTGGTAATTTGGATAGGCGGAAATGAAAATACATGGAATGATTTTGTGTTTCCGAGGAGATTTTTGACCCGGACAGCAACATTTAGTTTGCTTTTGGAGGGTTCACAGTTGTAGTAACAAGGTAATCAAGGTGCCTAATGAAAACTGACATCAAGGGCAATCATTCCACCTGCATTTAATTGGTTAGGAATAAGTTGTCTGGTGATTAGGAAAGGTAGAAATGAAAATACAAGTGACGATTCTGTGCTTACAAGGAGATTTTCGACCCAAACATAATCATTTATTTTAATTTTTAGGGAAAAGGCAATTATATTAACAAGGAAAGAAGGTGCCCAATGAAACATAAATTTGCAACCGAACTAAGATGCTCAAGATTGCACATGAGAACATCAACTAAAATCATAATATGATATGCTTGCGTTAATTTTTTTCAGTCATGTCTGTTGGTCCATCCTGGACCACCAAGTTTCATGTAAAATTGTTATGATATTGTGAATATTGTGAAAACAAACACAAATTACCAATAAAAATTGTAAGTAATTTAATTTATTGAATAGATAATGGCAGTGATAGGATTACTAACAGTTACCCTGAATTGTAATTGTAAACCTCTGCAGATCCACTTAAAATCTACCAACCATCCTGATTTTAGGATGTGTATCATACAAGTGACACAAAATTGACAATTTTTTCCCCTTCTCCAAAAGGAATAGCAGGAATTTATACCTCAAACTATATGCCTCTGAAACTAGCTATATCTGATACTCTCAAATTTTAGCATCACATATACCACAAATACTAGCAGGACCCCAGGCAATTTTATATTGCCACAATTTATATTTTTATCATTTTGCAGTGACAAACTAACCAAACAGTCAAGACATTTTAATGAAAAATTGAGGGAACATAGCAATGTGGGTATGCATCTGAAAGCTCTCTTTATGGGGAATTCAAATATGTCAAAATTATTACCATGCATGGAATATTGAGCAAAATAGGCAATACCGCGCATCTGTCATATAATTTACCTTCGTCCAGACCAAAATGGACCCTTAATACACTGAATGTTCTCAGAAACTTCATGATAATACTTGAATTTGATGTTTATCAATCAGAGCAGTAATACAAACAGTCATACTGGGGTCTTGTATTGTTTTAATCCTTCTGAGTCAAAATCATTATGTTACCAACTAAGATTCTGGACGGGTATGACACAAAATACTTCACCCCTCTGGAAAACCATGTTCCACCAAGTAGATTTTGGTATACTTTGGATATGTTGTAGAGGAGGTTCTCAGCTTTCATTTGGTACATGACACATTACTATTGCAATTTGTTTTGGGTCATTTCATAAATCTCCTGGACTAACTGGTTATTCACCATGGGATCAGGAATATGTGTTTATCACACCTGGGCCTAAAGCCCTCGCTGGGCAAATCACATATTCCCTCTCCCTGGGTGACTAACCTATATTAATAGGTTAACTATTTCAGCTATTGGTGACCAGATTTTAGAAGACTGACAGTCAAGTCTCCATGTATGGAAGAGTTTAATTGAATTAGGATCCTGTACTAGTTATTGTGATACGATCTTTCAAAGAAAATGTGGTTGGAGACAGGCCATTTTCAGGGGGGTAGGCCACTTCAATGCTATTTTTGGATGGGATGAAAATATTCTGCCGCATATTTTTTGTGTTAAAAGTTTTGCTAATATCCTTGTCTATGACAAATGACAACAAGAGGTCCTCTATTGGTCTTCCTGCCATCATGAATTATTGTTAAACACCGGAGACAAGAATTTCAGACTTATCAAATTTTTACCCAGGCCTACTTCAAATAATTATGCCTGAACTTCAAATTGTTCAGGCTCCATGCAGACCTGGAGTGTATTTCTTGCATCAGTAGGCTCAACTTTTAGTTCCAATAATCTTCAGTATGATTAGGCTAATCAACACTTAGTCACTTAATCAGAAATCGCAATTTATGACGACATCAAGTCATCAACATAATACGATAATTGGTGACCACAATTATCTCCGGTCTGGGCATACCTTATCCAAATTCCAGATATATCATTCCATAGATGAAGGTATACAGATCTAGTCCTTCTGGATGATGACATCACAATCTGAGTTCTAAGGCACGTGGGGACCTACCATGTGTGGCGCATTCCTACCAGTAGTCAAGGCAACAGCTGTTTCCATGGTGACACACCCATAAGGTAGATCAGTTCATTTCTAGGTCTGCCTCACAAAGGTACGTCTTTATTCTGACGTATCTTTGTGTGTTTTGTCTATTTCTAGGCAGTTTTGGGTTCATGTGATTTTTTTTAAAGAAAAAAAAGGAGTTCTGGGAGATTTGGAACTATTTTGAAGAAACTTTTGCTGGTTACCATGGATACCGTTGTGATATTGAACCTCCTGATTGCAGCTCTGATTGGTAAGTGATTGACTTTTACCTTTTGGTGTTCTAAATATAAATTTGAAGATGTGCCTTATAATACCTGTATCTTCAACCAAGACCTGTCACCTGTAATCCATAGTGATGAGAATCGTTTCAACGAAGCGATACGATACGTATCGTCGATACATTGAAACGATACTCGATATGTATCGCGATACACTCGATCGGGGAATTTAAAAGCATAATTTAAAGAAAAGATTTTTTTTCTCAAAATTAATTGTTGCAAGTCAGCCTAACATAATTAGTTTTTTTTTTACTCATAGAAGCAAAGATATTTTAATTAAATTTTCACTACTCCTTATTTCTAATAGCAGTGATGGTGTTGTATATGTGCAGTTGAAGATGTTACAACAGTTAGGGGAACAGTTCTATAGGTGGGTTGGGTTTGCTGCCTTGCAGACTTTGCTTATAATTATTGCCTCAGACGACAGATCGAAATTCCTTCACATATTTTATTGAAGCAGAGTTATTTGAAGAAAAATAATTTTGGGTAATATTATGAATATTAATCATTATCTATTTTTAATAAGACTAATAAGTAAATTTATTTATAAGGTTTTTAATTAATTCCAATTTGAGCATTTGTCAGAGGCAATCTGAATTGTTGACTCAGTTTGAGCAAAATGTGGATTTCCGAGATTTTAGGGCTAAATAAAGTGACTTTACAAGGTTATACAACTAACTGTTGCATTCTAAAGATATTGAACACTAACAAGATACTTTGGAGACCCAGTTTCGTGCTATTCTGGCAACGACATAGCTCTTACAAGGCTGAAACAGGCAAGATTCGATGGGCGATAATTGGAGCGGTTCGTATCGATATGCCATGTGTTTAGAACCGGTTTCTGTATCAAAACGTTTGTACCGGTTTCGTCGGTATATCGTAAACCGGTTCACAACACTAGTAATCCATCTGACACCCCCACAGGTTGAAAGGGAGAATTCAGGTTGAGGGTGAACATGCATGGAAGAAACTCCAGAAAGGATGCCAAATCCTTCAATTCAGCCAATTTAAACTTTAAAAAAATTCGTCCCACAATGATATTTTTCTACCAGTTTTCACAGCCTTTTTAATTGTATGCCTGCTCTTTTAGTTCTTGTATTCTTGGTACAGTACAACAAAACAATTATTCCTAACCCCCCCCCCCCCCTCAAGGAAGATGTACCGGTACAACCTTCTCAACCTCACGGTCTCACTTTCAAGCTCAACTTTTCATTGCACAGAAATAATCAATATTGCCTGACAAAATGTAATTTGGTGCTAAGGGTTGACCTTTAATTTCCAGGAGGGCTTGGAGTTTTCCTCGACAGGAAATTATTTATTTCACAGTAACAGCAGCAGTAATTATTTATTTCAAGTGCATTCATTCCTAAATCAAGCAACACCTTGTTAAGAAAACTGCCACTAGAAATTATTTATTTCAAGACTGCCCAAAGATTTTTTTTTTTATTTCACCAAAACTGAGCACGAAATTATTTATTTAAAAAAAAAAACAACAACAACAACAACAACAACTCCAAGACTGCCCTTGAGATTAAATGGTGGCCCGCTATGGCCAACAATATAGCTAGTAACAAATTCCCATTTTCAGGTCAAAATAACTTATAGTTGAAATGTCAAATTTTATACGTTGTATGGAAGTTTTGAAATGTCAAATTTTATATGTTATATGAAAGTTTCGATCATACTTTAAGTTTAGGCTTCTGATTTAAAAAAAAATCGAAAAGGGTCTTAGTTGTGAAAAGGCTTTACTGAAAATCAAGACAAGAAAGACACTACAAGCACAATAGTGATGTCTATAGGCATGTTGCTAAATATCCTGAGGCAATTGGTCATCAATTAATTAGCAGATCAATTATTGGCTGCAGAAGTGTCCTATCCAATTATCCTAGATATCATCTAATTAGTTGCAACACATGGGTATACTGTTGTTATGTAGATCTGTATTATACTGTGCAAGAAAAACAATGGCACAATGTGGATGTGCTGTAGTAATTGGAATAAATGTAAATATAAAACATATAATAATGTCATAAAATGATTGACTCATAATCAATTTAGATGTGAAGAACTTTTAATCGTTCAGTTAGTTCTGTTCTGGACAATTATCATATTGTCACTTCAACACTCTAATATCAGCAATAAATCAGTATAAAGACAAATTATTTTGATATGCAGTAATTGCTTCTTGATGAAATGAAACATAAAATTGACAAAAGACCCCTGACAAAAATTCGATGACCCTTCCAGTAACATACTCATCTAGGAAACCTCAATGGCATGAAGCCAGCACCATATCAATGATGTATTCAATATCAGTGAGCATTCTTATGTTACCATTACCATGAGACTAATTTAACAGTTAAAAAAATCATTGACAGGCATATGCAATATACTGTATTTTCAAAATTAACTTCGAATGGGCAATTCACATTACAGCAACATTGTTTACAGCCTGGAAATTTGATATGCACAAAGAGAGGATTGCCGCACTGTGAAACTGATATTTTGTGTGTCATCATGCTGATGATTTGTCATGACCATACTCAATACTTTCAAAGTTAATTTAAGGAGACTAATCCCACTTGTACATGTATACGACAGGCCAACGAAGGGATTATGCTTCCAAAATATGTTATCAAATGGCCTTCTCTCGATCACGATTAATCAAACAGACTCTATGTTTCCCATGTTAAATGTAGAGAAGATGACACTCCATCAGCTTTCATGACTCCATGAGTCACGAAATGCCATTTTCACAGTGCAACAGTCCACTCTTCTTGAATATCAAATTTCCTGGCTGTAGTAACACAGTCAACCCAGCCGTGTTACTTTTGCAGCAGTTACTGTTATTACAACAGCACCTGCCGTAAAAACAGTGGCTTAATATGTAAATGGCACTGCCATGAAATTCACGCAGCATTGTCATAGAACTACTGCATTATCTTCAACATTCCATGCAGAAGGCCAACCTATCTTTTTAAAGGACTGGGCAAATGGGCAGATAGATAAGATTAGATAGATAAGATCAGATCTATAGATAAGATTAGATAGATAGATAGATAGATAGATAGATAGATAGATAGATAGATAGATAGATAGATAGATAGATAGATAGATAGATAGATAGATAGATAATTAGATAATTAGATAAATAGACAGATTGCACTAAATTGTTGATGTTACATAACTGAGATCAATAAAACCATAGCTATTCAGAGGTGACTGTTTACTATTAGACTGTTACATAATTTGTTGATAGTTAATGAAGATTATGTAACCTTAAGTGTTGTTATGATTTCTTACTTGGTGATCTATTTTAAAAGTCTTTAACATTTGTATTGACTTTTAATTTTTATTCACTTCTTGCAATCAAGTGGTATGGAAATAATTATTTCCAATGTTGATACACATGTTGATTTATATCCCTGAAATATGTCATTGGAGGTTGTTATAGGACAAGACTGAAATTTTAAATCTATTTTGGAATTTATTTAACATATTTTAATTATTTACCAAATAAACTCTGACTAAACTACCAGCTCCACTTTTATGGTACTTCCTGTTCAGTCACTGCAGACAGGAGCACCACACAGAATGAGCTGTCCTTGTGCTAAGTGAGCTTTGCTCATGGCTGCCTTCGGCAGCCATGAGCTGCGCTCATATTATATGTAAAACGGAACTTTTTTGTATTTATTTTGGTAGCCACCGTTAAAATGATGCTGCAGGTTTTACAGTGTATGCAATGTTGGTCTAAATTATGCAGAATTGGATGGTTGAAATGATGTCACAACATTGTCAAGTAATTAGCATGCAACATTGTCACAGCATTGTGGAGCACACTGCCACAATCTCAATGTTGTGATCATGTTGTGGCAACTTTATTTCTACCATACATTTCTACATGACAGTGGGCATATCCAACACCAATTAGCAACATTGTGTTAACATTGAGTGCCCCTTTGGCTGTACTTCATTCGGTCATTCTCACTAAATTAAAATCTCCACTTCTTTCAGGTGCGGCTTGGTCACAAAAGAGATGCTATGTCTGTTCGGGGAAATTTCCAGACCGCGATTGTGAATTGTACCCGCAATACGTGACGATGGGACCAGGAAAAGTCAACTGCACCATGAAATATTGCACCGTCATAGCAAGATACAAGCCAAAGAAATACTTGCTCACCATGTCCAAGGACAAGAAACTGACAAGTAAGTTGCATCTGATCTCAAAGTTGTAAAATACAAGGCATTGAGGGCCTAAGTGAATTATTTGAGAAGAACCATGGACCATGGTAGAATAAGGTGAAAATGTAGCATCTACCAGATATAGACACAGGGTAATAGAAGGGAGGCCTGGACGTCCTTTCGGCATTCACAGGCCTGTGTTGTTCCATATTTTCTTCAAAATGTTATTTCCATCTCAGTGGTCTAGGGCGGGGGGATCCTACTGGATCCGCCTCTGTCCAGAACAGAAAAGGTCCATTTAAGGAATGAAAATGATTCATTAAACGTGCAGAAAACATTAAATTTACAAATCATATGAAGTGTAAGTAAAGGTTATTCACCACGGGAGAGGGAATATGTGATTTATCACCCGAGGCCTTTAGGCTGAGGTGTGATAAACACATATTCCTGATCCCATGGTGAATAACCGGCTTATACCATGAGACAAACACTCAAACAGTCAAACATGAGAGGATAACCGGACAACAAAGAATATGGGAATTATTCCCCTGAAATACTGTAATGTGATTGGCTGACAGAGGTGTCGAATGGTATAAATTTTTAAAGTCTACAGTCAATTTTGGGGTAATATCATGTGTCTTGAAATCCAAAATACCTAGTAAATGTTTATTATATTGCACGTTTATTTTGTCTCCTACCAGGTACAGCCAGACCTTTGACCCATATGGATTTTGAGCTGGACAGCATTGCCAGAGAATGCGAGAACTTAGGAAGAGGAAGCGCTTGCAAGACGGATTCAAATGACCTCGGAATAACTTGCTACTCTCAGTGCACTGATGACTTGTGCAACAAAGATGTTCCTAAACCAACTGAATACTCCGCTAGCGGTCGACCAGCGAGGCCACTTAAGGAGTTAGAGGAATCATACGAAGATAATGATATCGAGACAATTCCAAAGAACCAACGCAACGATGACCTACCGGAATCTTATGCTGATTACGATTCGATGAAACCAAATGGGGTTGATTACGGAGACCGATTTCCACCCCCACTCAAAAATGACACAGAGATTCCTCCAGACATGAGACCCCCCATGGACAACGCAACCCCACCAGATCAAGACATGGGACCCCCAGAAGGAAAGCGTCCGGGACGTCGTGGACCTCCCCCTAATTATGACGTCAGCGAATACGAGGGTCAAGGAGCAGAAAATGGCGGATCAACAATCGATATCTTCAAGCCGTTATTTTTGTTAGTTGTGTTAGGTCTCTTTAAGCATTAGATTATTCTTGTACAGTAAATAAAATTAATAATATTCCAATTACTGTGGGGTTGAATTGTAGCAATAATTGAAGATCAGCCCAAATTCAGCCTGGTACAGCGGTTAGTATTGATCAAAGATGTGATACAACGTATTAATACCAATAAAATATTAGTGATGAAGGCTGCTATTTCAGAACAAACAGAGAATACTTTCCTAATGTCATCAGTAATGAAGGTCAGATTAGTATAAATAGGTTATGCTATTAAGATTTCTATTTAAGCAGTTTTTACAGCTGTAAAAAGGTGTAGAATCCTCATATTGTCCTAATATTTCGTAAGTGATTTTGGTTCTGATAGCTAATCAGATGGCTAAGAAAAAGTTGTAATTCCATGTTTATAAAATTATCAAAATAAGTATACATTATACAATATGTTTCCAAAACATCTATATACCTCTTTAAAATTGTGTTTTCTTCACGTCTATTTCTTGAGGAAAGTTAGCTGAAAAATGAAGTCTCAATTTTCGATGGCTTCAACTGTAGTTTCACATCTATATCCCTCTGTTCATTTATCAATTGTAAATCAAACACTTCTAACATGTTTCATCATACATAATTATATTGATGATGTATAATATTGCATTTACTATTTATTAACATCTTAAACTCATACAAATGAAAATTTGTCAATTAAAAAACTGCAATAAAATGGGTTTTCATAATGTGATTTGTTTGTTTTACATATATTTTTAAGGTACATGTAGTAGACCCATAAGCATGAGAAAATTAATTGTGAAGTCTCACTGATTTCACTGGAATTTTGCTGCTAGCTTCACTTTAGTGACTGCAGTTTCACCTCTGTCACATAACTTTCATCTGGTAAAAAATGACTACAGCCATGGCCGTAAGTTTTCACTCAGCAGCCATGCTTCACTATGGTGCTATAATTTTGACCAATCATAACAAAGCTAATTATACTTGTTCAATCTTCACCAAAATGTCAGGAATTATTGTTCGTATTTACTTGGAGCTGTTCTGATAAATATTGTTGAAGGGAATATTGTTACACAATAGCTGTGAGGCAAAATACTGAATTAGTTTAAATTCAAGCATATGATCAGTTCTGATCCTATATTTGTCATTCACATGATAGTAACATTCACCAAGTGTCTGGATATGTTGGGCACACACCAAATTAAACAATAAACATTCATGACAAAATTACAATTAAATACGCAACTTTAACGTTGCTTGATCGGGTTTCGCTTGATGTGTTTATGATTAGAAATATTATTAATTTCTGATGTAGGAAAAAAATAGTAAATTGTTTTTCATATGATGAAATTTAATTAGTTTCATAAAATTCCACATCTATGGAAAGCATTTGACAAAATTTTCTTTCAAAAGAAGAAGTGCAGTTATTTCCTACACCTACATACAATTTCACCATATTTAAGAAAAAACCAGTTCTAATAAAACCCGATGAACGGAAAATTCAACCATGTATTTATAGTAATTTTGTGCTGAATGCTTAATTTTATGTGTACAAAACACATCCACAAACTTTGGTGGCTGCTACTACCATGATAATAACAAATAGCACTGCTTCTTTATCAATTCACTTGTAGATTTAACCGGGTAAAACTCAGTTCATGTCACTTGCTACCACTTGCTATCACTACTGATTATGTAGTCGCCCCCAAAAGTTTGGGAACCACTAAGATGCAAGCAAAAATCATAACAATTTGGGCAGACGATTAAATAAATGTTATTAAAAAGCAATTATTTCCAACCTATTTAACTTTATAATATAATACACTAGATATACCCATTGAGGGACATTTTTAGGGGGAATGGAGCCCCCCACCTGACCCCCTCTATATATGTGAAAATGAAGAGGTTGATTCCCAGTGATGGCACTGTAAATATTGACTGGGAAATGATGAAAATCTGCAGTTTGTCTGAAAGCATGTGCTTTGATTGAAAAGGTAGAGAATATATGTGAGCAGGGTAAAGATGTGAGTGGATTTCAGGAAGTATTGGTGATGAAAAAGAGTTAGTGATATTCTGGCTCATTGCCAAATCCTACACAGCAGTCGTGTGCACTGAGTCCTCTGCTGTGAGATTGTGCTTGAACATAAACCTGGCCACACTGGAGTGTGTGGATGGTTTTGGCGGGAAGAGAGACGGTGGCGCCAGCCTCTGGCGTGAGGAGTCAGTGAACTACGATGGAGATTCATGCGCCCCTGGTGGGGAACAACAGCAGAGGCAGGAAACGTAAATAAGGGAGCTGTTTCACTGTTATTTGCTGTTATCAGAAGCAGAGGATAGATCAATAAGGATAGGAGGACAGTTTAGGAGAGTGGCATTGCTCGGGGAGGAGTTTTTAGCTGTTGAAGGTGTGAGAATGTCACCTATGATTTTTGCATCTTATACCCGGCAGGGATATATCTAGATTTTGAAATTCTGACTAACGCTGGCGCCACCCCCCCAAAATAAATTTCATGCACGGGTACGCCGATGCCCAGGCGCATGAAAAGCAGTTACATTGGTGTAAAGGTGGTCATATATGCTGTAAATTGGGACATTGGGGAGTGAATTACAGAATAAGAATTTAATAATAAAAATATAATGAATTCATTTGAGGCTCAAACTTAAAATACCGCCAAATTGCCTGATAACTTGGCACACCTGAGACCCTTGCCAAAACTCCTACTTGGGCGAATGGAATCGGGGAAACAAAAAACAATCCTCCGCAGTCCGCTCCAACCCACTCCTATGGGTTAAAAGAAATTAAATATTCCACTTCTGGAGATATGAGAAAAAGTGTCTCTTGGCAATCGGTGTGGTATTTTAAAAGATAAATGAGCTTTAACTTTATCTGCACAATGATGTGTTTCAGTAATTATCCTGCTCAATGTCGTCAAGATGAAATGTATAAATACACTGATCTAGCAAATGTCTTATATATATATATATATCAAATATCTATATTCTGAAAGTCCTATTGAATATTTTGAGCAATTATCAGGAATTTGAAGTTCAAGAAAGAAAATGATATAAGAAATGAGTAGGTTACTGCAGGTTAGGGAGTCTCCAAGACCTCCCCCCCCCCCTGGACCATCCGTACACATTTTTGGTGATTATTTATGAATGCTATATTCGCAGCAGGATACTGAATTGTGTCACTTGCATCTGATTTCTTTTTCAATTGAGGAAGGACACATATGCCCGACATTGCCCGTAAAGCTTGTCAGTCAATTGATATTTGAAGGACCGGGCTAGAGCAATTCCCAATGGAAAACTTTTTGCGGTGTCCTCCTCTGAGGTACACATAGACGCACATCAACATGTATATGACCTCCACAGGGTCACACAGAAAAGGAATACCATACTTCCCCCTGAACCTGATTTCTTTTTCAATTGAGGAAGGACACATATGCCCGACATTGCCCGTAAAGCTTGTCAGTCAATTGATATTTGAAGGACCGGGCTAGAGCAATTCCCAATGGAAAACTTTTTGCGGTGTCCTCCTCTGAGGTACACATAGACGCACATCAACATGTATATGACCTCCACAGGGTCACACAGAAAAGGAATACCATACTTCCCCCTGAACCTGTTGGTCACTGACCACCTGCCACCAAGAAAAACTTCCACAACATTCCATTTTGAGATGACTTCGTCACGTGACACAAAACTGACCAATGAGGAGCAGCTTTTGGTGGACAATGGCACATGGGATATTATAGGGGCTGTAAAGTCCGCAAGCCCAAGAAAATTCATTTAGCATAACAATTATTTGACAGTTTTCTCAGGACATAAACCACTAATTAATTGTTACAATGATAATTCTGAACTTCGTGTTAAGGAATATTGACATATCAAAAATGGATGTTATCTTAACTTAATAACAATTTGGAATCTGAATCAAAAATTATGATGGCAGTGTCTAATACAATGATAAAATTATCATTGCTCCTTTCGTGGAGTTTTTGTTTAACAACAAAAGGTAAGTTGGATATTTTCATATTTTTTCCAGCTGGAAACTATAATTACCATACGTTATTATTTAGTTGCATAACTGTATATTACAAGCACATATTTCAAGAAACTGACCAAATGCATTCACACATGGATTATGTATGTTTAGCTTATTTAGCTTTAATACCTACATAGGTTGATAGATACTTCAACGAAATGAAACTGAACTAAACAGACCACTTATCCTCAAAGGAGAGATACACTGCTGGTCAAAAGTTTGAAGAAAACAATAAGCTGCCTAAGGGGCTGACCAGACGATAGTTTGGGGGGCTATGGACTTTACCCCCGGGACGAACTTTTTTTTTCGTTCGCGACGCGTTTACGAACAATTTTTTTCGCATGCGCACTCGCGACAAACTTTTCTATCGGAATTTTAACATTACGGTACCCTAGCTACAGGTGGAAACAAACTTTTTTTTATTTCCATGTGCTGAACAAACTTTTTTTTCAGTGTCAAGTGGGAAACAATCTTTTTTTTTCACCAAATATCCATAGCCTCCCCCCAAAGATCATCTGGTCGGCCCCTAATTAGTGTTGCAAAATGGTATCTGGTTGTTTGGAACTTCGGATTCTTATACTTGATCTAGCCAAAATAGGGGATTATTAAAAATAAATTTGTAAAATTAGCATTGAATTTCAAAGGTTGCTCTCAAAAACGGGAAGGATGATTGATGGATGATTTGGGCTTTATGTCCTGTATTTATGCCCTTGGTAGGATTAGGACAGGAGGAGGAAACGGCAATGAGGCGAATGATGATTGAAACAGACGTCCAACATAGGCAAGAGCTTGAGTCTACCCCTGGACCCAGAGATTGGCAGCCCAGCACGCTACCACTTATTCTTGAAGCAAATTTCTGTAACACTGATCTTATGGCAAGCAAAATTCTGCTTCTCAACTTTTGGCCTGCAGTGTACAATGACTAAAAACAAATGCGACAAAGTGATTTGAAATTGTGAAGACGAGTGTCTTGTGAATAACAATAAAACAGGCTTTGTTTTGTTAAACATTGAAACAGAGACTCTTCCGTCAAGGTGTAATAATCAGCTTGGACAGAAGTTGTTTGTTGTGGTTGCACAAAAAGAGTAACATTGCCTGGCAGTTTTAATTTCCTTTGTCATAAACTGTGATGTCAAACTCTGAACTGATATGTCACAGATTGAAGATTAGACCAATCACATTCACAGATACCCGGATGATGTCACGGTTTAACAGCAAAACGAAATTTTCAAAAAACACGTAGCTATGAAAACGATAATAAATGTTTAAGATTGAACTTGCTAGAACTTTGAGATCTGAATATCGGACGTTCTCCTCAAAATTACTACAGTGGAGCCTGGACGGCAGCCTGGATTTAAGACTCCCTATCTAAGCTGTGGGTGGGGTTTTGCGTCCCTCTGTCCCTTGGCCAATTTACTTTTGAATTCCCCATTCCTTTGCAATTTTTCTAATCGAATTTTGAATTCCCTGTCCCTCAGCTCTGGATGGGGTTTTATGTCCTCCATGTCCCTTGGCCATTTTACTTCTGAATTCCCTGTCCCCCATGACCCCCCATCCAGAGCCTCTTTAGTGCATCTTGCACCCTGACAAGAGACAGCAAAGATCTCCATGAGAGACCGTTTCATAGTTCATAACCACAGAAGGAACGGTCTAATAATGCAGGGACCATTGTATATATTATTGAATACTAGTCAACTAGTAACCATGCCAAGTCGTAACAAAACCAACTGGTAACCATTTTTCTTTTTTCCCAACCAAGTAGTAACCAAGAGACTTTCAAATCAAGGGACCATGACCAAGTAGTAACCACAAAATAAAAATTGTATACCAACTCGTAACCAGTACTCATCGCCAACTCGTAACCAGGGAAGACCAACTGGTAACCAGGGAAGACCAACTGGTAACCAGGGAAGACCATCTCGTAACCATCACTTGTTCTTTGGCAGCAGTTTACCAACTTGTAATCAAGGCAGAAGGTGCATTGCTTGATAACCCAAGTTAGATGACAGGGGAAGCCACAAGCATTGGTAGGGCCTTGGTTACGAATAGGTAGGGCCCTGCCTGATTACGACTTGTTAGGGCCTTGGTTACGACTTGGTAGGGCCCTTGGTTACCAGTTGGTAAGGAAAATAAATTGATTTTAGTGAGTGGTTACCAGAACTTTGGTGAACCACCAAAAAAGGATGGTTACGAGTTGGCAGAGCTTTTGGTACCAGTTGGTTGGTTACCAGTTGGTTGGTTACCAGTTGGTTTGGTTACCAGTTGGCATGGTTACTAGTTGACTTGATACCATATTATTCATATTATTTGCTGTTTTTTTCCTTCCCAGTCAATGGCCTCAGCTGCTATTCTTGTACCTACCAAATGACAGGAAGCGACAGAGACAAGGAATGTGTCCATTCTCCTTGGAACGTTTCCATGGCGAGTCCAGTTGTCCGGTGTCCAGAAAAATATTACTGTACAACCGTTTTACAGTTTTTGATAGGTAATTTTTTTTGCATTATGCTTATTGTAATAGAGACTAAATAAGTTGAATTAATTTTGGCCTTAGAGCTCTGCATGGGAAGAAATTCGTTTTCTTAGATTCTCATTATCTATTATTTTTTGTCAATTTTGTTTTTTCTCTATAATTTTGGAGAACCTATTTCGAATCAGAAGTTTCTGCTGCCTCACTCTCACTTCTGTCTGGTCTCCAAAATGTTAAAAAATTCCTTGGCCAAAGTTTAATGTGTTGAAATTTGAAAATAACTTTGCAATCAAAGCAAGAATAACAAATTAGGCCTCAGAGCTCCTTCAGAAACTATAGGCTATATTTAGCATCATTTGCTTATTCGAACCTCATAAAGAATTCTTTTTTTCTTGTTGGACTTTTGACATTAAAAAGATGATAAAATCTTTATAATGATTTGTAATTGGTTTTTTTCCAGCCACTGGTGATGTTCGTTCCATTCACAGAGGGTGCGAAACTACAGAACGGGGGAACGGTTGTGAATCTGACCATTATTTCAAAACTTGCTTCACCACTTGCCACCAGGGTTTATGCAATGGAGCCCCCTATGGGAAAGGAGCAAAACGGAAAGTCAAAGTGAAGAAAGTGAAGAAAATTAAAGTTAACCGTAATGTTCCGGACTTTGAAGCTATGCAAAATAGGAGAAGACAAATTTATTTAAATCGTAGGAACAGTGGTAGTAGATCGAAAATTAATTTATTGCATTTTTGCATGGCATTGATAATTGTAAAGTTTTGAAATTTTGTATGACCTGTACCAATTGTGAGTTGAATTCTCAAATGGGGTTTAATATCAATACCTAATGTTGACAATGAATAATAATATTATCATAGACCGATTGTAATTGTTATGTTTACACACCTAGATGATTTACATATTGAATGTGCTTGTAACATGCTTTTTCTTGGGTCATTTTTAAATGAAAATTTGACAACCCAAATACATGTAAGTCGAGCGATGTAAAGTATTTTTAAGATTTTGAAGATTAAACATTTTTTTAAAGTTTAAGAAATCGATTTTAAAACAGACACCAATGAAAATGTAGTTCTTTCTTTTATAATAATATTGTAATAAAATTCATAAAACACATTTGCACTAATATTGTAAATATAATCAAAAAAATATGATGACATGCATATAAGTTTTTTTTGAAAACCGTTATGTATGCTGCCGAATTGATTTATTTTTCATATACCACAAAACAAGCACACCTAGTTTATACATAATGATAATTTTAAACCGTATTTTTAAAAAAGCTCATTCAACAATTCTGGCTCATTTGATGGACTGTTGCATCAAACCCAGGGTCCTCGCTCTTTGTCCGTTTCTGTCTTTTTACATTTACATTTACAGCATGATAATGAAGGACATGTTATCATAGGTTCATAGTAATCATCTCCAAAAACACATAAACAACAAAAAAGTCTTCGGAGGGATTTGCAATAATCTCTGGATAGTATCATGAAAACCGGGCAGGTGGAGCCACAGTGGATGAGACTAACGACACCTGCTGCATAAATGGCGTACTGCAATCCCGGAAGTTGGGTGTCATTGTTTTTTGTAAGAATATGAATAGATTCAGCTACAGCATAAGGTAGCTCACTGATAGTGTAAATAACTGCAATAATAAGGAGAGTGAATGCTGTTAAAGTCTCATCATGGCTGTGAGATTTGTTTACCAGCTCGTTTCTGTTTCGCCATAGTTTTGTGAACTTCAACCGACACGCTAGTAACAGAAATGTAACGAATAAGATGAAATAGGGTAGAATGACACATAAGGCAACACTAGCCCAAGGGTAGATCTTTTTCAGGATCTCATTGCTGGCGAAAGCAGTTTTTGCTGTTCCGTAGATTTCCAGATTTTTGAAACAATGATCTGTATATTCCATTGGACGTGTTTCGAAAAATCTTGCAAAGTGCAGAATCAAACAAGCTAAAGTTATGACAAACACAATTATCCGACTCGCACTGATTTTAGTCCATCGGGGTCTTTTGGTACCAAAAGATCTTGCGTAGCAGATCAAGACGGCAAATGTGATGATCCAGACAGACGCATGGTGTACAATAATACGTAATACCGGTCGTATCGATTCGTACTGCGCCATTTGTCGAGAGTAAGCCACCTGCGGAGACAGTAAGTTCATGTTACGCAGCCATTCCGGAGTAATTAAGCCGATCGTAACCAGATCCAGGACAGCCATTCCAGTTAAGTAAACATACACTGCATTCTGAAACAGAAGTTAAACTGAATTGAAATTTTGTTCAACTGACTCTCTGTGCTAAATGACAACAATTACACTAATGTCAACCAATTGGCATGACTGAATACATGGCTGTAAGAGAAGTCTTTGTGTAAGTGTAATTTGCAACTAAATGGAAATCCTTTTTTTTTTTCATAGTTCGACCCCGAATGAGATCTTAAAATTCCATTATCAATCAATCAGGTAAGTTAAAATGGAGCTATGTCTATCATATTTGGCAGAGCCATGCAAAAGTTCATCATTTTATTTTGAATGAGCCTGGGCTTTTCAAAAGGCTCTTAGATTAGTAACAGCACTGGACTTTAAGAGGGTCATACTCACCATATATACCTAAATATTTATCGATTCAGGAAGTACCTACCTGTACTCTCATGTGGCTGCTATTAAAAGCAATGATATTCAGCAGGTTGCCAATGACTGTGATGACTGCAATTGGGGGAATAATAGCAGCATTTACTATGAAGTAACCTGTCTGCCTCTGCTCCCAGTAGGGCAACCCTTCTCCACTGCAGTTCACCATGATGTGGAAAATGAGTTCTGAAAAGAAAATACAGACAATTGGTAAGGAATATGAAAATCATGATATAGAAGTTAATTAGTTCATGTATTATATAAATATTATTTTGCACAGAGGGCGATGATGGGGGAGTGGTTGGGAATAAATATTTTACATGTAAAATGTTCCATTATGAACACTTGCTCTTAAATTCCAACATTTTGAAACTTGACAGACAGATAGACTTGTGTCATTTTAGTTCTGTGCATCCAATTAAAAGATCAACCTGTTAAGTTTGCAAATTTGGAGTAAGGGCAAATGTTCAAATGGAAAATTTGACAGAGGGTCAAATACTTATTTACTGTAGTCATTCAGGAAGAAATGTGAAGAAATGGCATAAAATTATAACTTATTATTTTCTTTTACATTATGACAAACATTCAATGTAAAAATTAAACTGAATAGTAACTTATAATCTATCTGAGAAAATTTGTTGCTAAAGAATTATTTTCATGAAGTCACAAGCAGTTGGTGAAAAACTCACAATGCAGTTTCTCTTAACCTGACCAGCTGACTTACTATAACAAAGCAGCCTTGGCAAGCATCATACATTTCATGCATCTTTGGAATTCCATAAATAAGAAAGTCATCCAGTTTCCTAGCAACTATCACTTAACCACTAGAGTAGGATAAGATAACAAAGAAATATCTCAACACAATGACTTTTATGAGCTTTTGTTCAGGCATCTGGTTTGCCACATTTCCACAGAACAGAAGGGGAAGGAAATGTAATGATATAAGAGTTTTAAGCATCTGAAAAGAATATTCAGCATATTGTTCCTGAATCATTTTCTTTCCTGAGGGTGGGCTGCAAGACAAATAAAATATCCTTCACATGATGGGGGTAAATTTGTAACATTCTGACCAATGCTGTGGAGTCTCACTCTCTCAACTCATCAGAAGTCATCATGACAGGTTCTGTAATCTCTTTAAAGCCTCGAATGATAAATCAAATTCAGATATTTATAATATGTATCTGATACATGTTGATCTTACAGTCCTTAACTTTTAAATATGAGGTCATAAAGTTCAATTTCCTATCTATCTATCTATCTATCTATCTATCTATCTATCTATCTATCTATCTATCTATCTATCTATCTATCTATCTATCTATCTAATTATCTATCTATCTATCTATCTATCTATCTATCTATCTATCTGTCTATCTATCTATCTATCTATCTATCTATCTATCTATCTATCTATCTATCTATCTATCTATCTATCTTCTCCACTTATAAAAAGTGTACAAGAATGATGATAAATTGGACACAAGTGGCCCATATGAGTGGGGAAATATGCAGTCAGTCAGACAAAACATCGGAAACAATGTTTTGGCTTCTTGGGCAAGTTTCTTCTGGTTGTCTCAGTCTTCAAAAATGAGGTCAGTTGACTCCAATGCTATTCCAGGAATCTTCTGAAATTTCGTGTGATGCATTTTGGTTATTTGAAAAGACACCAGAGAATCACTGTGTTGCAGAATAATTTAGAACATGCTATATGGTTTTATGGGTATTTGTTTTTGATTCCCAACAAACAATGAATAAAAAAATCTTCTCTTTTTCTAATTAGGTTATCTACATTGCCATTTGTCACACATTTGTCATCAAAAATTAATCTTCCACTAAGAGCAGTTTGAGAAACCAAAAGAAAATCCAACACAAATTATCATTTCCTTGTTGGATACTTACATGTCTTTGTGGTGTTTTTATAAATTTCACTGGTTTAATTGCATTTTTTAAAATCTAATGTTGAAATGATAGATCTCATATATATACATTCGGATCTTCCAGTCCTTCAATTTTTAATATGTAATGTTTAATATGTACAGAAATAAAGTGTACATTTTGTCTTGTCTATCTTGTGAATAAATTAATCTTTCAGTTCCAATTTGTCAACTATAATACAATACATCCTTGACCATGTTGACTTGTGCAGGCACCTGTTGAAGCACTATATTGAAATTTCTCAAAGTACTATCTCTATGATGACTTTCGCTATAAATCTGCTTATTAGATGCCCATTGCCCTAGGTGATATTAGGTTTGATCATGGCACTAATGGTTCATGGTTTTGCATTCCTAAATACCATGGTCCTACCAAAGTTTACAAACAACCTGCATTTATAAACATCCTGCTTGCTCATTACTCAGAACTGAAAGTTAATCAAAAAAACAAAATTTGACTTACCTCACTGATGAATTTACTTGGTCAGTAATGAAGCTTATTACAGTTGCTCATCAATGAAAGCAACTAACTGACAGGTTTTATGCCTCTCCACAATTTCACCAGTGTGATGTGTCTTGGAAGTTGGCTAGAAATGGGATCTACTCTCGTAACCACAACAATACGAGCAGACAGGAGGTTTCCCATAACCCCAGGAGGGTGCTGGCCAGGGGTGGAGGGGAGGTTTTGTGAAAGGGGGTGTAAGAAAGTTTGTCACATCCAGGGCAATCCTGACTGATGAGCCAAGATGATCTGTGGCTATACCGCTATAGGCTATTGTTATGTTTCGTTAAAATACAGACATAAATTTTCTTGGATTAATACAAAGATGGATTATCCAGGTAACCCCAAATTAACCCATCGCCATTGCTCTGAGTGTTTATTAATTCAAGGAATCAATCTTTTTTTTTTTTCAGGTAATTCAATTTATCAACAATTTCAATGAATGTGGGAAAACCAGTTTGTATTCAATTTGTATTCGATAAATAAAATACTTCTATTGTATGTTGCGAATATATACTGCCTCAATCAGTCAGAAGTACCAGGAAGACAAAATGACCCCCATCTGCATCAAGGATCCGCCCCTGACATACCCACTCGACAGCAAGAAACGTGATCTTTCACAGATGCCCTGATACAGATTGCCCAAGGGCAAGGAGAGGGGGGGGGTTGGATAGGGGGGGCTAAACTTTGAGAGGCCCACTGCCCAACTGAAGGCCTCAGTGAAGGGAAGGATAGCGCCCATAGGAGAGGGTACTTACATACATGTAACAGATTTATTCCATCAAAGAAATGTATGTCATTTAAGTGATGATGAAACTTGTATATGTGACACCTAGGATGCGACATCATACTTAAATGTTCTTTGGTAACTTAATTTGGCTCGTAAACTAATGATAATGTCAATTTAATTTAGGAACATATATATGCAACATTATACCATTCGACACCTCTGTCAGCCAATCACATTCCAGTATTTCAGGGGAATAATTCCCGTATTCTTTGTTGTCCAGTTATCCTCTCATGTTTGACTGTTTGAGTGTTTGTCTCATGGTATAAGCCGGTTATTCACCATGGGATCAGGAATAAGTGTTTATCACACCTCGGCCTAAAGGCCTCGGGTGATAGATCACATATTCCCTCTCCCGCGTGGTGAATAACCTTTACTTGTGTTGTAAGGATGTGCCAAGGCCACCCATAAAAGATTTAGGCCTAACTCAAGTGCTAGCATTGGCCTACTTTCGAAAAAAAAAAAAAACCAAATTTTACTGCAACGGTTGCTTTTTGTCACAGCAATCATTCATCGACCAAGATAACTAAAATATAAAATAGACAGCATTTCTTTATCTTTAAAGTCAAAAACAATGTACGACAATTCCTCAGCTGGAAATTTGACAGAGGGCTTTTACTTCTTAAGTTTCCTCCTTATTGTTTTTCAACTTATTTCCACATCATTAGTTGCATCTGGAACAGATAAAGAGGTCGAGTAAAAATCAACAAAAAGTCTGTAGAATGTAAACACATGTTTGACTTGGGGACACAAGGACTAAGAATGTCAAGCATTGAAAAAAGGTTAAATAAACTAAAGTTTTAAAAAGGAGAGGAATTCAGTCATTTGTTAGTCAATTGTTTAACACCGAAAGAGTCAGTGAAAGTCTTTTAGAATTTAATTCAATTACAAGATAGATAGGGTTGTTAATTTTTCTAGAGAGATTGTGAAATAAAACTCTCTTGGTGTATGCAAAATGTGCCTACAGAATGGAATGGTTTTCACATTTATACTCCATTCATGTAATTTTGGCCTCTTTTTATCTACCCAGCTTTGACGCTCAAATAAGACTATATTTGTAACCTATCTTTCAATGTTTAAGCCCTTTGGTTGCAAAAAAATGTGCAAGGTTTCACCGCGGAAGGAGATTCTTCCAAAGTCCCATTTGCGCCAGTAAATAGAAATTTGCTTCCTAAAATGTACTCCAGCTTAGCGAACAAATATGACAAAAACACGTCATGTTATACTATTGATTCAGCAATCTGCATTGCATAAAACAGTCGCATCTTTTGGCAGACACAAAATCAGTATGTTACCATGTTCTGCATGGCATAAACAAACGTAACTCAGGCAAGCACAAAATCAATAAATCATGTTAGCTATACCTTGTTCAGATGGCATAAAACAGTCAACCTCTTTAGCAGACCCAAGTTAAGTAAAGGTTATTCACTACGGGAGAGGGAATATGTGATTTATCACCCGAGGCCTTTAGGAAATAAAATGGCTGCTCAACAGTGATTGGTCTAAACAGAGCAGCAGCACTGTTATGATGTCATAAACACTGGTGACATCACAATCTCTGGTGATGTCATAGCTATTGTGTAAACAATCATGTTGTGACATCACCATGCAGCTGTCACTCTCTCTTAGCAAATCAGCGCGCAGTTTCACTACAATGTATAAGAAAAAATCACTAAGCTCAACTTCAATGCCTTTGTATTGTAGGTTTCACTGTTCTCACAAAATTGAAAATATGTGCTATCAGCAAAAATTGTCTACTTTTAATATACCGACACACAATATCAGTAATTCATTGAAAATTTAGCTACAGCCATTCTCCTAAACCCTTGTTGAAAATCTCAAGTTTTTCCAATGTAGCGACCCATGACCCCGTGCTAGCACAATACAAGTGGGTCCCAGGGCTAGGCTGACAGAGGTGTCGAATGGTATAGATAATTATGCCACCATGTACCACATGTCATACAGTCACATTATAAAGCAGTCACACATTTTAGCAGACAGAAAAATTGATATGCTACCATTACCAAGGGGCATTCAACAGTCACACATCTTGAACGACAGGCGCAAAATTAATATATTGTGAGGCTGTCTCACACTTTGAAACACATTAAAAATTGAAAATGTGGAATGGTAATTAACATTGAATGAAGCATACAAAAATATATGTATGTTCCTCCTGGCATAAAACAGGTCACTTCTGAATTTTCCCAATCAGAGAAGTTTGTACAAATAGCTATGACCTTTGCATGAACTTTTCTGATTGACTGATTCCAAAAATGGCCTATTTTGTGTCCAGGTGAAGGTAGCAGGCTCAGTAAGAGCTTGGTGCCTCGGATAATATACAAAAAGTCTATATAAAGAACCCACAGCCAAAAAAAGTTCTACATATTTTAACTGAATTGAAAAGGTTCGATACTTGGTCAGAAGGCCCGATGATAGGACCCTGTCCTCCGCACTTGAGATAAAGGGATTCCATTGTGGGAGTTCAGTGCAACAAGATTATCTAAATATATATATATATTTTTTTGCTGTTGGAACCTTTTTAAAAGTTGCGTAATATAATGAACCATTCAGGGTTCCTTACCTATACCAGCTAATAGAACCTTCAAAGGTTCCATATAAAACCTTTTTGTTAAGAGTGTAGTTACTAGTGACAAGATGGAAAATAGTAGAAAGAATCAATATAGATTATTAGGGTTGGGTCTGATTTTAGAGCAAAAATGATAAGCAACCGTTGAGCTTTGTAGCAAATTCTACACATTATTTCTTTCCTGTTTAGCAAGCAGAATTGAGCTACCAAATCACAGGATCCAGACTGAATGACAGCACCATTGCTGCTGACAGGTATTCCTCCCTGAGAAAGTTGCTGGAAACTTCAAGCAAGTCAGCTGAAGAGATCGGGGTAAAACCAGTTTCGGAGCAATTCTGGAAGATCAAGGATTTGCCACCATTCCCTCTCCAAGTAAACCAAGGCCTTTGAAAAACCTTTACTTCATGGGAGTCAAAAGTTGCACAAATGTCTAAGTGCTGACTGTGCTGTGATGACCAAAAGCACAAACTAAGCACAAATACTTAAATATTTTATGACAAATTAACTCCATCATGAATATATACCATTCTGAACAGCTCATATTGTCATGACTATGAATTTTTGTGTGTCTCTAAAAATAGCGGCATTTTCAAAACATAGCGTGCACAAGGCACTTTAAAGCAGACCTCGTGGCGCGAAGTGAGAATGAGCATTGCTGCAGCACTTCTGAAAGCTAAAGTTAGCCAAAATGTTACGACCATCTTATTATGATTTTGGTAGCAAATTCACTTTATTTTGCTAAATAATATGACAATGACAATGACAAAATTTTATTCAGACCAATAAAGAATTGCAGTTACATAGTTAATTAAATTTTGAAACTATTTTTCTAAGGGCCTAGGAGGTGTACACTAAGCCAGATTTGACTGGCGCTATCGTGTACACCCCCTATGCAAGACAGACAATATAATCATAATAATTTGTATTGTAGTAAATTATAACAGGCAGTGTAATTGTAATATTTAATAATGGAGGAACATCTAAGTCTAATATAATAGAATTTAAAAAGAAAGAACATGAAAAATGTGAAGTAGCTACGACATTTTCAAGATCGTCTATTGGTTCTTTTTTTTTTTTTTAAAGAAGTGCAGAGAAAATAGGATGAGAATGGAATGGGTTATGATTAATGAGCATTGTTATAGGAATTGATTGATGTTTGACGAGAAGGTTCAAACATCAGTGACACAACACACGTAGCAGTTAGATATGGAACATTCATCATTGTATAAACTTAGGAAATAATTTTTAACATAGAGACAGAAACCAAATTCTGAGTGGGTACTTGTCTTCTCCAATATGGAATTTACATTTTCATTCAATAATTTTGGGAGCTTATATCTTATACTACGTTCCACAAATTTATGTTTTAGCCGTGGCAGCTGGAAAGATATCTGTCTTGTGCCATACGGATGCTCCAGCTTTTTCACAAAAGAGGAGTTAAGGAAGTAGTGGGGTAGTTGATTACTGCTATACCTGAAGTAGAATTTGTATAATTTTCTCTTAAGCATGTCCTCAAAAGATAAGATACGTAGTTTTTTCAGCAACGGTGCAGTGTGGGCATTATATTTACTATTTGTTATAATTCGAATAGCCTTTTTTTGGAGTGATTGTATATGACTATTAGTAAATCCCCAGCAAAGAGCTCCGTAGTTCAAGTAAGAGTTGATTAAACTGTTATATATAGTTTTTAGAATATTTCGAGGGAGAGTATGTTTTAGTCTATTCATAATTCCTATTGTCTTTGACATTTTACTGCTAATGTAATTTATATGACTTTTCCAGTTGAAATGTTCATTAAGTATTATTCCAAGGAAATTGACACATATTCGATATTATCATTGCCAAGTTTCACAACAGGAAGCACCACTTTTTTTTGAGGTGAGTGGAAGGCCATACACTTAGTTTTTTTGGTATTAAGTGACAGTTTGTTGACCATAAGCCATTTACTAACCTTATCAAGGTTGGTATTAATTTTTTCTTCAGTTTCTTTTGGGTTATACTGAGGGATATTGATGGATACAAAAAGAGTGGTATCATCAGCATAACAAATAAATTTGAAGTATTCAGAGCACATACAAAGGTCATTAATGTATATAATAAATAACAGAGGACCAAGAACTGAGTGGCAAGGTTTCTAGAGCATAAAATTCACAAATAAGAAAGTCACAACATACAAATATGAAGTTATTGGGCCCTAATTTGTAAACAATCAGAAGCAATGCACAGTTCACGGTTGACTGCAGACTTTGCTCAGACTGATGCCTTGTTTGGGGAACCCCCTTGGAGATCGAGGGGGGATGCGTATGACGTCATTCATTGCTACAGCATTGGGTTGAATGGATTTTCCTTGCCAGAGAACTTATTAAAGCATTAACATGTGCCAAAAGTTGATCACTTCACGTGGAGGTCCATCACATGATACATGGTTAATGGCATTAGGATTGAAGAGAGTGGGCAGCAGAAACTTGACCCACAAGTTTTGCAGAATTTCAATGTCATACAGTGTAAGCAGCTCCTCTTAGATAAGAGGTCTGCTAAAAATGGAAGTTTATAAAAACATGAACCTTCTTGACAAGTATTCCTTATTTCGTGTACAGGGGTGTCAACACTTCTAAACATAGCTCCAAGTATGGAGGCATCGCAGATGGAATCCAATTCGAGTCACCAAAGGACTTAAGATACGATGAGGAAAAAAGGATGGCTTATGCAAAAGCTGTGACGAAAACCATCCAGATATTCTTAAAGACTCACTACAGCTACCAATAAGTGGCCAATATACTCTTGATTCCAACATGGCATACATTTATGTACACTCTTAAAGCAAAAGGTTCTTGATGGCATATTTGAAGAAACCACACCCCAAAATATGGTTCGACTTTTTGTTAAGGGTTTAACTGAATTGAGAAGGTTCAATACTGGTGGGAAGGGTCTATGATAGGACCCTATCCACCCAACTTAAGAGAAAGGGGTTCCATTGTTGGAGTTCAGTGCAGCTGGATTATCGAAGTGTTGCTTTTCGTTGCTGTCAGAACCGTTTTAAAAGTTTAACAATGAACCTTTTAGGGTCCCTTATCTATACCAGCTTAGAGAACCCTTAAAGGTTCCATATAAAACCTTTTTCTAAAGAGTGCACTATGCTATTGATTCCTACTTGGTATACGGGTCATTCTCTAAATTATTGTCAAAATGGATGCTCTGCATTTAATAAATAAAAATTGTATTTTTTGTCTTCAGTAATTAAATGTATTGCTAGATAAGGTTCTATAGAGAGTTACTAAATGACTGGCCAAAAATCTGAATCATTTTTACTGATTTTATATCATTTTTAATATTATAAAAAATTTAACGGTTCTGGAGTTGACATTGAGACATTTCAACACATGTAAAATGGGTCATGATTACCATAAAATAATTGAGGTACTTAAAAGAGGATAAACTGGATGCTTTTCTAGGTATGGTGTACATTTTAAATGAATAACCAAGGAATAATACAGCTATTTTACAAAAAACAACTTTCTGATTTGACACAAAGTGCCGGAGTTGACATTTTATCAACTCTGAATCAAATATTTATTCTTAAATACATCAGTATTGTATTTTAAAAAAATTATATGTTAAAAAAAAACGCTAATGGCCTTGTGAAGTTGTAAAATTAAGTATATTGCACCAAAAAAAACTAGTAATTTTGGCCAATATTTCCTACAAGCAGCATTAAGTTGATAAAGGAATGGTTCTGGAGTTGACATTGTTCTAAAGGAATTTTATTTTTGTTTAAGGATTAAAATTGCACCAAAAGAAGTATAAAACTGATGATATAAAATCACTATTCTGATTGTTTGATAGCAAATGTTTCTTTCAATTCATCATTATTCAAATTTTATTTATTTTGTATATTTTTTTAGCTGAAAATTTTGTTATCAGCATTTTTTACCATTTAGCACTTTTCAGCATTTATTTTTAATGTTTTAAGAAGGGTTATAAGCCAATTTTGGTACAGTGATAATTTTATACATATTCTTTTGCTAATGGTATCTGAAATATATATTTTGTTGCGGAATCATCATTTCTCCTGAACATTTTTGTCTAACATATATCAGTCAATTGTCAACTCCGGCACCAAAAGAACTTCATACATTTAATCAAAAATGGAAGATGAAAAATTATAAACAAATCGATAAAGTTGCAAAATACAAGCATTTTCTCATCGATGCCAACAAAATTTGTGGAATCTGAATTGATTATCATTGTTTAAGTATATATTTAACCCGATAATGTAAAGTCCTGCAAGATTATGCGTCAACTCCGGAATTCTTCAATTTGGTGCCGGAGTTGACAGTTCTGGAGTTGACAAATTTGTATGTTTCATGTAAAATAAGAAAAATGGAAGCAACTGATAGAATAAAAAGTGTTCAGTTCACAAGTTGTACTCAAAACGGACTTGGCAGCCAAAAAATAATGAAATCAAGACATATTTTCACCCTCTGGCAGTGGTTCCGGAGTTGATGCTTAATAAAAATACTCAAGATGTAGTGAAAAGTTTTTAGCGATTTGCATTGAAATAAAATAATAAAATTAATAAACAGGAAGATAATCTACTGCTATAAGGATGTTGAGCTGACAATGTGAGAGAATTGTTAGTTTTCACTAAGTTGTTTTGATACTAGGACTCCAAACATGTTAAAAGTTCTGGAGTTGACATTAATTTTGCAAATGCAGTAACACACAGAAAAACAGGCGTAAATAGCTTGAAAACCATTTTATGTAGTTTTTCCATCCACAGTGCAAAGGCCAGAGTGTGATGCACGCATACCAATTTTAATTTTGAACATTTTATGGAGAAGATGTGAACTTTAGTCTGCGACATGCGACAACCTAGAACCAATTGCCCCCCTGACCTTGTCCAAGGGGGTAGGGGTGCAGGGGGGAAAGGGTGCCCTTTAGATCTTAAAGAAAAAAACATTATTAACCCTTATTTTACTGATTTTAAGCACAAATTAGTAAGTATAATTTCAAATATAATTGTCGCGCAAAATTGCAGCGAATATGATTTGCCCTTTTTCGTCTGCCGCCGACGATTCCTTCCGGCACCCCTACAACTTGGAAGATTCATCTATTTCAGCAGACATTTAATTATTTCTTTTTTTTCCCTCCCCACTGTCAGAAAGGCCCAACATTTCCATATTTGCGCCCTGCTGTTGTTGTACCTTGGGGTTACCAATAGTCCAATACCCTTACCTTACTTAATGAGTTTGTCACCGTAATAATTATGCTCCTCAAAATTAGTGTTGCCATTAATAGAAGCTAATTACAATATGGGTCGACCATTATATATATCAGCCTTTGATTATAGTTGTCAGTTTCTCAGAAAATGCAGATGTAATCCATATTGTGATCAAGAGTGTGAAAAGCATTTACCAGCAGCAGCAGAACCTCATCTTTAAATACCAATTACAAAATATTATTATTGTCTTGTTATTGTTTGGGGTTTATGCTGGGTAATATGGTACTGAATAAAATGTATAAACAGAAATTGTGTGCTTGATATTTGTTGTTTTTGTTTTACTACTTTTTTATTTAAAAAAATAAGAAAAAGAAAAAATAATTTGTGTTAGAAGTCCATCTTCAATGAAGTTTCATTTGAATGAGTGTGAAACTGCATGTTACAATTTTTTTTTATAGATTTGTTTTGGCAAGCTTGAAATGGAGTGACCATATTTCCCTTGCAATGAGTTCAGATTAAAATTAGATTGTCACAATCAATTTTATTTACAATATTCAACTACAATTCCAACTGTCAAAAAATAGTAATCAATTGGTCCAACTGTAAAATATAATTTTGATATTGATAAATGCATCGCTGGTCAGATCATACACAAAAAAATAATTTCATAAGATCTTCTTAAAGTTAACATTTTCAGTATTTAGTCAAAAATTGAAAAAATATTTCATCAACAATTCAATAAGGTTGATCTAAAAATATATGTTACTTTCAAAAGCATTTTCCTAAAAATATCCATTAATGCATCACAAATGAATTTAAATTTACAAAGATCAATTAGAGACAAAACATTGAAAATACATTTTTGTTCAAATAACAGAAAATCAGATCATAAAAACATCTTTAAAACAAATTTACACAGATGCATCTTCGATCAGATCTTTAGAAATAACAGTTCAGTAAGTGAAACCATAAAATCTTTTAAAAAAAAGGCAAACATTTCAGGAAATTAATCAGATGAGACCCTGAAAGCACATAATAGACATAATGCAACAATGGGAAATACTCATTTTCAGATCTTTGAAACCAGCTGTCGAAGAACAGCAAATTTATAACGTATTATGGATTACGACAATACGACATCATTATCATAACTTCCATGTGTCCCCCTTACTTTTTCGAGGCCTTCCACTGCCCCTGCACTAGTCCGGGTTCTAAGCCTGGATATTGGGCATAATTGTTCACTTCGTGGTACAGCTACGAAATTTGGCACAAAGGTAGAGGAGGTCAGCACCTTCAATTTTGGATATGGAGGCGTTCTCAAAAATTCTCAGAAATGACAAATGGTTGCCATGGAAACCAAATTTTGCATTTTTTGACATTATTCAATAAATTTCAAATAAACTGTCAAAAATTCGGACAAAAATGGTCAAAATGTTAACTCAGGACATAGAAAGTAATTTTGCGTGGATTACATTGCATTAAGAGTGCCATGGAGACTCGATCAATGGGGGTAAAGTATGACCAATTAAGGAAATACAGCTTTTTTCATGAAATTTTGGTTAATACAGAGTTATTAGTGGTACTACATTCTGGGTATACCCCCTTGTGACATATCATTTTAAAGCTCACCAAGAACACATTCATTTGGTAGGTCATTTATGGTAACCATGGTAACGAGCAAGTCACAGGAACAACTTTAATGCAATTTCAAGCTGTATCAGCAATCGCCAAATTGATAACTTTAATGAAGACGATGTCAAACAATGGACTTAATTTAACAATACAAGTATAAAATTTGGTACACAGATATTTGAGGTCAGTTCCTTCAATTTTGGATATGGAGACGTTCACAAAAATTCCCAAATGCTAAATGGTTGCCATGGGAACCAAATTTGGCATTTTTTGACATTATTCAATATATTTCAAGTTGATTGTCATAAATTCAGGTAAAATCTGTCACAAAGGTAAGTCCATGCACAAAAAGTCATTTTTTATTGAGTATTATGCATAGACGGTGCCCTGGCGGCTCGCAGGAGGAAGTAAATATGAACAAATAAGGAAATATTGCTTTTTCCAGAAATTTTTGCAAAATGTAGAGTCATTAGTGGTACTACATTCTGGTTATACCCCCATGTGACATATCATTTTAAAGCACACCAAGAACACATTCATTCGAGATCATTTATGGTAACCATGGTAACAAGCAACTCACAAGAACAACTTGCACGCAATTTCAAGCTGCATCATTGATTGCCAAATTGATCACTTTAATGAAGACCCTTGTCGAATTAGTGGATGTACTTTAACAATACAAGTATGAAATTTGGTACACAGATATTAGAGGTCAATACCTTCAATTTTGGATATGGAGACATTTGCAAAAATTCCCCAAAATGACAAATGGTTACCATGGGAACCAAATTTAGCATTCTTTGACAATATTCATAAATAGTCATAAATTCAAATAAAATTTGTCACAAAGGTAAGTCTGGACACAAAAAGTCATTTTTCAATGATTGTTATACATTTTCGGTGCCCTGGCAGCCTGCTTGAAGAAGCAAATAAGACCAAATTTGAGGAAATATTGCTTTTTTCATAAATTTTTGCAAAATGTAGAGTTATCAGTGATATTGCATTCTGGGTATATCCCGATGAGACAAATCGTTGTGAAGCTGATCAAGAATTGGTTGTTCATTTATGATAACCATGATAACAAGCAACTCATAAGAATGACTTGAACATAATTTCAAGCTGCATTGATGGCCAAATTGATCACTTTAATGACCCTTGTCAAATTAATGGATTTAAACAATATAAGTATGAAATTCGGTTTAGAGATATAAGAGGTTAGTACCCTCAATTTTGGACATGGAGGCATTCTCAAAAATTCCCAGAAATGTCAAACGGTTGCCATGGAAACCAAATTTTTTGTTTTGCATTTTTTTAGAAAACGTGGTTGGGTGATATGCTTGATTTTTATGCTTTGCTACAGTTTGACAGAACAGCCCAGACCAATTAATTTCTGCTTGGAGACAGGAAAAAAGCACTACTGAATACATTATATATATGGAGCCACCAAACACAAATATATTTATAATATTATCCATGGGAACGTGAGCTGCATAAAACTTCTCATCAGACCTTGAGCAGGGGAGGGGGCCATAGGGGCAAGGTGTGCCCTCTTTACCCGAAGACAAAACATTATTAGATCTTATTTTAACACAAATTAGTATAAACATATGCAAAATTACAGATATCATAATATAATTTTGTCGCACAATTGGATTTTTTTTTTCGACCGCCGCCCTGCTGCCCTCATTTCCTTCTGGCACCGCTGAGTTTAGAGATTTTAAAATACAAATAATACATCTAAGGAATTTGACCCCAGGGAGAGGAGGTCAACAGCTTGCTGGTGGATGTGAACACCATCTCAGAAATGGCCAGAAATGACAGTTACCACTGGAACCAAATTTTAAACAACAGTTCATAAATTTCAAATTTGTGTGATTTTGTGTTGTACAGAAATGTCCAATGAATAACTTTTTGGAGAAACTATTCAAAGGTTGAGTAGGTTATTTCAAGGATGGAAAGAAATTGATTAATAACAGTTTTGACACTTTCTGCTTTGAAGAAGGCTCACCGTTGGGCAGACATATGTGCTACGTCAGCAAGTTCATAATCTTTACTAATGCAAACTGCAGTGGCTCAACCATGAGGGGATGGGGGAGAACACCCATATGTAGAAATTGTAACCTAAATTTAAAAACACAGTTAGTAAAACTTTGGCCCACCCAAAAATGCATGCCCCCGCAACACTCGCTTTCGCACAAGCTAACCCCCCTCCAACTTGAGACCACATACAGGTAGTTATGCCGTTAACAAATTGGCAGGTATTATAGGCCTAGCATTTAAAGTAAATTTTTGAAAAAAAAAGTTCCTGGCTCTGAAAAGTCAGTAGAATGCAGATCCAATCTACTGTCTTATGAATTAGATTTGTTACCTAGTGATAAAAGGTTGAGGGTTCGCACAGAGCGTCTGCATGGAAACTTTGTTCATGTTGCAGTAAAGTTCCTTAAAGTTCTGTAATTGTACTTACTCACTCTCAAATGCCATCATTGCGATGTGACAAAATTTCATTTACTGGGTCAGATAATGACCAATAAAGTTATCGTATACAGCTAATGTCTCGAATAATAATATTGATTTGGACAAAGCTGTGAGAGCTTGATTCATTGAAATTACACGGATATATTGTAATGAGTTCCTCTTGACCATAGTTTGCCAAATCTTCATGAAAAAAAGGCTTATTTTTGTCATGCTCTACTCCCTCTGAATTGAGCTATTCAGAACAATTTTTATGCAAACTGATAGGTGATGATTTATGACATTTTGCATCTTTAATTACATCCGTTACCACTTTTGCAAAAAATTTGAGAATTTGAAAACTATTGAACATCTTCAAAACCTCAAAATTTCGTTTCCATGGTAACTCTTTATCATTTCCAGGAATTTTGGAGAAAGATTCTTCATCCAAAATTACTGTACTGATCTCCTCCATCTATGTGCCAAATTTTGTACCTATATACTGTAAAATTAAGTCCATTAATTTGGTGAAAGTTTTCATTAAAGGGATTGATTTGGCAATAGCTGAGACAATTATACCAGATTTAAATGACATTCAAGTCATTCTCGTGGGTTACCATGGTTTCCATAATTGACCCACCTATAGAAAGTACAGGTCTGCTCTAGATAACCTTTTCAATGATGTGTCACATCAAGGTTTACCCAGAATGTTGCACCACTAATGACTCTGTAATTACCTCTAATATCTCTGTATCTAATTTCATACTTGTATTGTTAAAGTAAGTACACTAATTTGACTGGGGTCTTCATTAAAGTGATCAATTTGGCAATCAATGATGCAGCTTGAAATTGCGTCCAAGTTGTTCTTGTGAGTTGCTCGTTACCATGGTTACCATAAATGATCTAGCAAATGAATGTGTTCTTGGTGAGCTTTAAAATGATATGTCACATGGGGGTATCACCAGAATGTTGTACCGCTAATGACTCCACATTTTGCAAAAATTTATGAAAAAGCAATATTTCCTTATTTGGTCATATTTACTTCCTCATGCGGGCCGGGCCGCCAGGGCACCATCAATGCATAATACTAAAAAAAAAATGACTTTTTGTTTCCGGACTTACCTTTGTGCCAGATTTTACCTGAATTTATGACAATCAACTTGAAATATATTGAATAATGTCAAAAAATGCCAAATTTGGTTCCCATGGCAACCGTTTACCATTTGGGAATTTTTGCGAATATCTCCATATCCAAAATTGAAGGAACTGACCTCTAATATCTGTGTACCAAATTTCATACTTGTATTATTAAAGTAAGTCCACTAATTTGACAAGGGTCTTCATTAAAGTGATCAATTTGGTGATTGCTGATACAGTTTGAAATTGTGTTCAAGTTGCTCCCGTGAGTTGCTCGTTACCATGGTTACCATAAATGATCTACTAAATGAATGTGTTCTTGTTGAGCTTTAAAATGATATGTCACAAGGGGGTATAAAAAGCATGTTGTACCGCTAGTGACTCTACATTTTGCAAAACTTTATGAAAGAAGCAATATTTCCTTATTTGGTCATATTTACTTCCTCATGCGAGCCGCCAGGGCACCGTCAATGCATAATAATCACTAAAAAATGACTTTTTGTGTCCGGACTTACCTTTGTGACAGATTTTACCTGAATTTATGACAATCAACTCGAAATATATTGAATAATGTCAAAAAATGCCAAATTTGGTTCCCATGGCAACCATTTAGCATTTGGGAATTTTTGTGAACGTCTCCATATCCAAAATTGAAGGAACTGACCTCAAATATCTGTGTACCAAATTTCATACTTTTATTGTTAAATTAAGTCCATAGTTTGACATCGTCTTCATTAAAGTTATCAATTTGGCGATTGCTGATACAGCTTGAAATTGCATTAAAGTTGTTCCTGTGACTTGCTCGTTACCATGGTTACCATAAATGATCTACCAAATGAATGTGCTCTTGGTGAGCTTTAAAATGATATGTCACATGGGGGTATACCCAGTATGTTGTACCACTAATGACTCTGTAATTACCAAGATTTCATGAAAAAAGCTGTATTTCCTTAATTAGTCATACTTTACCCCCATTGATCGAGTCTCCATGGCACTCTTAATGCAATGTAATCCACGCAAAATTACTTTCTATGTCCTGAGTTAACATTTTGACCATTTGTGCACAAATTTATGACAGTTTATTAGAAATTTATTGAATAATGTCAAAAAATGCTAAATTTGGTTTCCATGGCAACCGTTTGTCATTTCTGGGAATTTTTGAGAATGCCTCCATATCCAAAATTGAAGGTACTGACCACCTCTACCTTTGTGCCAAATTTCGTAGCTGTACCACAAAGTGAACAATTGTTCACCTTAGAACCTGGACTACACTGTTGGGCAATAGTTACTTATCTTATTGGAATATTAAGTCTTTGATAACACTCTTTTTGATATTTGTCTTACTAAAATGTTGAGTCTTTGATAACAGTTATTATTTTTTATGTTTGTCTTACCAAGATACTGAGCCTTTGATAACAATTACTATTTTTGATATTTTTCTTACTAAGATGATGAGTCTTTGTTAACAGCTGCTATTTTTGATTAATATACATCTTTTTACTAAAATATTGAGAAGAATTACAATTTTTGATATATTTGATATTTGTCTTGCTAAAATATTGCGTCTTGAATAACAGTTACTATTTTTGATATTCGTCTTCCTAAATATTGGCTATTGAGTATTCGATAACAGTTCTTATTTTTGATATGTGTCTTACTACAATATTGAGTCTTTCTTAACAGCTACTATTATTAATATTTATGCCGTTTTACTAAAATATTGAGTCTTCAATAAGAATTGCTATTTTTAATATTAGTCTAACTAAAATATTGAGTCTTTGATAGCAGTAAGCTTTTTTAATATCAGTCTTGCTAAAATATGCAGTCTTTGATACCAGTTTTTTCTTTTGATACAATCTTTGATTTGTTGCTCCTGTTTTTTTTTGTCATATCTTCACACAGTAGACAATGCCTCCTTTTCCTCGGGAGTATGTCCATTCCCAATCTTTTCAACTTTTTGTTTGTCATTGTCTGTTTTTGGAGTGCACAAGATAAACAGGGAAATAAATCCGCCTAACAATTGCGAAGATCCTAGCACTGCGAACGCGATATCGTATTGGCCGGTTTTGTCCAAGATGATTCCTGAAAAGAATATTCAATCCCAAGTTAATATTTTTTAAGCAAAAGCCATTTCCTCATCATGTTTTAAATTGTTTTGCTTGTACATGTAGCATCTAGATTTTTAGAGGTCAGTAATGCTTTGAGTTAATTCAGTTCCCACCAGAGGATTTATTTTATCCATAAAATTAAGAGGCACCTGGTGGATAAAAATGAAAGCAAATAGAAGATTCCAGTCTGATCACTCACCAACTAAAGGCGACGAGGCAATGGCACTGAGTCCCATGAAGACGGACAACATTCCGTGAGCGAGAGCGATTCGATGCACTCCGACTATATCCCCGAGAACTGTAGTGGCGATGGTCACTGTTGCTCCTGAAGGGAAACATTATTGGGAGAAATGTAACAAAATGCAAATATCATGCTTTTTAAAAGAGAAGAATTCAGCAAAACGCAAAGAATACCATTTCATCAAAACAGAACACATCGACAAACGGAAAATTTTTGGATTGGCTGTTTTACACAGGTGGTTGCTTGTCTGTCTGCTTGCCCGGTATATAACTGTTTCTAACACAAATACACAGTCCTTGTATAAAAGACCACTTCTTCTAACGTTAGACTCTTGTGGGAATGCGGTCCCTCGTTGGGGAACAAAATACGTTCATAATATAAAAACGGTTACATAAGGCCTGTTGGTCTTAAAACAGGGAATATTATAGTACTGAGATCAGACAAAGTAGCAATAATACATAACATAACTATAGTCTTTATTTTTGTATTTATATTGTGAGGTATTTTTTAGAAAGACCTGTGCTAGAAACAAAGGTTACTTACCGTTAAAAAATCCGAAGAGACAACAGTACACAACGACCAAGGTGAATCCTTTCATAACGAAAGAGAATATGACGGCCACCCCTACTATGATATTAAAACAGGAGAACTCGAGAAGCCGGTTGACACATTTTAAATCTGATATAAAACTACACACAATCCGGCTGACGAGGGAAGCGATCCCTAGATATGTTGGCAGCCATGACGCTGCGTGTCGAGTGAGACCTCTTCGCACTCCAAAATTAACCATATGTCCAGGGAAAACTAGATTACACAATGCAATGAAAGTACTCGCGAAGAGATATAAGACAAATCTTCTATTTTGCCATAAGGTCCAGTCGAATAGTCCACTGAAGACTTTGGAACATCTCGATGGTTTTTCTCCATCGTCATCCTCAGATTTATTTATAGCATTTTTACGAGAGTACATCGCAAGAGGTCTAAAAGCGCAAGAAAACACCATGGTATGTAAGAGAATTCCAGCATGGATCATCATGGTACCCCTCCATCCCAGATAATCTATGGCTAATCTGGTTGCAGGAGCTGTGACTAATCCAGCGACACTTAATCCACATATTGAAATTCCACCCGCTAATGCACGCCGTGAAGTGAAGTAAAGCTGAACTACGATTAACGAAGAAGTGATGTTAAGGCTGAGCCCCACACCTGCAAAAAAGAAGTGCCAAGATTACAAAATAGAAGTGGTGAGATTATGAACCATCCAAAATAAATAAGTCTGTGACGGGATGAGACATGGGTTGCCAATTTGGCAGCACCGTCTATAACAATGACGGTGCTAGGCAACTGTTGCAATAGATTTCATTTCAACATGTTGAGAACTCAGACGGGCTTTTCCTATTTCATGATTTTCATCAATCAGTGGCCACATCTCCAGAGAGAGCTGCTTTTACCATAAATACGCATCTTTCTCTAAATACTATATCTTATAACAGCGGGAGAATCAATCCAATATGTTTCAAATTTTTTTGACAATAAGAATGTTCAACACACTCATTCTTTTTAACCGATTACATACCTGTTATAATGCCATACGTGAAGAATAGCGTAGTGATATTGGTTGCCAATGACGATGAGAAAAGGCCGATTGTTCCGACGATGGAACCAGCGATAGCAACCGCACGGCAACCAAAGCGATTGACCAGAGATCCTGAACAGACATCTGAAACAGAAAAACATTTTAGACATTAGAGAAAAACAATGATTTCAAGCCGTAAAAGAAAAAATATTTTGGACTTGTTATAAACATGGCCTTAGAAGTAATTAATGCAACTGCCATGGTTTTACGGTGCCAGTGATTCAAGCAACTGCCAGTTTACAGAACTATTTTGTGGTCCTATCAGCAAAAACTAGTGATGTTTGTTGAAGTTAAACAAAAGAGTTCATAGCTGACATTGAGAAGCATTTCTTTGTTTGTAAAGTACTTTTGAAAATGTGTTATGACTTCACTATTTCTAAACATTTTGTAATGCACTAGTAGGCCTATAGCTGGATTGACATAACTGAGTAGGTTATACACCTCAACTTTCAGTAGGTTATACAACTCGACTTTCAGTAGGTAATGCAACTCGGCTTTCAGTAGGTAATGCAACTCGGCTTTCAGTAGGTTATAAAACTAGACTTTCAGTAGTGTATACAACTCGACTTTCAGTAGGTTATACAACTCGACTGTCAGTAGGTTGTACAACTCGACTGTCAGTATGTTATACAACTCGACTTTCAGTAGGTTATACAAGTCGATTTTCGGTGAATAACTAACATTTTGGGTAGTTATAATCACCTGAAATGTTAGTTATGCACCTCAAACTTGATGTTTAACATACTTATATAATTATAATTCCCATATTCAAAAGTGTATTCTGCGATTATACTCTGAAACAGACCTTTTTATCTATTTCTTTCAAGAGTGTAAACCAAGTTGACAGTTGTGATTTCCCTGTATACGATTAATTGACTCCCGTGCTGATTAATTGGCTCCTGAGTTAATTAATCACCCAATCAATTCATCAACCTTATCTCGGCTCACTTTCCTGCGGACTGTCAATAAAGGAGTTCTCCTTATTAACACGAGTCACAAAATAACCTCATCTTTTTCTTATGGATACAGATATTATCTGGAGTTTCCGGGCTGAACATTAACTGAGCATTAAAAAGGCCTCCGGTTTTCATCAATCAAATCTCCCTCCATTGATTTTTTTAGGTAAATACTAATAGAAATCAAATTATTTTTACTTATTCCCATTACCTTTGTTATATCGGTATGAAGAACGGGAAAAAAGTAATGCTGCCAAAATCTATAACATCAGTTTTTCATTTGACGTCCGGATGCTGAACACAGTGCATTACATGATTACATTACAGGTCTATTGTATTGTATATTCATCAGTCATGCACTACAATGCAGGCACGAAATTCTTGGTGAGCCTTCCACAATGATACAGCTCAGGGCAGCCATAGTACTGCGCCCATGGGCAGAGACAAGGGGAACATTGCCCAAGGTTCCCATGCCTTAGCATTCTCCAGTGTTGGTGACCTCCGTATGATGATGAGTGATGAGAAGACTGTGAGTCTGGTACATACCCTATCAATTCAGGGATGTCCAGGGTCTTTCAGTTGCCCCAGCACAGAACACTGGATACAACCCACCTCCATTTAACGTCCCATGGGCTCGGACCAAATTGAGTTCCAGGAGTGGGAGTCGAACCCACGACCTCACAGCCAGTGGTAGCGCAAACAAGCGCCTGTAACCATCGACTAACTCCAAAGAACTGCCTAGCTCAGCCCCAGCCCTGACGCAGATGTTCGGGCATAGGACTGTCATCAATACGCCAAAATTGATGCCTCGGAAAAGTTGTCCGAATCGATAACGAATCGATACAATAAATAATTTCCACCACATTTGGTGTAGAGTAGCGCGGGGCATGCAGCCCCCCTTAACTTCGAGGTGCAATTTGACCTACTTTTTGTGGTTGATTATTTAAATGCTTACACCGCATCTGACGAAATAACGCAAGTATGTTATTTCACATTGGTATGGAAACACTTGGGCCAAATGTTTTGTCCTTTTCACGTAATCATTGGCTTGATATGAGACATCTTCTATGTAACTTTAATCAAATTCCGTTAGAGCAAAGTTGAGTTACACCATATATTCAAATATTTTGGTGTCTTACGAAATTACGCAAAATTGACATACTAAGTGGAGAGGCCTTGATAATGTCAAATTTTCAAATTACTGCACTCCAGTCATTAGCATCTAATCATTTAGCAACTATTCATATCGAAAAATTGTGCTTACTTGCTGCCTCTGCCAAGCTGTGTGCATTAATTCTCTCCTTTGGAATAACATAGGATTTGCTTACATTCTTTAATTTATGCTCACCATAATCTCTAAATGGTTCAGATTCTTTTGAAACAACTTTAAAAATAACCTTTTTCTATCCATTTAGTTCAATGAAACTGAGTGATAGGTTATGCGTTGGGAATTGACAAAATGTTGAATAAGGAACTGCACATTCTGATCGCAATGCTATTCAAATGGTAGGTCATGGATGTGAGTTTTGATTGCTAGCCAGTTGAAAGGGGGACAAGTTACTTCAGTGACCTTTGAACTGAGCTCAATAGATAGAATAAGGTAACTGATAGTAACATGTTTTTAAAGATTGGAACCTCTTTGCGGTTTTTGGAAGCATTCATTTGAAAAATTTATGCAAAGCAAATGTTATTCCAATGGAGACAATTAATGCATACAGCTTGGCAGAGGCAGCAAGTAAGCAAATTTTTTTTATATGAATGGTTGCTAAATGATTAAACACTAATGACTGGAGCACAGCAGTTGGAAAATTTAACATCATCAAGGCCCCTCCAGAGGCTCCACTTAATATGTTGATTTTGTGTAATTTCATAAGACACCAAAATATTTGAATATATGGCATAACTCAACTTTGCCCTAACGGAATTGGATGAAAGTTACACGGAAGATGTCTCATAACAAGCCAATGATTATGTGAAAAGGATAAGACATTAGGCCCAAATGTTTTCATACCAATGTAAAATAACCTACTTGCGTAATTTCGTCAGATGCGGTGTATGTTGTCAGGAAGGGATCACTTGATTCTACTTACAACTAATGAAACAAATATCTGTTTTAACAAAGGAGTTTAGGCCATTTTTGCAAAAAAAATTGAAAATGGCCTTCTTACCCCACCCATTGGGCAAGAAGCCCCCCTATTATAATCCTATGGCAATTTTTTTGCGAGCACATTCAGCTTAAAAGTTATTTCTTAGGGTTCTTCTATCATTTTTAAGGCATTCTATTCACTTTTTCTGAATTTCATAATTTTTCTATTCATACTTTTATATTTTAATATTTTTTTCCCTGTTTCAATTTCAGACCAAATTTTTTATATTTTAATTAGCTACTCTATCAAGATTTAAGGTAAAGTACACATTATTTAATGCTTCTTGAAGCAGCTTCGACCCCCCAGTGAAGGGGGCCTCATGCCCTCTATCATGTGGGGCCTCTCGCCCCAAACACACATATTTTAAGTTGACCTTTACATTTTGAACTAAAATGCAAAAAACATGATCCAAATCATATTTATGTGATGGTCATAAAGTGAAGCAATGCAGATATCCATTATACTTTAAAAAATTTCCAAAGCTATTTCTGACAACCCCTTTCAAAGAATTAGTCAAAGTTACAAAAACCATGCCCATTTTTTTGTCTCTTCAATTTCTACTATGGTTTGGTGCTGTTTGCCCTGAAAATTTGTGACGTCACCTAAAACGCCTCTAGCTTCAATCCTATCAATAAGAAAAAGCACCAAAAATGTAAGTTTAGATATAACCCTGGGGGGGCTTCTCACCTAACCCGGGCTTCTTGCCCCGACCCACTCTATTTATTGCAAAATATTGCAAGAAATCCAGGAGAATTCACCTTGTTTACATCAAAACCGAGCCTCCACTGCGTGATACAAGATGGTGGACGTGGGTGACGAAAATTTGTGATTCCTGTGATTTTTACCCAAAAACACCCAAATAAAGCTGATTATTGCCGTTTCTTTTTTTTGGTATGCGAAAAAGTATCGATACATTTGATGCACCGGAAACTTTTTGGTTGAATATCGCATCGGAAAAATGTCGTTTTCAATGACTCCCTGAGTGTGCATCACAACTGTAGGTGACCTAGATGGGGGTGCCCCCAGATTCTGTCGAGGCTCGAGCCACCATTTTGTCGGGAGTAAGGGGATCTAGAATATCCTTCCACTCCCAGGTTTTGGCAATCACATAGATGTAAATACTCTACCCGTATTTTATGTTGTAAAACAAGTTTAATGCAAGAAAGCAGCTCATAAACGTCTCCAAATTCCCCACCTGCTGGAATGGACCTGTGCGCAGGTCAACAAATTTCCGAAGTTGCAGAAGTTTGCCGAAGTTTAAAGAAAAATGGCGGGAGGGGGAATGGAGTGGACTGCCGAAAATTGCATGATGTTTCTTTGACGCTGTGGCGACCCAAGGGGATTTGAAATGTACATGGAAAGTTTGAAAGCAATGCATTGAGAAGAAACAGAGAAAAATCGTGGACACTGTTATTTTAATATTAGGGGAACGAGGGGCAAAACGGGTCGCCTAACTTCGAAGGCTCGCTGCACGAAGGTGGTATATCATTCGAATGCCAAAAAAATCTGATCCATGAAAAAGTATCAATACCACTTGCTCAAACACAGAAAAGTTTTTTTTTTAATAGTTCCAATACAAATATTTCCCTATTTTCAAAAATGCAACTTCATCCCATTTTGCCCCATGCTTGGGGCAAAATGGAATTTCCTATGGGGCAAAATGGGAAGAAATAAAGTTGCAAAAGTTCTGCAATAAATCAGCTGTTTTGATAATAGCCTAACTAAAAAGCATGTTGACAAACAAAAATGCATTAATTCATGTCATTGCAATGTGAGAATATTGCAGAATACTAAGAGTAAACATAGCAATAAATTATGAAATCAACATCTCAATACAGGATGCAATTATAGCTGGAAGTGATGCTAGTAATTCTACATTCTATGTAGTTATTTGACAAATTATTTAACCTTAAACATTAGGGTACAAAAGAAACAAAATTAGATAAATTTTGTGGGATGTGACATTTTGATGAATATTCACATAACTCTGAGTTCCGAGTTTTCTTAATAATTTAACAATTTAAACAGGTTTTGGATTTGACTATGCTTTTTGAAAGGCAGTTACATTCGTTTCAGTTTCAACAATATACAGGGTTTTACCACTAAGCCTAAGTTATCAAGGTATTATTGATGACATGGATTAGATCCACAAATCATTTGTGATTTTTTTCAGTTTTTGCCTGTTATATGGCCGGAATATGTATCACATGTCTCAAATGTTATGGTTGAATTTACCCAATATCAAGCTTCAACCTTTTCTAGGCTGGGATTGCTCTTTTGTGCTTCCCATTTCGCCCCCACAGGAGGACTCCATCTTGCCCCAACCATGCAGTGTAGATTAATAATGACCTGCTTACACATGACTCAGGACCAGAGTACATTTTTTTGCTTAATAGGCAAGCTTAGTAGTCCTCATTGGAAGTATTACACCATTTCCAAAAAATTATGATTTTCTTTAAGAAAATCGATAAAAAACTTCAAATTAATATAGCTGCATACCTGTAACGTTCTCACCAACGAAACTCTCAGGAAAAGTTGGTCATGTATCCTATTTTATTTTCCAACCAAAAAATTAGAAGGCAGGTCAAAATGTTCCGAGAAAACTTAAAAAACCATTTTGCCCCGCCGCTCCGTTTTGCCCCTCGTTCCCCTAGTAAGACATTTTCCATTTAGTTTGTAAAATACTTACTAAACATGAAAGAGAAACCCAACTGCACATTGCCCAGCATTGCTAATTGGGTGTAATTTGCATTGAAGACATCTATAAACTCAACAAACAAAATGGCGTATGTCAAAACGGAGGACGCCATTAGCAGAATGTTCAAGAACGCGGCCAACATGACGACCCAGCCGAACCCTCCGTCCGGGGGCTGCCCGGGATCCTTCTTTGTTGTCATTGTCTGAAAAAATAAGAAAAATTCTAATTAATTTTCAAATTGTTATAGTTGATTTGCCAATAGCTGGGATGTCACAGTTTGACTGCTAAAGTATCCTTACAAAAATTCATTTTAGTTTTTTAATTAACCATTGAAAAGTCAAAATATCACACAGGAATATCATGTCAGTTTTCTACAACTTTTTGTCTGCGCCAAATCGGATGGAGACATATTGGCAGAGTAGTTGATATTTCACTATTTCAGAGACATTTTTGATATCAATTACTTTCCCCCGTTTTTTTTTTTAAAATGAAATGTGGATGTTCAAGTCATAAATTTGGGAAAGTGCAGGTTAGTGACTTTGGCATGGCCTACGCTTTTCGCGTAGACATGGTATGACACTCTTTCAAAACTTGAGGAAAATAACCATTCAGCTTTGTCAAGGCTCTATAGTATGACACAAAATCACGGATTATAATTATGCATCCATTGCACTGCTTGGATATCTTATTACATTTCCCTAATTTTTAAGGTTAATTTCCAGTCCTCATTAACTCCTGGCATAATCTCCTCCCAAAATGAGCCCCTAAATACAATCAGGCAAGCAAATGAATTGAGCCAATACTTCAGGTAATGTGTTTAATATGCTGCTTTTCTTATCTTCATCATCAAGAAATCCTAATGCTTTCAGACATCTGATCTAAAACCCAAGGCCTGAGATAAGGCAGTTTATTTGTTTGATATTTGGTTTCAGGAAGAAATAAACCATTTTGCTTGACCTCAGATGATTATCAGAAACAAAGAAAAGGAATAGATCTTGGTGATATAGATATCAGCCGTATTTGCTCCAAATTCTATGAAGTTGAATTCTGAACATGGATTGTTAAGGGGCCGACCAGATGATCTTTGGGGAGGGGGCTATGGATATTTGGTTAAAAAAAAAAGATTTTTTCCCACTTGAAACTGAAAAAAAAAGTTTGTTCAGCACATGGAAATAAAAAAAAAGTTTGTTTCGACCTGTAGCTAGGGTACCGTAATGTTAAATTTCCGATAGAAAAGTTTGTCGCGAGTGCGCATACGAAAAAAATTGTTCGTCCACGCGTCGCGAACGAAAAAAAAAGTTTGTCCCGGGGATAAAGTCCATAGCCCCCCCCCCAATTATCGTCTGGTCGGCCCCTAAGTTGAATTACGAGGAATAGGACAAATACGGTGCTCGAATAAGTATTCGACCCCTCGCCCATTTTTCATTTTGTCCTACACGTATATAAGGTCTGGAACTTGACTCTGGTACTGTAAGTAGGTCTCTTTCAGTAACCTCAGTGCTTACCCTGACAGCAAGCTCTGTGAAGTTTCAGAATCGTATTTCATTTTGAAGTAAGGGCAAGTGTTGAAGAGAAAAAAGAGGGGGTCACCTGCATATTTCCCCCACTGTATGAGATCATGGGCAATGGGCATCCCAATTTTGACATGCACAATGCTTTGGAACTGTTATTTTTTATAGATAGAGGATAAACCAATGATTGAGGCTTTACATCTTGTACAGCTGAATTTAACACATACTACTACATGAATGTGTTTGGTAACTTAATTAGGGCAGAAGGAGAACATTGTAATGTGGTCGAGTTTGAAGAGTCACATGTCAATAAGTGAATGATAATGATACACATGTTATATGAGAACAGCACGCGATCACATACAATCAAACACCATTTATTATTTTATAGACATACAGTGAAAATGTAATGTATTTTAAATGTTAATAAGTATCTACACTTTACAATCATGTGAATGACTTTGCACTTGCAAATGGCTAATAATTGCAAATGGACCACATTTTATGACATCCCTGTTACCAACATTTTGGCCATGTTCAGCTCCATATAACAATTATGAATGACCTAATAAACAGACCAATAGTGCACTGTAAAACATTGTCTGACTACTAATCGTAGAAAAAATTGCACCAGAGTCTGTAAGTTGAGGCTCCATGACAAACAAGTGTAAAACTTGATGCTTTTTCAACCATGTGATCATGACTTATAATGATACACCCCTAGATGTTAGTGGATAATAGCCACAAAAGAGCAAGGGTTATTTGATAAATCATCAAATAATTGTGGTCTGCTACTTGTAGTATATGTGAAATCAAAAAAGAGAGCTGGCTGGGAGATGCTGAATGACGCTTGGGCTGGCTGACAACCCAACTGGCAGCATAACAGATATTTTCTCATTTGCATAAAAAAATGAATCGAAGTGTCACAAAAGATGCGCAACCAGGAGCTTACACTGATAAGGGCATTATAATAACACACTGTCATTAGGTGCCCCTGAACAAGTTGCACTTACATGAATATTCTATTTCATACCTAATTTCTTTCATTTGATTTGTGCATTGTAGAGTAGCGCGGGGCATGCAGCCCCCCTTAACTTCGAGGTGTTATTTGACCTACTTTTCGTGGTCGATTATTTGAATGCTTATGCTGTCAGGAAGGGATCACTTGACTCTACTTATAACTATAGAAACAAATGTCTAGAAATATTAATAAAGGAGTTACAGCCCTTTTTGTAAAAGAATTAAAATGGCCTTCTTACCCCACCCATCGGGCAAGAAGCCCCCCTATTATAATCCTATGGCAATTTTTTTTGCGAGTGCATTCAGCTTGAAAGTTATTTCTTGGTGTTCTTCTATCATTTTTAAGGCATTCTATTCACTTTTTCTGAATTTTTCTGTTCATACATTTATTTTTTAATATTTTTTGCCCTGTTTCAATTTCGGCCAAATTTTTTCTATTTCAATTAGCTATTCTATCAAGATTTAAGGTAAAGTACACATTATTAAATGGTTCCTGAAGCAGCTTCGAGGCCTCAGTGAAGGGGGGCCCCATGCCCCACACCATGTGGGCCTCTCGCCCCAAACCAACATATTTTAATTTGACCTCTATATTTTGAGCTAAAATGCAAAAAACATGATCCAAATCATATTTATGTGATGGTCATAAAGTGAAGCAATGCAGATATCCATTATACTTTTAAAAATTTCCAAAGTTATTTCTGACAACCAATTTCAAAGAATTAATCAAAGTTACAAAAACCATGCACCTTTTTTTGTTTCTTTAATTACTACTATGGTTTGGTGCTGTTTGCCCTGAAAATTTGTGACGTCACCTAAAAAGCCTCTAGCTACAATCCTATCAATAAGAAAAAGCACCAAAAATGTAAGTTTAGATATAAGCCTGGGGGGGCTTCTCACCTAACCGGGGCTTCTTGCCCCGACCTACTCTATACAGTTGAAGCCTAAATTGGTACCAATTCTATAGCCCATACCAAATTACACAGGCTTGATAAAGTTCAGTTGCACTATGTTCTGCCAAATGATCAGGAAGAGTTTAAACTGTCCCTACTCTTGTAAACATATCCTGAGGGGAGATCTAAGATAAGCTGGATTAGATCAGATTAGGTTAATACTAATCTTCTGGGTCGCCTTAAACTGGGAAGGTTTAAAAGTTGTTCATAGTGCATACTGTTTTGGTCAGGAAATTCTGCACTGTCAAACAGCGGGGTACTGTTTTGAGTTTTCAGTCTAAAGTCTCTGGATGGATGGATGATTGGGGCTTTACATTCTTTGTTTATGCACCTGGTGGGCTAATTAGGACTACAGGAGGACAGGGCAAAGAGGCAAAGGGTGTTTGAAACAAACATCCAAGTGACCCAGCAAGAACTGACCTAACCTTCCCGCTCCAAAACTGGGTGAAAGGAAGATAAGATATCACAATATGTCATTCCCCAAATTTAAAGGCTCACTGCTGTTTGGCTGAGTGCTAAACTAAATGCTCTGATACTGCACAGTCGATTTTGCATGGTATTTTTAACATGTAAAAGATTGTGCGGACCTTAGAGGAAGCGCAAGTGTTTGTGTCCTGCAGCTGCTGCTGCACAGGTTAACAAAAATGTTGTGTTTGTTGATTTCAAATGTCGTAAAAAATTCACTGCTGGACGATCCAAAGGAAAAGAAAAACTGACAATAAATCCCAAAGGCTGAAAGATGTCACACGATGACCTTATTTGTCTATATTTCCCATACAGTATACATGTACCTTCTTGTTAAAAATATAGGATTGGGTTAACTTGAAGTCCCAAGTACACAAGGTCAAATTTTGTTTTGCTTCAATGATTTTTTTTAAATATTTTAATATTGCCGAGCATTTGTTCAGTTCATTTAAACAACTTCGAAAGTTCAAAGATGGATCATTGGGGCTTGTGTCCATTGTTTATGCACTTTGTAGGCTAATTAGGACAGGGAGAGGACACAACAATGATGATTGAAACTGCTGTACTACATAAGTCCAGGTGACTCATCCTGAGCTGGAGCCAATACATTGCTAGTCAAGGAATAATAATAAAGTATATCCTGGAAAACTGCATCTTCATGGCCACAAATGTGTGTGATAAGGAGTACTGCAGTGGGGGAGTAAGTATTTGCCAATTCCATGCAGATTTCCCATTTTGCCCTTTTTGCTTGAAGTGTTAATAAATAATTAGAAAAATTGTTAATTTCTCAAGTAAGAATAAAGGAGTAAAAAAATTTCATTTGTTTTGTTATATTCCTCATCTATGGAAAGCATTTAACACACTTTTCTGTTCAGATAAGGCAGTGTTCTCTCTTCCTACACCTACTTAAAATTTGGCCATATTTAAAGCCAAAATGGTTTATGTAAAACCCGACGAACCAACGGTTAAACCATGTAATTATTTGTAATTTTGTCATGAATGCTTAATTTGATGTGTACCTAATACATTCAGACACTTAGGTGACTATTATTATCATGCAAATGACATATAGCATCAGAACTGATTATATGCTTAAATTTCAACTAATTTAGTATTTTGCCATACAGTCATTATGTAACATTCTTTCATTCAACATTTTTTATCAGAACACCTGCTACTGTGTACAGACTATAATTCCTGACAATTTGGTGAAGATTGAGCAGATTTTTAGCTTTTTTATGATTGGTCACAATGACAGCAAATACGTGAAGCATAGCGGCTGAGTGAAAACTAACGGCCATGGCTGTACCTGATGATTGAAGTTTTACTGTATGGCTGGATTTAATAAATACTACTATGAAGCATTTGGTCACTTAATTACGAGGGGTTTTCCAAAAGTTCTGTCCAACTAGCCATAACTTTTGCTAGATTTGATGTAGAAACATGATATTTGGGTCAGATAATACTGACGTAATTTGGAAACAACAACCAAAAAATCAGATCATACAAATAAAAATAAATGCTTAATCTGTTGTCATGGAAACCAGAAGTCATGAAATGCGGCCCAGACTTTGTAGTCCCAACTAAAAACTAATTGAATGCCTGCTTGCATTACCTGTGTCTTGACTTTTTGAACTAAAGTATATTCTTTTTTTTCATGTATTACAATCAGTTAAATATAAAATCATTAATTACAATGGAGATTGGTATTATTGTCACATTTCACTTACTTTACCATCACTCATAAAGTTCCTCGGTTTTTTATGAGATGAGAATTTTTTTGGATATGGATGGCATCATATGCCTGTTGTATTTCGTAAATTTAATTAGGTAAAAACTAGCAGAGAATGTAAGAACCTTTTATCATACATACAAGGAAGACAGTATGAGTTACAGAACCTAATGAAGATTGTACAAACGTTTTCTGAATGAAGAAAACACCCACTGGAAAACCTAAGAATAGAAGACATGACAATGCCAAAACTGACCTTGACACAAAGACTGAAGTATCTTATTTAGATATGGTTAGAAAGTATGAGAAAATGTATTTACAGGGTCCCAGTCATTAGTTTAGGGAGTTGTGAAATGGCTATGAATGTTTTGAATATATTCTGTTCAATATCTCTTGTAATAATTACATATTTGGATAAGATATATCAAGTACATGTCTGTTAACAAGATCTCGGCCGCGTTTCATGACTTATGGTTTCCATGGCAACAAATCAACCACCATTTTTACTTCAGTGATCTGATTTTTTTGGGGATCATTGCAAATTACTTCAATATCAGCAGACCCAAATATCATGTTTCTGTATAAAATCTAGCAAAAGTTACGACAGGTTGGACAGAACTTATGGAAAACCCAGCGTAAAGTACAAAAAGTCTGCGACACACCAACAGTGATCTCAACATGAAGACTTTGAGTCATTGATTTTCTAAGGGATTTAAGGTTAAAGGAAATTTATTCAGTACCAAGTTAATAAGTTTAAGTGTTTGAGAAATGGCACAGATTATTTTTGATAGGTTTTTTGTTCTGTATCCCTAGTAAAAACTTACATTTTTGACAGGATATAATAAATCTGTGTGTCTAAAAGTGCCCTGGGCCGCATTTCATGACTTTTGGTTTCCATGGTAACAAATTAACCATTTATTTTTGTTTCTTTGATCTGATATTTTGAGGATCATTTGCGAACTGCTTCAATATTATCTGACTAAAATTTCATGTTTCTCTATTAAATATTGCAAAAGTTATGGCAAGTTGGACAGAACTTTTGGAAAACCCCTCGTAGGGTAGAAGGAAACATTGTAGAGTGGCAGAGTTTGAAGAGTCACATGTCAATAAGTGAATGACAATGACAGTCATACACAGGTCATATGAGAGCCATTGAGAGGACCCAAAATACGATATGCAATTTTGCATCAAACATCATATATAGACATATATAATGAAAATATAGGTAGGCCTATTTTAAATGTTTATAAGGACTTTACAATCATGTGGATGACTTTGCACTTGCAAATGGCCAATAAATGCAAATGAACAACATTTGTGACATCCCTGTAACCAACATTTTGGCCATGTTTAGCTACATCACAATTATGAATGATCTATAGTGGCCTGTAAAACATTGTCTGACTACTAATCGTAGAAAAAATTGCACCAGAGTCTGTAAGTTGAGGCTCCATGACAAACAAGTGTAAAACTTGATGCTTTTTCAATCATGTGATCATGACATATGCACCCCTAGATATCAGTGGCGTATTTAGAGGGGGCCATTGGGCCATGCCCCCCCCCCCCTCAGGCCAAAAATTAACATGGAAGAGATAGGAAAAGCCGCTGAGCACCCCGTATTCATCCCATGTAATGCCCCCCCCCCTCAGGCCGTTTCTAGATACGCCCCTGCTAGATATCATATGATAACAGCAACACTAGAGCAAGGGTTATTTGATAAATCATCAAATAATTGTGGTCTGCTACTTGTAGTTCGCGAAATTTAAAAACGAGTCAATACCATGACTCAGTTCATCCTCTATTTCCGATTCTGTTTTTTTTTAACACAATCACCAAAGGCAGAAAAAATATTTTTACGGTCAATCCATTAGTTACACAGTGTCCTTGAACGAAGTTTAGGGTTAAAAAAAATGTACAAAGAATCTGTCAACGCAGCGTTGTAGTACGTGGTCTCAGCTTCGATTTGATGTAAAGATCTAAAAAATCTGTTGGGAAAATTTTGAGAAAATTGAAATTTAAAATTTTTAGTTTTTCACACCCTTGTCGCATGCAAAATATAAGTTTTAGGTCTATCAAATGGCATTGCAATGTTATTGAAACATCACAGCGTATCTAGTTATACATTTGGTTACTGAATCAGCTGAAACAATAATAAAAAGCATTTTATTTATAATTTTCACATCATTTTCAACATTTAGGGGTGTTGCAAACTCGCTGACTCATATAATGTGCCAAATCAACTATAAACATGGCCATTTCGGCTTCATAATTTCATTAACCAAAGAAAAGAGGCAATTGAACCACCAGGGTGTGAGGAAATGCCTTGTTGAATTCATTTGTCATATAAATTGAGATTTTTAGCATGTCACCAGTTAATGTTTTTCAAGTCGGATTCACAAAAACATTTGAAAAGTAATCTGACAACATATAGTGGACAAATGTAGGAATACCTACTGTTGGCATCTCACAAGTGTGCATCTTCACCACAGCTTTGCATGTTAGATGTATTTGACATTCAAGGAAATGATATATTTTGATAGAAGTATTTTTTCAAATCAACAAAAAAAAAATCAATGTAAGTGGTCTAATGGCTTAGATGATCAATACCAAGTTTTATTACAATGTTTTTGTCCATATTGAAATGTAGGTAGCAATTTTAATGGTCTTCTGTAGAATTGTAAGTGCCTTTTTACCTATTTTTGCCAAATTGTTAAGAATATTTCATGGAATCTAATGGTTGCTTACTTCCAAAATTCAGTTGTTCAGTTATAGCATGCACAGATAAACAATATTAATTGTGTGACCATGGAAAAGAATCTGTTGACTATTAATTCAAAACTATGTTGATTGCACAAAGGCACGCTTTAACTGAACAAATAAATTTTGGAAGTATGTAACCACTAGATTCTGTGAAATAATCTTAACAATTGGCATAAACAGATAAACGAAGCACTTAAAATTCTTCAGAATACCATAAATTGCTACCTACATTTCAATATGGACAAAAACATTGTAATAAAACTTGGAATTGATCATTCAAGCAATTAGACCACTTACATTGATTTTTTTTTGTTGATTTGCAAAAATACTTCTATCAAAATCTATCATTTCCTTGAATGTCAAATACATCTAACATGCAAAGCTGTGGTGAAGATGCACACTTGTGAGATGCCAACAGTAGTTACTTCCTACATTTGTCCACTATATGTTGTCAAATAACTTTACAAATGTTTTTGTGAATCCCACTTGAAAAACATTAACTGGTGAAATACTAAAAATCTCAATTTATATGACTAATGAATTCAACAAGGCATTTCTTCACACCCTGGTGGTTCAATTGCCTCTTTTCTTTGGTTAATGAAATTATGAAGCCGAAATGGCCATGTTTATAGTTGATTTGGCACATTATAAGAGTCAGCGAGTTTGCAACACCTCTCAATGTTGAAAATGATGTGAAAATTATAAATAAAATGCCTTTTATTATTATTATTTTTCACCTGATTCAGTAACCTTATGTATAACTAGATACGCTGTGATATTTCGATAACACTGTAATGCTATTTTATAGATCTAAAACTGATATTTTGCATGCGAAAAGTGTGTGATCAACCAAAAATTTTAAATTTCAATTTTCTCAAAATTTTCCCTACAGATTTTTTAGATCTTTACATCAAATCGAAGCTGAGACCACGTACTACAACACCATTTTGACGGATTCTTTGTACATTTTTTTTAACCCTAAACTTTGTTCAAGGATACTGTGGTTAGTTTTCCAAAAAGAGAGGGCCTGTTGATTGTGAAAAATGTGCTTTGTCACTCATTCAACATGGGAAACATTGAGGCAGTTTGGTTATGGTCATGCATCAAGAGAAAGCCATTTGATTTATCATAACTGATTATAGGGTACAACTCAAATGCATAATCCTTTAGTTCGCCTGTCACCAACAAGTAGGATTAGTCTCCTGAAATCAAATTAACATTGAAAGTATTGCTTATGATCATGACAAATCATCAGTATGATTCACTGAGTGCCATTTTCACAGTGCAACAGTCCACCCTTTTTGCATATCACATTTACAGGAAAGAAGGTTTCCCAGAATCTATGCTTTTTTGCTTTTTGGGGATGCCTGAGAATGGGGAAAAGGCTATTTGAGGGCATCAAGCTGGGAATATGTTCCTTTTGCCTTTCAATCCATCATCACTATACATTGTATCTTGCTCCATGCATCAGAAACAGTAGAATTAAATTCTAAATTTGTTCCCATTCTAAATTTCCTGTTGACAAAACATGTTATTTAACAGGTTACACTAAAATGAATATTCTATTTCATACATAATTTCTTTCATTTGATTTACATCGTATACATTTGAAGCCTAAATTGGTACCATCTCTATAGCTCATATCAAATTACACAGACATTATTAAGTTCAGTTGCACTATATATTTGTTCTGCCAAATATTCAGGAAGAGTTTGAACTGTCCCTACTCTTACATAGCCTGAGGGAGGGAGATCTGGGATAAGCTGGATTATACGAGATTAGGTTAATACTAATCTTCTGGGTCGCCTTTAACTGGGCAGGTTAAGTTGTGCACACTGTTTTGGACAGACAATTCTACACTGTAGGCCTTTAGAAGAGAGTGGTGTAATGTCTATAGCAACTGGATGATCCAATGGAGTAGAAAAAATTGACAATAAATCTCACACCCAAGTTCAAAAACTGAGCACTTGCTTAAGACTGAGAGATGTCACACAATGACCTTATTGATCTGTCTATATTTCTCAGACAACAGTTGTGGAAAATAAAAGATAGGATTAACTTGAAGTCCTAAGTACACAATGTCAAATTTTGTTTTGCATCAATGACTCTTTATAATACTTTATTGCGGAGTAGTTTTTCAGTTCATTCAAACAACTTTGACAGTTCAAAGAAATGGAAGAATCTACATTAATTTTGAAAATGAATATGCTAACATATCATACATATGTAATTACATATCTACTAATGTTATCTTTTAAATTTAATAAATATGAGATTTGCTTCCCTATATCTATGAATCAGCAGATACCAGGGATGAATGATGGATTATGAAAGCTTTACACCTTGTGTTTATGCGCTTGGTAAGCTAATTAGGACAGGAAGAGGACTCAGCAATGATGCAAAGGATGATTGAAACTGCTGTCCAACCTTATAAGTCCAGATGAACTGGCCAGAGCGGAAATCGAACCCGGGACCCAGCAATTGCCTGCCCAGCATGCTACCACTCGACCAAACCTCCCCCCCCCCAACAATTTATAAGTAAAAAAGTACACTGCTGGATGATGTAATGGAATAGAAAACTTGACAATAAATCTCACACCCAAGTTCACAAACAGAGTACACACTTATGAATCAGCTGGATGCTTGTTTTTTTTGCTGTTTTTTCCATGTGCACTTATTGTGCATGTGCTGTTTCTTTCTTCCCTTCTTGGAAAATATGACAGAGCAGAAGTATCCTTTTGGGGAAAATCACATTTTTTACCAGATCTGTAGGGGGAACCGGGGCACATTGAGAATGAGCCACTTTGCATATAGATCTACTTATTTTACTCAATGTTGAAAACACTGAGCAACTCAGAAGTTTGCATGTATATCACCAATATCAGTGGGCTTAAATCCAAGGCATAAGTGATAAGACAACTTTTGCAAAAAGTGAGTCGTGATCATGACTGTCCTAATGTACCCCGACCCCTGGGCACACTGGCACATCAACAAAAAAAACTATTTTAACAAGTGCTATATGTGCACTAGAGATATTCGATATAAGAAGTGTGAAGATCATGCACTGAAAGACCATACTCGGTGCAGAAACACCTTGTAGTGCTAACAGTTTTAACTTAAAACAGTTCAAACATTTGAATAGGCTTTCGTGTGTGTGGTCATCAATGTAAGTAACACAGTGCTTTGCTATAAATTTGTTCACAAAACATGCATAGTAATCAATCCACTTGTCTCAATTCACTGTGGCCTGTGTACCTATTGTGTGCGGTTCCAGGTCATTCCAGTCGACTTGGACACTTATATTCTGCCAAATAAAGCATTGAGAAAGCCTCCTCGTTCTTGGTTTGACCAGAGAATGATTGAATTGAACCTCTTTGAAGTAAGTTACGCAATACGCAGGGGCACCCCATGATCTGTTATACCAATTACTTGTTATGCAGCAGGCGCCCGGCTGGCTGGCAGACTGTCAGCTAAGATTTTCCCAGCAGGCAAATTTGTTAGCCGGGATCCAATTTTTGGCACCCAAACTATGAAATTTGCTGTTAGGTAATGAGAAAGCAGTTCAGGAGGCTGGCTGGCAAAAAAAGATTTATATCAGCTGGCTGGGAGGCGCTAAATGACGCTTGGGCTGGCTGGCAACCCAGCTGGCAGCATAACAGATATTTTCTCCCAGTTGCTTAAAAAAAAAAATCTAAGTGTCACAAAAGATGTGCAACCAGGAGCTTACACTGATATGGGCATTATAATAACACACTGTCGTGAGGTGCCCCTGGTTAAGTAATAGGAACCAGAAATAAACCCAGATCCCCAAGAGGAGCATGATCAACTGGTTTCATTGGCGGTTTGTCATGCCGACTGAAACCTTCCAAAGATTTAGATCTACAGAATATAGCCTATGAGACGGGAGGTTGTACGTCCTTAAAGGCCTTAACATCACATGTGAGTCCCAAGTCTCACACCTCCTTGCACCTGACTCTGGTTTGTTTTGGCTTACTTCCTTTGCCCTTTGCCAGTTCAGGTTCTGGGATCTCAACACTTTGTAATGCACCAGACAATTTGCTATCTTTTCTCCTGTAATTTTATATTTTTGGCGCACTTGTAGTACAGAGGGCTCAGGATATCTTCAACTTGTGAAGTACGTCTCAAAATTCCACCATACCCATTTGGTCTTATTATAATACCCAATGCCCCAAACTAATGAAATGGGAGATGAAGAGGGACTGCAATTTTTCACTTGGGGTCACTCGGAAAGAGCGACATCCCGAATGGAATGCTCTATACAATTGAAGGTCAACCTCAGGAGTCAAGAATACCAAAGACATTGTTCACAACCAGGAATCAAACCCAGAACTTTAACAGGAGCTGGATCAACAGGTTTATCAAGCATATTTTTCCTACCGCCCAAAGCCTTCCAGACACATTATGTCATGTCGTGTCACCAGTCATGAAGATCGAATGCTTATACATGTATATAGTGGGATCTATTGGATTAGATAATCATGGTTACGTAACAAGCTGCACCTTTTCACTGCAGTGTGATGCAGTCATACAAAGTATGCTGCAGTCTGGTAGTCTGCAGTGTCATGTGACCATCATGTGACACCTGTCTGCATACAGAGTGGAGCACCTAAAACTGTTTACCTTAGCAACACCCTATTTTGCAACTTTAAGAGCAACAAGTTATATATTATATGTTAAATTGATCTTGCATACAATGGGTAATTTCTCACAGGTCATGCCCATTCTTTCTTTGGTTGGCCTATATGAGTCACACTATTGACACTATTGCAGAAAGACCTTGACGACAAAAATAGACATCACACATGAGAAAACCCTTTCTTTTTGTGCCACATTTGGGTTACATAAGTTCTAAAGGGCTCACATTTGTTACCTGTCATATAGGATACACCTCACTGGATAACGTTTACAATGTACAATCTAAAATGCAGAATTACAAAATAAATCTGAAGCATACAATGGAGCAGAGAAATCATTTAAATAGGAAGGTTTCATGAATATTTCAATTATATTTGGTTATTAGATTTAGAAAAAAGAAGAAGAAATTGCATAACTTTAGATATATATCTTCTATACATTAATGTAGGCCAATCTAATAGATTTTGAAAATGAATATATTTTCCACTATACAAATTTGAAATTATGTAAAGAGTTTTCATCAGAAAGCTGTAAGTTTAAATTTTAGTGATATTAACATAACAATTTATTTCACATCCAGTTCTTAAATTTCTACCTTTATCAGATTCCTCACAAAGAAGTAAAGGTAAAATGCACCATTTTATTATGCTGGCAGTTAGCCAATGATATATTAGACTATTAGCAGCATGTCAGCTGATGTGGAATATTACACAAGTGCATGTATATATATAGTTGTAACTACATACCATTAAATATTAATAGTTCAAACAGGAACCTAATTAACCAGTTAACTGCTGATAACAAGGTCTATGCTACAGGACATGTTTATAATATTAGCAGCATCAATTGTATTAATGTATGGCATGTGTATTTCTAAAAAAACTTTATGGATCTTTTTTTAAATCAGTGATATGCAAAATAATGATTAAACACTGAATAGTCATGATATAAATAGATCAATATTTTTTTGTTTATATTTCAGTTTTATACCTCACATGCCTTAAAAAGTTTCAAATTGAACTTCCACATTGTATAACTGAACTCAGTGATGATCTAGTTTCATTAATGAAACCAATTATAATGTAACCACAGTACCTTTGATATTCAGCTAGATTTACAGATGAAAAAATCCAGGAGCATCATGTTTGGTCCATCTCTTACAGCAACAATTCACTGACTGAGCTGCATTTGCAGAGGGCTGCCTTTACATTTATTACAGAGGCTAAGAAGGGGGGGGGGGCACTGTTCAGTATAATCTCAAAATCTCAACTGAAGTGGAACACATACAGGCCTAAGGATAGGGTCAACACACAAGTTGAAGAATAGAATTAGGCCATGACTGCATGTTGACATAAGCAGAGATTTGTCAGCCCTTATAAATCAGTAGCTTATACAGTGTACACTCTTGACCAAAAATGCCTTCTTTTAAAAATTTTCCTAATTTTCCCTTCATAAATCTACACTCTTGCTCATAAATATGGAATACATTTTTGGAGAAGTGTACTGAACTCCCACAATGGAACCCCTTTCTCTCAAGCTGGGAAGAACCTTTTGTGTTAAGAGTGTATGTTCCAAAAAAAACGGTCTAGAGCTTGATTGTCTGTACCGGAACATATTGGTACAGTGAAAATTTATAAAAATGCAAAAAAAAGAAGAATATTAAAGTTTTTCTTAACTTTATTTTCTGAACTTTCCGACGATCTTCAGCAAAGATTCGTAAATCAGGAACCAGTGCATACTGGCGTACCAGACCGCCTCTCCCGGTCCGCAACACTTTTCCACATTTTTAAATAATAAATAACGAACTTAAACCAATGACTACCACTTCGAGGAACAAGTCAGTGTTAAAATCAGGGATGGACACCGGTTCACGGTATATCGATCGTACCGGTTCTTTCTGGTGGTTTGATAACCAAAATTAAATCGATGTTAAACACTTTCGGTTCGATGCAATCCTACCCTTCACATGCCTAATTTCCATGTAAACAAGTCAAAGACGACTTTATTTTGCCAAGAAATACGTAAAATCGCAAAAAAAACCATTAACGGACCTTCACCCAGGTTGCAGCCCACAGAGGACAGCTGAAAACCCGGACCAAATTATTCTTTTCCCTTGCGGATTTTGCTGAAAAATGCACTAAATTGCGGATCGGGCTGAATTTGCAGATCGCGATACGAACCGAAAACCAAAAAAAAATCTATCAACGGTACGTATCGTATCGAACTTTGCAAACGGTGTCCATCCCTAGTTAAAACCTCACATTGCATCACCAGCCACAGGTAAAACAACAACAGGTTAGAATATAAAAAAATATTGTGGGGCCTTTACGGCAGCGGGATGTGACCAACTCAAATTAAAATTACCTACTGAAATAGTACGTGTAATAGTAAATGAGTCTTTCAAAGAGGGATCAGGAATTTGGGGGAAATAACTTGAGAAGCCAATTCAAAATTAGACATGGCAATAAAACAGGCAGAGTGGAAACTACCAAATTTTTATTTCTGTTATACACTCCAAAAATGCATTTTGTATTATTGCCTACATATGATCAAGAGCGCAAGATGTTGTGTCCCAACTCGGGTGGATGAATATTCGTGAGCGCTTCTTCTACTTTCAATTTCTGTTAATTTTCAAATGTGTTCATGGATTAGCACCAAATTATCTCACAAATAATATTGTATTTGAGTTTGAGGTGTCTGATAAGACCACTCGAAAACATGACATGAATTTGTATTTGTGTTTACCTGATAGCGAATTTCATAAAAAAAAGTTATTCTATAATGGGGCGAAGGAATGGAATCAGTTGCCAAAAAATTTGAAAGATTGCTGTGATTTGGTTAAGTTTAAAAGAATGTTGAAATGTTATGTTAAGAAGAAATTTTAATATTCTGTTGTTATGGATGTGCCAGTAGTTTTTACCATTTTATCAGTTTTACTTTACATTTTGTTTTTACTTTACAATTTTCTGTTTATTGTGTTATTAATATTGTTTTACTTTATTGTTATACATGTTCTCATTGTAATTCTGAAGGGCCCGGTTGAAAAACAGCATAGCTGACCCGGTCTTACCCTTTAAAATATATTCAAAATAAAAAAAATTAAAAAATGTCAACACCCAGGGGGAAATTTTTGATTCAGCTCAAATGATTGAGTGAGATGGTTGCACAAATTGTTTGACTTAACATCGCTTGTTATTTTGAGTTATGACAATCTTTCTGTTGTTGCAGCTTAAAACAACAAGCTATGCTAGCTCAAAGGAATTGTGCAACAATCTCACTCAATCATTTAAGCTGACTCAATATTCAAATTTTACAGTGTGAGGTCGATGCCAGGTGGTTTGGAATGTAGGTACTGTTGCTCATAAATATGGAATACTTGAGCATCTCCATAGAAATTGATAAATTCGGTAACTTTTGCTGGCCACATGATGATCCGATTTAACTAACTACTTGCAATGACCACATAGGGAAGAACATGTCACCATTAAAAACTCACTTTACAGCGTTAACCCAAAATAGAGCTGCGAGTTACTACAGGGGGAAATACAGAAATTCAGGAGGTTTATTATGGTGGGATGCATCCGAACCAAAAATTCTAAATTCTTTTTGAAATAGTACTTGAGGTTTTCAAAGAGTGATCACTGATCTGGAAAGATAACTATACTTTTGTTTTCCAGTCTTTCTCAAAACTGTCTTCAATATCTATTAGCAAGAATGTATAATTGTACAAAATACCATTAAGAAATCACATAGTCCTATATTCCAAGGAAAAAAACTCAACCCAAACCTTTTCAACCCAGAAGTTTACATAATGATCATGAATAACAATTTCAAAGCTTTATATAAGAGAGATTAATCTTCTTTACGCCATACAAAGGCAATTGTTCGTACAAAACAGAATGGGTGTTACAATAGTATCCAGACAGGTCAAGAACTAGGTGCATGTATTTAAATTGTAATAGTGGTGTTTATGACTGGAACAGACATTTTCAATTGAAAGATTACCTAGAAAATTATGTCAATTGCTATTTCAGGGAGAACCAACTCAATTTGTGTGCTGTATAGGCCTGCATGTATAAGTTTTGGTGAATATATAGATGTAGACATATATAGATGTAGACAATCATCAGAAAATGGCAGAAATAGAGATATATAGTCATGAGTCATCACTGCTTTGAGATGCGATAGTGTGAGCTTTGAGGCTGTGATTGCACACTGTGGAGTATACGCGGTTAGCGCACTTAGCGGAATTGTACTCTCTAATTTTTTGCTTTAAAAAAATAAAGCAACCGCATTGAAGAGCATTGAAGAGGTGTGACTTCCTTGTTGCACGGTTATTGCCTGAGCTGAATACATGTTCGTTAGAGGGACCCCTGTACTTGAAATCCATGAAAATTGATTTATATAGGATTGGCACACGAAGATCCCATGCACTTGAAGGTACTAGTAAGACAATATGATAAGAGAAGATGCTATATGTGGCTCCAAGAATTCTCATTTCATACAATAGCTGCTTCCTGTTTACATTTTCCTGCTCTGTGATTGGTGCTGGCTTCACACTAGTTGACGTCACCTTATAATTAGCAGCCTGTAACAGAATGATGACAGCATGATCTGTGATGTCACAGAACAACGTATGTCCAGAATGCTTTGCAGCAGGAAAAAGACCTTTCACAGAAATCACATTATGTTTGTTTTTGCATCTCCTCCGTGGATTGGCAGCCCTAGTTGAACATCAGAAACAGTCTTTATTTTTCAAAAAAAGAGCAAAAGAAGAAACTGTGACCCCAGATATGATCTAAACCACCATTTCTATGTTTTAACATGTCTGTGACCTGAGTAAAGGGTTATGTGGTGTAATGCATCTGTGTCTATCCTTTGAAAGTGAATAACACTCCTGACCTACATAAAGGATCTTGCTATATAAAAATGGCAAAGGATCCATTTCAACAATGGCCAAAGTAGGACAGATCAGCATCAATTATATCACACCCTATTGTTCAGAGACTGAGAATAACTGCTTGGAAAGTAACTAGAGGAGCTTACAGATGATGCTGCATAAAGGGACCTGCTTTTAGAAATCAAAAGTAAATACGAGAAAAATTGAAAAGATTTTTAAAAAATAGTCACATTATGAATAAGCCTCAGCCTCAAAAGAATTAAAGTTTATATTTGTAATAACCATGGTATTCGGGTATGCTGAGGTGTAAGAAATTGATCTTATCTCGTTTCGAGAATCTTAAATCTTTTGTTATGTATTTTATCTTATCTTTTGTTAGGTTGTTTTATCTTATCTTATCTAATTTTAGGGGAACGAGGGGCAAAACGGGCCGCCTAACTTCGAAGGCTCGCAGCACGAAGGTGGTATATCATGCGAATGCCAAATAAGGTCTGATCCATGAAGAAGTACCAATACCACTTGCTCAAACAAAGAAAAGTGCTTTTTTAATAGTTCCAATTCAAATTTTTCCCTATTTTAAAAAATGCAACTTTATCCCGTTTTGCCCCATGCTTGGGGCAAACTGGAAATTCATATGGGGCAAAATGGGAAAAAATAAAGTCGCAAAAGTTCTGCAATAAATCAGCTGTTTTTATAATAGCCTAACTAAAAAGCATGTTGATAAACAAAAACTGCATTAATTCATGTCATTGCAATGTGAGAATATTGCAGAATACTAAGAGTAAACATAGCAATAAATTATGAAATCAATATCTCAATACAGGATGCAATTATAGCTGGGAAGTGATGCTAGTAATATACATTCTATGTAATTATTTGACAAATTATTTAACCATAAACGTTAGGTTACAAAAGAAACAAAATTAGTTAAACTTTGTGGAAATGTGACATTTTTATGAATATTCACATAACTCTGATTGCTTTTTTGTGCTTCCCATTTTGCCCCGCAGGAGGACTCCATCTTGCCCCAACCATGCAGGGTAGATTAATAATGACCTACTTACACATGACTAAGCACCAGACTACATTTTTTTTGCTTAATACGCTTAACACTGACTATGAATTATTTGGCTGGGAACGTCATTGGAGGTATTACACCATTTCCAAAAATTATGATTTTTTTGAGAAAATCGATCAAAAACTTCAAATTAACATAGCTGCATACCTGTAACGTTCTCATCAACGAAAGTCTCAGGAAAAGTTGGTCATGTATCCTATTTTATTTTCCAACCAAAAAATTAGAAGGCAGGTCAAAACGTTCTGAGAAAACTCAAAAAACCATTTTGCCCCGCCGCTCCGTTTTGCCCCTCATTCCCCTATTTATTTTATGAAAGCTTATTCTATCTTGTCTCATGTATACCTAGATGCCATGCTGTGTAACCAATGTTGTATTATCTAAATCGTAATATCTGATCTTCTCTCATTTTGACCCATGTTATCTTATCTTATCTTATCGATCTTATCTAATCTTATCTTATCTAATCTTATCTTATCTAATCTTATCTAATCTTATCTAATCTAATCTAATCTAATCTAATCTAATCTTATCTTATCTTATCTACTCTTATCTTATCTTCTCTCATTTGACCTATGTTATCTTAGAATCTTATCGATCTCATCTTATCTTAGCTAATCTTATCTAATCTAATCTAATCCAATCCGATCCTATCTCATCTTATCTTATCTTATCTTAACTTATCTTACCTTCTCTTATCTTAACCTGATGAAAATAGACAGACACACAAGGATGAAAATGAGGGAATAAATAAGGATGAAGCCAAAAAACTATTTTTCTTTCTTCTTATAATAATATGTTCCTGCAATATCAAGGTTCCACATGTTTACTTTTCAGTCTTTTTTTGCATGTTTAAATAAAAAGCACTTATCACAGCACCTCACATGACATTGATGCCAACATCAGGCCATTTGATGGCCACAGAGAATATTTAAAGGTCAATTGTGTTTGGGAACAATACAGTATTACTGGGTCATGTGCAGGGAGAGGGCTGGGTTCATGTAAACATTAAAATGTGATAGATAGGCTAAATTTAATGTAGTTTCGAGGGTTCTAAAATATATTGTAAATACAATTTTTTGTTCTTATTTCTTTCTGGGATGAAACAGTGTGTCCAGTGTCCTCAGTTTTAAAAATGCAAATTCTGGTTGCCCTCAACGTATTAGGCTACACATAGACTGTTGCTAATAAATATGGAATACTTCAACATTCTCCATTGAAATACAATAGTCAATACTTCAGCAACTTCTGCTGGTGCACATGATAGTCTGATTCAATGGTAACTACCTCCAGTGACCGCTAAAGGGAAGAACATGCTGCAGTGTTAACCCTAGAAAAGTTTCAGCAGCACGAAATATAGAAATTTAGGGGGTTTCTTAGGGTTAGGTTCATTCACCCAAAGTTTTGAATTCTTGCTAAAAATGCAGTTGAGGCTTTTAAAGAGTGATTAGAGAAGACGAGTTGACCTTTACAATGGACCTTGCTTACATTCACACTCTGAAATTTAATTTCATTTGACACTTTTTTTCCAAAAAAGTATTCCATATTTATGAGCAGGAGTGTATTAGGGATCAGGGGATCTTCTATCTCATCCAAACAACATCCAGACGGAAATTTGCTCTCATTAGCTTTGGAAAATTAGCCCTTGCATGAAGAGCCCTTTTCATTCAGCCAAAAGGTTAACACAAAGATATAGTAAGACACCCCCCCCCCCCCCTCACAAACTGGATCCGCCACTGCATTAATAATACACGCGCAGACTGGCAGCCCCCACTACCATCAAAACGTTTGCTTATGCAAAAAGTGAAAGACCTTTAACACAATTATGGCCTATTTTTTGCAATAGGTCTGCCATATCATGACAACAGTGTACCACTTTTTAACCCATTTTTCACCAGAGAGTCCTATCATCTGTCATTATAGCTCATTATGTCTTCCATCAAATCACTATTGCATTACATGATGTAGTATTGTTTTGTCAATTATTGGCAAAATGTCTGCTTATTTATATACAACACATAATTTTTGTCACATAATCTGAGCAACAATATCTCTCTGAAACAAGGGCAGATGATCTAGTCCACTGACATATTTTTCTTTTCAATTATTTTCTTCAACATATTCCCTATCCTTGTTCTTCTTACTTGGCTTTAGTCCTTTCCTCCTTGCATTCTTTCTTCCTTTTTTACTTTCTCCCATTCATGTTTCCTCCCCTTCTTCTCTCATCCCTTAACTCCTTTGAAATTGTAACCACAGTTTTTCTTCTTTTTACATTTTTGCCTCCCTACGGGAACATCTACAGTGCCGCCTGTAAGTAAGTGAAATATTATATTGTGCTATTGCATCAATGCTGAACATCCTCAGCAAACCTGCTATCGGAAGCCTAAAGCCCCTTTCCCACTGGATGCATATACTCACGTTTCATTGCATAATGGTAAAATTCGGAAAATGTGTACATATGCAGAGGGGTATGCGTTTCTTTTGGGCCTCACTATACATGCTAATTGATGAAATGCATAACAGTTGCAGAACAATACATATCTTTGCAATTGGTGTACATAACCTTGCAATAGCTCTGAAAATGTACTGCATACAGTACATATTGGTACATAGATCTGCGTTTTGCAGTCTTTTGTTCTTCCAAACAGCTTGTTACATCACCCTAAACTCAAAAAATTAGTATCAAAATTGCAGTTTACCTGCATATCAATGCATACTGCTGCGTAATAGTGCATATTGATGCCTACCTATGCATACGCATCACATATGCCTGCAATAACTCCACATAAGTCTACGTTTCTTGACATAGGCATGCAAAGTGATGTGCATTGTATTGCCTAGGAGACATTTGTACACGTTTCCCTGCATTGCATTGCCTTGGATTGCATTGTATTGCATAGCATTGCATAGCTATGCATAACCTTTTGCGTTTCTCCTGCGTTTTCTGCTTATGTGCTCAAACGCAGGCATATGTGTTCAGTGGGAAAGGGGCTTAAATTCTCATCTGATGAGAGGAAAACATATTGGGACTTAAAGGCCGATATGTGAGGCATGTAGGATAACAATGACAGCCAATTTTTTTTGCTGTAGTCGAAGTTAGGTATAACCCTAACCCCCCCCCCCCCACAGAATAGTGTACCCTTCCCCAAGGTCCCCCCCCCCCGCTCGAGACCCCCTAGTTACGCCACTGCTCCTCTATTGTCTATCTTAATTCTTCAGACTGTTCAGAATCTCCTTCATATCATCTCTCTTTGTTTTCTTCCATGCCTCTTTTTATTACAGTGCCGCCTGTAAGTAGGTGAAACGCATGACATTGTGCCATTGCATCAATGCTAAACATCCTCAGCCAAACTGCTTGTGGAGAACCACCCTTCCCTATGTTTTAACATTGGGACTGCGTTTCACTTACTTATCAAAGACTTTGACCCATACCTAACTCCAACTACAGCAAAGAAAATTGGCTGCTATTTTTATCCCACATGCCTCACATATCGGCCTTTATGACCCAAAATGTTTTCCTCTCATCGGATGAGAATTCGTCCTTCCAGAAGCATTTTGGTTAAGGATGTTTAACATTGATGCAATGGCACAATATCATGCGTTTCACTTACTTACAGGCGGCACTGTATTTCCTCTCTCAGTCTCAGTCTCTATCTTTTCCCTATAATCTTTCCCTTTTCTTCCTCCTTGCTACACAATGCCCCTTAATTGTTTCCATGCATCCAGTTCAGCTTGAATAATAGAGTATAACAGAATGAATTTTTATTGAAAGTTGAGTACATCACACTATTAATTCATGGACCCCTTACACTATCCAACAAAACTATACTGATACCTACTGATAGTTTATGCAGTTATGAAAACTGGTAAGCAGCTTTTATACTAAATTTATATCTACGATGTCCGTATCCGGGTTCGGTTTTAAAATAACAGTCGCAGATATTCAAATATTTTTTTTTACATTAAGACGGTTTTGCGAATACTCCACCTAGTTAAATTCCTCCCTCCCCTCCCATGTCATTACGGGTGTAATGCTCATAATTATAACATTGACTCGACTTTAGATAAAATTGTATTCTATTATTACATTACTAAAGCTTGAAATAATTCAGGGAAACAAGGAACATATTATATTTATAGTGCAGCGAAGAGGAAGCAGAGGAAAATATAGAGACCGCAAACATTTTTATTAATGGATCAACTTGTTACTATTTCTGTGGTCTCCACAGTCACTCCCACTGCTAGTACTGCAGATATGCCAACAGATGGCCTTCCAGTCCAGTCTACCCCTTAACCACCAGATGGCGTGTGTGTCTTTATCGACCCAGGCTGTCCTTTGGCTGCTCAAGCATCTGCAGTGGGGTTCTCAGGTTGGTAGCTTTAATCCTTAAATTTATCTGCAAAATAACTATATTTTGTGATAAAATAATTGCAAAAGGGTGCAAGAATACACCAGGACTAAATTAGGAGTGATTTTCTGGAATGTCAAAAGGTATTTTGTAGATTTTAGCTTTTCCATATATAGACCAGGCTATGTTAATGATGTCTGCTATGCCCATGTCTGCAGTGCTGGTAGCCAGGCATCCATGCAGCCAGTCTGAACCATGCAGCACTGAGCACTGCAGTAAAATGTGGACTGAAAAAATGCTACTGCACTAATTTTTTTCAACAGCTCAATGCACACATAGTTTAATTGACTGGTTTTATCTAAAGTAGATTTTAAAAGGAATATATTCATATTTTGGCCTAATCTGTTTGGTAGGCCTATGTCATCTTCTTCTTTTTTCAAGAATGGTATCCATTGATTTGATTATCAATGAACATCATTACCTGCTACTTCTGACTGATATTATTGGTGTGCAAAGGAAAACAATTTATGACAAGGAACTCACATTAATTCGGTGGCTATTTTGTTTTCAGTTGTTTTAAGTAGTAGGCCCATTTCATGGTAATTTAATCGAAATTATATAACTTCAACATGACTTAATCGATTTATAATGCTTTTCTCACTATACTATTGCACTTAGTGCTTTCTGCAGAACTCATAAATTATTAATTATTTAGGAGCTCACAGGCAAGATCTATTGAACAACCTAGCTCAGCAGGCACCATATTCTATCTTCATGTTGGAACTGGTTGACCTATGTGTACTTAGGCCCTTGCAGCGGCAGGCTGTATATGTAGGTCAAAATGTCAAAGGCTGTTGCAGGCAGCAAGACTTCTTTGGGATGGTTGGGGCAATTCAGTTGGGTGATGCAGTATGTAGGCCATGATGCATGCAGTAGGGTTAATATAGACAGACTCCATGTGAGTCGGGTAGTCTAAGTCTATGAAGGAATTCAGACAAGCATGGAGACTAAAAACGTTGTATAGTTATTGATTTTACCTCCTGACCAGATAGATAGATAGATAGATAGATAGATAGATAGATAGATAGATAGATAGATAGATAGATAGATAGATAGATAGATAGATAGATAGATATTAACCCTTGCAAGTTCGCCATTTATGCCTTGGCTTATTACACATTTAGCAAATCTTTCTAATTGATAACATGTTACACATACCAATGGCCGCAACAAGCCAAATAGCAGAGTCACAGGTTTAATTACTTCAACCAAAAGATGACTGGAGAAAGTAATCCAGTGCTGCACTACCTTGGTGTTGGTGAATGTTACTTATTTGTAGTTTAGGAATTGTTTGGTAATTTATTCAAAGTTACAGAATAGAGATAAGATCTGGTAGCTCAACTGTTTTTATCAGTTTCACTGTTCAGGCTGAGCAAGCAGAAGATCCTCACATGTGGTGTCACTGGAATGTGCAATGTTGAAGATTACTACCCTCCTTTCTGACTTCATCAATCAATCCTTGTGAGCAACAAGAGGTGCTCTCAGAGGACTGCACTCTTCGTGCTTACCTAGTACTTACCAACGATAACCAACCTAATACCCAGTCTATCATTTGATAGATACACGTACACGTACCTAATTTAGATAGATACATGTAGATATGAAAAGTGCATCTGTTCTGGTTGCTGTTGAGGAATTGATGAGATGGATGGGAGAGAGAGTGGGAGTCCTCCTCGCTATTTTATCCATTTACCCTATGTGAGGGATTTTTCCTTGCCCAGCACAGACACTCAATTGAAGTTCCTGTCAATTTGAAGTCTCATTCAAATGACATGCACCTGGGATTTGGATCATGAATATTCATAATTTAGTCTATAGAAAGTAAAATCATCATTATTGGTTTCTCTCTTCCCTATATAATAGTCTGATACAGTGTATATTCATATATATGATTTGGTCTTTCTTCTTCTTCTTCTCACGTTGTGCTCAGTGGCGTCCCTATGGGGGGCACGGGGGGCACGTGCCCCCCATATTGGACCTGTGCCCCCCCAGGTGTCCCCATATGAACTTTCCAACTCTGGCTAAAATATACGGTTAGAATAGCGGGTGCCCCCCCAGAGAATCGCTTGCCCCCCAGATGCCCCCCCCCGCTCGAGACCCCCTAGTTACGCCACTGGTTGTGCTGATATACTCCAGATTGCCGGGTATAGCTCAAAATCATCGTGAGTGGGTTGCACTTAAACTATGTTCAACTTGTTGAATGCAGGATAAAACCTCATTATTTGTCTCTTCCTTTCAGTGAGGTGTTCACCATATTCTTCATATGTCTGTGAACTACAGGAACTTTCAGGCGGATCTGGAGCGAAGAGGGGAATCCTTCGAGGATAGGTATTTTCCGAAAGACCGGTTCAACCAGAACGACAGGCAGTTCACGAACGAGCGCCGCTTTTCGAACGAGAGGTTCTCTCAAGAGGACAGGTTTAACAACCAAAACAACAGGTTTTCCCAGAACGACAGGTTTTCCCAGAACGACAGGTTTTCTGACGACCGCAACTTCACCAACGAAAGGCGCTATTCGAACGAGAGGCAGTTCACCAACGAGAGACCGTTCACCAACGACAGATTTTCTCAGAACGACCGATATTCTCCAGACAACAGCAGGCAGATCGAGAGAAGTTACACTAGCACGCGTACCTATTCAAGCAACCCGAATTACAATCAAGACTACTCGAACAACCGCAACCCTCAGAGCGACCACAACCCTCAGAGCGACCGTAACTTTTCGAACGACCAATATCAACCAAAAAGCAGCACAATGAACGGCTACTCAGATGAAACCTACCACTCCATCAGAGAAGATCTCCAGAAAAGTGGAATGCACTTTGAAGATTCGGAATTCCCGGTGGGAAATGGCATCCTTCCTCGTGACCTGGGAGATATCCGTCATTCCCAGATCGAGTGGTTGAGGCCCCATGTAAGTAATATTATTTTAAATCATTTAAAAAATCTTACAGATATCTGTTACATGTACCAGTTTGCATTGTTCATCCATTGTCGTTTGGCGTTATGTTAAACGCAACGGAGTAAAGTGTGTTAAAAAACTCTTAGTGCATGATCATGCACTAAGTACAGCGGAGTGAGAAGGGGGCCTCAAGAGGGAGGGAGGGCAGGCGGTACCTTGGAGGGAATGCAAATTTCTGGTATGGCACCCACTGTAATAATTGTGTATTTTGACCGAGTGACAATATATTCATATTGGGGCCAATGAGGGCGGCATAGGTACAATAATTATGGGGGCTTGTTTAGAGGCGCAATATTGGGGACACATGACTCCTCCATCCTCCCATAGAGACGCCACTGATTAAGTAGTATTTTTAAAAGTTCATTTGCGTTCTCAGGAGGCACCCCCTCACCAACGAGTCACCATAGACCACTTCCTGACCACAGAAAAGTTGTCTCATAACACAGGGACGACTATATTCCTATATATTATTCCAACAACTTGACAAAATATCAAAATGTCCAACCATCTGTAGAAGCCAAAAAGCATGTTGTGCACAATCAATATCATAACAATTCCATCCGCATTTCATTCAAGATCGATCAAACCAATCAGGTTGTTCCCCAACCAATCACCCCCATCAATACATGCAATGCACGATCTTTGATCCCTGATCGATCTCCCCCATTGATTTGTTTTGGTGATTGGTTTCTGAAATTTATACCAAATTTATGCTTTGGCTTCAAATTGCCCTGTGAAGTGGTTTAGAGTGGTTTGTTTGGCTGACTATGAATTGGGTATTACAATCCCTAAATTCATTATTTATCAAATTAAGCTGAAGATTGAATAAATTATGTTGGTTTGGCTTATAATATTGAGGCTCAGTGACTGATGTCGAAACAATGCAATGAAAGAGGTGGGTCAGACAGAAGTTGAAGACATTTCACATTATCGTATGTCCATTGGAAAAAAGACTTTTAGAACTGATAAAATTATGCAATGTAACCCCCCCCCCCTTCAGATTTTAGCATAGTCTATCATTATGCAGCTAAGAATGTATAATATTGTATATTTTATATTTTGCACTTTTTGTATCTCTGGTTCAAACCAACTATAGATTTCGAACACTTTTACTAATAGGCAGGGGTATAAACATGCTCAAGGAAGTGGATTTTGCACCAAAAGGAAACAACATGTATTTTCACATAGAATTGTGTAGCAAAATGTTCCACTGCTACACAGGCATATCACAACAAGCTAATGCCAGTAATGGTCCATTTGGGAATTCTGCTGTGGTATGCCTAGGGGTGCCCTATCTTTTATCTCAATGGGAATTATCTGCACTGAATATGCCACAGAATGGTATATATAGTCTCTGATTGTCATTCTTGTGCTTTCGGTCTTTTGTCAAATATCCAAGCTGCATTTAATATCTAACTCACACTGGTTTTCTCTATATCCACCTTTATGGATCTATCTATTTAGCTATATATATATGCATCAATCCACGTATCTAAATCAACCCCCACGAACACTCATAAGTTGTTCATCGACGTGTCATGAACGATATGAAAAGTTTGTCCCAGGGGTAAATCCATTTATAACCCCCCAACTATCGTCTGGTTGGCCCTTAACTGGGCACAGGGCCTGCCCTTACCATATACATTGTAGGCCTTTTATCTATCTATCTTTCTTTGTGCCTGTAATATTTATCAATGTCTATATATCTATCTAAGTCCTAACTCACCTATCTTTACAGGAAATCGTGGACCATGGCATGCGCCCCCAATTTGTCACTGGAGGTGTCTCTCATCATGACGTCGACCAGGGCTTGCTGTGTGAGTAAAACAAGCTTTATTCAACGATTATTTCAATTGTATATATGTATAGACTCGTCATGATAGTGATTATATTCCTTTGAAACAAACTGATTTCGTGCTGAGGTGTCAATCAAACAATTTCGTTTCTTCTACATTTTCCAATATCAATTAAATTGATCCAATAACAACAAAATCAGTTCGATTTGTGGGAAGATAGTCAGTTACATCAATGATATTTGTCTCGTTTAATTTCATGGCCTCTGCTCACTTTAACCCTCAAATTCAGGAAAATATTGATCTCAGTAGTTTTTGCATCAGAAACTGAGCTTCAAAACTAAATGTGCGTCCAGACAGCCATGTTTTTTAGGCTGCTTTATATCTATACTGCAACCAACTTTGTAAACAGTTGTATCAATAGTCATTTTAAAAATCAACCTAATATCTTGCGCATGTGAATTGTTCTCCAACTGGGGACCCAAAAATGTGAGATTTCTCAGATTTACAAATTTCTGCTGTTTTCCCTATCTCTTAAATAGTATTGATCCCCTTGTATGTCCCGTGTTATATTACCTCAGAGATTTGGATAGATATTAACCTTCCCAATATCTCTATGTATGACACAGTATACTACAACTATAGAAGGTTTTCCATCCAACATGTGTCGCCTATAAAATATGCCGCAACAAGCCAGAAAGCAAAAAATAACATGTATGCTCCCTGCCACAGCAGATGACTCTGACAGACTAATAGTAATTCAGGCCATTAAGTACACTAATATTGAGTGATCGCAGGCAAGTATAGCTTGGCAACATTAAGAATAGTTATAAAGAGAGTGAATGTGGCTGGATGCCAACTGTAATAAATGATTAGACAAATAAAAGGACAATTATAATAGATAGATAGATAGATAGATAGATGGGTAGATGGATAGATAGATAGATAGATAGATAGATAGATAGATAGATAGATAGATAGATAGATAGATAGATAGATAGATAGATATTCACAATAGACGAACATGCGTACGAAGTATGCTCTCTCAGCCCTGCAATACTGTTATCTAGATAAGTACCTTACACTGTAAAATAAAATTGAAATTTTGAGTCTGCTTAAATGATCGAGAGAGATGGTTGCACAATATATATTTGACCTAACATGGCTTGTTCTTTTGAGTTATGATACATTTCCGTTGTCATAACTTTAAAAAACAAGTTATATTAGCTCAAAGGAATTGTGCAACCATCTCACTCATCATTTAAGCTGACTAAAAATTCAAATTTCACAGTGCATATTGATTAACTGATTAACAAAAATACAGTTTTATATGTTGAATAACGAAGAAATTGATAATATAATAATGGTGACTTGTAAATATTTATTTTACAGCCGATTGCTGGTTCCTCTCCGCCGCTGCCTGTTTGGCCGTTTCGAGTCGCGATCTTTTCGAAAGGATTGTTCCCCCAGAGCAGGACTTTGGCAATGGATACTGCGGTCAGTAACAAGTTTATTCTATCGGATATTTATAAAAATTGTTATTACATGTATGTTTTGTATTAACACGAGTATTCTTCCTGCCTGGCCATATTTTAATCCGTCTAACTAGTTGAGCTAAAGGGTCGGCCCCTGAGCCAAGTGCTAAGGAGCAACCTATTATACCTAACCCACTATCCAATATCTCAGTATCAACCATCATTTCTGATTGCACTGTTCTCCAACTTCTCCTGTCCCAATAACCCTCCCAAGTAAATAATACAGGATGTCCAGCCCCAAGCATCCATCCGTACATTTCCAATAAAATCATTTGTGAACATGAACCGGTTTACGCAGTGTCACACACCCCGAAGCAAAACCAGTTCACCTTGACAATTTGTATGTTTCATGACATTGTACAGTATGTGGAGTAATCAGTACAGTTAAAAGTGGGTCATCCATATTTGGCATTAATCCAATTAATACCTTTACTACCAATCTGTGGTGAACCACACAAACAGATCAGCATTGTCTCTGGTGTAGCATACTAAAGGGTAGCCTATACTGGAGACATCTAGGCTGGGCTGGTTGCTCCCTGCATAATAGATTAGTGCCAATCAATCACTTTGCTACCTTTCCCTTTACCATCAAACCAGTGAACTTGTAGTACTGCTGCTTGTGGCTTTACTATATTTCTACCATCAGCAGTGATAGTCATACATGTATTCTATGATAGATATATGTAATAGATAGATACAGTGTATATGCGGCTAGTGCAGAGAGGGTGGGAGTCCTCAATATGTTGCACATTTTCCCCATGTGAGGGATCTTTTACTTTTCCAGCAGAGAAACTGATACAACGGACCAATTCTGCCTCTAACCACTCAGCTACCAAGCTCCCAATGATTCAGATTTTAAGTTTGCGAATGAAATTATAGTTTGATTCCTTATTTAACCACCTGACCTGTGTCTTTACAGCAATTTACCACACTACTGAACTGCTACCTCCATGCAATGAAACTGGATGTGTTACAATTTACATTGATTTCTGATTTATCTGTAACATTTGGATTCTGCTGACTGCAGCCACACCAAAAATTACTCTACGACTGTGTTTACTGAATATCACTCCGTCAAATTGTTTGTTAAAGCAATCCCTTTCCTTTTCCCTGGCCTGATCTCTACAATAGTGTCAAAGATGCTTTGTCTTTTTCTCTCCCCCTTTTTATGGTAAAGTAACGTTACAAAGTGATTTATTCTATTTGTTGAACAGTGCATTATGTTTGTTTTCTGGCTAATATGCAGCTGACCTATTGCCCATAAAATCGTTGACCAACAAACAAATTTCCCAGAGGATGGCAAACTGATATGCGGTGCACATTTAGAGTTAATGGGATTGAGCAAGGTTTGTTCTGGAATTTCTGAGTACAGGATCAAAGGGAGGATAATGCATCTTTGACTATATCTATCGATCTATCCATCCATCAATCTATTTACATATTCTTCTCTTCTCTTCTCTTCTGTTCTCTCTTTCTCCCCTTCTTTCTCCCCTTCTTTCTCCCCTTCTTCCTCCCCTTCTTCCTCCCCTTCTTCCTCCCCTTCTTCCTCCCCTTCTTCCTCCCCTTCTTCCTCCCCTTCTTCCTCCCCTTCCTTCTCCCCTTCCTTCTTCTCTTCCTTCCTCTCCTATTACGTCTACTCTTATTACCTCAACCCTTCTTTTCCCTCTTCCCTCTTCCCTCTTCTTTTCTCTTCTCTTCTCTTCTCTTCTCTTCTCTTCTCTTCTCTTCTCTTCTCTTCTCTTCACTTCTCTTCTCTTCTCTTCTCTTCTCTTCTCTTCTCTTCTCTTCTCTTCTCTTCTCTTCTCTTCTCTTCTCTCTCCTCTCTCATCTTTCACTCCTTCTTCCTCTTCGTCCTCGTCCTCCTCCTCTCAGACATTTCACAAACATTCTCTGGTAGCAACACATTCCAGTGTAGCTGCTCAATTTAGCATTCTGCACTTTAACCCTTTGGCACCACTATCTCATGCTGCAGTTTTGCAGACCTGTGGGTTGATTGATTTATTTATTCAGCACAAATCCCTCTGGTGTATTAGAGATGAACTACTTCTCTGGGCAGAAACATGTGCCTGGAATCATCCACGTCCATCAGCTAATTCCAAAGCATATTCAAAGGGATTTCCCTGAAGAGTTAAGATTGCATAAATTGTATTTTAGCTCGAATTTGTCCAAATACATTATGTTCACGGGAATTATTGACTCCAACAACAAAGAAAGGTATCAATGAAGACCATTTGTTATTCGAAATGGATTTTGAAAATGAGTGACAGATTTCGAGAACCTGTTATAAACAGCCGAGCAATTTCTCATATATATATTATTATATCAATCTAAGCTACACATGTAAAGTTCTGTAATTAGACATTGTGACAACCAAAATTACTATGTTCATTGTATATAATGCTACTGATAAAACAAAGTTCAACAGAATTTCATGTCACCAACCAGAAAAAAGAGAACAATTTCTAAGCTTGTTTGAAGATGTTTTGCTATTGCTTCACATTCTTTCTCAATTTTGTTCCTCAAATTCATTTAACTTTCTGCTTTTGACAGTAAATTATAAACATGTGTTCTAAGTTATTCATGGCTTTCCCTGAAGGCATCAGTCACTGAACATTGTCTCAGAATGAACTGCTGTCGATATAGTACATATCCATTACACATACATGTATACGAATGTCGACAAAACAGGCTATGTTATATAAGGGCCATTCCACGGAAAACAGGGAAATTTGTGTCCTCTCTATATAAAGCAACCTCATTGTGTTCCTGAAGGGATTGATCTCTAAAAATTTGTTATATTGCCTGAATTATACTTTTAAGATGAAATGAAAAACCCAAATTCGCAATAAAGCTGCATGTGGAAAAATTTCACTGTCCCATGTTTGACTGTGTCGTCACAAAATGAATGTCTTTTTTTTCAATTTCGAAGTTTAAATGCCATACGTGTCTTCAAAAATGACTGTAACAAGGCAATCAGCTCATTCAATTATTGCTTTGGCTAAGCTGAAACACCAAATTGCATTATTCAGCTGTAGCACTAAATTCAGCTTTAAAATTTTTCATCGAAAGTGTGTCTTCTTATTTTGCATCATTTTTGTTACGTTTCATTTCTGTTGCAATTGGCATAGCCCAGTTGATCCTACACTTCAAGTAATTACCCCCAGATGTCAGCACAAACAAGCTCTTTCCGCAAGAAAACTTTCCTTTAGATCAGCATCACCAAAAATGGTATGACAGTCGTCATCAAAAAAATTGTTGCTGAGTAGGCTTTTGATGGATCATCATTGTTACGCATGTTTCTCATATATAAAACATGTTGAGCAAATGGGCAACTATGTGCTAAGTAGGTTGCATGGTCATGATCAACCAGTGATTAGATGGTTTAAAAGCCATTTGTTTCAAGGCTGCTATTGATGATTAAATGAAAAAATATCATTTCTGTTACGCATCATTTCTGTTACATTTTACACTTCAAATGTAACAGGAATGACAATTTTGTAACAGAAATGATGCTATGACTACATTACCCATGCATAGAAATTACATAAATGGACAGATGTTAAAAACAATTGTGGATTAAAAATAAGTTTCATACAAAGTAATCAATTGCCTATTATAAGATATCTTGGAAAGGTCACAACACGGCAATAGCAGAATATTCAAGAAATGAGTCAAGTACATTAAATATAGACAGTGGATGTATGGAAATGCATAGTTGGTATTGAACCATTTTATGCATTCACTGTAATGATGATGATGAAATTTGATTTGAATTTTTTCTTGTACAGTCAAAGATAAAGATATTTTTCCAAGTTAACAACATTTGTGTTACAATCTTGTCATTTCTGTTACAAAACATCATTCATGTTACGAATATAGTTAGTTAAACTGCCATGTGGCTTTGTGTGTTGTTCTGATCTGGACATAATTTGGCTTGTCTAGCAGTGTTCCAATAGTGCTTTAGAGTAAAGACAATTTTGAATCATTTTTATAAGATACCAATGTGGATTTAGGGCTTTAGGGGCTAGACTTGCATCATTTCTGTTACGTTACAATTTCCGTTATTCCCAAATACGGGAAAAAACTGGATTCATGCATGAAGAAGCAAAATATAGTGAATATGGGACACTTGACTATTTCTTTAATAATGATTAAAACATGCAGGTTCATACACACAGGGTACATCACACGGAAATTGTATCGTAACAGAAATGATAAATTTTAGGTTTTTGGAACTTTCAAGCTGTCGTCAGAGGCTAATGGGTTAACAAACTGAATTTCAACCTGCAAAATATTAAACTAGAATTTTAATACTAAAAATCTGTATTTCAAGAAAATTGATAGGCAATGTTCAATAATCCCCTAAAATCAGTCTTATAATTTCCCTGTTTTCCATAGAATGACCCATAAGGTATTAGATAGGTTATTGATAGGCAAATAAATGATCTCGCGTCTTGAGCCACATCATCTATCTCATGTAAATACATAGCTTATCCAACTGGAGAGACACCGTTATTTTGTTGATTTACTCAAATTTTCCTCTCCTTCTTTCAGGAATGTTCCGCTTCAACTTCTGGCGTGACGGAGGTTTCAAAGAAGTTGTGATTGATGACCGCTTACCGTGCCTCAACGGGAAGAGGATCTTCGCCCACAACAAGGAACAGCCCACAGAATTCTGGCCTTCCCTGCTCGAGAAGGCTTATGCAAAGTGAGTGGAACTAGTTATAATTCTACGTGTTAGGCATGAAACATGTGATACAGTGCTGCTTGTAATATCATGAATAAGTGAAATGGGCGATGTTTTGTCATTGGATCAATACTAAACATCCTCAACCAAACTCATGGGTTCTCATTTGATGAAAACATCTTCCAAGGGTGTTAATTGAGGATATTGAAGGCATGCATATAATTTAGGGTACAAATTTGGCTACCGAGCTCTACCAGTTGTAACTCCGAGTGCAACGAAGAAAGATGGCGGCAATTTGTCTCAGAAATGGTGTGATACATTTTCATCTCATCAGATGAGAATTCCATGCTCCCAAAAGCAGTTTGGTTTAGCATTTACCCAGTGGCCAAATACCCCTTATACTTTAAGCAGTGACTGTACATGCAATACAATTTTTTTAAATGCTGGTCTTTTGACTTAGTTATAGATCCCATACTAAACTGTCATTCTCTCTGAACTTTGAAGTTGTTGACAACTGGTACAGTCAGTTACTGAATATAATATATAGCTCAGACAGAAGGGAACTGACAGAAAATTTTAGAACCTTCAATGTAATGACCAAATGTTTTCTGTTTTGTTTTTGCACTTTTAATTTTGTTTTATATTGTAGTTGTTTTGCTGCACTGTATTCTTGAGTGTTTTCAGAGGTATGTTTGTCATATTTTTTGCTGATTTCTTATGATGCTTTTTGTGTCTTTATTTTTCCTAGACATTTTTATCTTGGGATTTTTTTAGATCAATTAGGCTAAAACTTTGATCAATGAGGTTGATAGACCAAGATATATACGAGAAGTAGCATTAGGCAAAACAGTTCTTGGGTTATCAGCATACCCATGCATTCCACAATATTTAATGTTTTTGTGCCTTTTAGCTTGTACAAAGTATAGCTAATTAAACATTCAGAATTATAATGCCGTTTTTTTTTAAAATAAAATGATAGAATAAAGAAGGGAATAACGGAAAAAGAGTAAAACCAGTTATTTTCATACTTTTAAAAATAAATATCATCTGGCAAATGGTATTACTGAAAACCGTTTGAAGGAGCTTCAAAAGATGGAAAAATTCGCTGTTGTGTTCATCAATTTAAGAAAGCTAGACATTTCCTAAGCAGATGCGATTATTTCACCATTAAAAGTAGCAGAAATGTATGTTTTTGTGTTATATCCCGCAATTGCTAGTGAACACCAAAAAGCCATTGAGTTCACACCATTGAGTTTATCCTAGTGAACTCAATGAAATGAATTATCTGACGTTTTTATGCAAACAATGGCCAGTGATTGTTTATGTCATGATGTCACAATGGGCAGCTGGTGACGTCACAACAAACTGCTGCTCCTAACTTGGGGGATTTGAAGTTATCAGACTAAAATTTAGTAAAAACCACTGATAAAGTCATTGCGGGATATAAATAAAAAAAATTCGTGTCAGGTCTGCCTTCTGAATAACAGAATTAATTCAGAGCAGACCTGACACTCATGATGTTCATAGCTGTGAACTACACTGTCACGGGGTTTTATGATATGATCGATTGTTGAATTGCCTCATCCATCTTTAAATGATAATTATTTATGTAGTTATCCTACCTTATTTTATTAACACCTGTCAACAGGTTCTACGGAGGCTACCACCGTCTCCATGGCGGCGATCCAAATGACGCTCTCCTAGATTTGACTGGGGGTTTGACTGAGTTTATTTCGCTGGAGAAACATCAGAGTGACATGAAGATCGACAAGGATTATGACGGAAAGGCGGATGTACCCCTCTTCCTGACACTCGTTCGAATGAGGAGAATGAGCTCTATGCTGTGCTGCTTCACAAGGGTAACTATTTTTTCGATAGTTAAAAAGAAACTCTGAATGGATTGGATGGGCTTAGTTGGTAGACCAATAGGCTCCAATTTGCTGGTTCTTGGGTTCAATTCCAGTTCTTTCCGGGTCATCTTGGTTTTTGTTGAACGAGCCTCTTTACATTGGAGATTATGTAGTGACAACTTTTTTCTTCTGAAAAAAGTGTATTAATGCTATATATCCTTGGTGGGAATGGTTATATACATTTTAAAACAAACAGTTTCATAAGAAAAAAGGACAAATGTTTAAGACATGTACTTGAGGTCATTAGATTTTATTTTTCCGTTTGGTATACATCTCATTCAGATGATTCCAAAAATAAAATAAAACGCATCCACGGTTCCTTAGTTTTTCATTCCCTTTTCAATACCCAAAAACTGAATGACAATTTGCGATACAACTGTCAAAAAATTCTTGGCTGACGAGAATGTGTTCGAAGCAGTTGCCCTTGCAGGTGCGAAGAGGGGATCTCTTATCTAAAGAGGGACTATCCGTATCACCCGGACCCACTGGCACACCTTCCATCTGTAATGGAAATTCAAATAATTGCAGTTTTTGCATCTTAGACAACCTTCAAAGTCACCTGTACATATACATTGGTCCCTAGATTATAAGACCGCCCCTTCTGTGGTAGTAAATTGTGGCTCGTAGGGGTGCCGTCTCTCTTAAGGGTGCAAAATGTACTAAAAGTACTCATTGACTTAGCGCAAGAGTAAGGCCTTCACCTAAGGCAAGTCGGTCTTACAACAGGGGTCTTTCTATTTGGCCTTGAAGTTTTACAGTAAACTTCTCTGCTCTCTAGGATGTTACAATTAATCTGTAGGGGGCAGCAATTACATCTCCAAAGAGGGGGCTTGGATTCTGTATAAACAAACAATTTCATGCCCAGTTTGTTGAAAAGATAATTATTTCCTGGCAGTGTTTAAGAAAATTATTTCTATTTCTGTGCAGGGGAGGGGGGTTCTTTAAGTACAGTGCAGTTTGATTAACAAATCCACAAACACCATTCTAGGACTTAAAAAATCATTTTCTGTTTTTAATATTATAATTAAGGTAAACTATACAAAGAACCCCGCTAAATTGTAACATAATTCATTGTCTCCAGTTCAAACTGGCTATAATAGAACTCTTCAAGTAAGAATATTGTTATAGAATTTACTTACCTGCATTACTGCAATGGAAATGCAGATCAGAACAATGGCAAATTTCGCTGAAATCATCATCCCTGCAACACCACAAAGATTACCATAGATTGAAGAGAATGAGTTTTATATAGGGACCCATGTTTTCTAAAATAATACCTGATATATACTTTTGGACCTGCTGAAATTGCAATAATAAAGAGAGTTATGTACATTTTGGAACAACATTGTCTGTTTATACTATAGCACATGGCCTTGTAAATGTGCATAATTGAATATTTTCCTGCTTGGCCAAATATTTTGATTGAAATTTTATTTGGTTGTCATGTGCCCCAGTAGGTTTTACGCATTTTTCATTACAAACGAGAGGGCCATGCAATATTATGACTGTCCATTATTCATCCCTCCATCCAGTCGCCCTCTCTCTCTGTCTTCACTTGTGTCTTTCTTTCTTTCTATTTTTTCTCTCTTTTTCTGTTCATCGTTTTGTATTCCTTTCAGCCTTTCTGTCTGTCTTTCTGTCTTGCTGTCTGTCTATCCTTGTCTTTATTTCTGCCTTTCTTTTTGATTTTCACTCTGTCTTTTCTTCTGTCGTTCTTTCTGTCTTTTTTTTCAGGTTTTCCTCCTAGTTTCCCTTCTGGGTTTCGCCTCTTTCTTTTTTTCTGCCTCTCTCCATGTGTTCTTCTGCCTCGTAAAGATTTCCTAGCTGGTTCCTGTTTAGGGAACACATGGTTATTTAATAGATCTTCATGAGCCCTATCCCAGCACAATGCTTTTCTGATGAGATACTAAATAGGCCCTTGTATCAGCGTCTATAATATCAACCAGATGAGGTTTTTGGGGGACTACAAATCTCACCAATCAATCTTAATGTTTTGACAGAAAATATCTGCAATTGCACCTGCGCTGCCTACACTGTAAGATTTTAATTTTGAATCAACTTAAACAATAGGTCTGTCGCCATTTGTAGTTCTGAATTTATGGACAGACCTGTGGTGTCTCCAAGCAATAGGAGCTCTGATGGAATCCCCTTTGCCTTTCAGCAAGGTGATTGTTGTTGTTGACCAAGCCAAGGAGTCTGACTAAATGAGTGTGTTTGTTGAATGTTTGGTTGTTTGGGTCAACTACACTGTATTGATTATGTTCTCAAAACATCAAAACAGCAGTTCAACGGAAAAGAGTGTTGTTATCATACAGATTGGGCATTATAACAACCAGTAATCATTAACTGTTGGTCACATGATTTCACTTACTTTGCAAACAGACCAGATGATATGTCATTTGGTGCCCCCCCCCCCCCAAGACAAAAATAGCACTCCCCCCTTATCGTAGTACCACCTACCCATAATGTCTGGCGTAATCCCCATATGAAGACAGACCTATTGATTGAGATGGTTGCGCAATTATTCCTCTGACTTGACATAGCTTGTTGTTTAAGTTATGACAATCTTGTGCAAATATCTAACTCAATCATTTGAGCTGACTCATAATTTCAAATTTTACGGTATACATTAGATTAGGTCCTTTTGACATAGTTGTAGCCCATCAAACCAAAATTGACACCCAATTGTCATCCAATCTTACAGTAACTAGATGTTGCTCTTTTTAATACAAAACCGATTAATTTCATTTTTCTGATTTACTAGTTATTGTGTTATACAATTAATAATTATGTGTTTTATTTCCAGCTTGAAACAGGTATGAAGAGAGAGTCAGTTCTTAGCAATGGGCTGATTGTAGGGCATGGATACACCTTGACTGGAATGGCCATTGTGAGTACTTGCAAAGATTAATCAGCCATATTTTTGAAAATTATTGATATAATATTATTAGAAAGGCTGAAAGTGCTAAATAACTGACAAAATAATGGTGGAACTTGTTTGATTTCAGGTTGATGACAAACTCCTGCTTAAGATGAGGAACCCTTGGGGAGACAGATACGAGTGGAAGGGGCCTTGGGGAGATGAGTATGTCCATTTTTTCCTCTGATAAATCATTAATGCATACATCTAGAATTAGAACAAGTCTGAATAACAACTATTTTGCAAACGCCATCACTGATACACATCACTCCAGTTAGGCTTGAATTGACATGATTTTAATGTCATCCGTTTTGCTGACATCTCACACCTTAGATTAATCAGCTAGAGATTGCAACCCTCTAGCCAAGGGCCAAATTGTTGAGGTATTTCACACAGCTGGGATGAGATAGGGAGTGCACAGGGTAGTAAGCTATTTATAGACATAGAGCACAACAGGTTGACACCAAGATTAAGTTTTATCGTAGAAATGTTGAGAATGAACATGGCTTTATCTCAGTCTGCTCACAAACTCTAAATGAACAGCACAGATGGGGATCACTCACATTCAAGTGAACTCGATTGTAGTTTCCGTTATGGATTCATGAGGGCGCACACATAGCCAAAAGGTCGCAGCAAATGCACAATTTTGTGAACCTGTTGAGCTCCAAATTTAGAGTAGCTTTATCCAATTTTAGATAAAAGAGTTTGGATGGACACCACCTAATGTTGTTTTGTCTTTTTTAAACAAACCGTTTTATCAGTGTGTGTAACCAAGAGTTCATTCTTGTTGTGAGATTATTTTTTTTTGGTTGTCGGATGAATTGTCAGTTAATGAAAACAGAATAGGCCTAATTACTGAAACTGTAAGCTTTTTCTTTCAATATTTCAGCTCCAATGAGTGGAACATGCTTTCAAGAGAAGAAAAGGAACTGCTTGGATACAAGAACAGAGATGACGGGGAATTTTGGTAGGTTGGGTTCATTTAACTAACAAGTTATTGAGAATGTCAGTAGGCAGTGTTGTCAGTAATCGGATTAAAAAGTGTCATACTTGGATTGCAGTTACTCTTTTATTTGTGTTAGTTACATTTTTAGTTTCTTTCTGACTCTGCATAGTCATTTGTTACAAATCCGTCTGTCAGTGAGTGTCAATGAATACATAAAACAATAGTAGAGTAGCATGGGGAAAGCAGCCCCCCTTAACTTTGAGGGGTGATTTTACCTACTTTTTATGGTCGATTATTTGAATGCTTGTGCTGTCTGGAAGGGATCACTTGACTCTACTTATAACTAGTGAAACAAATGTCAACCAATTTAAATAAAGGAGTTACAGCCATTTTTGTAAAAAAATTGCAAATGGCCTTCTTACCCCAACCATCGGGCAAGAAGCCCCCCTATTATAATCCTGTGGCAGCTTGAAAGTTATTTTTTGGGGTTCTTCTATCATTTTTAAGACATTCTATTTACTTTTTCTGAATTTCAGAATTTTTCAGTTCATACATTTATTTTTTAATATTTTTTGCTTTTTTTCAATTTTGGCCAATTTTTTTCTATCTTAATTAGCTATTCTATCATGATTTAAGGTAAAGTACACATTATTAAATGGTTCCCAAAGCAGCTTCGAGGCCCCAGTGAAGGGGGCCTCATGCCCATACCATTGTGGAGCTTCTCACCCCAAACACACATATTTTGAACTAAAATGCAAAAAAACATGATCCAAATCATATTTATATGATGGTGATAAAGTGAAGCAATGCAGGTATAAAGTTACAAAAACCATGCATATTTTTTTGTTTCTTTTTAAAATTTCTGTTATGGTTTGGTGCTGTTTGCCCTGAAAATTTGTGACATCACCTAAAACGCCTCTAGCTTCAATCCTATCAACAAGAAAAAGCACCAAAAATGTAAGTTTAGATATAAACCTGGGGTGGCTTCTCACCTAACCCGGGCTTCTTTCCCCGACCTACTCTACAGCTGACTTAAACATTTGCGAAGTTTTCATCAGAAAATTATCTGATGCGCGATTATTTCATTGCAGGATCCCTTACTCAGAATTTCTTCACAATTTCGCTGGAATAAGCATGTGTCACTTGTCACCAAAGGCTATGGGGGATATGAAGGTGAGCCTCTATTTTTAATTTCCATCTTCCCAAAATTTCGATCTTAGAGCTCTACAACAAATTTCATACCTCTCCATGATCATTTATGTAAGAGTATGATAAGTGCCAGTTATATCCCGCGTTTGAGTGATTATGTGATATATCCAAGGCGTAGCCGAGGATTATCACATATTCACGAAAACAAGGGATATAACTAACTTATACCTTAAACAAAACAAAATAAAACAAAACAAAGAGATTTTAAAAAGAAAATAAAACAAGAAGGATTTACGGAATGAGGAAGAAAACTGCTACAAACAATTTGCCAAGTGGGATTAATCTAATCACATGAAAGTATCAGTTTAAGAAAAAAATCCAAATGGAATCACAGTTGACAATTATATGATATGAAATGTATACATATTCTGATCATTTTCTTGGATATACAAGGCTAATGCATCTGAAAGGTATTTGAAATTTTCAATCACGCACTAAAAAAGCTACAGAGACATCCTTTACATTTTTAGAATGTGGTTATAAATTTAGAAAACAATTGATTTTAATACTGTGGACCTTGACATTGTGTTAGTTACTTGGAATACAGGGATATCTCCCAATTACTACCTTTAATATATATGCTCAAATAACATACAAGTGTAAACACCAAAGCTTGAAGATCGTGCTGCCTGGATCCAAAAGATTGATTTTAAAGACAATAGTTTGTAATAAGCTAATTAGTTGCAAAATTGTAATGAAAAATGTTTGGATTGGAAATTTAAAAAGAAACAGTTAAAATTTTTAAAAGTGGAAAAAAAAAATTCCCCCCCCTCGGAAAATGTGGGGGGGGGATGTTTGGAAAGAAAATTAATTTGACAAAAAAAAACAGTGGTACAAAAAAATTCTAAAAAAAAATTGGGTTATACAATTTGCAATTGGGGGGGGGGGGGATTTTTGAGAAAAAATCAGAAAACAAAATTTGGAAGGGGGCCCCCCGGGGGAAGGGAGTTGTAAAAAAAAAAAGTTTTGAACAAAAGATTTTCTCAAAAATTTAGGGGGAGGAAGAATTTAAAAAACAGATTTAACAGGGAAAAAAGCAGGCAAACGAAAAAATTTTGGAAGAAATTAAAAAAATCAGAAGAATATATGCATTTGGATAGTGGGGATCACCATCAGATATAAGGGGGGGGGGTGCTGGGAATTTTAATTTTCTTATTGACAGGAAATCATTTATTTCATTATAACAGCAGCAGTAATTAGGCCTATTTATTTTTAGTGAATGATGTCCTAAAATATTTCTTTTTTAATTAAACAAAACCATGTTAAGAAATACCTCCACCACCAGCAATTATTTTATATATTCAAGATGAATCTATAGGAATTATTTATTTCACCTAAACTGGACAAGAAATTATCTATAAAAAAAAATCAAAGCCTCCTCCTCCTCCTAGAGATCCAATATGAACATCAACTAATCTATCCAAGCGCCAATGAGCAGTTTACTGGAATTGGCGCTATATAAGTACTTAATATTATTATTATTATTATGGTTGACCCCTTATCCTTATTAGTTGTGTTCTTGACATTAAAATCTGAAGGGGGTCAAATTTAAGGATTTACGGATTTGTCTCAGGCGTTTTGTTTTATAATACTTTTGTTTAATTTTTGTTAGTAATTCACTGTTTGGTACAGTTTTGCTGTTTGTGTTTTGAACTTTGTTAAACAATGAGGCTTTTATATTATATATACTCCCATGGGCGTATAAGTGAACAACAAAGAATATATGAAATATACCAGCCAAATACAGGCTTCTGATTGGCTGCTGGCTCATAGGTGTGGTATAAGGATAATTCTACAAATGCACAGACCCAAATATTACAATATCTAACATAAATAGCTAGTCTACTGGTGTGTACACATGTACATGAATTATCTAGGACACTTGTCTACATGTAACACTTGTGTAGATGCATCTTCTTGAACACTTTGTCTACATGCAAACTCTAGGACTTGTGCAGATCTATGCAACATCTAGCAAAATTTAACTTGTCCACATGCAATATCTAGTCCTTGTCTACATGCAAGATCTAGCACTTGCGCAGATGCGATATCTAGCACACTTGTCTACATGCAAGATCTAGCACTTGTGCAGATGCAGTATCTAGCACACTTGTCTACATGCAAGATCTAGCACTTGCGCAGATGTGATATCTTGCACACTTGTCTAAGTAAAACAAGGACAGAATTAAATGGACATGATAAAGTTTTAAATAATATTATCTTTTATCAAGGGGAAACATGGCTGGAATGAATTGAGCTTTGCTGCAGAGTGGGTCAGAGGACTTAATGCTGGGGGACCCATGAAAGAGCGTAAGTTTTTGTAAATGTCTAAAACTAATAAATATTGTTATTTCTTATCTTGCTTATTTCTTCTTCCTTGTTAAGGATATTTAAATTTTCAGATGCAATCAAATTTTGTTTCTGTTTACAGCAACATTTTATCAGAACCCCCAATTTTCTGTGACCCTTGACAAACGTGATGACGTCACCGGAGATGGCCGAATCAGCACCCTGGTGTCACTTCTGCAAACTAATGCTAAGGAAGCCGGAGAGAAGAGGTCTGGAATATGCTATGACATCTTCAAGGTGGGTGTTATTTCACTTATTTATTAGAATTCTGACAAGAAATGTGTTCTCGTTAAAATATCTGTAAGGGGGGCCACTCAATTTCCAGGGGAGCTTGGAGTTTTCCTTGGTGGGAAATTATTTATTTCACAGTAACGACCGCAGAAATTATTTATTTCAAGCTCACAAGGTCCCCAAATATTCATTCCCAAATCAAGCAATGCTTTGTTTGTAAACCCCCCCCAGAAATGATTTTATTTCAAGACTGCTTAGAAAGAATTGATATATTTCGACAAAACAGTGCAAGAAATTATTTATTTCAAAAAAAACTCCAAACTATTGATAATAAATGTTCAACCCATTCATATCTCGCACTTTCCAAAAAAAACCTTTATCGGCAGAAGTCCATGAAAGAGAAATTTGGGTGCCGCTGAAATCACATGTCTCCTAATGACAAATAGACCACTCATTTCAATGAAAAAGATAGGACCTCCAGACATCGTTGACAAACTCAAAATACAGAATATAATCACTAGTCTTTTCTTGAGTTTAATAAGGAAAATGATCTACCCTTTCAGGTGCGCAGAGGAGCCCGTCCGGACCAGGAAGGAAGATTCCAGAAGAAGGACATAGAATACGTTGAGGGACACCCCTCTTATGTTGTGAGGCCCACGTCCAATTACTGCGAGTGCATCAGTCGTCACGAATTGAAACCGGACACTTATGTCTTCATTCCGTCTACGATGAAATCTGGCGAGGAGGGGCAGTTCCTCTTCAGGATCTACACAGAGTCCCCTGCCAGAGGGTAAGTTGGGGTATAAGATTACTATTAAGGCCAGACTTTTTTAATTTTTAGCTTCTCGGATCTACTGGAAAAATTGAGCTTAACCAGAATTTTTATCAAATTTACATTATAAAAACTAGGGATTTCATCTTCTTCTTTTTTTTTTCGTTCTACTGACCAACCCTATAAAAAGTGCCTCGAGAAGATCCGAGAAGCTAAAGATCAATTATGTCTGGCCTAAATGACCTGCTCCACCAAAATCAGTTCAAAGTTGGCCTCCTATCATGTTCATTTGTGAGGATGACTTTATTCTTCTGGAAATGGGCTTTAAAATTATGGTTCATTTGTTTTGTTATCTCCATCAAATCCAAATATAACCTCAAACATTAATGATACGAAACATGAAACATCAAACTTTGAGAAAATGGCATTTGAATAGCATTTGAATTGAAATCCCGCCATCACAATGCAAGACTTAAGAAAATCAAAAAGGACAAACACATATAGATCATTTAAAATCAATATCTGGTAAAAATGGTCTTAATTATTCAAAGAAAGGGATGTCTGCAAAACGTGGTAGCTAAGTATGACCTTTTCACACATTTTGCTCATTTCTGGGAAGAATAAATTGCCTACTTGGAACTCATTTTGGTGTCCAGAGCAGGTCACAGATCAGCCTTTAGAAGTGAAAAAGACAATTTCTTATCTGCAAAATCCAACTTAAACTCTTACTACTTGACAAATACATATTACGAATGCAAAATCACAACCAAATCTTTCTTCTTGGAAAGTTGCTTGCCGTAATCACATGAAAAAATAACTTTGCTTCGCTTACAAACGCATTTAGAACAAAAAGTTCTTGATAATCAATGTAATAATTTTGCAGTCCATGTTGTGAATTTTTACATTTTGTTAAGACAACTTTTGTATATATGTATAATGACATATTTTGTTTTTACAATTTTTGATGGCTTGCTGTTAATTTTATTCAGTTGAACTTTATATACAAACAGGTAGAGTTATTTTTAATATTATTTAAATACTTATACTTTGTATGAACTCAAATAAGTAGCTTTGCTACTGCTGCATCGTTGATCCATTCAATATGAATTAGTTTGATAATTATTCAGCAAAAATTGGGCATTAATCCGAAACTGGAATACCAGAATGCCTCAATTCACTCTCAACAAAAAGGTTTTATGAGGAACCTTTAAGGGTTCTGTAAGCTGGTATAGATAAGGAACCCTAAAAGGTTCATTATTCAACTGTTAAAAAGGTTTCAACAGCAAACAATACTTAGATAATCCAGCTGCACTGAACTCCCACAATGGAACCCCCTTCTCTCAAGTTGGGAGTTCCGTCATGGGGCCTTCCCACCAGTATTGAACCTTTTCAATTCAGTTGAACTCTTAATATATTTTTTTTCGGCAGTGGGTTCCTTATACATACCATCAAGAATTTTTTGCGTTGAGAATGTATACGCAGCACTATAGATAATTATGTAAAATGCTATGTGGCAAATTGTGACTTTGTATGCCATGATTATAATTTACCTATGTTCTCAAAGACTACCAAACTACAGGCAAAATTCTGTAATATCAAATTAATCAGACAGATGCCAATTTCCAGTCGATCAAGTCTTGCTGTGGTGGGAAAAATAAAAAAGAGAAAAATAAGCAACATGTCAGCAGTAGCAGTGACTGCTTATTTGCTTAGTTATAGAAAATAGAAAGTTAGATCCTTATGTTTGATTATGTTTTTGTTAATTCTATACCTCGTATCTGCTTTTCATTATTTTATTGAGTATTGTAAAAGCTTTCTGAATATCATTTTTGTTTGTTTTCCTTTTTAATTTTTATTATTAACTTTTAAAAAATTTCTCTGAGATATTTGTTTTCTCTTTTGATTTTCTCTTATCTTCAAACCAAACCACACTGTGTAATTTTTCTGTTGGTCATATTATTTTCTTCTATCTTCTGTAAACTATATTCATTTGTGGTTGTATTGCTGTAACCCTCATATGAACCAGTTTAATTCACACACACCACATGTACACAATTGTATCATTCTTGACTATTTATGCACATTTAATGATAAAATTAAATTATGGATTTTTAGGACTTGTCTTATACATGTTTCAGTATAATTTTGCAAATGTGAGAGATTGTTTGGAAGAAAGATGCATTTATAATTTAATAGAGGTCTAGCTATCTCCCAAAACAAAATTATTTTGATTGCAATAACTTCTTAAACCCACATTGTTATTCTAACATGTTTTTTCTTCTTTCTTCATTTTCAGAGGTTATGACTGAACAAACCATCAGAATTGAGGAAGTACAACAACTCTTTATCAATACCTACACTCAGTTTAATCTCGATCCAACCTATTTTGCCAGACTAAAGAAGATAATATTATGCTTTCCCAGTACAATTTATGATATTTTTAACACTGCTATAGTTTTTCCTCATTGCAATACATATCTGGATTTTAAATGTGAATTTCTAGAAAAATATAATAGATGTAAATTAGGTTAGGTTAATTTATGTAATGGTAGTCTTTTTAAAATGAACATGCTTTCTAGTTTTCACAACTACTAGTAGGCCTAACTGTAGTGGCAAGAAAGGCTTTAGAGAAGTGATGGCATGCTTCCATCAAAACGACATGTTCGTCGTTCAATACGCACTCTAAAAAATGTCGGGACAAAATTGGTTTTTTAGATTCAAAATGGTTTTTTGAAAAACCAAATTTCAATGCAAAACCAACATGGATTTTTTAAAAAATCCATTTGGTTTTTTGCATTGAAATTTGGTTTTTCAAAAAACCATTTTGAATCTAAAAAACCAATTTTGTCTGAATTTTTTTAGAGTGTACAGAATATGGGTGAGGAGCAACACCGACATTTTCGAGCAATAAAATTAGAAGCCACGTAGTATTGCACCAATTAATTACCACAGTTCATCACAGGGTGATTTTTTAGTCTGTCAAAATAGGCTGCATCGAAGTCTGAATAATTTTTTACTCAGTAAGCTTAATGCAGAAATTGCATAATGTTGAGGCTTTTTATGATCGTTGTGACTTCCCGCCATTTAATGTTATTCGTCGGATTGTCAACAATGAAATGAGTCAAGAGATTGTACGAAGTGACTTATAAGACTAGTGATCATCCTGATCATGCTGGAAATATCAACTTAAAGCAAACTTCAGGATAATCAACTTGACAGGACTTCACAAGGGTAATTAGCATTCTTCCATAATGACGTCACTTCATTGTTGACAATCGACCAATCACGTGTCTAGATGAAGCAGCAAATGTGAATATTTAATTAGGTCTTCAGAATGCTTGATATTAATGAATATTCAAATTTTCGAGCATCGTTGTACTTCATGATGACATAGGTCGTGTGAATTTGATGAATGTTTCTGTTTGTGTTCTCGCTTCTCGAATAAATTCAACCAAATACAAAAAAGAGTGCTTTTGCACCCCAATGAGCCTGATTCGAAGGTGCTCTTCAGTATTAAAAGTAGAAAACTAAATTGGTCGTTTCCTGTGTGATACAAGATGGCCGCCATTTGTTTCAATATTTCACCAGAACAATTCAAGAAGGTCGCTAATCAATTCGATTTTTGCTGCTATTCAATAATGATGGCTGTGTTGTTGTATCACTGCCATTCTGATTTGAATAGCCACTATTCGATTCATATGGTCACACTTCAATTCAAGATGCCTGCTATTTTGATTCAAAATAGCTGCTGCTCTGTTCAAATTGGCCACAAAATGGCGGTTGCTGATTCGAGGTTGGGATTGTGACATTATGGAATCAAATATACCAAAACCACTAATAAAGTAATAACAATTGATATGATTGGTGATATGATAAATAAAATCTGTTGTTTCAATGTTTGACTATTGTTGCAAAGTGTATAAGAATTTTAACAAATATCTGCTTAATAAAAGTATGCATTGATATTTAGCCATTTAGTGTTTGCATGGATATATTTGAGAGTTTAACACCCAATGCATTGTATTGTAGTTTAAATCGATTGCTTTCTTACCCAGTGCGGAGACAGTGGTATCTCAAAGTGCATATTAAACTGAGTGTTGAAGACGGATGCCTTGCGGAGATTCTTATATGGGTTTAGGGTTTGAGATTTCAGAGATTGACAGAATAATAAATGTCCCTATGGTATGAATATTTGTTATATAAATGTGGTTGGCTTTTTCTGAATGAGAACTTGAACTTTAATTTTGATATTTTGTAATTTTCATTCAGTGCTGTCCGAAAATGTATGCAATGTCGTCTATTTTTACTTGAGGTTGAAACTGAATTGATTCCGCATGATTTGTAACATAGTCTGTATTATATAGCTTTATGATATAAATTGTTATGATTCACAGCGTTTTGTTATGTAACTTTTGTGATAAATAATCTTCTATATTCTAATAATTCCTTTTCATCCCAAAGTGCTTTCTTATTGACACGATATTACATGTGCGAATGGAATGTTTCTTGCAGAAGATGTGCATATCGTTGCTACGCTTACATGATATTATTATTATCTGACACTATTTTTAATATAAGTTAAAACCAGGATAGAGTCTGTTGAAAACTACTGATGTACATGGATTTATGTTAGAAAAAGAACTATAATTTATATCATCAACATCATGGGATATGGAAGAGTCAATGAGAAACTGTGGCAGCCATCTTGGTTGTTGTTATGCACCAACTACCCCCTCTTGTGGATTGTCCATGCATTACAGTGGTTTTCAGAGGTTCAACAAAATATATTGTATGAGTTGTATTAGATATGATTGCATATAGCTTTGTATTCATTTGCCTAAGTCCCTGCAGTTGACTGTTGAGATTATGTGCTGATCTCCTACTCATGGTAGAGCATTGTAGTTTTTGTCATTATTGAATGTTGAATAAAACTTCCCCTTAAGTGTAAAAAGAACCTTGTTGTGGTTTGTTATAATTGGTAAATAAATCTAATATATAATATGAAAGCATTCTTGAAGTTCTCGGCTGCTGAAAATATCTAGTTTCTGAGAGATCGGTCGATTCGTTGCAGCAAACATCTATAAAAATTGAAATAACATAGATAGCGAATAAAACAGAAAGCTACAAGTTTAGACAAGTTTAGACAAGTTTTATTGGGTATCCAAAGTCAGAATACAATTCTGTTTAGGCTTGGAGCCCTCTTGAACAAGTATCAACACATATAAATCAATGGATAAAAATTATAAAATTGACATGTATTAAAATCAATGTATAAAAACGAGTAATTTAAGTTATAAATAAAATCAATTGATTTTAAAAAATATTTGGGCTCTTAAGTGCTTGGCCAAGTCTCTCTTAAATTTAAAAAAGTAACTTCCGTTTCTAATTTCAACGGGAATACTGTTCCACGTTCGGCTGACGTTCTTGGAGAGCGATTTTATGTGGCAATGTTCCACAAAGAGATTCCCGTTTGACGATGATCTTGTGTTGTGTTTATGCACTGTGCTTGGACGAGAGACTACATCTTGCAGGTACTCGGGCACCTGACTATTCACAATTTTAAATGCAAGACAGCACATATTGAATGAAAGTCTTTGTTCAATGCTTAACCAACACAATGTATTTAACATTTTGGTTGTTCGGGTTTTAAAGTCACATTCAAGAATAAGCCTCATGGCACTGTTCTGCAGTCTTTGAAGTTTTTTTACATCTTGTTTTGTAACATTGTTACACCATACCGTGCTGCAGTAGTCTATGTGCGGCAATAACAGTGTATTAAATAAAGTCACTCTGGTTGCTTGGTTATACATACCTAGAAGCCCTTCTTACAACACCAAACATGCTATGCTTGTTACGATGAAAGAAATCACAGTGGAGTTTATTCATGTTTGACAAACTTGTCATGACACCTTCCACTTTGGCAAAGTTGTAACAAGTACCTGATAACCTGTGTGAAAATTAATGCTTTCCTTTGTTTTTGACAACTCCTGCCTCAGACGCCTCACTCACTGACAAGTGGTCATACACAATCATCCACCAAGTTAAATAGTTCAGTTGTTCTCTGCTTTCCATGCTAAGCCCTGGACTAACAAAACAAACCAGAATTATTGCTGTATCATTTAGTGAGAATTAGCTTGGAGACAATTTTTGTTTTCAGTAAGGGATTAAGAATAAAAAACACCCATTATTGTGTGGAGTCTCAGTTGGAGAAGGTCTGAGAAATTTTGTTTGGCTTGCAGATGCAATGGAGCATGACACAAGAAAAGTCTTAAACAATTGTTAAAGAGGTGTTAACCGACAGCATTAAAGATAAGATTTCTATGGATTTATAGAAAAAAAATTCAATGTCTATCTATCTACCTATCTACCTATCTATATATCTATCTATCTATCTATCTATCTCTCTATCTATCTATCTATCTATCTATCTATCTATCTATCTATCTATCTATCTATCTACCTACCTACCTATCCATCCATCCATCCATCCATCCATCCATCTATCTATCTATCTTTCTAGCTATCTAGATGTAGATGTCTATACATATATCTATTTATCCAGATGTTAGAGAGGAGACTGGGTAACCTTAGTTGGCAATTCAGAATGAATTATATTTATCTGTCTCTTCTCCAGATGGGCAAGCTCAGTCAGCACCAATTGCTGGGTCCAGGGTTTGAATCCTGCTCTGGACAGGTCACCTGGACTAATTAGTGTTTGTTGGGCAGCTTTTTCAATCATAATTTGCCTACTGCTTTGTCCTTGTCCTAGTCTACTGAGCCCACCAAGGGTATAAATAAATACAGGGTATAAGCCCCAATCACCCATCCAGTTACATCCATCCCCAGACATTTCACATAACGGGCAACCATTAAATATCCAGGGGGGGGGGGGTGGCTTTCAGTTTTGGGTGGCTTTCAGTTTCCTCATTGGGTAATTATTATTTTTATTTCAAGTTTGTGAAGTCCCCGAATAGTCATTCCAAAATTAAGCAACACCTTGTTGAGAAATAACCCCACCAGAAATTATTAATTTCAAGACTGTCCATAAATGATTTATTTATTTCACCAAAACTGAGCAAGAAATTACTTATTCAAAAAAAACTACAACCCCCCCCCCCCCAACCAACTTGTGATTGAATGGTACCCCCCCCCCTGGCTTTCTCACTCAGTTGGAATGACCAGCACACAATACAACAAGGCATTGGGAATTTTTTGTTAAAATTGCACATCTGATCACAGTTGTGAATTTCCCAATCATAATACACATTTGATCTCTTTTTTGGGTTTTGTTAAAAACTGTGAATTATTTTAATCTGTAAGTTTGTAATCAGTCATGGTGGATGAGCAACCTGCACTCTTCAGTTGACAACTTTTGAAGCAGCAAAGCACGACTGTCTGCCGGACTATTTCTGGTCAAACTTGTCAAAAACAAAAGAATTGCTCAAGCATGACACAAGTTTTACTTGTAAACTGTCAAGTTGTCAAACGTGAATGAACTCCATTAATGCAAACTGTTTTCCAACAACATCAAGCTGGAGAGGCAACGATGTGTTTCCAGCTATCTGGTGACATCCCAAAATATTTCTATCTAAATCACACAAAACTTAAAATACAGGGGCACCCCATGAACAGGGGCACCCCATGATCTGTTATACCAATTATCTGTTATGAAGCAGGTGCCCGGCTGGCTGGCAGACTGTCAGCTAGGATTTTCCCAGCTGGCAAAGTTGTCAGCTGGAGTCAATTTTTGGCGTTCAACCAATGAAATTTGCAGTCAGATAATGAGAAAGCAGTTGAGGCCGCTGGCTGGGAAAAAAAAATTCATATCAGCTGGCTGGGAGGTGCTGAATGACACTAGGTATGGCTGGCAACCCAGCTGGCAGCATAACAGTTATTTTCTCCCAGTTGCATAAAAAAATAATCTAAGTGTCACAAAAGATGTGCAACCAGGACCTTACACTGATATGGGCATTATAATAACACATTGTCATGAGGGGCCCCTGAAAATACAGATATTGAAGATTATTAAATTTTAGGGGAGGGATGGGCACAGAATGCATCTTAATGTGTAATTTTTTAGTCCCAAAATACTATGGAAATCACATTGCTGCATATGTAGTCCCAGGTGTATGTTGTCCTATATTATTAGTATCAATGGTGAAACTTTTTTTGGAGGACCATGTCATGGTAATATAGTAGCTTATAGTTCCCAAAGAACAAAGTTATCATGCTGGTTTTCGACAGATAGATGGGTAGTGTTGCTTTATGTGCTGTATTTGTGCAAGGACTGTTGGATAGGAAATGCAGGGAGGTCAGTGTTGTTAGTAATCCGATTGCCAAGTAATCAGCATGATCAGATAACGTAATCAGATTACATATTGAGGTAATTAAGTAATCTATTGGATTACTTACAAAAACTGTCACACTCGGATTACAGTTACTTTTCTTCATTGTGACAGTTAATTTTTCAGTTCCTACTTTTAAAAAGATGATGTTCGCCACAAAATGATCTGTCAATCATCAATAATCAAATTGGGTGATCTTTGTTATGTGTTGCCAGGTTACTTCCAGCTGCAGTTGTGGTTAAAATGTTTGTTCTCTTTTTCTTATAAAAATTCTTTATTAAAAAAGTGTTATTTATATAATTAAATTAATAATTTAAAAAATCGCGAAATACATTAGTTGTTCATTGAAACTCAAGACAGTTTTGTCCAGAAGATAAAAGTAACTAAATGCAATCTAACTTGTAATTCTAATGTAACGAGAATACTATTTTCAAAAGTAATCTGTATTCAGTAACTAGTTACTTTTTGAAAGTAACTTAAATAACACTGAGGGAGCCACATGTAACGAGGCAACCTACGTCTTCGACACAGGCGGAAACATCTGTCTGACATGGCCATATCGGTTGTTCGGACCGGCAATTGAACCAGGTTATATATGGCGTCTCAGCTGTCTACAAGTGGACTGCTCTTGCATTGCCACAGATCAGAACATATGCTGTCTTGTGTTGCCACCTAGTGATTAGTGTGCTATTCCCCGAGCTCCTGCAAGCGTCCAAATCATTTCATGTTGAGGAACACACACAATTTGACTGGAAGACACCGGGGCTGTTTCTGAGTGTGCTGATGGCCTTGTCTACTTCCTTAGAGAATGTGATTGCCAGGTTTTACTCTGGTATATATCAATGTTTTGTGAATGTGCAATGAAACTACAATATATAACTTACACCATCCCAATATGGCGGCCATCTTGTGGCGGCCATCTTGGATGGCGTAGAAGCAAGAGGGCTGGCCTATAAGGGAAGCTATTCATGCCCTGAGGGCATGAATAAATTAAGCTAATGAGGTAATTCGATACCTTTGAAGTAGGGTAATCAATCAAGTGTAGTTAATTGACCTGTCAAAGTTGACATGCAAGCTGTCACATGAGAGGGGTACATATAATTCACCTGTCAAAGCTGACATCTGCTTAATTATAAGGTAGCATAAGGTAGCAAGTTATGGTCTCATGCCAGTTAGTTGTATTTGAGTGGTTATAAAATTTGTATTTGAGTTGTTATAAAATTGCTTTAACTTATTACCCTCAAAAGTATCTATTTGTATATTAGAAAAGAGTCAAAGTGTTAGTCACCAGCAATATTTTTAAAGATGTGTTTATATATTGAAATATCATATATATCTTTTTTAACAAATGAACTTACTACTGCTCAAAAAATAATAAAAATAAAAAATAGTCATTCTCATATGCTATTAGAGTCAGAGCAGAATCTTAGGTCCCTATGGACCCTCAGTATCTTATAGAAGGTTAACTAGGCATTGTTGTCAGGAAAACTATGAGAAAAATGCTGCTACACTTGGTAATACACAAACTTTAAAAACCGCTGCTGTTTCTAAAATATTTTCATGGATACCTGTTACTACATTCACCAACATCGCAAAGCAGAAGTTAGAGAAAAACTGTGAAATTAGTCTAAATTTCCAATCCACAAACTTGTAAGAGAACCATCTGACAGCTGTAACTGTCAGACGAAATTGACTATGTATATCAATGTAGCCATGTGAAAAAAGGTCTGTGCTTTCCCTTTCTTCCCTGAATATTGTCAGACAGACTAGCTCGGACATGCTCAATAGCATTCTGTGAAATATCGCTAGTATTTTATTCTGTTCGCTTTAATGGTTGAGGTCAATGATACAGGAGATCGACTACGATGGACTAACAATGTCGACAAGACTATTAAAATGCGTGCTGTAGCTGTTAGACTCAGTAGAACACCCGCGAACGAAATACAACCCAAGGGGAAACATTTAGACGCTTATAACCAGACGTCAACAACAACAGACTGCACAGGTGCGTGATTGCACCTGTGAAACTGAAAAAGTAGACCTCAATACATTCGCATCATGTTTTAAGCTACAATCCCCTACCTTATCCTATGCCTGCTTCTTCCTGAATCTTGTCTCATAGCGTACGATTGCAGAAGGCCATTCCACGTCACTTATTCGGTAAAATCCAGTTCAATTCGTTTCGCAATGGACGTATATTCGACATGTTTGTTTGGTGCAATCCACAAAATTTTGAAACTGCGCATCCTCCACCGCGCACATCTCCGGGCGCAGGTGTGCATTCTGGGAAGTCTGCAGGAGCTCAGGCTGATCAAGGCGACCTCTCTCGGCTTAGCAATGTACTGCCTGACGTGTGCGTCAAATCAACTTCTGACTAATTTTAACATCTATTTTTTCTTTCTTTTTGCCCTGGTCACCCCAACAGCGTCAATTAGAATGCATTTACTTGTTCCTGTGTCTGTTGAACTAAGGTCTAATGTGTTAAAACTTTCAGTCAGAGTGAATGTATTTCAGTAGGTGGCTGGCAGTCGGACAGATAACAGTGAATGAAGTGCATCAGACTCGATCAGTTGAGTGAGCATATTAAAATGAATTCTCTTCATTCAAAAACTCACAGAGGTGAGGATAAAGTGCTATTCGAGATGGGAGAGGAGGTTCAAGACAGTGGTGAGCTCAGGGATGTTGAAAGGCTGAGTTTAAATAGTGACTATCATTCCATTGACATAGGCAGTGCTGAAATACCTGATGACCGTGATGAAAGGCATAGTTTAAAAAGTGAGCAAATACCTGATGACCATCATGAAAGACAGAGTTTAAACAGTGGTCATGATTCTATTGACATAAACGAACTGCAACTGAATTTGCCTCAAAGGTCGGATTGGGATGATGAAATAGACTCCAGCAGTATTTTGTATTGGCCCCTGTGTGGTAGTTCATTTCCAAGAGCCGAAATAATATATCTCGTGCAGGTCAGCATATGTTTTTTAATAATCACATGTTGCCTTATAAATTTAAGTCTGCAAATTGGAAATAGCAACTTATGGGCCATATTGCTCGCCTCGAGCCTCGGTTACATTTTACCAAGTCCGGGGCTGGACAGAGCTAAAAAATTTACAGCCAAGAAGGAATTGAACAAGATTTGAGAGAAATTTTTTTCTTAAACCTAATTTTTTGAGAAAATTTTTGTCCTGTAAGAAAAAGCATAATACCCCGACCCCACACATTGTCACACAGTCAAATTACTTCCATCTAACATAGGCTTTGATAGGAGCAAAGCTTTTCTTTGCTGAAATCCAAAATATTGATGTTGTTTCTGTTGACTTCCTTTGATTCACAGAACTTTCATCAAGCATGGCTTTTTCCTGAAATCCAAAAATTGCCACCCCAGATAATTCAATTTGAAATTCCTGTTTTCACTCTAATTATAAAGGGACCCTAATGAAGCTTGTCTTGTGGGCATGATGGAATTGTTTAAACAGCTAGGTGTGCTGTTTACCCTACATTCCTCAATGGGTACAGTCGCACTCACCCTACACAGCACCCTGGGAGATTACAGGAGGGTATTTTAGACTGGCTTTTACAAGGACTGGCTTAACATGCCTCTGTAGTTTTGGCACCTTCTTGTATCAACAGGACAGTCTGGTAAAGGCTTGGTGAGGTGGGAATTGAGCAGTAATAAAAAACTATTGTCAGCTCTCTGCTGTTTTGTTATTTTGGAACATTTCTTATAATGCTGCATTGGCTGTGGATTAAGGACTGCACCTCTGTTCTACTCACTGCATCTTGAAAGGGAATGATGACAAAAGGTCATTTCATAATTGGCTCCACTTCAGTAATTCCTTCTTCCATGTATGCCCTCTGCTAACTGTCCTCTGTCCAGAATCTTTCTGATTGCCATTGCCTACACATCTCTGCTACAACTTCATCTCAACATTGCACTTTACACCACAGGATTATTTTACTCAGGGATTTCAACTCTTTTGCTACCAGCATTTCTAATATTGAAAATGGCAAATTTTTTCACCACTGACCAGCTGACCAGCATCACCAGCCAGATCGGAGATGGTGTCTCCTCCATGGAGCTGGACCTTCAGCTCGCAGAGAGGAAGGAGCACCATCGCGTTATTGTCAAGCAAACAAGTGGTGACATCCGACAGATGATTGTGCTGTTTTGGAAGGACCTTGAGACCCTAGTTCAGGAGATGAGGAACCATCGTTATGCCCTGCTGACAGTGCCAGCACATCAGCTGATCACCATTTCCCCTGAGCTGGAGCTTATTAAGACCCGACTCCCCGGTGACCCCTGGATCACAGGAATTGCAGCCATCAGGCCCGGAGACCCTCGGTTCCTGCAAATAGACTTTCTGAGAACCGTCATGCCCCTCTCCATCACACTCTTTGATCAACTCATCGAAACGCTGGATGAAATAATAGCCACAGGACATGCCAGGGCCTTTGTACCCCCATATGTGCCGTCAACACGCTACATGACTCTGTACAGGAGGAGGAGGATCACCGAGGTGACAAAGGAGGATCGCGATGTAGCTGACAGATACTACATTAACCGGGAAGAGGCCCTCGTCATGGAGCCAGGACACCGCATTGCCAGTGCCCGTGAGACCGAGGCATATCAGGCCCGGGCAATGCTGTTCAGGCCCTACGCTCACATTAACACTACCACCACAGGAAGCATTGACAACACCATAGTTATTCGAGACGACTCAATTCCACAAAGGACTGCAGGTGGCTTTCTACCAGCAACTCACATTCTGTCCGAAACATACACTCAACTACCAACTCCCGAGGCCATCTGCAGTCACTTTGCCATGAAAATTTTCGCTTTGACAATTATTAAGACTGTGGGCTTGCCCATGCATGTGACACATTATGACCTGAACTCTACAGCATCCTCGCATGCTCATGTTGCTCAAAACTGGAGGTACTTCCAGTACATATGCGATGTCGCACTTAGACATCTGAAATTCCCCAGGCCAACTCCAAGCAGTGCTTACGTCAAGGACCTCCTTAATGGAGCAGGCCTGGGGTCTCCATACCACATGGCCCTTCGCGAACTCAATATGTCGACATGCCTGACGAAAAGTCAGTTTATGGAGACCACTGCCTTGAACGTGATTTATGCCAGCTATGTTCATAGCTTCCCCTCCCCTAGGCAACTTTCTGCATACAGATAAGGGAGAACAAAATGACAATGTTGATATGCTTGTGTGACAATGTTAAAGTGACAATGTTGATATGCTTGTGTGAATGCTAATTGAATTGTTTTTTGTCTTTTTTTTTTTTTTTTGGTTGGGGTAGGGTTGACAGACGCATTTGTAAATATAACAATTAGGGGAAGGGATACATTTCGTATATTAAAATTATTTTCTATCTATAAATATTTCGTTTGTATATATTATTTCACCATCTACTGTTAAACTGAACCAGCTACTGTTGAATTTACATCAAAGTATCTCCATTTAGAAATACAACTGTCATGCAAATGAAAAATGAGATGTGAATCCTGCACTCATTGTGAATCTCAAAGAATATTATCGACTGATGAATTTGCATCAAAGTATCTCCATTTAGAAATACAACTGTCATACGAATGAAAAATGAGATGCGAATCCTGCACTCATTGTGAATCTCAAAGATTATTATAACAAAAAGAAAGAAACTGCTTCTTCACAGTGGTCTGACAAAAGGGTATGAGCAGAATTGTTTTATGTCTGGTAAAGTCTATGCATTTGCAAAAAAAAAAATGAGGGTCTATCTGAAACCCTCATTGTGAATCTTAAAGATTACAGGCTTAAGAACAGGGTCTGGTGACACCTTGGTAATTCATTTTGGTTTTTTCTGAACAGATTTGTTTCCTCAAATTTGATGCAAAAGAAAAAGTTTAGCCCACCTGGCTTTGGTTGTAATCCTTTTTTTTCAAAAAGAAGTGGCTAAATCAAATTACATTTTAACATTATCAAGAAGACAAAGAATATACATGTGACAAATTAGAAATATGACAAACTCTTAAAATCTCATTTTAAAAACCTTTAATAAGTATTTGTTTCTATTTTGTCAAGGACACAGGTATGACAAGAAAATAAGCACAGCAGAAAGTATGACAAAGTAAATATTTTCTAAAGCACCTTTACTTTTATTAATACAACCCACTTAGAAAATTTACGCATAGTGACTTTCTTTCTTAGAATACCATTCAGAAAATAAAATTCTCTATATAGTCTCATCATTACCCCCATCATCAAACCCCATTAATATTTGTTGACTTCAATTTAATAATTTTTCAGGAATATAATACTCTTTTACTGGCAATTGATAAAAATACAAATGAAAGCATTTAGTTTAAAATCAACATGTTCTGTTTGAAATAATTTTAAAATTAAAATGAGACTTCCCCTAATTTTAACAATATTAAATCATAGCTTGTCAGTGTTGAGCAATTACAAAAGAAAAGCACCCTTAGCTCAAATGAAATAGTGACATTTCAGTACCATGTGTCAAAAATACAACTTGACAGATGCCAAACAGGTATCACCAGGTTTAACAGTAAAAACTAACTAAAAATACAGTGAGTCTAGCCTAATTTTAAACAATATTAAGCCATAGCTTGTCAGTGTGGGTAGATTTCAAAAGAAAATGAAATTTCAGCACCATGAGCAAAAATACACCTTGACAGCTGTCAAAACAGTTATCACATTACACAGTACAAGGAAAATAGTATTACAGTGCTACTTAAGTCTAATATATATGTACAGACACAAAAAAATGATGGTACTCTGAACCAGTTATAAACTTGGAAAAAAAAGAAATAATTAGAGAAAATTGCATTTAAAAATAAAGAACCCAGAGCTGAAATAAGGCTTGGTCTACACTGGAAAAATTAGCTATTGTTATCAGTCAAAAAAAAAAAAGGTTGGTAAGCACATGAAGATAAGAGCAATATTTACTTAGTATATCAATGTATTTTAAAAAGAAAATTTGATTAGAAAACGGATTTAGTTAAAGAAAGTTCTGTTTAAATATGTTATCCAGTGTCACAAAACAAAATTTTTACAGTTCTAATGTTCCTCACGTTAACGTCGTGGTCTCAATGAACGGGCATCTGCCCTAATAATGTTAGCCGGGTCTATATCGGCAGGAAGACCTCTTCTTCTGGCACGTCTTCGGACGACATTTTGTTCCTCGAGGGGGGCAATGACTAGGGCTGGCGGCTGGGGCAAGCGAGGCGCCGGGTGTTGCGCTGCCCGGGCGACTAGAGGACCGGCCTCTGTAGGGTCTACAGCTGGACCGGGAGCCTGGGGAGGCCGAGCGTCCTGGTCAGCTGGGTGCGCGGGCCCCGGGGGCCGAAAAGGCCGGGGATCGAGTCGGGGGGCTCCATCAGCCGCTGGTGCGATCACCGGTAAGGCGGCTCCCTGAATACCGTCTGGTGTATTCAGGGGGGCAGGTGCAGGGGGGAGTCCGAAAATCGTTGTGAGGGGCAAGTTCCAGGTCCATATCCTTGTGACGTATCCCTGAAAAGAATCAAAAAGTGAAATTAGATAACTAATTAACAGAAACACACTGAAGTGTATTTAATTTGATACAAAAGGCTGCTGTCGCAAAGAAAATTTACATAATAAAGTATACGTACTCTATTTAGATGTCAATCAGAGTGCTGTCCGCAGGTACAAGGCGAATCGTTTCTGGAGTACGTACTCTGCACTGTTCATTGACATAACCCAGGTTATTGCTAGCTGCATCAAGTTGCCTGCCATACTGCGAGGGCTTCTTCTGACAACAATTCTGTTTACAATTTTCTCTTATTGTTGACACGGCCAAACAAGGTAACAAGAGGAAATTACAGTAGGTCTCGGCAGTCTTGGCTATCCAGTTGGGGTACACTTTGTCGTATGCATCAATACGGATAAGAATAAAAGCGGAAATCACCCCTAAAATGGCCATCAAGATCAGCAGTGCAACAGCGGTCCATCCACAGGCCTTCTTCCAGGTGGGCGTCGGGGGTGACAGGCTTGCCGGCGTCGGGTTCTCGGGCGTGGTTCCCCTGGAGGAGGCCCCCGTGCTCGCGTCTTGAGTGCTCCACAAGTTCACAGTGTGACTTTCCACAGTACACGTAGACTCCAAGGGTGCGTCGGTCTTGAGACTGCTAGGGTCAAGAACACTACACTGCAGCCACCAGTAATCCTCAACAACCTGTGCGCAAAATTCCTCGGAAACCGTCTCAATTCTGGCATCTTGAAATCCATAGGTGTTGTCCAGGGAATCCATATCAAATCGGTCGGGATGGGTGATCGTCATCGTTAGCCATTTGTCACGTCGCAGTCTGTAAGGAATTTTAGGAGCTGTATCACTTTCCAAGCATGTGATACCATCATCCTCGCAGTCGCAATTCCTTGTCTGACCGCAGAGAAAACTTTCTCCTAAGTCGAGACACACCACCGCTGTCACCAGCAGTAGCAGGCCTTTCATGATGGATCCTTAAAATTCCTAAAGTTATTCTCTGATATTCTGAACTTTCTCTCTCAGTCAACAAATACAATCTGACAGTAAAGTTGGCCTCAGCAGTTCACCAAGTAGTTTTGACAGTTGACAGCAAGCAAGCTAGCAGCATGACACGATTACGTAATCGAATGCATTGCATTCACCCTTTGTCTCTGTCTGGATCCAGGGTAGCTAGACAGGGTGCAAGCTAGAACCAACTAGTGAATGTTACATAATATTACATCGCATTGAGACTGGTTGTCTGCTATTTTAGCAGTTTCATTCTTAAGACTGCTATAGAGCATTGTCTGGAATACTATAGAATCTGTATAGTCTGAGTAATATTTGTGTCTGTAATATATGAGTGATTCTGCCCTTTTTTTCAATGAGCTTTTGAATTCTATTGATATGATCAGAGGTTCAGAAAATAATGGGCATTGACAGTACAAATTTCTACTCATATGAACAAAAAGCAAAAAGAAAATAAAACAAAGAAAGTGACCATATTTGTTCTGCTTTTATTTATTTATTTATTTATTCCTTTAGCAGTCACAAAAACAAACAAAGAAACAATATAAGCCCTGAAAAAATACAAAAAGAAAAAACAGTTTAACCTATCTATTAAAGTTATTGTACAGTTGTTTGTGTTCTATTTTTTATTTTTTTGGAATACTTTGTCCTGTTCACAATTTCATAGGCTAGTATACATTGAGGGTTCACATGAGCTTTTCATATAGTGTAAATGATTGTCAAGGAGGCCAGGCTGTCAGGCAGCTGGTTACCCTTTCAGAGGGGTGAGTAATTGTATTACCACCTTTGAGCATGCAATATAACAGTCAATTGAAACTTCTCATATGAGTTGTCCCAGCACAAAAGCCTAATTTGTTGTTGTATAGGGTGCTGGGGTGAGGGGGCTTAAAGTTGCAGGCAGGGGGGCTGTCACAATTAGGGTCAAAATGAAATGGCTGCCCCAGTGGCCTGTGTTCTTTGCATTTTTTATTGAGACCATTTGACTGCTCATCAATCATGTGCAATTGTGCTCACGCAAGGGAAAACTTTGAATTTCAGGGAAGAGTCTGATCAGGTTACTGAACATAGTCCCAATGAACAATCACATCAGGCAAGCAGGGGATTACCAGGGGGGTGCAAGGGCTAGGGACTAAAATGAGGGGGCACCTCTCTAATCGTATATTGGCATGTCCACCTACCAACTCTTCTAAACTCTTGGTTCAATGAAGCATGAAAAAAAAAGAATTATGTCAGTAGCTGTTGTCACAAATTCCTCATCAGCCAAAGGTAGAACATCTTTCTACCAGCTTTGGTCAGCTCAGGTAAAAACCTGCTTTAAACAAGGATCTATGCCTATCAGTACTCGCAAGTGAAAGCAGTTTTATTCTCATCCCAACAACAGTGAACTGTACTCATTAGCTTTTTGTTGCTGAAAAAACAAAAACAAGGAAAGAAGACAATTCAGCAACCTTCAGACTCTGGACTTCAGACTCCTCATCTCCAGGGGACCTTTTTGATCACAGGTAAGTCATTTGTTTATCATATCAGTGTGCTAAAACTCGAAATTAGATTTCCTTTTATTTTGGTTAGATTATCGTTCTTGACCAGGTGCGTCGGCCGTGTTAGTGTATTTGAGTGCGTTTTTTGACGGTCAAATAGTCAGTTTTTAGCAAATTGAAAGTTGTCAAAGTGTGGACACTCTCAGTCACTAGCAAATCACGCTCGCAGGTTTTAAGGAATCATGTCAAGGGCCGTATTCTCGTTAAATTCTCAAAAGTGCGCATATCATACAAGGTCCAGAATTGGCATTTTCCAGACACCTTCATGACATTAAACTCCAAATTCGCCTAACTCGGACATCATTTTACACGTACAAGACATGTCGAGTGCAGCTAAAATATAGGCCTAACGAATTATAGCTTTATATCTCCAAAATGTCGCCATTGGGCCAAATTTTCGTTAAATCTTGATGCCCCTATTTTGACGAACGCTGAGTAAGATGGAAGAGCAGGCTTAGATTACATGAGTTTACCTGTAGAGGGCGTAGTAGTACGGTGTAACTTGAAGGAGCCCCCTAGCGTTAAAACATATCTCTGTCATGAATCCACAAAGCTCAGAAGGGGCATCTCTGCGCATCAAAAAAAACGTTTTGTTATTCTTTATTTCTTTAAATCTGGCCATTTCAATGACCCTGAGAGTAGAGACAGGCAGGATTGGGGTGAATCTTGGTCAGCAGTCCCTCGTACCAATGGCCGAAGCAGGTGGGGAGGGTTAGAAATTATTCATTTTTAATATTTTTTCATTTTCGCAATATTTTCTGGGTTAAAAACTACGTAATTGAAGGTAGGCAACTCATGCGTCTAAGTTTTCAACAGCTCGGTCTCCCCTGAGCACTGGGGTCTTAGAGAGTAGAGCATTGCTGTCATGTCTTTTCATGCGCCTACTTTTCTTCTGCGACAACTAGCTCTCTGAACAGTCCGCCAGAGGGGGCTTATCAAACTTTTCCATCGGCGTCTGCCTCCCGCGACAGTTAGAGCAGACGCTCTTCATTTTCAGGCGACTACTTTTCTAATGCGACACCTAGCTTTCTGTAAAATACGCGAGAGGGCGCATGAGAAGCTTTTTGCTCGGCGTATTTTCCCCTCGACAACTAGAAGAACCGATAGGGGCGCTGTGCGCAGTATGTCGTCTGCACGTCTGCTCTACTCTAGGCAAACACGCCACCTATTGCTCTCCCTCTATAGCTCTTGGTCCTCTTTGTTCAACGTTTTGCCCTGCACCGCGCTGTGCGCACTCAAACATCACATCACTTGCTCTGTCTGTTAGTCAATTCTTCGGGCATCTCATGCCTGCGCAGTTGGTGCTTTAGTCCACAATATTATCCTGCAATGCTTTAGTCAGTCTGTCATCCCTGCGCCTCGCTCGGAGGTCTTTGTAAACAACTCGTTTACAGGCCTGTGTCTCATGTCATTGTCAAGCTGTTGTGTCAGCTGTCGATAGTCCAGGGCCTAAGCATTCCCCTTTGCACTCTTAACATTCAGCTTTCTACCAGCGCTGCTAGGTCGAGTCGTCATTGCTTTGCAAGTTTGGGGGTGGTTAATTTGATAATATTGAGAAATTACCTCATGGAATCCAATAATTTTTTGTTGCTGTTTGTTTTGACATAAGTCAGCTCTGACCAAATAATCGACTTTGGCTTTAGATTTGAATACAAATGCATGCTTTAATTCGAAAATATTGCTCTGCAAAGTCAAAAAAAAAGTTGGCAAACAATAGCAAGTTGCAAAGCAATGCTGAGTAGACCTTGCATGGGCTTTTTGCAGGATCTCAAAATAAAAAAACAATGAAAAAACAGAGTCAATGATACTTTTGTTGATGAAAATAAATTTATTCTCTCATATTAATATACACAACACTACACAATATACGTACATATTTGAATATCCAACACCACACAATCTAACTGGACAAAATTTCAGTTTTTTTTTTATTTTATTTTCACAAGAAAGCCAAACACCTCACTGATGAATGGGCAAATAGGCACATTCTTACTCATGACAGTCTACTAAATACAATGTCAGAAATACATTTACTTCACACATTTTAAAAAGCTCACTGCTGAGCTCTAGACCTTTTGCTACAACAGAGTGGAACATTTCTACCAAAAAAACAAAACAAACTAGAATCACACGTGATGATGAAATATTTTGAAAATCATGCTTCTTTCAGCTCATCAAGTTTTTTTTTTCAACCAAAAACTAGAACCGCACGCGGTGCTAAAATGACAGGAGAAATATATGTTGTCACTACGATTAAAAATCCACAATGTAATACATATAGCTTTTCTGCAAAAACCAGTATTATTGACAAATAGGGACAAGGTTGGTAATAAAGGCATGCTCTAAGGCTCCTCGACATTAGGAACCGAGACCGAATAGTCGTCTGCATTCAGTCCTAATGCAGTCGTGCTTTTTCTTCAGCTTGGCCAGCACTCTCTCCCAATTATAACCTCTACACCAAAAGTAGGCAAAAATTAGGCAATAAAACGCGCAATGTTTAGTGTCTAAGAGTTCCTTATTGAGCATTTCGCATTTGTGCTTCTTGGTGAACTTCTCAAATTCTTTTCCGTAGGTTTTGTGCCAAGCTTCGCCAAGGCTGTCAAAGAGCAACACTGAATCATGAGCAACCACAAGCACAACCCAGTGACCAATATCAGGGTTCCGCGAATGTCCCATTTGGCTGGTACCGCCTCCGCTAATGGGCGACCACAAGAAGGACTTCTGAAAGCCCGCTCCACTGTCGCTCACCTCGGTGGTAGGAATCGAGATGTTTTCCTGGGGGAATGGCCTGGCAACTCCGCGACTTCTGTTATCCCCTGCAGAATCCCCAGATTTACAGGGATCACGACAACTGTGCCTACTTCCCGAGCTGCGTTCGCCACTCCTGCTACGACTCCTGGTGCGGCTCCGACTTCGGCGCCCGTCTCCATCAGACCTCCCGCCTCCAAAAAGAGACCTCGTTCTATGAGACATCCACCGTGGTGCATAACCTCCACAGACTCCTCGGACTCCTCCCGCTCCAACGTACCCCATCCTCCCATCCTCCAGGCCTTCCGTGGGAGCCCTCGACGCGGCTGTAGCAACGGGTGAGTACACATTTTCATTTATCGTGACATTGAGAATGTAGCAGCTTTGTGTAGAGTCCTTGCTGATGTATGGTAATATTTGACAGGGTGCTATAGCCATCACAAAGTCGCATGTTTTCTGGTCGTTCCATAAAATCTCATAAATGGCCGAAGTGTTCATGTTAGGAAAGGTAGACGTTTCTTTCAAAATCCAATTCTAGACAGGCGGGCGTCTTGATCAGGGTTAGCATAACTACGCTTTCGGGTAGGGCTTTAGAGAAACGCAATTCCACCCGAACTGAACCGTCACGTGCGGTAGGATACTGTGTGTCTTGGTTTTGGGGATTTAAATCCACTACAAACAGACTGTACCCTCCGGGGAACTCTTCAAGACTGATTCTCTGACCGTTTGGAGGGGTTTTACTCTTCCCAGCATACAGGCCCGTGTAGCCCTGAATATATTTGCCTCTTTGGAAATCAAAAGTGAGCGGTCCTCTAGCCGTTGGACAGCCTGACAGACTTATGGTCAAATTATTAAAAAAATAGTGATGAAAAAAAAATGGATTTTTTTGGATATTTCCAATTAAGCTGTCCCCTGCGACGAAGGCAATTGCAAGCGAGCTCGGGATTTTGGATTGAAAACAATCCTCCATATAGTACGAGGTTATTCCGCGGGCTAAACTAAACTTGCGGATGTCCTCTTTCAAGTAAAAGTAGCGAGCACGGGAAAGCCCGGAGCGGAGTACTTGCTGGTGGCCTACAAGTACTTGCGGACTAGGCGTCACCTGTTTCACTATCAGAGTAATATCCTGTATTTCCAAAACGTAGTCGGTGTCTTTGGTATTCGCCGTTATTAACCTAAACTCCGAACTGGTGGGGACAAGCATTATGTCTACGGAAACTGAATTTAAGAGATATTTCCCCGTCTTGAATACATCCACATCCAATTTCGACTGCACTTCCACCGATTTACTGCCTTCCATGAGCGTCGCCCTCTTTCTAAAGCCTTCATTACCTCCGTAAGCCATGGAATTAGTGTCCATATACCCGGCAGCGTCTTTGTAAAACATGGCGCATTGGAGTTCCTCATCGGACATTTCCCTCTCCTCCAGTAGAGTGTTCATCATGGCCATATAGCAGTAGCCCGTCACACCGCCCATTACGACCGTGTCATTATAGCGTACCTCGGCTTGATGCCAGAGTGCTTGGGATAAATTATTCACCGGACCCACCGAATATGGTCCTTCATCACCTTGTTCGACGTCTTCACCACCGCCGGCTTCTTCGGCGTCCTCATCCCTCGTTTTCTTGGGTTTCTTTGGCACCCTACTCCCGTCGGAGCGTAAAATGCGAAGAGTAGTCCTAACAGTCACGTCGGAGAGGTCCAAGTACGAAGAACCCGCCCCGGGAATTCTAAATTTGACATTGCCCTCCGTTGAGAACTGATTCGAAGCTTTGTACTGAATATACTTGCAGTCCTGCACACCTAAATTCGAAATGGGCGTGGTGAAGACGTCGAGGGCTGTTTCGTATGCGAGATCGGCTTCCTTTAAAACTTTTTCTCCACTGGCCATATTGACAGTTTGATGATGCTCTCTCTCTCTCTCTCTCTCTCTCTCTCTCTCTCTCTCTTTCTCACCGAGATCTAACCGAAAATATCGGAGTTGTCCTTCCCCTTTCTCGACTTTTTCCCACCGCTGGCTGCCGATTTCTTTCGAGAATTTTTGTCACTAGTCTTGGTACGCTTGCCTGTGCTTTTGGTTCCGCCACTACCGCTGCTCTTCCTTTTCCTCTTGCCCTTACCTCCCGATGATTTGGAGGCGACTGAAGGCGCCACATACTTGGGTGTGTTTTTGTCCATTTCCGCTCGCGCCATGTTGGTGAATTGCTCCACAGGTGTGACAACTTGGAGGGGGAGATCTTTAGAGGTGCTGGTGTGAGGTGTCCCCGACTTATTCTTAAGAACCACCAGTTCGGGTTTTGCTCCCCACGCATAAGGTTTTCCGACCGTTTGTTTGAAATGCTCCACCCAGGCGTCATTACCTATGGCTGCCACGGACTTGTATTGGGGATCCATTTCAAATCTAGTGAGCAGCGACTGACGTGTCTGTCGTTGTTGCTGTTGTGCAGCTCCTGCAAGGGTACGTTGTCGCTGTCGCAGATTTCTATACTCAGCTCACTCAGACTAGTCACTCTTAGAGGTACGTATCGAACTGAAGGAAAACGCACGCAGCCGTCGCGTTTTATCTCGCCAAGGCTGAGAGAGGCTATGATAGGTCTGTACGTATCCCCCAAACAGGAAAGTTTGCACTCCTTACAGATCACGTATAAACTGTCGTATTTTTGTCCCCTCTTGATGGGCGGGAGGGATAGTTCTATCAGCCCTAGGCACCAGCACCCTCGCAGCATACCCTGTTGAAGATCATAGCGTTCGACCAGCCCGCACGTGAACTTCACCGGTGTGTTGCCCTCATGCGTCAAAGCATCCCGATTGCTCTCTAAGAATATTAACATGGTGGCCCTTCTCTTCACCGATGTTTTTTTCTTCCACCAGTTCTCCCCTTTGCAGTTGTTGTTGTTGTTGCGGATGTTGTTCTCTTTCTTCTTCTTCTTCTTTCACCAGTAGTGAGCTTCACTATGGAACTGGCTGCTAGCCATTCGTTATATTTTCGTGGCCAACTTTGATATTTGACCAGCTGCTCCTTCACGCCATTCCGCACGCGGCTCTTCAAGACTTTCTCTATCTTGAACAGGGCATTGGGGTCGTATCTAACGGGGGTTATTTCACCTGAATAGAATTGGCCTGCAACGTCCTCACCCGAGAAGTCCCTCAAATAATACACGGGGACGCCTTCGTACACGCGTCTGTCCCTCACGGTATACACTTCTCCTGTAAATTGTTCATCGTATGCCCGGTCAAAGGGTTTCTGTCTAAAGTAGGCCACGCGTACAGTCTGGCCAATGGTAAAGCTGTATTGCTGTCTCTTTCCCTCACCGGGTCCAACATCCTGAGTCCTTCGCTTCCTTTGGCCCTTGGTAGGCAGAGCGTTCGCCCTTTTCAGAGCCCTCTTCAGGGAGTCGCGGTAGCTCTTAGAGTGCGTGACGTACTGATAGTCCCACACGCTCTGCTCGTTATCCTCGGTCACTTTGGACGGTTGGATGCCTATACTACTATGAGGAGTGTTGTTGTAGGAGTCGACAATGGCCTGTAGTCTTCCCTCATAGGCGTAGGAGTTTGTGTGTTGGAAAAATTGAAACAACTTTTTCTTTAGGGTTTTAATCATAATTTCGGAGTAGTTCGCTTTGGTTTCGGTATTGGCCAGTACGTGTCTCACTCCCTGTCCTTGAACAATTGCTGTACTCGGTCATTGCGGAATTCCATGCCTCTGTCCGTCCTCAAGAACGAGGGCGCTAGACCCGCTCTGTCGAAAATTGCCGTGAAAGCCCTCTTCATTTCGACACCTCCCTTATTTTTCACCGGTTCGACTCTGCAGAAACGTGAGAAGATGTCCACGGTGACCAGGATATAACCGTTGCCCGAATTACTCCGGGTGAAACGATTGCCCGTCAATACCAAAAGATCCGCATCCCAGTTGTGGTTCAACCCCTGAGAGATCACTCGTCTGTAGGCGGGCTGTCTCTGTCTCACGGCCTTGTGGAGAGTCACGAGGTCCTGTCCTTCGGCCCACAATTTTATTCTTCTCAGAGGAATGCGATATCGACCCTCTTTCTTTATGGCCTGGTGTAGCTTAGAAACGCTGGTGAAACTCCCAGAAGCTGACGGGTCGTAAAATCTCTTGGAGAGGTAGGAATCGATGTCACGAGGTAGTGCCATGAAGATTGTCGTTTTATCATTAATATTATTGAGTACGTATCCCCCAGGGTGGTTGGGACCCACCTCCAAAACTCTACAACTCGATCCAGGCTCTGCGCGCTCCCGAAGTTCCGCTACCTCCGACTCTCCTACCTCCTCTGCCCGTTTCCTCAACTTTGCTCGCTTTTCCTACGTTCGAGTCCGAGGACTTTTTAACGACTTTCTTGCCGTGCTTGTTCTTCAGGAAGTGCAGCACCCTCCTGAGTTTCTTATTGCCTATTAGTCTCAAAGGCACGTTTTTCTCAAGCAAGATTGCGTAGAACGTTTTGTAATCTTTAGGCAGAGGGAATCCCGAAGACTGAGTGTGTAGTAAAGAGGCCGAAAAGTTCCTTCGTCCCCCTTTACCTCCTTTGTAGGGCGCCAGAGCTTTGTAAATGGCCTCCGCATTTCCTCGAGTCACGTCGTTTCCGAGGGATGCTTGGACCTCGCTCAACACCGTGCGTTTCTCCCCCTTAGATTCGACGCGTCTGGAAGTTGTGGGCTTTGCCAACTCTGCCGAGTCTTTCTCGGAATCCTTTGAGGAAATTTTCTCTTTAGGCTCCTCGACCTCATTATTCTCTTCCTTAGACCGGGCCACTCCCGTCTCCGAGAAATGGTTCGACTCGTCGCGTTCGGGGGAATGGGTTGTGGCCCGCCCCAGCATCCCGTGAACGCCTTCGCCCCGAGTCGAAGTTTGTCCACCTTCGGTCGTCGGAGCTTTGGCGGGGTCCGTTTGAAGGGGAGCGTCGATCCGACGCTCCCCTTCGCTCGGACCCCGTAGCTTGCGATCCTTCATCATGCTGAGGTATTTTTCTTCGGGTACCACGTAAACTTTCCTGTTGAACTTCATTGACGAGGTCATTATTGGGGAATAGCCTCCGAGTCACAACGTCCTAATGGTTTGAGGATTTCCTTGTCACCGCCAGCGCAGACGCTAATGTCTTTTGCGTCCTCTTCCGTCTCCTCCTGACTGGGGAAGTCACTGGCTAAGCCTGACGAGTGCTCGCTTCGACTCTCGCTTTCACTCTGAAACTCGCCAGTGTTGCCACACCCTTCGCTATCCTTCAACTCGGAGGCCTCGCGCGGTCTTTTGAGCAATGTCTCTTGCCCTTCCAACGCTTCTAGTTCTTCCTCTTCTACCTCTCCTCCCGCTTCCGACTCATCCGAATCGGTTGCGTTAGAACAAGAATCCGTAGCCGTGAGCTCATGAGATGATGATGATGATGATGCTGATGATGATGATGATGATGATGATGATGATGATGATGATGATGATGATGCTGATGATGATGATGATGATGATGATGATGATGATGATTCGATCTCGGTGTAAAAACCCTCCGTCTCAGTGCTGCTGCTGCTGCTGCTGGACTCCTCACTTTTTCCACCCGGGCTAGGAATGTTCTCTCCAGCACGTCGTGTGCACTGTCTAAACTTATCTTTCCGTCCCTTCTCGGAACTCCTCGGTTTCGATGCGCTCTCCAGTTCGCGTAAATAAGGGTAGCACAGTTTCAGAAAGTGTAAAACTGTCTTGTGGTGACGTCTGAGGGACTCCTTGGCCGGAGAACGATGACGAATGGTCGCAAGCCTCCTCAGGAGAGCTTTACTCTTGGCCAGTTCCAGACAGGTGCCCGAGGATACTTGCAGACCCCCTCTTAGCACATTCACAATTAATTCTATAACTGCCAGCGCGTGTTCTCCATCAATCCGCTCGAGTAAACGTTGTGTTAGCCGCGGGGAGACTTTGTTCGTTCGAACCAGTAGTCTGATGAAAGGAATACATTGCCGCAATCGTGTTGACATGATGACAATTACGCCGGGTAACGCGGGTGTCCCTGGGAGAGCCAAAGAGAAAGAGAGCTGGAGAGCGAAATGACTGTCCCTTACTTTTTCGTGTACAGAATCAGAGCGTCTGAGGGTAGAATGCCTGTGCTCAGTCTTATGTCCTCATCGCCAGAGCCTGTTAGGTTGTTGACGAGCAGGTAGCCTCGCGGAACGCGAGTGGCGTCCTCCCACGCTTCCAAAAGTCTTTTAGGGGTGGAGGGGAACATCTGACGTGACAGGTGATGTATTTGCTGAATGTCTCTGCAGGTCTTCATCAGAATGAGGTAGCTGCTATTCAAATTTATGGTTCTCGAATAGCGAGATTGGTGAAAGATGTTCTGAGACAGCATTATAACGGAAATGCGACGGTGATGCACCTCCCGCGTGAATAGGGCACACATCTCGGAAGATTTGCCAATCTCGTCAAGCAGGTCATCCAGCACGAGTAAATTGTGATGTTGAGGGTCTTCAGAGCCCAGGCTCTCAATCAGTTCCCGTCCGGGTAGGCCTTCGTGTAACGTTAGGTTTTCCACATCAGCCTCCAATTGAGTAAACACTTTTTGATACACGCCATAGGCGTATACTATTCTCGCAGGAGGAATCTTGTACAGGCTTGACGCATTCCTCAGTATTTTCATTGTTAATACGGTCTTTCCTGACATCGAAGGGCCCACAATCATAGTCGAGGAGGGGCATTCGAAACGGAATACATTCTCCCCTGGTGCTGAAACACTAGCGTCATCATGCTTAGCCGTAGTCGCTTCCCCATTCATGTTGATGACTCGTAAACCTCGAGCAGTGTGAGAGAGCTCTTAGAATGTTTTTTTCCTTTATCTTTTAAGAGCAAACCCGAGAGATGGCGCTCAGGCCACGATTGGTACGGGTATCGTCAGAGGGCCCAAAAAGCGAGCAATGAATGCCCAAGTCAAGAGACCTCGCACTCAGTCGAGTTCTGAAGAGGAACGGCCACTGACCCTCCCCAATAAGATGTCCTTGGGAAAAAGGAAGCAGCCTGTTGCGAAAGTCCCCAAGAGAGGGGGAGTTGACGATTGGGAAGGCTATCAGGCCGCCTTTAGTCAGGTGAGCTCTATTCCTCAAACGATTTTTGACAACTTCTTCTTCTTCTTCTATGTCTATAAATCAATCATTAGCTTATAAAAATTTACTCTTATTCAGGACCTGCTGACTCACCTGGAGGTTGCATGCGAGCGACTGGTGAAGATCTCAACCATTTGCAATGCGGCCTGCAGTGGCAAGAAAAGGAAGCGGGAGATGTCTGAAGATGAAGATGGAGGTGCTGAGAATGATGATGATGATGATGATGATGATGGTGAGGGAGAAGAAGAAGAATTGAGGGCTCATTTGGAGGCTACAGCCAAACGTTATTTAAGGTAAGTCTTCTCTCTTCTTTTTACAGCAGTAATAAAATACAAAAAGAAAAAGAAACCCTTTATTACACGGTACATTGTACTGAATCCTGTCCCTTGTTTTTTTTTTTTCAAAAAAAAGGTTGCGAGAACGTCGAATGCGTAGCAAGAAAAGACGCGTTGCCAAGGCCGTACGAGTGCTAGGACAAAACGACGCGAAAATGGCTGAGGACAACAGAGACGACACCCCAGTAGCGGAGACCAAGAGACGCGTTCCGGTGACATTCAAGGAACCAAGGGAACCAAGGGAACCAAGGGAGCCTGTTGAACCCGAGGAGTCTTCGTACCCACGTTTCGTAAACATTACGAGCGACAGCTCTTCCTCCATACTGATACCTCCCACCCCTCCGGTGCCAGGGTCTCGTCAGGAACGATTAAGCGCAATTACTCAACCGGCTCGACCTTCCAATTGGGTTCCCAATTCTCAACCCGATGAGAAGCTGAACGCTGTCTCCCCGCGACCATTTCATTCAACACCCGAACCAGGTCCGTGTCCTCCGGATGATGTGATGCGAGCTATGGGGTGCAACACTTCGCAGGAGTGGAGGGCCACCTGTGAAAAAATGGCAGCGCATTTACGTCCTTGCGAAATAAACTCAGGTGGGTACTATTCTCAAAGTATAGTATTTGAGGCTACATTTTAATTTATTTTTTCCAGGAGAAAATTTATGAATTTTAGTATCTAACACCACCATACCTTTATACTTACAGTGCCATTCGAAGGGAGAGCAAGATGGAAGAAGAAGAAGAAGAAGAAGCAGCGTCAAAGGTTAACCGAATAGACGAGACACCCCCAATACATCCAAGGATGCTGCAGGACGCAACGTTCAACCGCCTGTTCCTGAGCCTACCAAAACCAGGGCACGTAGTCCAACAGGAGAGCTCTTCTCATCATACAGCTCCATTCCCAGTACCATTCCCGAGCACGTTTACACGGACTCATCCTATGACAGGGACATGGTGGCGGCTGCTGATGAGTGAGTGTGCTGTTTATAAGCATTATTTTTTTCGTTATGACTAAATAAAATAGATATAATGGACTTCTCCTTATAACGCTTTCATTCATTCATTCATTCATTCACTCCCTTGCAGAGCGGAGAGGCTGGCTGAGAAGGAACCCATTAAGCCGGCGCAGAAGGAAGACAACCTCATAAGCGAGCCTCAGCCTGGGTGTTCAACGGCAAAACCGGACGTATCGGGTGATAAGACTCCGCGTCAGGGCTTCAGGCTACACGTGCCCGTGCCTGAGGATGATGCCAAAGCCGCTCCTGATGGACTCACATCCAGGTGAAGTTCGCGTTTAAACTATGAAAATTCCGAAAAAAAATTTGTCAAGAGAAGGGCTATTTTTAACTTTTTGTCATTTTCTATTCCAGTGAGCGACAGGAAATTTGGAAAGCCATGAGCACAGTTGGCAAGGTGAGCGCAATGCCTGAAGGCGACATCGAAGGCGATAGTGACTTGAAGCAATTGGTTGACATTCTATACAATGCAGGGGAATGCACAGGGGAGGGAGGTGTTGCGGAAAGACTAAATGCTCTTGATGGGGTGGGGGAGGAGGAGGAGGAGGAGGAGGAGGGGGAGGTTGGGGGCGTAGAGGTAGGGGAGGAGGAAGAAGCGCCTGTTTTAGACGCTGTAGACGCTCAGGTTGCGAATGAGAGTGATTTGTGGGATGACACGCCACAGGGCGAGCTTCCCGGGTATGAGTTTGATGATAGGATGCTTTTTAGAGGTCGCGATTATGCATTAAATTTCCATAGAAATATGAGAATCGATGCGAGACATCTAGAATTTGCTGATGGTCTAGCGACAGAAATTGTCTACAAAGTGTACTTTAATCAGAACTGGAATAACGTAGTTTTGGCAGAGGTTTTGGGGGAATTGTTGGACATCATGGACGCCATAATCGAGAGGCTTAGAGTATGCTACAGTGACAATGATCTGGTTAGGGTTTATATTTCGAGCAAGTCCTTCTATGCGCCTCGCACAATAGGTCTGATGCCCCTCGGCGAATTGACAGTGGGACTGGTATCCGACGTGATAGAAAGCGTGCTGCAGTCGGACGAGTCCCTTGTGCTGGATGAACCACTGGACATTCATGTCGCTGTGGTGAGGAACCCGAGAGGGGCTGGCCGTGTGGAAGGGTTGCTTTACAACTTCGGAGAGGGAGATTCTCTCCGCTACTCAAAGGCCATTTCACAAACTAAAGTGTTGGACAACCTGTGTCTGGCCAGATCGGTTACTGTAGCACTAGCGAAGGCCCGTAAACTGGAGTGCGAGGAGATTGGTGATGGCGTTTTACTCAGACAGGCCCAAAATCATTTGGACCAGCTGTACAATGCCAGACGTCAAGTGCTGACCCGAGAGGCCAGATCTCTACAGTCACTGGCGGGCTTCGCTCTCGATTATACGCCCTCTTTTACTGACATTGCAGCTTTCGAAAGGGCTGTGAACTCGCAGATTGTAGTGTTCCAGTCTGGTACTGATTTAACGCCGGTGTATGTGGGCAACTCTGAGAGGCAGAGAACTATCTATCTGTTCTATGCCAAAAGGGACAGTAATGACAAAAGCCCGGGTCACTTTCATGCTGTCGTGAATCTTCTGAAGATGTTCAGAGGCGTGACCTTCTGCACAAAGTGTAAGGCCTGCTTTGGAAAGAAGGACAAGCACGCATGCGCGAATGAGTGTAAATCCTGTGGTGTTAATTCGTGTCCCATTATAGAGGAGGAGAAAAAAATGTGCACCACCTGCAACAGGTTCTTGAATTCTCAGGCCTGCTTCGACGCTCACATTGAGAAGGGTGTGTGCGCCGAATCCCTCCGTTGCCTAGATTGTAACTATTTTTACCGGCGGGGCGCCGAACACCGTTGCGGCTATAGATTATGTCGAATATGTCAGCAACAGGTGACGGGTGTACACTATTGCTATATACGCCAAAAGAAACCTAAAGCCATTTCGGCGAAGTACATGTTTGCGGATTTCGAGACGGACCCGAATGGCGAAATTCATGAACCGAATTTGGTTGTGGCGCATTGGCAATGTGAACACTGCGAGGGTGTCAGTCATCGTGACAACCCTCGATGCGCTCACTGCGGAACCCCTTGTGTCAAGTGTCGCGGTCAGGTGGGACGTCATAGGAGGGGCGACGATCTTCGTCAAACCTGCATGATGAGCTCCGAATGCGGCCTGAGAGGTATCGAATTGTTTGGGGAGAATATAGCTCACGAATTTTGTCTGTTCTTTTTCGATCGCCCTTTTGAGGGTTACACATTGCTATTCCACAATGGCCAGGCGTATGACGCTTATTTCCTGATGAATTACGTGCTGAACAGTCTAACAAGACAACCCCACATGATACTCCGGGGTAGCAAGGTTATGTGTATCGACACAGGCAAATTCCGAGTTATTGATTCCCTTAACTTTCTGACAATGCCATTGGCACAAATGCCCAAAGTGTTTGGGTTGGGGGGTATCCGCAAGGGTACTTTCCCGGTCTTCTTCAATCAGAAGGAGAACTGGGACTACATAGGGCCAATGCCGCATCCCTACTGCTACAGAGTAAATTCCATGAAGCCTCGGGCCCGGAAGGACTTCATGGAATGGTACAGGCAGCAGAAGGGTGCTGTGTTTGATTTCCGTAAGGAAATCTCTCAGTACTGTCAGGATGATGTGAACATCCTGCAAGAGAGCTGCAATGCCTTCCGAGCATGGCTCCTTGGAGTCACCTCTAGGGAGGAAGTGTTGGACGTAGGGGAGGGAGGGGAAAGAAAGACACGCACCCGCGGAGTGGATCCTTTCCAGTACAACACACTAGCGGGGGTGTGTATGGCCGTGTACAGGCACCTGTTTCTCCCTGAGGAGTTTGAGGTGAAGACCGAGGAGGGGCGTACACTTAGTGAGGTCAGCACATATGACAGAACAAAGTTCTACGATTGCGATGGCCATGAGGTGGACGCCTCTTCTGTTGAAATAAAGGAACGCACTTTCAAGTCCACCCCATTCGCACACATGCCAGCAACGGGGTTTGGTGGTCAGGATAATCACAGCATGCTCTCCATTCTGTGGTTAGAGTACGAGGCCCGACGTCACGGTGTGGACATCAGGCACGCTCGTGCAGGCGGCGAGCATAGGGTACCCAACACTAGAGCATCGGGAGGCTGGCTGAAACTAGACGGCTACCACCGCGATGAGACCACAGCCAAGGAGACAGCGTGGGAGTTCATGGGGTGCGTATTCCACGGCTGCCCAAAGTGCTATCCATCGAATCCCTTTGGCACTAGCCCCCGCCACCCTCACACTCAAGAGCCCCTGGACGTGCTGTACAAGCGCACCCTGAGCCGACTGGAGTACCTGAGGAAAGAACTACATCTGGAAGTACATGTCATTTGGGAGTGCGAGTTCAGGGCTCTTAGAGCGAGCGACCCTAGCATTGAAGAGTTGGCTGAGAAATACGATCTCATGCCCCGCTTGGACCCCCGCGAGGCCTTCTTTGGAGGGAGAACAAATGCGGTGAAACTCTACAGAGAGGCAAAGGATGGTAAAAAGATTGGATACATAGATATTTGCTCCCTGTATCCCATGGTGCTGAAAAATGACATTTACCCTTATGGTATTCCAGAAGTCATTGTTTCACCCGACACAACAGATATATCCCAATATTTTGGTTTGATCCAGTGCCGGGTTAGAGCTCCGCGAGCTCTCTACCATCCCTGTCTCCCAGTGCGCAGTAACAATAAGCTCCTGTTTCCTCTCTGTCGCACGTGTGCCACAAATCTCAGCCAGAAGAGCTGCACGTGTAGTGATGACAAGAGGGACCTCATTGGCACTTTCACAACGGTCGATCTGGAGGATGCCTTGTCAGTTGGCTACGTGATTATAAAGGTTTATGAGGTGTATCACTTCAAGAGGAAAGCCAAATACGACAGAGCAGAGGAGGGCTCTGGGGCTTTTGCCGAGTATGTGAACATGTTCTTGAAGGGCAAGCAGGAGGCCTCGGGTTGGCCACGACCTGACATGACGAGCGAGGAAAAGGCAGAGTACTGCAGGGAATACGAAAGAGTTGAGGGTGTTGTGCTTGACCCTAATAATATAGCATACAATTCTGGGAAAAGGGCAACGAACAAGTTATTGCTCAACAGTTTCTGGGGAAAGTTTGGCGAAAGTAATAATCATCGCATTCACAAACTGGTGAAGACAGCTCCGGAACTGCTTAGGGTAACAACCGATTCCTCAATCAAATTGAAAGATGTCAACGTGTTCGCCAGAGATAAATGCCTACTGCAGTATGCCCATGCCGAGGGATTTCTACCCGAGATGTCTCACGTGAATGTCTTTGTGGCGGCATTCACCACCTCCAACGCGAGACGACGGCTTTATAAAACCCTTCTAGCCTTGGGGGAAAGAGTTCTCTATTTCGACACCGATAGTGTCGTATATGAGTATGATGAGGGTGATGAGCACGAGTACAAACCCCTTCTGGGCGACCATCTAGGTCAATGGACGAACGAGTTGGGTGAAGGCGAGCACATCACCCGCTTCGTCAGCAGTGGACCAAAGTCATACGCGTACTTGACAAACAAGGGGGTGGTGATAGTCAAATTAAAAGGGCAGACATTAAACCACGAAAATTCGCAAAAGTTGAACATGGATGCTATATGTCAACTCGTGTTATTCTGGGCTGACCCTGACACCTACCCCCTACCCGAGGGAGTAGAGGCTTACATAGAAGCGCGATATGACAAAATCAGGCGCTGCAAAAAACGCTTTGTCCTCCACAGTAGAGAGGAGCTCAAAAGATTTAGAGTGACCTACTGTAAAAGGAAACTAGTAGAGGGTACTTTTGACACTCTGCCCTATGGTTACTAAAGTTCTGTTTTTTTAAAAGTACACGTACGTAGTTCAGTTTTGTATTTATTTTAATCAAGCTCCTATACTATTTAGAACATTGGTTTACTATTGCGACTTATCATTTCAGGCCCTGGAAAAATAAATAAAAATGCCACCCATTAGATGATGATGAGGAGAGAAAACTATATTTTAGTTCTGAATGTTAGCCAGGCGAAAAAAAAAAAACGGCTATTGTTATTGTGTAGAGTTGTAATATATATATATATATATATATATGTGTATTTTGTGTTATTCATCTGTACATTTTCATTGTTAACCGTAACAAGGATTTTTTAATGTAAATAAACGTACTCTTCATTTCACAAACTACGTATTCGTTTTTCATATTTCCATGAGCAAAGATGTGTAACAAACAACATAGTCAATATTTTCAGTTGAAATTATAATCTTTAATTCACAGCAAACAACTACAAAAGTTCCACAACATAGTCAAATATTTTCAGTTGAGAGTATAATCTTTAATTCACAGCAAACAACTACAAAAGTTCTACAACATAGGCAATATTTTCAGTTGAGAGTATAATCTTTAATTCACAGCAAACAACTACAAAAGTTCTACAACATAGTCAATATTTTCACAGCAAACATCTACAAAAGTTCTTCAGTACGGATATTAGAAAATAAAAGTGAACATTCAATTCATAGCGCAGATATTACAAAATAAAAGTGAACATTCAATTCATTTCATCACAAGCGACATCATAACAATAGTGCAGGAGTCTGGTGTACATTTTACCAGAACCGGATACATGATGAGCAATAAGATTGTTCCTGACTTTTTCCAGGCCACCGAAATACAAGAACATATTCACAAATTCGGTACAGAGGTAGACGCTCTTATACGAAAGTTTCATCAGCACTTTCTTCACCAGCACTGTGAAGGGTATGTGCTCGAATTTGAACAGACTAGTTCGATATCCTCGGGATGAGGAGGACCATCGTCGGGCAAGGATTTTATATTCTTCAGTTCCTGACAGGCTTTAAGGTATGCCAAATGTTCAATCACTTCGTATTTGTTTGGCCTGTCAACTGTCACTTTTTCGTAGTCGTAGGATAGCTTATAGTCGCACTCCATGGGCTGCGCCTGCATATCGTGAAGGTTAAAATTGTGAACGCTGGAATCATCCTCGCATTGGCTTAGAGTCAGAAACACCTTTGCAGAGCGAGTGCCACTGCTCCTGTGGGTCCACCTGTAGCCCTCAATGGTAATCGACTCCTCATTCTCACCTCGGGGAGTGGTGATTTTGAGATTAACGACGACAGAGAGTTTTTCGTAAACACTCACGAGTTTCAGGAATTCGGCTTCGGACAAGTTGATGGTCTTGAAGTGACTGATCGGGTCGGTTGGTTCCAATGACTCCTTTTCGTGTACCGGATGCATGAAGCCGACGTAATACAGAGTCTCCTTATCATCACGAGCGAACTTTGAAGTGAGCATGTGCTGCTTCTTGGTCAGCATTAGTTGAAAATCGGACTTGCCTTTCAAAGCTTTCTGGAAGTCCTCTAGATGCTGACCCAGTTTTTCGAAAGACCTCTTGGACAGATGCACGTTACGTCCTCGTGATTTCGCCGGTGCGCTATCCCGTCCTGCTGGAGGTTTCCTGGTAATAGTAAGGTAACCACTCTTCCACTTATCACCCGGGTGTGCGGTTGCAGTAATTTTTTCACTCAACTGGTAGCACACGGGCCCCAAAGGAGGCTCAGGGTCTTCGGCAGAAGTACTCGGCAGAGTCATGTTAGTCGCGGGAACCTCAGGCGGAGGCATAGCAGCGGAGTCGTCGGTCGAGGCCTTTGCCTGGGTGAGTTGTGCTGAAGCCATGGTAATGCGTATCTTTTCCTTTCCAAAGAGAGAATGGTTTATGTCTGCTCAGTCCCTGCTTTATATACTCCTTGGCCATTTCGCGCCACCACCTGTTCGTGTCTAATTACAACAAAGCAATCTAGCATACACGCTACGTTATAATTAAGCAGATGTCCGCTTTGACAGGTGAATTATATGTACCCCTCTCATGTGACAGCTTGCATGTCAACTTTGACAGGTCAATTAACTACACTTGATTGATTACCCTACTTCAAAGGTATCGAATTACCTCATTAGCTTAATTTATTCATGCCCTCAGGGCATGAATAGCTTCCCTTATAGGCCAGCCCTCTTGCTTCTACGCCATCCAAGATGGCCGCCACAAGATGGCCGCCATATTGGGATGGTGTAAGTTAGTTATATATTGTAGTAATGAATGGAACTATTTCTGGGACAGCAATGCTGTAGCATACAAAATCAACTTTTGTGCCAGGTGGAGCAGCGTGCAGTTCTCATTTTCACCAGACTGGGTCTCAGTGTTGTGAACCACCAGTCTACCATGCACTGAGCATGCAGAGACCAAGGTCTTCGTTTATTCAAATGATAGGAAGCACTAACTCAGTGACCACATTATTTCTCTTCCTTGTAGTTCGTCTTTATTGCTTGGCTGTAGTTTGCTAATCATAATGTAGATGAAATAAATAAATATATAATTCTACCTATTGAGGCATTTGACGTCAGAATGGTGACATTATGAAGGTCAGAGGGATGTTATAAAGCCCATATCACTGGGTAGGATGTGAAATAGGATTGTCAGAAGTTACTTTGTTAAATGCACTGTAACTTTACAGACTCTCTGAGTCTCTCTAGTTGACATTGGTATTGGAACTTTTCTTAAAAATTAATTTAAGTTTTGAAATAATTTGAAATTTTCAGAATGACATTTCAGTTCTGAAATGAAAAGCTTAACTTGGAACTATCGACCTGGAACTTTTTTTACTGAAATATCAGTTCAGTCCATCTCTGCACTCAATAATCTGGAATATCCCGCGCTTTGCCGAACTATGTTTTTTTATCTTAAAATAACATACCAGTCATGATAATGCGATTTTAGGAATGCCGCAAGAAATTGTTTTAAACAGTGAATTTTGCGTTGAAAAAAAAAGTGGCAATTCTTGGACAACATAGTTATATTGTCTGAAAATTTGATTTAAAAAGCTCAATTCTAAGGGCCCAAAACATAATGATTTTGTCTGTTACATTTTTCCAATTTTCAGATTGTCCTGTAAAATTAAAAAATACTGTTGATGTGCTAATTTTTTAGGCTTTTATTATCTGTTTGGACATAACTTGTTGGCAATGTCATATTTTATTGCACAAACTGAAATGGGATAAACAAGTCTGAAGGTACACAGGAGATGGTCACAGCCGAATGACTTTTGGAAATAAGACGCTAGTTGATCATAGGAACAATACTGTATTATACCATTCAACACCTCTGTCAGCCAATCACATTAAGTATTTCAGGGGAATAATTCCCATATTCTTTGTTGTTCTAGTTATCCTCTCATGTTAGAGTGTTTGAGTGTTTGTCTCATGGTTATAACCGGTTATTCACCATTGGATCAGGAATATGTGTTTATCATTCTCGGCCTAAAGGCCTCTGGTGATAAATCACATATTCCCTCTCCCGTGGTGAATAACCTTTACTAATTTGTTTTGTGAAAAAATAATTGCCAAATTATAAGCCAAAATTGAGTGATAACTTTCTTTTGCTTTTGAGTTTATATTGAATGTATATAAAGTAACAGTAAGCCTCTCCTTGTGGGTCAGCTGTCGTTTTTGTCTATTCATTTCAGCTTTAAGTGTTTCATGGATGTATGGTCATTGTACATACCAAGCATTTAGAAAGTGATTTGTTGAATCATGAAACAAAATGAACACTTCAAATCTTGTGTCACAATATTCTTCTTCTTTACAAAACTATTAAAATTTTTAAAATTCTTAGTTTCCTTTAAAGGACATTTATCTACATAAGACAAAAAGCTAGGGAAAAAATATTTATGAAAACTTCTCTTTTCAAATTCAATCATTTCAGACTCTAATGAAATTGAAGTGTACCTATAACTGTAACCCTAAAAAGCCTTATACTTGCTAAGGTTGAAAAGTTCCCAATATCTTTTATTTTCATGAATCTTTATACATGTACTGCAGTTGTCATAAAGTAATAACGAAACACCATGGTCACACAGAAACATAAACCTACATTGTAAATGGACAAGGAAGTGCAGGGGAGATAATTCGCTCTGTCACGTGTAAAAACAAGGATATGCAAATATTGTTACCTTTTTGCTTTTAACCGAAAGTAGACTATTACATTGGGGAAAATCCTGAGTGACAAATATTGCAAAATGTATGTACAACCATCAGCATGTTCAGTATACCACTGACTACAGAAATGAGCATGCAACTCATCATGTACATTATGGAGCATTTATTTATTTGAGTAACCAGAACTATTATTTGATAAGATTATAAACTTGGCATAAGGCCTTAACAACACAATTAGTTGCAGCAACTTTCTTGGATAGACAACTATCTTGGATGGACAATTGTCTTGGAGAGACTTATAAGATGAGTGTCTTAACATAAGAATCATATCTGATAGGCATATCGGTCAGAGTGTGAATGCAGCAATCATATCGGATAAACGATCATCTTGGACAGACATATGGGATGAAAATCTGAATAGATAACTACCTTGGAAAGACAAAAATAGGACAATATTGTTGAATTTTAGACATTTCAAGATTTGGAATTAAGAACCTAAAAACCCAGCTTCAAACCAGTATCTGATAAGTTTGCTTGAATCAATTGCATTGACGATCCAAAAAGTATAATCCAAGTTTGTAAAATATAATTAGAAAAGAAGAAATCACCATGTCTACATCATTAATTGGAACTGTTGCCATGGTAAACACATCTTCAGATTATGTCACAACACAGAACATGACGCCATGGGACAACCATGTTCTACCGACAACCTTCGAATGGACAGTTATAATGTTTATCTCAATATCGTGTGTCATCGTTAACATTCCAGTCTTCATTGTGGTCCCAAGACTGAAAAACAAGAATATTGGTGCTTCCACAAGGTGAGAGAATAATTTTTTGCCTATTTCTTCAGTATGATCATGATCATCCACACTGTAAAATTAGAATTTTAAGTCAGCTTAAATGCTTGAGTCAGATGGTTGCACAATTCCTTTGAATTAGCTTGTTTTATGTTATGATAACAGACAGATTATCATAACTAAAACAACAAGCTATGTCAGCTCAAAGGAATTGTGCAGAGCCGTGTCACTCAATCATTAAAGTGGACTTAAAATTCAAATTTTACAGTGCAGTGATGTCACTGCAGATTAGTGCTCTGTTCACCGTTTTGGAAAATATCAGCCGTTCTGGTTGTCTGGGCAGTTATTGAACCAGTTTTGAAGACATACCAGAAACTGCACATGATGCATAACTTATTTCCTACATGTGGTTACAGCAATTCCTGAAATTACATTGAACGTGTTGGTACACCTATTGCACAAGGCCACCACAAGTTTCGAATTGTAAACCACATTTAAAACATTTAGTTCAATATGTTAACATTGATTCTGCTGTCATTTATGCAGATGTGATGTGCTATAATTATTTAGTCAATTTCCCAGATGAAAATAATACACCATGATTGGTTGAATCTGGGTCATACTGTCTGTGATTGCAACAGTTAGACATCAGTTATAAATTAGAAAATGATCATCACGTTTTACCACAAACAACACTAAAAAAGATAATAAATTTTGAAAAAAAAAATTCACAACCAAACACTGCATTTTCAGTTTGAATCGATGCTTTTGAATTTTGCTGCAAGTAAAAATAGTACCCAATAGTAAGCTAGCATATATATATCTTCATCACATAAAGTTAACACTTGAATTCTTGAACTAATTAAACCTTCTGTCCCTTTGCAGGTATACCATGATACACCTTGCTCTGACCGACTTCTTATTGGGCCTCTCGTCCACAATATTTCGCCTCATACAGTTTTACGATGAAGAGACCTTCTTCAAATACGCTTGTGAATGGGACGGCCGAAGTAACTCGATTATCGGAATCTCAAGTCGAATGATAATCTGTTTCTTCAATGTGGACAAGTTTCTGACTCTTACATATCCATTTAAGTAAGTGCTGTTTCACTTATCTTATTCATGAAAGACTCAATTAAAGTAAACATTGTGTCCTCTCATCCTCGAGTCTGTTTATTTGGTCTTGCCATGCAAGCCAACACGCTACTTGTGATTTTATTGCACTGTCACTTTTATTGTGAATTCTATATTTCGTAGTCCAAACAAAACTATGTAACAGCCTAATCTCTGTGTTTTAATAGTCTCTAGACGTCGTAGCACTGATGTGCATGATAAGTATTATTGTCAATTTAATTTTGGGCCACGAGGGAACTTTTTCTCCTCAAGGGGTTGGATTGGCCCCAGGGGCGAATTTCCTCACCCTACCATATAATTTACAACTTGTACTGTACCCGTGATTTTATTGATCTTGTACATAAAATTTATATTCATATATTTCTCATAATTCAACAATGTGATTTTCCTACATAGATCTGTGGCAATAAATAAACTTTACATTAAAAAAAAAACAACTTAAAAATAGCTTCTTAAGTTCTCAGAATTCCTAAGTTTTGCTCTGAAGTGATAAAGCATAAAGAGCTTTAACTGACCACATGCAATTTTCTTCTTTTTTTTCATTTCTTTATCTAATTTTTGGTGCATGTGTGTTGACATTGCACCACCTGGGTATTAATTTTTAGAATTTAAAGTTTTGAAACTTCCTGGTAAATTCAACAAAAGTCTCGTACTCGTGATGTTAAAAAACATACTTCAAGTACATAACCTAGTTTCAAAATAAAAATCATAGAATGCAGTGGAAGAGGGTAAAAAACATTTGTGTAATGTACAACTCAATTGAGTCATCTGTTAGAAAAATGAGGTTCAGAAAAAACAGTTAACAAGAATCTTGAGATTCAAGACATGACCAAATGCTATCTTGTAACCTTGAAGTAACTATATAAGTTAGTTACACCAAGATTATAATACACCGTTGCTCATAAACATGGAATACTTCAACATTTTCCATTGAAATTGACAACTCTCTCAACTTACGCTGGAGCACATGATAGTCTGATTCAATGGTAACTACCTCCAATGACCGCCAAAGGGAAGAACATGCTGTAGTTTAAAACGCGTGCTGCAGCGTTGACCCCAGGAAAAGTTACAGCAGCACAAAATATATAAATTCAGGGGTTTTTCAGGATGAGGTGCATTAAACCAAAAATTGAAAATTCTTGCAAAAAATGTAGTTTTAAAAGGCTTTCAAAGAGTGATTAGAGAAGGTGTCTTGACCTTTAAGACGGACCTTGCTTACATTCACACTCTAAAATTTAATTTACTTGACACTTTTTTTTCCGAAAAAGTATTCCGTATTTATGAGCAAGACTGCAGTTGAACCAGACTATACTGGCCCTCTGTATTTGCTGATGCCACTCTCTGTGGTGGAATAACATAATTTCTCATAAACATTCGGTTGTTGTTGTGGATTTATGTTGTACACTGCAACTTCCATTAGTGACTCTTATGATATTTGAAGCAGTACACTCTAAAAAATATGGGGACAAAATTGTTTTTTTAGATTCAAAATGGTTTTTTGAAAAACCAAATTTCAATGCAAAAAACCAACATGGATTTTTTTTAAAATCCATGTTGGTTTTGCATTGAAATTTGGTTTTTCAAAAAACCATTTTGAAGCTAAAAAAACAATTTTGTCCCCATATTTTTTAGAGTGTATCATGGAGACTGCAGCTGAACAAAGTACTGGTAGTGTGCATGTGTTGCCAAAAGATAGATTTTGTGGGTTACTCGTAATAGCCTAGATAAACCATATTTTGAATTCAATTAAAAATATTTTTGTCTTATTTTGCAGATATAAAATCTGGATGACCTCCTGCAAGGCCATGACAACATTGGTCATGATTTGGGTTGCTGTTGCCACTTATTACATGATTATGATAATTCCATATTTTAGGTAAGTTGTCACAACAAATGACATCACAGTCAAAGAAAGAGATATAGCCACTTTATCATTATATATGCCTGTTTGAAAGAGTAACTGATGAGACTTCAGATCCAATCTTTGAAAATTTGAGATCAATTTGATGACAGCAACTAGTCATTTGCTGTTCTTCTTCCTGTGCTGACTTTTAAGTAGCCTGCTATAATACATATATGTAAATACAGGATATAAAGCCAACTGGCTATCTGTCCTCCGAGCCTGATCTCAGTGGGCATCTGACCTCACATGGCATCAGACAGACGTCAGACTGACGTCAAGACATTATGCTGATGCCTGGTTGATGTCAGATGAGGTCAGATGCCTACTGGGATGTACTGGAGTAACTTAAAAGAACTAATGCAGTACATGCTTTATTAATGATATATATGTTTAATCAATCTCTTGTTAATTCAACAGAATAACAGTGAGCTACTTCGAAGCAAGTCACGTCTGTCTTGTGGACTACACCGACAACAAGATATTCAGTCTCCTGTCTGCTGTATTGGTTCTCCTTCTGCCTCTGATAGCATCAGTGGTGTCATTTGTTGGGATTGTCAGGATCCTATACAAGCATAACAAGCAGAAGAAGCAGCTCAAAGTGAGTATCAGTAATTATGAAGATTTACAAGATTGATTTTTGTTTTTCAGAAACCCCTAAATTTTGATATTCTTGAAGATATAACAAGTGCAGGTACTGCCTCCATATTCCCCATGCCCTACACATCTACCTATACCCACCAAAATCCCTATTTTACTAATGCCAAATATTTCCATGCATACATGTATTTGGCGACACCTAGTGTGGGTGGACTTTACTTTCCAAAATAACCACGGCTACAGGCCAAAAGCTCAGCAACCCAGATGACAAAGGGGATGGAAGTGGTTGTAATATTGATTTAAGGTAACATTTGACAAGTTTAGGGGACTCTTTGAATGTTGGGAAAGGATGAGCATTGTGCATGGTGTGGTGTTTGAGATATTTGATGGATACCATGAAATGGAGACTGAAACTAGATCCCACCATCACATAGCGTGAGTGATAAATAAATGGCAATTTGATAACAGAGAGTGAGGTGTACCAAATCAATTTCAAAATACCTGTTGACTGGAAATAGCACCCTACCCTATGGGGTAACACCGACTCAAGAAAATTTTATAAGGAGCAGTGAGGGAGAAATGTGGGGGAATTGGAGGAAAGAGGGAGGTTATGGTGGGAAACTGGGGCAAGCTGGAGCATGTAAGGGAAGCGGGGGAAGTAGGGGGAAATCAAGGGGCGAAATGGTGGGCAATTGATATCATTGGAAAAAGAATATGGATCGGGAAGTGTATACTGTCATGAGTCCTCAAAGAGTGATCAGGGAGGATGACTATAAGCAATTGTGAAGGACCTTGTTGGTATGCAAACCCCGAAATTTACTGTTACAGTGATTTATCTTTAAAAAACAGATATGTTATGATTATGGATCTATATTGAACTTCATTCTAAAAATATCTACCACTTAAATGATTTGTGCATTTTTTCAGGAAGGTCAACTCGAACAGTCCATGGACATGTCTCCTTTCATTATGCTCATCGTCATAACTTCATTTTACTTCATGATGTGGATTCCTTTCTTCACATTAAACCTCATATGGAAAATGATGACTGGGCACACATACAGTCCTATGGCTGAATTTGCCACATTTTGGCTCATCGGAGGGAATTCTGTCATTAATCCCTTCATATACTTAGCGACGATGAAGTCGTACCAACAAGAGTTGTTGAGGGTAACGCGAAAATTATGCGCCTTTCCTGCAAAGTTTTTCTGTGCAGAAAAAGACAAACATTCCTTTGAACATGGTGAAGGCAGCGATGGGACGCATACAACTTCAAGTGTGTGACAAAATTATGGCCTTCACATGATTAGAGCCAATATCAAAAGATTGCACTTCATTGCATTGTAGTGTGTTTTTTTGTTTCAAACTTTGCCAGCAAAGTGCCTTTCCAATTTATCGACAATTACTGACTGTGTCGCATAAATTTCGACCATTAACCATCCTGCTAGAAGACATATTTGTTAACCTCTGTTAGACATCGATTTGGAGGGTTCTAACATGCGTTTTTGTCAGTTAGAACCCAACAAAGAGGTATCTAAATGACTTAAAGCTGCTTCTTTTATATGTTTTAACTTATATTTTTTGCAAAATAAATAATGATCTGATTGTTTGTTGCTGTTGTTAACAGTGTTAATCCTCAGCAGGGTGCTAACATGCAAAATTGTCACTTTGACACGGTCGTTCCAATGGTATAAGTATCTTGGTGATGTCTAACTAATACAGCTTTGATGGCAAGGATCCCGGATACACATTGCGTGAACAACAAAATCAGTGACATTTTAATAAAAAACTATATTAGGGTGCATCATTTGCCCCCGACCTTTTCCAATTTTGATGTCTAGGTGATATGTTAGGAGGTTGGATGTCCTGAGCTTGCACACCAAATTTCAGGTTGATATTCCTATGGGAACAGCCACCTCCGTGGCATTACTTATTTCAATGATATTTCAATAAGAATAAACAGCAATATTTTGTAAAAATGTCATAACTCAAGAACCGATGGTCCGAAAGACTTGATATTAGGCTCAAAATATGCGGAATAAATGAGTTTATATTCATTACAATAACAACTTTGACCCTGGGACCAATAGTTTCAGAGCCAGGTTGGAAAAACTGACTTTTTATTGAATAAGTCCACTTTTGTGATGATGCAGAAGTCGGACTGAACAAGATATGTCACCACAATGAGCACTATGGAATACATGTAACCTCAGAGAAGGATCTGAGGTGGAAATAATGCAAGCAGGTCCATTGTGGACTTGGTAGGGTCCAAGTTTCCATAAATACCCATTTCTATCGGATTTCCCCGTAAAATTGTGTTTTTGTCAAATAACAGAAAAACGGTTAGAGATAGGGGAAAAGTTTCAATTGGAGTGAATATAAATATGGACATTCCGCACATTTTGAGCTCAATGCCAAGTCTCTAGGCCAAGTGGTTCCTGAGATAATGAGATTTTTTATGATTCTCCGATTTTATACAAACATGGGCCTGGAGGTGGCTGAAATTTTTTTCCATGTTTCTATTGTCCAGCCTCCAAACATATCACATAGACATCAAAATCTGAAAAGGTTAGGGGCAACTGATGCACCCTAAACTATATAGCTGATTGAAAGTGATTTTTTCTTGTTGCATAAATTTATTCCTTTAGGAAGCTTGATTCCCACATGTTTCTTATTCGATGTGATTATATAATATGAAATTTTATTGAATGTGAATTATTCAATTGTACAATTACAAAAGTTTATTTCGGCAATTGTTGAATTCTTTTGGTTGAAACAAAATGATATTGTTTGACATGTTTCATCTGTACATTAACATCTGATTCATCTTGTTATATATCATTTTTTCTCTGTCAGTAAAATGAAGTGTTGTTTTACTTTGCGTCATTTGAATATTTGCTTAGATTCCTTTAGTCATACATGTACCTTTATTAGAGGTCCTGTATAAAGCAATGAATTGGATCAATGGTTTTGGATTAGTGTATTTGATTCATTTTATTTGGATAAGTATATGATAAGTAGTGGAAAGTAAGAATGCAGAGAAGCATCAACAGTTCACAAGCTATCGTCATCACAATAAAATATGGACGTGACATAATTTACGGAATGGCTGGCTCACATAATAAAATGACGTTGGATATTTTGTGAAACCGGCCGGAATATCACCTCTTTTTGTTCAGTAGAAAAAACAATTTCTTGTCAGTTCAATAATAATGGAATTATTCAACATTAGTGTAACTTTTATGAGCAAGGGTATACTGTAACATCCTAACAGTAACTGAAAGGAACAAGTGTGAATAAGTTTGGAAGGTTTATTAGCCTTCCCCTGCCCTAACCTTACAGCTTGGTGGTCTAAGCCCAACTGACTAACTTGCATGAGGGTGGAGCTGGTCACTGCTGGGGCCACTGTGACCTTGGCCAAGGTCACACCCCAAGCAGACCCTAATCCAGCATCCACAGGCAGGACCATAACATCACCCCCTCCTTACAGAGCACGTGTCCCATGTGCTATCTTACTAGGGTGATAGGTGGTCCCCGTGCAATTAGCCCTTGACAAAAATAATATTTCTTTTCTTCATTAAATTAACTTAAATCTGATATACTAACAATAAATCAACTGGTATCAGGCAGGGGTCAGGCAAGAAAAATTCAAAATACAAAAATTTAACAGATCAATAATTCTCCAATTATGTCCTTCGGATAGTTTTCACCGTCATCCAAGTATTGTCACTTATTCAGGTTTATTATACCCATAGAGTTCATATTCTGCTTTCATTATTTGATCCAGGTATTGTCATATATTCAGATCCACTGATCCAAGTAGTCATCAAGTTATTGTCAAATCAGATCGAGATATTGTCACTTAAAGTTCAAGAAATAAGATCCCTTATTATCGTCAGGCCCTTTGATCATCGTCCTTGGATCTCCTGCAGCCCCTGAAGTCCGCCAGGGTCCAGTTTACAGCAAATCTGTCACACCAGCCTCAGCACCAACATCATCTCACTCTGCTCAGCCATGCTGCAAAAGAATGACACCTAAACATAGGCAATTCCCAACCCACAACATTGACCAGTCAACCAGAGAGCAACCAAAGAATAATAATTATTTATTATATCTTTATTCCCGATTTTTCAATCGAAACTGATTTGGCACCTAGTTGTGACCAGCACATCTAGGGGACATCTCCAGCAAAGAATGATCAGCTCTCTGCTTCACGTAGTGGTCCATCAAAAGCTTTACAATGAAGGATGTCCACCTTTCATAAACTTTAACTCTAGGACCTGTGCCCCAAAGATTTTATAACCAAATCTTCTAATCACAAAATGATTAACAATGGCACCTACGTTTTCCAAATCAGCAACCCTCTCTGGTAGTCACCATGCACACTGTTTTCATACATCCAGGAGTAAATTCCCAAGGACACCAGCACATTCCAAAACACAGGAAAGTCAAATAGTCCTCTAAACTCCAAAGTGACAGCAGTGTTCACTCAGGTCAATTTCTTGTCCTGCAACATGACTTTTGCTCGTGATCATCTCCTTCATCAGGAAATTAATCACTCCATTCAGGATACCAGGAGATGATGGGTAACTGGGCAGCATCAACAAATCTGCCCATCACTTTCACATATGACAGATCACTGCCTTCAAGATTGGGCAATGTTAACAACAGCTAAACATTAACTGTAAACTTCCCAGGCCATGTAAACACAAAGTCAAAAGTGAGAATTTTCAAACATTCAGCAATTCCAATTTCTGTAACTGTACCACAGAATCTCTATTTGACAATACTGATATCTTATGATACTTCAAATATCCAACCAAACCTGTTTTTTTTTAAAGTCATATAACCAAACTCTACCTATCTAAAGCACCGAAGATAGAATTTCAGAGTTTCTACTCTATAATTTCTGGTTAGAATGTATTCTTTAATCATGAAATTCAAATCTATAATCCAAATCTATAGAGTATACCCAAAATCTAAATCTTATAAACCTCTAATTAGCAAACTGGACTAATTAGCAACACTGAACCATCTAATAAACATGATAGAGATTAACATAAACAAGACACACTTTCCAGCATCTTATCAGATAAACTGATTCCCCAGTGTATCTTCCAACACAGTACACACTCCAGTGCTTTACCATTAGCTACCTGGAGTTTTAAAACACAAACAAACTAGAGTCTACATAGAGCTAAACAAAAACATAAACAAAAAACATTTTTTATCTCTATTTCTCTCTCTCTTTGCATCCAGAAATTTGCTTCTGTATGCCTCCACAGCTCTCTCTGAACAAAACACCTTTTCAGGCGTTTCACAAGATCAGTCCAAGTATTCACATAGGGAACTGCAAGAATTTTCATTCTGGCACTCCCAGAAATGCTCTTCCAGAGATGGAAACAACGCTCATCCTCATCCCACTTATTAAATTCTGCAAGTCTACAAAATTCTTCCAAATAATCATGGAATGTCAGCTTTTGACCATCAAATTTTGGAGGCGACACCTCTCTTCGCCTTCTCCTCTTTGGGCCCCTGTGATCATAGTGTGCCTTAGCAGGTGCAGGGGGGCTCAGGGCAGCCTCCCTGGGGCTCCCTCCACGCGCCCTCCTTGTTACAGCAGCCACTACATGTGATCTGTCCTTCTCAGGACTGACACTCACATGGCCTCTAGAGTGGTCAGAATCAGAGCTGTCATATTCAGATTCATGAAAATAATCTGCAACTTGCTATTGTTGAATTCTGGTTCTTTTGTGTGAACCTCTGGCCCTTTTGTGAGTCCGATATGGCCTTCTTATGGACTTTGCAGTCCTCTTGGGGGTTTCAACACTTCTCAGTGCCCTCCTTTTACTAACCACCTTTCTTTGGGCTTTTTGCCCTTTCTTGTGCAGCACAGGAGACTAATGTTGAATGTTAGCCTCTGGAGTCAGTTCTTCTTGTTCAGAAGAATGGAGTCTAACAGATTGCTCATCTGTTTCAGGGCATTCAACATTTCCATGATATTCAGCATTTTCAGGAGATTGCTCTTCTGAATTCTCCAGTGGATGCTCTGGAGTGTCTTCAAGGTTTTCCCCATCATTAACTGACTGAGGGGTTGAAGTTGTAGGCCTATAACTGTCATTTTCATGACCAGGGTCCCTTCTCCAGGGCCTAGGCCTAAGACAAGGCATTTTACTAGGTTAGGATATGCTCCTTGACCTATGCCTTTGTCCTACAGGGAGAGTTCCCGCTCTTTTTGTCATCCAAGCTTGGGCCCTTTGTCCTGCAGGCAGGTTTCCCGCCTTTTTCTGACTGACCCGCTTGGGTTAGCTTGGGGCCTGAGCTGCAGTTCAGCTGCTCATCTTCCCAAAAATTCACACAGTACACTAATGCATGTACATTGTACAATGTAAATGTTCTTGCTCAGAACAAATACAAAGTGTTCTTACTCAGAACAAAAGGAAACAATTCAGACGAAATGTTCTTGCTCAGAACAAAACACCAAATTTCCAAAGAAATGTTCTTACTCAGAACATAAGGTTAAAATTCACAGGAAATGTTCTTGCCAGAACAAAAAGCTATATATTCAAACTCAACCAAATTAAACACACTTATCTGAGGGTAGATTCATTATCCAAGTTCAAAATTTAAAATCCAAAAGATAAAACAAAAAAGTGAAAAATCCAACATGTGATGTCATGTTAAGTTTAAACTAGGTTCCAGTCTTCAGAAAGACTTTCCTGGTCCCCATCGGGCGCCAATTTTGTAACATCCTAACAGTAACTGAAAGGAACAAGTGTGAATAAGTTTGGAAGGTTTATTAGCCTTCCCCTGCCCTAACCTTACAGCTTGGTGGTCTAAGCCCAACTGACTAACTTGCATGAGGGTGGAGCTGGTCACTGCTGGGGCCACTGTGACCTTGGCCAAGGTCACACCCCAAGCAGACCCTAATCCAGCATCCACAGGCAGGACCATAACAATACTGTATGGAGTGACCATTTAATGGCCACAAAGGAAGCAAAGTATAAAACAGTTTCATGTTTGAAATGGTTCTCCTGGAGGGAAAATACAATTATATGGTGACATCACAAGTCTGATCTTTACATTAATAATGCATTATATATCACAACATTCTAAAAACAGTAATCCCATAGTTCAACTGGGGTATCATTCGTACTTCCATAGTTCTATTTAATTCCAGGCACTTCAGGAACCATCGCGACTCACAACCCAATATCGTTCACGGTAAAAACAGAAGTTATATATCCCAAAAATTGTTGTAAAAGGATTAGATGTCGACTAGCATGTGACTCTTGTCGAACACAGTGTTCACTTCATTATTAGATTCATCCTCCATGAAAGCAGGGTTGTGGAACCTTAGGGAGGGAGTTCCATTTTCACCAATGAATTGCCCCTCCGACTCATCATCACAGCTGAAACAAAAAGACAAAATGATTTTAAAACATTAAGTCAATGCATTAGTCAAAAAATAAGTTTGTATGGTATGGTTAACATAATAAGAAATATGCACCAGTGGCAGACCCCCCCCCCCCATGACCACTGCTCAAGACGAAAATAACATTTTATAGAAAGTATTGAGCAACCAAGGTCCGCGAAAACCAAAACGACGCCAACACAGGCACATGAGTGCCAAAAAGACACCCTCTGGATCCGCCACTGTATGTAGGGGAACGAGGGGCAAAACGGGCCGCCTAATTTCGAAGGCTCGCTGCATGAAGGTGGTATATCATGCGAATGCCAAATAAGGTCTGATCCATGAAGAAGTACCAATACCACTTGCTTAAACACAGAAAAGTGCTTTTAATAGTTCCAATTCAAATTTTTCCCTATTTTCAAAAATGCCACTTTATGCTTGGGGCAAAATGGAATTTCATAAGGGGCAAAATGGGAAGAAATAAAACTGCAAAAGTTCTGCAATAAATCAGCTGTTTTGATAATAGCCCAAGTAAAAAGCATGTTGACAAACAAAAATGCATTAATTCATGTCATTACAATGTGAAAATATTGCAGAATACTAAGAGTAAACATAGCAATAAATCATGAAATCAACATCTCAATACAGGATGCAATTATAGCTGGGGAGTGATGCTAGTAATTCTACATTCTATGTAGTTATTTGAGAAATTATTTAACCATAAACATTAGGTTACAAAAGAAACAAAATTAGTTAAATTTTGTGGAAATGTGACATTTTTATGAATATTCACATAACTCTGATTTCTGAGTTTTCTTAATAATTTAACAATTTAAACTGGTACTGGATTTGACTATGCTTTTTGAAAGGTAGTTACATTCGTTTCAGTTTCAACAATACAGGGTTTTACCACTAAGCCTAAATCCTCAAGGCATTACTGATGACATGGATTAGATCCACAAATCTCTAGTGATTTTTAAATATTTTGCCTGTTATATGGCAAGAAAGTGTATCAAATGTCTCAAATGTCTTGGTTGAATTGACCCAATATCAAGCTTTAACCTTTTCTAGCCTGGGATTGCTTTTTTGTGCTTCCCATTTTGCCCCCCCTGGAGGACTCCGTCTTGCCCCAACCATGCAGGGTAGATTAATAATGACCTACTTACAAATGACTAAGCACCAGACTACATTTTTTTGCTTAATAAGCAAGCTTAGTAGTCCTCCTATAACACTGACTATGAATTATTCGGCTAGGAACGTCATTGGAGGTACTACACCATTTCCAAAAATTATGATTTTTTTAAGAAAGTCAATCAAAAACTTCAAATTAACATAACTGCATACCTGTAACATTCTCATCAACGAAACTCTCAGGAAAAGTTGGTCATGTATCCTATTTTATTTTCCAACCAAAAAATTAGAAGACAGGTCAAAACGTTCCGAGAAAACTTAAAAAACCATTTTGCCCCGCCGGTCCGTTTTGCCCCTCGTTCCCCTACATTGTACACTGTAGTGTTGGTCACTTCTTATATATCAGATTCGGTTCTGTTTTCCATTATTTCCAACCCCAGGTCTGGTACATGTATATCAATGAGACCATCAAAAGGCACAACTAGACCATAGCAGCGACATCTGTACCAAATTTCATCCATGCACATGCAATAGTGACTGAGTCCTGGCCCAGAAACAAATACATTTTTTTTTTCAAAAGGTATGGAATATCTATCCAGCAGACCATCAAAAGGCACAATTAGAACACACAGGCTATATGTGTACCAAATTTCATCCATGTAAATTCAATAGAGGCCGAGTTCTGGACCAGAAACGATCTATCTGCGCACTGACCACCCACCCACCCGCCCGGCGGACGGACAATATTTTACCCAAGTGATAACAATACCCTCTTCGAACTTTGTTCGCTGAAGGTAAAAAGCTTGTTCTAGAAGCTGCATGGTCTTACCCTCGGTCTGACATTTTGGTAACATATATACTATCTAGCAAATTTTCTCTAGTACCAGTGCGGACAATAATAAACGATTAGAACAAAGACCTGTTTAGATTCTCATGAACTTTCAAAAAATCTCAGTAGTTATCAATCCTGAACATAAGTGTGCGATAAACTGGCAATATCTGTATTGAAGTGCTAATTATCCATAGAGTTTCACAATTTAAGCTGTCAATGTTTGCTCAGTTTAATGTGTCACTAAAACAGTAATAAAACTACATTTTAACAACTTCCTGGTGAGGGACATTCATAATATACAAAGCAAACAAAATTTAATGTAGGTCATTCTTGGAATGAAAACTTTTTGTTTTGCACTTTTCAATGAGATTTTTGTGTTCATTTTTGAAGAATGGGTGATTGGGCTTTGCATCCTGCATTTATGCACTTTGTAGGGCAATTGGGACTGGGTAGGAAATAGTGATGAGGCAAAGGACAACTGAAACTGCAGTCCAGATCATCTGTCCAAAGCTTAGAGCTCTTTGCAGATTGGCAGTTCACTTGAAGAATACATTTTCTTCTTTTCAACTTGCAAACTGGCTTTGCTACGTCATTGACAGTTTTCTGTTAGTCTCCTAATCTTCTTATTTGATTAAGTACCTTATCTCATTTAACTACTTCGTTTATTGACATCAATGCTTACATATATGATATGCACTGAATCAACTGTATGACCAACATTAACTTACACAAACAAAACATTTTAAGCCTTACAACATCACAAGAGCAATTTAAAAGTTAATTTTGAAAGTGTTCGGACTTCCAATCTACAAAAAGCTATAACTGAAGTACACCTTTTAACTCTCACAGGGAGGTCCCAACTAGTGCATGAATGAAGGACGTAAAGCCAAATTCATCAGCGGCATGCCCATAGGCATATGGCGTAGGGTGGTCCAAAAATACTTTCTTCTAAATTTTTCTTATTTGAATCTTGTGTTCTGATCTTTATAAATCTATATATATATATAGATTGAAGGTAATGTGCAAAAAATTCAGTAAAATGTATTAATATTTATAGAGAAAAAAAGCTGCTGAAGATTAACATAATTATGTGATTGCCCAACAGCAGACCCCAAAATCATCGGCTCCAATCTTGCAATAAAGGTCAATTATTTTGATTGAATAACGTTGTTTTTAGTATGTCCAGGACGCAATCCAGTCCTGGTGATCCTTTTGATTTGTGAAGTTTCATAGCAGGTCTGCATAGATTTTACGCAGGCCAATTTTCAAGCATTTTTTAATTTTTTTTCCTGGAATTTTTTGGGGGGGGGGGGGCAAGGGACATTTGCCCAAATTTCACTATCCAAATTTTATATAATAATAAATTTGGAAACCACCGTTTTTGGATAATATTTATTTTGTCATCTGCCCGGATTTTTAGCCCTCTTGTCGAATTGGGGCCTTTCCTCAAGGTTTTGGCGGAAGGAGCAGCTGCCCCTGCCCCCCCCCCCCTCTTCGATGCGCCAGATATATATCATATCCAAGTTAATTGATGGATGGATGGATTAACGTCCTGTATTAATCCACTTGGTAGGCTAATTAGGACAGAAGGAGGACACGGTAATAAGACTAAGGATGATTGAAACTGCCGTCCAACATAGGCCAAGGCGACCCAGCAAGAGCTGGATTCGAACCCTGGAGTCCTGGACCAAGCAAATGGCAGTCCAGCACAATACCGCTACCCTCCCCCCTCAAAGTTGCACAAGAAGTTCCGAACTTACTAAAAGTTGCACAAGAAGTTTCCAACTTACTATGAGTCTGCTCTCAACCTGTCAAAAGGATCCTTTCTCCTTTCGGTGATCCAGTAAACCAGCCCAGCTGAAAGGGATACCCCTGCTACACACCCTCCTGTTATAAAAGCGATTTCCAACTTCGTCAATGTGGGTGTGTCTGTAGTTGTTTCATTGGAATCTGTATCATTACCATTCAGATCAATAGTGCTATACTCAACAATGTAAATCTGGAATTAAAATCATCAGCCACAGGTTAGAAACCACTTATAAAAGCCACACACTGCATTGCAATTAAATAAATGAGTATCCTGTACAGTCAAATCTAAGATAAAAATAATAAGTATTTACTGATATTCCTGATGAGCCACATCATTCATTCTCAGCAGTCAAATATGACCATGCAGTGAAACCGAACCTTGGGTCTAAAAATTACAGGGAAAGCATGTCCACCACTCAACCCATGAGATTCATGAAATTATGCACAGGAACAAGCCTAGTTGAGTTTTTCTCACATGTCTCTAGTTTATTCCAAGGTTTCACACTTTGACTGAATCTGCTAACTTCTTCTGGACAGAAAGTAGGTCACTTCTGATTTCAGCCAATCAAAGAAGTTCTTACAGATGCAAACTTCATCTGGAATCTGGATAGAAAGTGGGTCACTTTTGATTTCAGCCAATCACAAAAGTTCTTACAAATGCAAACTTCATCTGGACTAAAAGAAGGTCACTTCTGATTTAAGCCAGTCACAGAAGTTCTTACAAATGCAAACTTCTTCTGGACAGAAAGTAGGTCACTTCTGATTTCAGCCAATCATAGAAGTTCTTACAAATGCAAACTTCATCTGGACAGAAAGTAGGTCACTTCTGATTTCAGCCAATCAAATAAGTTCTTACAAATGCAAACTTCATCTGGACAGAAAGTAGGTCACTTCTGATTTCAGCCAATCATAGAAGTTCCTACAAATGCAAACTTCATCTGGACAGAAAGTAGGTCACTTCTGATTTCAGCCAGTCACAGAAGTTCCTACAAATGCAAACTTCATCTGGACAGAATGTAGGTCACTTCTGATTTCAGCCAATCACAAAAGTTCTTACAAATGCAAACTTAATCTTGACAGAAAGTAGGTCAATTCTGATTTCAGCCGATCAGAGATGTTCTTACAAGTGCAAACTTCATCTGAATAGAAAGTAGGTCACTTCTGATTTCAGCAGTCAGAGATGTTCTTACAAATGCAAACTTCATCTGGACAGAAAGTAGGTCACTTCTGATTTCAGCCAATCAGAGAAGTTCTTACAAATGCAAACTTCATCTGGACAGAAAGTAGGTCACTTCTGATTTCAGCCAATCAGAGATGTTCTTACAAATGCAAACTTAATCTGGACAGAAAGTAGGTCACTTCTGATTTAAGCCAATCAGAGAAGTTCCTACAAATGCAAACTTAATCTGGACAGAAAGTAGGTCACTTCTGATTTAAGCCAATCAGAGAAGTTCTAAGAAATGCAAACTTAATCTGGACAGAAAGTAGGTCACTTCTGATTTAAGCCAATCATAGAAGTTCTTACAAAAGCAAAGTTAATCTGGCCGGAAAGTAGGTCACTTCTGATTTCAGCCAATCAGAGATGTTCTTACAAATGCAAACTTCATCTGGACAGAAAGTAGGTCACTTCTGATTTCAGCCAGTTACAGAAGTTCTTACAACTGCAAACTTCTTCTGGACAGAAAGTAGGTCACTTCTGATTTCAGCCAATCAAAGAAGTTCTTACAAATGCAAGAACTTCTGATTGGCTAAATCCAACAGTGACCTATTTTCCATCCAGATGAAGTTACCAAGCTCAGTCGAAACATGGTACCTTTGAATATACTAAGAGACAAGTAAAGACAAAGCTCTATTCAGCTTGAGCCTGTGCGTTATGTGTGTCATGACATAATGGAATTTTTAATTGAGATTTAAGAGCAAACCAGCAATTTTGGGCATATGGACAAACTTGATTCTGTGCATCTAAGAACAGTAGAAGAAAGTGGAATGTTCTGTAGAGGCACCCGTTTCCTGTCTTGCCTGATATCAGTCTTTAAGAATGTGGTCAATCAGAGACTTGCATCATCAAGTGTAAAAATGTGGTTTCCAATTTTTCCGCGAAGTGGTGCTGAAGTCACTATTTTCTCGGACTGACTTTAAACTATGCCTCAGAGGCTTTACTACGAATCCTGAATTATTTTCAGGTGGCTTAATTGAGGATGGTTTGACACAAATTGACAGTGCATCTTTTAGTCAATTTACAGTTTTGTTATAGTTTGCTTCTGAGCAAAAAAGATGTGTTAAGCCACATCAGTCATTTTACAAACCAACTGTTCCATTTAAATGCAACTTACCTGAATTCCCTGAAATGCATTGTGATTTTCTATTTTTGAGTTGCACTCATCAATGACATCTTCCAGTATGTGGCGTCGAAAAATGTTTACATCTTCAGTACCATCTACCGAGACATAAAAGGAGTATTCCACATTGCTGTCATGAATTACCAGTGGCTCTAAAGTTTTTATGTTCTCAGGACTGAAACAAATTATGTGAAAATTTCACAATTTCATTATTCATGTGGGGTAAAACGTTCTTTCACAAATTCATATGAGCGAAAGCTCATTTATGTTAACAAGCAACTATTGTTTGTGGACACTGAAACAGGAAGCAACCAGGATCAAATATCGACGTTAGCCACTGGGACGTTTCACGCAGGGTCGTTTCACTGCCGGCAGTAGTGGGTTGTTTCACCTCTCCATTTCGCTACATTGTTCGTACGCAGACTCCAAAATTCAGGTCCGCAGCATACACACTTAACGCAAAAGGTTCTTGATGGTATATATGAAGAACCCACAGCCGAAAAAAGGTTGTAAATTTTGTTAAGGTTTCAACTGAATTGAAAAGGTTCAATACTGGTTGGAAGGCTTCTACGATGGAAGCTTGTGTTCGCAACTTGAGAGAAAGGGGTTCCACTATGGGAGTTCAGTGCAGCTGGATTATCTAAGGGTTGTTGTTGTTTGCTGTTGGAAACTTTTAAAAAGTTGAATTATGGACCTTTTAGCGTTTCTTATCTATACCAGCTTATTGAAACCTTAAAGGTTCCATATAAAAACAAATCCATGTGTAAGTAAATTTAGAAGGACATCTTAAATTTGTGATTGCATTTTGGGTCTTTTTTTCACTAACCTGCAAATGTAATTTTGACCTACTACTTCTGGACATCTCCCTGCTTTGCAGTACGATGAGAGACAATCGGCATAAACTTCTCGAAATGACACTAAAACATCAGCATCAAAATGTTCATCCTGAAATCACAACATGTATATACATGTATTTTTATGACTATGCTATTCACTGTGCACTAACGAAGGGGGTACCCTCGCCATCAGGGCAGCCATTACAACACTCGATTCAAATTAATTTTCTGTCATCCTGAGGTTATTTCATCAAATCCAAAGCCTATACTTACTAAGCATGTAGTTCTAATGTTAAACTAGCCATTGGCCTTGTATTCCAGATGTTATTGTTCACGGAATTATGAGATTTTACATTTGAAAAACATCGTAAGGGCGAGGGTAACCACAAAATCGTATCGAGGGTACCACCATTTCCAATAATTGTCATGGTGAGGGTACCACCTGAAATAACTGAAACAGTTATGGAGTTTTCTTTGTTTGCTGTTGTTACAAAAGCTTGAAAAGCAACGGTGAAGTCAGATTTATGTGATCTCTGTATCTAAGTATCTATGTATCTCTGCATGTATGTATGTATGTACCCCCCTTGGACACTAAATGGTCTCCCAGAAACATTTCAAATTCACCGTAGCATACCTGCATGGTGAAAACGGAATTTGGCTCTTTAATTTATCAGCTTACCAGTCAAGCTTCTATGACTTTACTTTCATTACAGCAGAAGGATAGATTCAAGCACACCTTGAGTGTAGAGGGCCAGAGATCATCATATTTTCAAGATATTTTACTGGATAATAGCCCAACCGATCTTGTAATTGGCTGTAAAAATTATACCTATGTTAAGCTTAGGTATATCTACACAGCATTCTCAAACCTCAATCATTATGCAAGCAAAATTGTCTCCTATATGAATAGCACTGTAAAATCAAATGGAAAAAGAAGTTACTTTCTAATAGTCTCTGTAACAGGTTGTTATTTTTGTGTGAGTGTAAGTCACCATGTGATCACATGGTTTGAAGAAGTCCACAGAATTCTACAGTGGTCCCTGCGCTAGAAGACTGCCTTTCTGCAGTCATGAAGTGGTCTCTCGTGGGGTGTGGTCTCTTGAGAGGGTGTAGTAGTAAACTATGGATCTATCTATCTATCTATCTATATGTCTGTCTATCTATCTATCTATCTATCTATCTATGTATCTATCCATCTATCCATCTATCTATATATATCAAATTTGCATTGTAAAAGGCTTTTTCATACACAGGCTGACTTGAAATGAATTGGAAATGTTTTGTGTTCTGATTGGGCATGATAATGCCTAAGGCTAGTGATATGTTCTGCATGTCCTATGTTTAGTGAATGTTGCACACAATAATGCTTGTCAGATATGTAGAGTTGAGAGGTTAACAATGGTATAAGGAATGGTGGACCTTCTATGTCGGCCTACAAAGTAACTTGTTTTTATCTGTGGTTGACAACTGGTTGCCAGAGTCAAGTGCATTTCTTCAGTGCTCCCTATTTGTTTTTATTTGTAGTTACATGCCAAAATGTGTTAAATCCACATTGTACTAACCTCCACATTGGGGCACAAATGATTGGCCTATTATAGTGCTGCTGTATTGTCATGATGAGTTAATTGATAAGCTGATGCTTCCTAGACTGAAGTGATGGAAATGGAAAATTTGCGTCGGGGGAGTTAAATGGTGCGGCAGCATCGGACCATTTCAAATTTTTGAAAGGGAAAAAAATTCCTTACACAAGAGTGAAATTTTAGTACCTGAAGAATTGAAATGGTTAACAGGAAATTGTATTTTCGCCACTGATCATGGGGGGGGGGGAGCTGTAGCAGGGAAGAGCTCCCCCTGTTTTCTGATCAAGGGAGCTCAGCACCCCCAAGCTCCAACTCATTTCCATCACTGCAAGACTGTTTGCTCAGATTGTCTCAGATTGCTTTACCCTCGCAAGTTTCATTTTGGTGGTTACCCTCGCCAACCGGAAGTGACCCTCGCCCAAATCTTGCAGTACCCTCGCCACTTCCGGGTTGGTACCCTCGCCAAAATGCTGGTACCCTCGCCAAAAAAGTGTTGGTACCCTCGCCAAAAAGTGTTGGTACCCTCGCCAAATTGCTGGTACCCTCGCCCTACCATTTTTCATTTTTTGTGGTACCCTCGCCTCGAGTGATTTCTCATTTCATTAATATCTTACTTCATCTTGCATGTTTGAATCTGATGCTTTGCAGTTATCAATTCCACAAATCATTTAACCTATCTTCCCAATTTGAAGACCTCACTCCCTATAAATTTCTTGCAATTTCACTTTGAAATCACAAATCAGTAGTTGTAATGGCTACCCTGATGGCGAGGGTACCCCCCTCGTTAGTGCACAGTGCTATTGAAAAATATATAAGAAATATGTTTTAGTGCTATCACCTGCAGTGTTCAGGAAGACAAAAACTATTTGCTTAGTACTACATTGAGTTCCAAATTATTGGGCAACTCATATTTTTTACGGGGCATGGTGCTGCTACCCTGGTAATTTTGTAATATTCCATTGGTGCTATGAGGAGTTATGTCGTAAAGTGACCAAATACCAGGTTTTTGATGTCCCAAATTATTAAGCAACCAAAACATCAATCAAAAATTTTAAATTCTTTCTAAATTTATAGGTTTGAGGAAGATGTTTAATTAGACCTTTACAGAACATTAATTCTGCTTTGGATGTCCCCTCAGATGAACAGTCTATATTAGCAATCAAACTCCAAAAATTAAATTTTCTCCTACTTTTTCTTCAAAACATTATTCCATATTTATAATCAACCGTGCAGGCTAGATAGATCAAAACATGCAGTAAACTCACCCGAAGAGCCTCTTTTTCAAAATTCAAATCACAAACGTAGTCAGCTTCAGGCGGATTTCCTGAAACAGTATGTTCAGTTTCTGTCAGGGAGATGAAATAGTAATTATAGTATGCATATATACTTATAGAATGGGACAATACTTGAGAAACTATTGTTTGTCCAAGATCTTATCTGTTCTTGTAATATCAAGCTGACTGATAACTACTTTCCATCCTTTTTACCTTCAGCAAACAAAGTTCGAAGAAGGTATTGTAATCATTTGGGTAAAATGTTGTCCATCCGCCAGGCTCACTCGAGCGGCGTGAGGACAGATTGTTTCCGGGAGAGAACTCGGCCTTTATTGTAATACATGGATGAAATTGGGCACACATGTAGCCTGCATGGTCCGGTTGTGCCTTTTGATGTCTCATTGATGGAATTTCCATACTTTTGAAAAAATGAGAAAAAAAATATATATTTTTTTTTTTTTGGACTAAGACTCGGTCACTATTGCATATACATGGGTAAAGTATGGAACACATATGGCCTACAATGTATATGGTCTTGTTGTGCCTTTTGAAAGGTCTGATGGATAAATATTCTATTTTCTTTGAAATATTGAAAAATAAATAAAAAATCATTCTTTTGTTTCTTGGCCAAGGCTCGGTCAATATTGCAGTTACATGGATAAAGTTTAGTACAAACATGGCTTATATGGTCTAGTTGTGCCTTTCCATCGTCTGTCTGATGTATATTCTATACTTTTTGTAACATTGAGAAAATATGTGAACTTTTGTTTTTTCATAAGAGCCAAAACTTTGCCACTATAGGCTATTGAATATAAAGCAATGGAATTTTATACACATATCACCTAAACAGTGTAGCGGTGCCTTTTGATATGTATTTAACACTTTTTGAACTATTGAACAAATGTGAGAAAAACATAAATATATATAATTTTTGGTTTCCAACCGACAGATTATAACCTATACTTTGTACATGCATGAAACTGCACCATAATATGTGTAAATTAGTCTAGTAAGGCCTTTCCCTGGTTTTATAAACCTTGCACTAAATGCAGGTAATGCAGTTATTAGTATCTGCATATATAAAGCTTATAATATGAAGCTGTATCCAGTCATTATGGCGTATGCATGTGCTTCAACGATCTTCACCAAAATGTAATAAGTTCTTTGTTGAGGTAATTGGAATAATCCTGCTGAGTTTCATTAAGGGACCGTTCAGAATTTATGACTGGGGGGGGGGTGGGAGTTTTGGCCGAGGGGGTACTAACTTTTCACATGTGTTTCAAGGGGGGGTATTAATTTTTGACAACACTTCGAAGGGGGGGCAAGAAATTTTAACAAAGAAAAAATGTTATAAAACACGCGTAAACTGACTTTATCTCGAATTTTTTAAGTGCAAAAGTCCGCGAAATGACGCGAATCTGTATGCGTGACCTTGTATAACAGTATATATGTGTGTATTGCTTTGCATGTCGAGGGGGGGGTACTAAAAATACGCATGAAACCTAAGGGTGGGGTACTAAAAATCCGCATGAAACTCAAGGGGGGGGTATCAATTTTTAACGGGAAGTTCCAGCAAAACTCCCACCCCCCCCCCAGTCATAAATTCTGAACGGTCCCTAATTGGAAAGTACCCAACGGTCTTTCATTAATCTTGATGACAGACGACTGGACAAACATACTGACAGAATGCATAAATTCAGTAATTACCTGATAATGTTCCAAATGAAGAAAGTAGCAAGAATATTATTAAAACTTTAGTTGCCATGGTGGTGATCCAGATTGTGATTACATGGATATGATTAGTTGACTTCTCTACTGACTGTCTAGTTACTCCTCTTTGTTGTCCCATGTCTTATCTTAACATGCTTAGGGGGCCACCATTTGATCTTTAGGGGGGGGCTAGAAGTTTTTTTTTAAATAAATAATTTGTTGTTCAGTTTTGGCGAAATGAATAATAATAAATAGTCTTGAAATAAATAATTTCCGGAGGGGGTATTTAATAAGGCTTTGCTTGATTTGGGAATGAATATTCAAGGACTTTGCGCTTGAAATAATTATGGCCACCGTAACTGTGAAATAAATAATTTCCCACCGAGGAAAACTCCAAGCCCCCCTGATCATTAAATGGTCACCCCCTTAACAATTGTTTACATTCACAAACAGGTAGGTGGGCTACATTGCTGCTTAATGTTAAGATAACAGAATATAATAAAATCTAGCATTACATCATCAAGATAAATTTTATGGCTATATATGGCTCAATAATTATTTAACTCAAATTCTAAAGCCATGATAAAGGTTTAGTAAACTATGTAGGCCTACAAATAAACTCTTCACTGTTAAAGCCTGAAAATTTGATGTGCAAAAAGAGTGAACTAGCTGCACCACTGTGAAAATGACACTTCATATGTCATCATGTTGAAGATTTGTCATGATCACTGGTCATTTGATTTAAGGACACAAATGCCCCTTGTTGGTGACAGGCAAATGAAAGGACTCTGCATAAGAATTTTTACTCAAAAATCAGTTGTGACAAAATCAAATGGCCTTCTCTTGATTATGACTAATCAAACAAACTCCATATTTCCCATAATGAATATAAAGAAGATGACACCTCATCTGCTTTCATGAGTCACGAAGTGCCATACATATTCTGATATTCACAGTGCAACAATCCGCTCTTTTTACATAACAAATTTGTAATAAGATAATAATCTGCTCTTCGTGAAATGGCGTCCTACACAGTTTTCAAAATTAAGTTTCAGCTCGGCCCTGTGATGTGACATTTTTTAGACTAATGACTAATCTTGCACGCTTTGACACCTCTGTCTGCCAGTCACAAACCAGTATTTCACTACGTTAAATCCCACATGCTTTGCTGTCCACTTATCGTGTCATGTTGACCTGTTCAGTGGCGTATTTAGGGGGGGGGCCATGGTGCCATGGCCCCCCCCCTCAGGCCCAAAATTAACATGGAAGAGATAGGAAACGCCGCGGAGCGCCCCGTATTCACCCCATGTAATGGCCCCCCCTTAGGCCATTTCTAGATACGCCCCTGGACCTGTTTGAGTGTTTGTCTCATGGCATAAGCTGGTTATTCACCATGCATGGGATCGATAATATGTGTTTATCACACATATTTATATAACACTTGTTAGCGAAACTTTTGAAGTTTTTCTATGCCCTTGGATTGAGAATAAACTAATTTCCAACAGTTTCAATAAGAATGTGTATCTTTAAACCTTCCCAGCCACCCAACTAGAGGCCCGCGCTGCTGACTTCCAGCAACTAAATAAGAAAATGTGATTAAAATTTCTGCAATACCTTCTCTGCACAAGGTTTGCTGATGGTAAAAACAATTGTGCCATTTATAGTTCTGAGCCAGTATATATTTAAAAGACCTGCCTTGTGACGTACAAACAATCCAGTTCAATACATAAATTCAGCTGTTTGTTCACAACAGGCCCTATTCAGTGCACTGAAATGAACTCTCAATTGGCCATTGAGTCATTTGTGACCTCATTGATACTATGACTCAGTAGGCCTGTGACTTGTTTTGACAGCATTCTAAGTACAGGACATGACCTCACAAATTGCTTATGATTCATAGAGAATAACACGGTGTGGATGGGGATATGACCTCATACGGAACATATCAGTGCAATTCTGCATACACTTTTCATACATTGGCTGTAAATATGCCAGATAGTTGCAGAATTTTACGAGTACATTTATTCAATGACCTTTCGATAAAAAACATCATGTCTTCAGAATGCTCAATAATACACCGGAAAAAAATATTGCTATTGCTTAAATGTCATTGGTCTGCACACTATACAGCAAGCTACAGCAATATGCAAAAAATCTCTTTACAGTCCCATTAAAACGTCAGTTGTTCCAGGCTACATTGGCATAACACAAACAGAAAGAGGACCTTGGTGAAACCTTCAGATTCAGAGGTATTATGGCATATCTTGCTGTGCCATGTCCGGTGAGTCTTGTTAATTAAATTTATCTAATTTATCATTTTTATTGAGTTATATAATTTTTGTCGTTATCGGTCAAAATTTAAAAACCTTTAAATTTCAACTGAAAAAATTTTGAAAATTTTTCAGTCTGGAAATGCCTTTTTAAGTTGGCATTGGGTAGGTCTAACAATCAGCTATCACTGCACTTTCATGTCCAAGGGTCCCAGTGCTCTGCTGATCGGTGCTGAGGTGATAAATACAGCTGTATAATGTTTTTTGACTGTCATAAGAATAAAACTTATAACTAAAGAATCCTGATCACTTAGGGTTAAACAATCTATTACCAATGATTAGGCAAGTGGCTTGCACGTTTAGGTCAAGTTCCAGGTCTCTAGAGCCAATTATTTTTGAGATGCTGCATTTTAGTCAATTAAAATACCAAATACCAAATATTTGTGTCACTAAGGACCCCTCTCGGACATTGAGGTAGATCTAATGTTGGTCTAACGAAGCATTAAACCTCCACTCCACATCGGACCCAACGTTCAGAAACTACGTAATTTGTCGACACATTTCTCAGACGTTAATACGTACTTTTAGACATTGATACGAGTGATACAAGCCGTATCTGTCCCTACGAAGTATTTTTACGTTGAACTGACTGCCTTCGACCGTCTTCCCGCCTTCTAGGATCCAGCGTCTCGACGCACCTTCCCCCCCTCGCGCATGCGCACTCGCGTACCAGAAGCCGCAATGGCGGGCTGACTAGATTGTGTGAAATCTCGGATGGTGTTTTGCTTATCACGAAGGATTTAACGCATTGACAAGCCTCATAATGTGGTTTGCTTCCTAGATTAACTACTTGGCTACCAGTTGAGCATGTTTTGGACGGTCGGAAATCTTTATTGCGAAAGATTTAGGCCGGCAATGTGAAAAATCGAACGGCATGGTCGGAGCGCCCCGCCCAGGAATGACTCGATCAGCTGTTTTAGTATTTGTGATTCAATTATGGACTGAACATGGACATATATACCCCGTTCTGGATGGATATACCCCGTTACCAAACCGGGGAGGACTCATGGACGTGGATACGGCCGGAATTCGTCGTTGGACACCAGCGCTGGACTCACAAGTAAGTCTCTTCAAGATGTCGATTTTTTCCAGGGCGGATCGTCTGATGGGAGGGGGGGGGTTTCAATTCTGTTCAGTTTAATTCTGTTTATTAGTTATTAAGGTCTTTTGGTTCAGTTCGTCATGTTTTCAGGTTGATTTATATATATAGTGTGTTCGGGATCATTGTCCAGGTAGGGTGGGGTCGGGGGGGGGGGGAGAGAGCATCCCAGCGACTGGTTCGGAGGATTTAATTATTTTGATTGAGATCTGCAAATATAAAACAAAAAAATTAAAGCAGTACAAACAGAGCTATCCAAAAAGGATGGCTCCCAAAATTAATAGACTTTTCTTCCTCATTTTACTGAGCAGTCTACAAGTCCACTTAGGGACTATAAGATAAAATTATATAAAAAACACTTACCTTGCATGGTGAAATTGAAAATGTTACTGCAATTTTACCTTGATAAAATTGGAACATTCTCGGCATCTAGGACAGTTGCATTGAGGCACCATTAAACTTGGGTCTCATTAAATTTTCATATGCATCTTTGTGGGTGTGGAAAAAAATTAAATTATTTTTAAACCAGGATAAGCTTTCTTATTTTTAAAAGTACATATGTGGATTTAATTTTTACTGGTTTGTCAACTTTTTCTTCATGGCTTCATCTTATCGACAACAGTAACCATCCTGTGGAGTTTTTATATATTACAAAGTTACCAGATAGATTGGAATAGGTATGGAATAGATGGCGCTACAAGCTCTCTGAGAATCAGGATCCTAGGTTCTGCAACTTTGTGCAAACCTTCAACAAACCTTTGGCAGATACGTATGATCAGACGTTTGACCTGAACATTACTTTCAAACGTTGTCCATACATCTCAAAAACACGTTGGAGAAACCTTGGAAGTTACGTATGACCAAACGTGTGACCATACCTTTGATAAACCTATGAATCAAAGGTATGGTCATACGTAATAGTCCAAGGTTGCTAAAACCTCTCAGATGAATGTTCGACAAACCTATGAATCAAAGGTATGGTCATACGTAACAGTCAAACGTTCTTCAAACCTCTCAACCAAAGGTATGACTTACGTAATAGTCTAAGGTTTTATAAACCTCTCAAATCAATGTTCGACAAACCTTTGAATCATAGGTATGGTCATACGTAATAGTCATATGTTCTTCAAACCTGTCAACCAAAGGTATGACTTACGTATGACTGACACGTTTAGCCAAACGTTACAACCAAACGTTCTTCCAGCCTCTCAACCAAAGGTATGACTTCCGTGTGACTCTAACGTTAGGCCAAACTATAAAACAAACTATCTGCCAACCTCTTACTAACGTCGCGACCTACGTTTGGTTTTCCATCTGAGTGCAACGTTTGGAAATTACATTTGCCCTACCTTTGTGATACGTTGTTTGGCCCAACGTTTGATTCTAACCTAAATAATTACGTAGTGAAAGGTTTGATTTACGTTGGTGCTCAGGAGGGACAGGCTATTCTATGCATGCTGCATGTTGTCTTATCTTAGGGAAAGTTCCGAATTGATAACTGGGGGGGGGGCTAAACTATTACAACATTTCTTAGGGAGACGACATTATTTGAATTTTGGACATAAGAAAATACTTCATAAAACATTCGCAAACCAAGCTTACCTGTACCTCTGTATGCGTAAAAGTCCACAAATCTGTATTAGTAATCGTACAAGGTGTGAATATAACAATGTGTTACATTTGTGTGTGTATTTTTACATTGCTACATGGATTGTTTTGTATTGACCCGAATATTCTCCCTGCCAGCCCATATTTTCCCCCGAGGGCCGCTAAACTTTGTATCATGACGAATGTGACAGCGGACTTTTTACAGGTGATAAATACCCTTTCTTTTAACAAATCAGGTCAATCATGGTATACTAACCAGGTATAAATGTATTTGTGAAAGCTAGAACTCCGACACGGAAAGGTGATTAAAATATTTATTAATTCAATTAACTGTAATAAATAAAAACATATGAACGACACAGGAACATAAGTTCTTCCCCCATGACCAGACCTGCGTAATTCCGCCATCAAATCAGTCATGGGTAACTAATCACTTTACTACATAAAGGCTTTATTGCCATCCTTAATGGCTTTTTTGATCAATGCTATTTTGCAATCTAGAGAGACCTGGCCATCTGATCTGTGCTTCCATTTTAATTTATGCACAAATCTGACCATCTCTTCCCTAGACTATTTTAATTTATGCAAGAACTTGGCCATCCTAGCTCTGCTCCCATTTTAATGTATTCAAAGATCATTAATCAAATGACAAGATCCTTAATTAAAATGTATAAATTAACTGTGAATCAGTGAAGTGTAGAAATGGCGGGAATAACCGTTAATCTATGAATATTCTAGTAACGCCATACTCATGTCACGTGATCTATGAATATTCTAGTAACGCTATGACGTGGTAGTAAAGAGAACAATAAGTCGAAGTCACATGACCTTTGCTGTCCAATAGTGAGAGTGTGAAGACTGTTAAAAAGCGGTCGTCTGTAACAAAGTACAGGTGCTGCCACCCCTCTGTTTTATAGTATATAAAACCAAGTACTGTTCATGTTAACCACATTCACTCTGACTTGGTCTCGACTCTTCAAAGCTCGCTTCTCTTCACAGAAAAAAAGAAAATGGCTCTCGCAAGCGAAGCAACTACTTTTGCTGTTCCATCGCCTCCTGCCGTAGCAGCCACTCATACGTTGAGTGAGAAAACCAAGACAGTGGCTCATCCTGGGGACAGATGGAAAGCCGGCTACGTCACCCTCTCCAGGGTAGCCAAGAACAAAACTGGGTGGAGGAACGTGCATGTGTCTAAGAGGTCGTTTGAAAAACTTTGTGAAAACTTTGAAGTTATAAAGGAGGCTTTGGCAAACAAGACTCACTATCACCTCATGTTGACCAAGAAACAACATATCCTAACGACGCGGTTTCAACCCGAAGGTAAACCCGCTCTACTTTACGTCAGTATTTTGCACCCTGTGCAGGATACCGAAGAGCTACGTCCACATGATGAAGTTAACCACGCCAAGACCATAAACTTGTCTGTCGAGGAATTCACCAAGTTTACCGAGCTACACCAACAACTCCTCGATGTTGTGAAGAGTAAGGTTGCCCCGACTGATAATGACGAGAGCCTGAACATAGACTGTTTCAGATGGACCTCTAAGGAGAATGGTCAACGTTCTAGCAAGATATTCCTCACGCGTCAGGAATGCAGCATAGATGCTACTCATCACTATTTTGAAATGAACAGGGATCATTTCCAAGGGCAACCTATGGAATATGATCACGAAAGTGCTTACAATTTTGACTCTGTTGAAATCCCTAGACCGGGAAAGCTTGAGGTGATTGAACACCTCGCGTACGCTATGGTCACCCAAAGTTTGAAGGCAAAGGGCATTGAAGTCGAGAAAAACCCTCCTTCTGAAAAAGATGTGCTACAAGCTATTGAACATTTTGACCTTGTATTCTTCAAGGTTCTCGCCAGAAAAGTGTTAACAAAACTTTCTTACAAAAATCTATACCTCACTGGTGATTTTGTTGGCATATTTATGTATACTGTAGGATTGAGCAAGGCCCACCAATGTCTTGTTAAACACTCTCAGTCCTGCTCTGGTAAATTGTACACACGTTTGCTTGATCATTGTTTCGAAGTTGTTCACAAGGAAATGTCTAAAGAATGAATTGTATTTGTCAGATTGCAACATAATATGTGTCACAAATATACTTCAATAAAAAATATATGTTTATTACCTCATATACCTTGTTTTGTATTCTATTGTTTATTCAGAAGAGTAACAACAAAATCAGTGTTTCTTTTTTCAAAACTCATTTTAATTCAACAAATAGTGGCGGCATGCATAGCCGTGAAACAAATACAATACAATACAATATATTTTTCGTATTCTTAAAGTCAAAGGTCGAACGCCCTAAAAAAGGCCCAAGCGTGCTGTTTGAAATAGAAAAAAAAAAAACACATATTAAGCATCAGCATCCGTAGACATATATATTAACTTCAGGCTGACGGAATGATGAACAGTAGAAAGGGGGTATGAGATTCTTTTGTGATACAAGAATAAGAAGAAGAAGAGCTCTTATTTGACAATGTGGTTTTAGGCTACACTAAGCTAACACATGTTGAATGAAGAAAAGGGGCATAGCATCATAGAAACACATAATGTTGCAGAGCCCCTTTTAGTCACGCCACATGTTATATTAAAAGTTGAGAAGAGCTAATACCCATAAGGAAGTGTGTCATATGTCCCAGCCACTAGTACTCTCTTGCTGTAAGTGACCCTCACCTTCTTCAACTCTTCACGACTGAACAGTCTGAACTTCTTTTTACATCGCCGTATTTTATCAAACCGAGTGACAATGTAATTGTCACACCCTTCCGGAGTAGGGTAAGAATCAGGGTCAGCAAAATATAGCACAAGTTCTTTCAAAATTTACTCTCTGTGCATTGTCGTAATTCTGCGTGACACCCTTCAACTTTACCACTCTGTTACCACGGTTTGTGGTGTATGCATAGGACTTGGGTCCGCTGCTCACAAACTTCTCAATGAATTCCCCCTCCTTTAACTCATTCGTCCAGTCACCCAGGTGTGCACCTATATGAGGTTTGTACTGTTTGTGACTGTTTTCATCATACTCATAGACAACCGAATCTGTGTCAAAGTACAGTACTCGTTCATTCAACCCTAGGAGCGTTTGATACAGTCGTCGTCTAGCGTTGGAAGTAGTAAACGCAGCAATGAAAACATTTACGTGGGGCATCTCGGGTAAAAACCCTCTGATATACTCATACTGCAGGAAGCAGCGGTCTTCCGCCAGTACTTTACTTCCTTCAAAAGCTTTGAAGGATCCGTTGTGATTTTAAAGAGTTCTGGAGCGTCAGTCACAAGTTTGTGTATGCTGTGAGTGTTACTCTCACCAAATTTTCCCCAGAAGCTATTTAAAAGGAGCTTGTTTGTAGCCCTCTTCCCCGAATTGTACTCTATGTTTTCGGGGTCCAGTACAACACCCTCTACCCTCTTGTATTCTCTGACATATTCAGCTTTTTCACTCATGGTCATGTTTGGCTTCGGCCAACCAGAGGCCTCCTGTTTACCCTTCAGGAAAGCATTCACGTACTCTGTGAACAGCCCCAAATCCCCTGCTGCTCTGTCATATTTGGAGGTCTGCTTGAAGTGGTAGACCTCATGGACCTTTACTATGCGATAGCCCACCTCCAAGGCATCTTCCAAGTCAATAGTTGTCCATGTGCCTACCAAATCTCGCTTCTCATCAGAACAGGCACATTTACTCTTGTTCATGTAGAGGGCACATGTACGACAGAGAGGGAACAGCAATTTCCCATTACAGCGGACGGGTAGACAGGGGTGGTAGAGGCCTCTAGGAGGCCTAACTCGACACTGTACAATACCAAAATATGAGGAAATGTCACAAGATTCTGGTGCAATGATCACCTCAGGTATGCCTACAGGGAAGACATCATTCTTCAAAACCATGGGGTACAGGGAGCAGATGTCTACGTAGCCGATCTTCCGGCCTTCTGTCGATTCCCCGTACAGTTTGACTGCATTCGTGCGACCCCCGTAGAAGGCGTCGCGAGGATCGAGCCTCTGCTGTAAGTCGAGCTCTTGGGCTAGCTGGAGGATGCGGGGGTCCTGAAGGAGCATGGCTTTGAATTCGCACTCCCAAATCACATGCACTTCCAGCTTGAGCTCTTGTCTCAGGTATCGCAGTCGACTAGTAGTTCTTGTGTACAAAACCTCTAAGTCCTCCCCTGTGTGCGGGTGACGGAGGACTTCTCCTGTACTTTCTCTAGGATAACATTTCTGACATCCGTGGAAAATGCATCCCATGTATTCCCAGGCTGTCTCTCGACCAGTAGCCTCGTCATAATGGTACCCGTCCAGCTTGAGCCACGTACCTCCAGCTGAGGTCGAGTTCCTCACGCGGTGTTCTCCACCATTACGGGCATGTCTTATGGTTATGCCATGTTTACGGGCCTCGTACTCCAGCCATATTATAGAAGTAAGGCTGTGATTGTCCTCCGCCGAGAACCCCGTGGACGGCATGCGAGCAAAGGGTGTCCTTACAAAAGTACGCTCCTTTACTGACACGGTCGCCTCATCCACTAGCCTCCCCTCAGAGTCATAAAGCCTGCGCTCACCATTCTTGCAGAACTCTACTAAAGTCCTCCCATCATCTAACTTCACCTCAAATTCCTCTGTTAGGAAAAGGAACCTAAAAGTCGCCATGCAAACGCTGGCCAGGGTGTTGTACTGGAGAGGGTCTATCCCTATCCTCTTGAGCACTTTCCGCCCCCCTTTAACAGTGACCTCAGTCATCCTGCTTGTCATCCCCAAGAGCCAGCTGCGGAAGGCATTACAGCTCTCTTGGAGGATGTTGACATCATCCTCACAGTAACGGATGAGTTCCTCCTTGAAATTGAAAATTGTGTCCTTCTGTTGGTCATACACACGACAAGAACTCCTCGCGGGCCTTTGGCTTCATACGATCTGCTCTATAGTAATCAGGGTGAGGCATGGGACCCACATAGTCCCAGTTCTTCTTCTGGTTAAAGAACACTGGGAATGTGCCTTTACGAATGCCCTGAAGCCCGAACACCGCGGGCATTTGAGCTAGTGACATTGTGAGGAAATTTAAGGAGTCTATCACTCTGAATTTCCCAGTGTCCACAGCCATGACTTTGCTACCCCTGAATATGACATGGGGGTCCCGCGTCAGATTGTTGAGGATATATAACATCAAGAAATAGCAGTCATAGGCTTGCCCATTGTGAAATACCAGAGTATACCCCTCAAACATCTTGTCAAAGAAGAACGTGCAGAATTTGTAAGCCACATCTTCACCGAACAAAGTCACCCCCCTTTCACCACAGTCTGCTGAACTCATGCACACTTTACGGTCCTTTGAACCCCTCCCATGCCTCCCAAGGGTTCCTCGACACTTTTCACAATCGCTTCCGCAATGTGAGCACCTAGGGTTCTCTCGATAACTCGAACCCTCACAGTGCTCACACTGCCAATGCGCAACAATCAAATTTGGTTCGTGAAATTCAGCCGTAGGGTCAGTTTCGAAGTCTGCAAACATGTACTTTGATGAAATAGTTTTAGGTTGTTTTTGCCGAATGTAACAATAATGTACACCAGAAACCTCTTGCTGACATACTTTACAAGTCCTGAACCAGCAATGGTGTTCCTTGGATGTGCTGTAGAAAGAGCCGCATTCTTTACAACGATGTGAGCTTGCACACACCCCATTGGTCACATGGCCTGTAAAGCAGACCTGTGAATTTATGAACCTGTTACACACCTGACAAGTCACCTTCTCCCCCTCTACTGGTAGACATTCATCCCTACCACAAGAACGGCATACATTTATGCAAGAGTGTTTCATCTTCTTATTGTAGCATTCCTTGCACTTATGGCAGAATGTCGCACCCCTGAATAGAGCAGACATATTCACTATTGCATGAAAGTGGCCAGGTCCCTTGTCACCTTCAGCAGGTTTGGCATAGAACAAGAAGATCGTTCTCTGTCTCTCGTCACTGCCAACATATACTGGCCTAAAATCTGTTCCCGACTGGAAAACTATGACCTGAGCATTTGCCGCCCTCTCATAAGCCACAATATCGGTAAAGGACGGTGTGTAAGCTAGGGCAAAACCCGCTGCTTCTTGGAGAACACAGGCTTCGCGGACTAGCACATCCCTATTCCTATTGTAAAGCTGGTCCAGGTGATTCTGACAAGCTCGTATAAGCTGGGGGTCGCCCGACTCCTCACTCTCCACTCTACGTAGCTTAGCTAGTGCCACAACCATCGACCTAGCCAGGCAAAGGTTATCCAGCGACTTAGTCTTTGATATGCCTTTGCAGTATCGCAGTGAGTCTCCCTCCCCGAAAATGTACTGTAGCCTGACACCAAACTTCCCTGCTCCGCGAGGATTTCTGATGACAGCCACCTGAATTTCCAGAGGCTCATCCAGGAAAAGGTCCTCATCTGACTGAAGGACAGCCCTCAGGAAGTCTTCGACCAATCCCACATGTAGGTCTCTGAGGGGCATCAACCCAATACTACGAGGACAGTGAAAAGACTTGCTCGACAAATATAATCTGACCAGGTCGCTTTCGCTGTAGCACTCCCTAAGCTTCTCAATTATGCTATCTACCACATCTAGCAATTGTCCCACTACCTCTGCTAAAACCACATTGTTCCACTGGTTATTGAAGTTTACTCTATACACAATCTCTCTAACTAACCCCCCAGCAAAATTCTTCTCTCGTATATTGACATCAAGATTCTTGTAGAAGTCTACTTTATAGTTTCTCCCCTTAAAAAGCATGCGCTCATCAAATTCCCCCTCTTCATTTTCAGCATTAGGAGACAGTGGAGCTGGCCAAAACACTTCTTCTTCTTCTTCCACTAGGGAATCTTCCATACCCCCTCATCACCAATTGCACCATCACCTTCACAATTTGAGTTATAAATTAATCTCATGATATCATCTAGTATTTCATCTTCTACTTCCGCATGCACCACTTCTCTCACCTCGCCGGTCTTCACTGCCGAAAGCACTCTTTTCTGCTCTCTGTTAAAAAGAGAAAAAAGCATAGTAAAGTTGAAGGTGTTGTTCTCTATTACTTTTGCTACTTTTTCTTATTATGTTTTTTTTCTATTCCTTTTTATTTCGTTTTTTTCTGTTCCAACTACTCTACAACCCTCAACCCTTACCTAAGACTTAATTTTGTAATGACCGAACCTAGTTCATTGGGAAGCTTTGGTGTAGATGATGTCGCTGATTTTGGACGCCGTGTGTCTGAAGGCCCGGGTCTAGGGTTACCTAATAACTTAGGTCGACGGGGGTCGGAAGGCAATGATGAAGGTGCAGTTTTCTTGTCCGCTGTTACGACTGAAGTGCTGCTCCTCTTTTTCTTCAGTGTCAACCCCGTGCCTGATTTACCTTGTGTGTCCTTTTTCGCCTTCACCTCGTTTTCTACAAACCTGTTTTTGAATGAAAATAATCAGGAGGATGAGACTTGAGTACAGCTAACCATGAGAACAAGATATAAAAATTGAAATGATAACAAATACACAGAAGAAAGGTTCCTCTGGTATTGCTATGCTTACCTTTTTACCACACTGGCCTGCACTCTGTCGCTCTTCAACATGTCTTCGTCGGCCGCCTTTGCTGCTTTCCTTTCTTCTTCCATTTTGGCTGCATTTTCAGCTCTGAGAAGGGGAAAGAACAGCATCATTATCTCTCAGATACTAGGCTATTAAACACAGAAAACTAATAAAGGTCTGGTTATTACAATTCTCTTTACCTCTGTGCTGCTTCCAGCATTGCCTCATTGGGGGAATTGCTCCACTGCGAAGTCTCAACATCACCCTGCTTGACCTCTGGAATTGAGACAATGACACCGTCTGTGGGATCCTCCATTTCTACCATATGGCACCTGAAAAGACAATGGTTAAACAAAATCGTTATTTCCTATAATACAAAAACAAACCCTGATTGCACAGTAGAACAAAGATATATAAGGAAGTGTAACCCACCTTTCAATCTCATCCAACTCATCTACGAAGGGGCCCATAGACCCTGAGAAGTTGAGCATTTCATCAACTAGAGAATCAGCCTCACTCCTCACCACCACCTCTCGGCTTGCAGGTGTGCTCTCCGGCTGCTGGCTCTGTGTAACAGTTGTCTCCCACGGTTGCCCCTGCGGACTTGGAACTTGAAAGTTGTCTTGCTGAGTACCCGATGGTTGACTAGCCTGCGTGTCATAGTGTTCAACCACAACCAGGGAGGCATTAGGCTTCTCCCGTCTGGTGGAAGTATTCTCTGTAGATGTTGGGACAGGTGTGCTTGTATATGAAGGAGGAAGCAACTGCAGCATGGAGTTTTGATGATGCTGCTTGCGAATGGCAATGGAGTGGAGCTTTCTTATCACATGCTAGGTGTTGGCGAGGGAGTCTGTGTTCAACTTTGGCGGTGTGCATAGCCTTTGAGGGATGTCTGCTGCATTCCATTGCTCGAGCACGGGGGACTCTGTAACAATTATTATTATTATTATTATTTTTTATTTTTTTGTTGAATAGAAAACTGAGGAGAAAAATATTAAAAAGAGAGAGGTTAGTACTGTTCACTTACCGCACATAGCGTTTTGCAGCCACCTCAAGTTCGTCGCTCGCATCATCACTACCATTCTTTCTCTTCTTGTAGTTCTTTTTGGTTTCAATGATTTTGTAACTGAGTTGACGTAGACGCTTCTCAGCTAACTGTTATACAGAAAAGAGAGGGAAATATTTCATTAGTTTCCTGTTTGGAACAAGATACTTTTTCTTCAAGAAACCAAGATAATAAAATAAAGAAATAATATAAATAACATAAAAGTTGGCTTTAACTTGAACGCACCTCATCAAATTCATAGTCTGTCAAGTCGCCACCCTCTTCTTCTTCTTCTTCTTCTTCTTCTTCGTCGCTTGACACATCTAAGACTACCCTCCTGCGCAGTCTGTCCGCACGTCTGAGCTTTGGTGAAGAGTTCTCTTCTACTTCCCTCATGGTTCTCTTGTGAGTACGGACAGGGCGCTGAAGAAGCACAGTGTGGGGGTAAGGTACAATACCCGGAGTCTGAGGCTCCAATTCCTTCGCGGACTCTGCTGAAGACGGATGCTGTACTCCCCCTACAGGAGCTTGACTGGGATTCGTCTGGCGTAGAAGGTCATTCCTGCAAAAGAAAAAAACAAAGCGTACGGGTTTATTATCATCATTTTAGAAATGGATGTTGCACAAGACACGGAACCTTCTTCTTCTTCTTCTTCTTCTTCCTCAAACCTAACCCCTGATGACAGAAACCCCTTCTGTTTTGAATGTCCTACTGCCACAATGCTAGTAGGTCCTTCTATGTCAGGGAAGACAGTGCTAACTATGAACATACTCCGCAACTCTTCCACAATGTATGCCATTCCTCCTCAAAAGATTGTTTACTCTTATGGGGTTTACCAAAAAGTTTTTGGTCAGCTGGAAAACGAAATCCCCAATTTGACATTGCACGAAGGTCTGCCGGACAAAGAGCTAGTGGAAAGCATAGGGTCAGAGGCCCCGGATCATCACACTCTCCTAGTGCTTGATGACCTCATGGACGAGATTAGCAAATCTGCTGAGATGTGCGCACTCTTCACACGCGAAGTACACCACCGGAGGATATCTGTTATCATGATCTCACAGAATATTTACCACCAGTCACGGTATTCGCGCACTATCAGCCTCAACAGTAGTTATCTTATTTTGATGAAGACCTGTCGTGACTTGCAACAGATACATCACCTCTCCAGACAAATGTTCCCCTCCACCCCCAAAAGACTCTTGGAGGCCTATGAGGATGCCACACGCACACCCCGAGGCTACCTTGTGGTGAACAACCTAACGAGCTCAGGAGATGATGACATAAGACTCAGCTCCGGAATACTCCCGGGGGACACCCTAGTATTATACACAAGGAAGTGAAGACACTTGGCTGATTAGTCACGTTGCTGATGTCGTAGAGTGTAGACGTGTATTACTCCTCAAGACAGAGCATGTCAGCTCGTGTGAAGAAAAGTTACCCTCTTGCAAAACTTGTTGTTGAGACTTTTCAAGTATCTCAATCCCTTGCACGTAAATTGTTAGGCGAGGTGAATGGAGACCAGGCATTGGCTATAATTGAATTGATTCTCAATGTGTTAAGGGGACACCTTGTAATACCGGAGCGTGTCAGACGCGAACTGAGGACAAGCAGGGTCATTCTTCGCCGACTGTCTCGCATTAGAACAGGTCTTCAAGCAAGAGAGGGTATCTACAGACACTACAAAGTGGTAATAAGCTTCCTGAGTTTGTGTCTTGGAGAGTTAAAGCGTCTAGCAGGGGGAATCGAACACAGGATCAGCGACACGTCAGACCTAACAGAAGAAACTGGAGGATACGACAGTGGGAGTTCTTACAGCGAAAGCGACAGCAGCGACAGCAGTAGCAGCAGCAGCAGCAGCAGCAGCAGCAGCAGCAGTAGTAGTGAGTCAGACGGCGAAAGTCAGAGTTCAACTTTGAGCTGGAAGAGTGAGAGCTCAAGTGAGAGTGAAAGTGAGGACGCTCATTTCTCAAAATCATCATCATTTTGTGACAGTGAGAATAGCCTGGAAGGAGGAGAAGGTGAAGATATTGAACCTGCCAGAGAGGAAAAGTTGAAAGTGTCGTGATTAAAAAAAAAAGACATCCTCTATGAAGTTCAACCGGAAAGTCTATGTTGTGCCAGAGGAGAAATATCTCAACATGCTGCAAGATCTAAAGTTGCGGGCGGAAGTTGCGGGCGGAGTCCCGCAACTTCCACCCACTCAGCCTTCCAAGTCGACAGAGGAACCTACTCCAATCCTTCGCGAAGGCGTCAGTGAAGTGACCGGGGCGCCAGACACCCATCCCCCTGAAAGTGGAGGAACTGATGTCGAGCAAAAATCTAAGGGGACAGCGGGTGACAACACTGATGAAGTCGAGCCTATCTCTGGTGCTTTGGGGAATGATGATGTGAGTAAGAAGAATCTGACAAAAGTTCAGTCCCTACTGGCACCCTATAAGGGAGGTAAAGGAGGGAGTAAAAACTTTACTGCCGCGCTTCTGCACACGCAATCTACACGTTACCCTCTCCCCCAAGACTATAAGACTTTCTACTCCATTTTACTGGAAAAAAACATCCCTCTGGAGTTGATAGGTAACAAGAGATTGAGAAGGGTTCTTCACTATCTGAAGAACTTGAGGGGGACGAGAAGGAGATTGGGAAGAAGAAGAAGAAGAAGAAGAGGCAGGAGAGGGGGAACAGTGACTCAGAGTCCTCAAAAGGGCGCACTTCTAGCATAGGTAAAGCAAGAGGGAAAATTGCCTCCAGATCCCCTAATATTAGAGGCAGCGTCAAGTCGGTGAAGAGGAGTCAAAAGATATTACCATTGCAGAGTAAACGTAGAGGGAAGCAGACTTCAAAAGGAGGCAGGCTTTGGGTGAAATTGTAGAAAGAAATAGCTCAGCAGAAAGAGACATGCCCTCCCTCTCATGAACTCCTGCATCGCTGACACACCACCGCTGTGCTTTGACGCACCAACACCGCGTCTCGGCGAACCAGCACCGTGCGTCGGAGCGCCGACACCGTGCGTCGGACAAACTTCCTGACACGGCTTGAAGATAGGGAAAAGTGTCGTTGAACTTCGAACAAGCGTTGTCGGAGCGTCGAAGCAGCTCGTTGCATTTTAGCAGAGGTGTGCTGAGTCACCAACATTCCCACGTCGGCGTATTGAAGGCACGTCTACGGACCACCGTGCTATGGCTTTGCCTCGCAATGTAGACAAATACCTCACTAAAAGGTTCTATGATGAAAAGCTGCCTGGGAGCTTCACAAGTGTTTCAAAACTCCATAGTGTAATTAGAAAAGAAGGGAGGTACCGAATCCCCTTGGAACGAGTGAAAGAATGGGCAAAAGGTCAGGACATCTTGACACTCCACAAAACCGTGAGAGAAAGACAACCCGCCTACAGACGAATCATAACACATGGCCCCGGGCACCTGTGGGACTGTGATCTCTTGGTGTTGAAAAGGAGGAGATTCACTGCCAGCAATTCTGGTAAAGCCTACATACTCATAACAGTGGACGTCTTCTCCAGATTCTGTAGAGCCGAGGCTGTGAAAAACAAAGGGGCCCGTGAAATGGTCGCAGCCTTCACAAGGATCCTCTCACGCACAAGGGACCAGCCCCGGTTCTTGAGGAGCGATCACGGAACCGAGTTCTCTAATGAAGCAGTGCAACGGCTGCTCAAAGAGAAAGGTATCAAGCATTATTTTGCCAACACGGAAACCAAGGCCAACTATGCAGAAATTCTAATTAGGACCATAAAAAAGAAACTGTTTCAATTCTTCCAAAGGACCAATTCCTACGCCTATGAAAACGATTTGCAGGATATAATCAAATCATATAACAACACAATTCACTCTTCAATAGGCGTGGCTCCGAGTGAGGTGAGTGAGGAGAACCGTCAGTCCGTATGGGATTACCAGTATGTCACCAACTCTTCTAGCTACAAGAAGGTGTTGAAAAGGGCTCTGAAGGCGGCCTCGAAACGACGCCCGAAAAGACCTCGGTTCAGATATGATGTTGGGCAAACTGTGAGAGTGGCTTATTTCAAACGCAGGCCTTTTGACAGAGCTTATGACGAGCAGTTCAGCGGAGAGGTCTTCACAGTGAGGGCGAGAAGAGAAGAGGAGGGTATACCATTGTACTACCTCACAGACTACGGGGGACAGAAAGTGCAAGGACAGTTTTATGAAGGAGAAATCGCTGCTGTCAGATACGATCCCGATGCATTGTTTAAGATTGAAAAAGTCCTAAAGACTCGCATGCGTAATGGAGTTGAAGAAAAACTTGTAAAATACCAAAGCTGGCCCTCTCGTTACAACGAGTGGCTGGAGTCGAAGTCCATTGTGAACATCACTGGGAGGAAGAAAAAGAAAACGAAACCGAGAAAGAGACGATAAAAAAAAAAAAATATGCTACTCTGTGTGTCAAGCAGTCCTGCAGCTGGTGGCAGACAAAATAACTGCCCAGGGAGTTTCACATGCTCCCTCCCTGAGCACTACAGCCTGGACACCGGGAGGAGGGGTTTCTGGAGTCTGGGGTTGAAGGAGATTTACGTACCAGCACTGAGGACAGGACGTAAGTGGGACCCTATATATGTGTGTTGCTCAGTCTGCGAGACCTCCTGTCTTGGGGAGATGTACAAACCCATTGTGGCCACGCTTAGTGCTGGTGAGCTTAAGAGGAACAGTTTTGTACGTTTCGAGTCAGTCTACTACGTTCCTCTGAGGGTGAACAGTCTGAGCGAGCTGAGCGTGGAACTTTGCTCCAAAGGAGGAGAAACCCTGGAAGAGTTGAACACCCTGGACAACGTCACCCACATAACCAGCTGCACGTTTGCATTGAAATGGAAGGCCAATTCAAGTCCGTGGAAGCCGTAAACCCCAGAGCGTGGGTTGAGCATTTTAAAAGCACCGTGGGGAAACCGTCGGCATGGGGGAAGGCACCTAAATTGGTGTTGTTGAAAAAGAACAGTTCTGGTCAAAACAGTTCAGCCACATCTAAGGACCTCCCGCTCAATGTGGTTTCACCCGTGGAGCAGTATGCCAACATGGCTCAGGCCGAGGTGGACAAAACCACGCCTAAGTACACGGTCCCTTCAGTCGGCTCAAAATCTTCACGGAGTGAGGGCGGATCCAAGAGGAGGAAGAGGAAGAAGAAGGGTAGTTCTTCAAATAAATCCAGCTCTAAAGGCAGTGGTGGGAAAAGCAAAAGGCGCAAGACTCAGGGGGATATTTTCAACTAACCATGGCAACCGGAGAGAAAGTATTGAAGGCCACAGACTTGGCTTATGACAATTCTCTAGACATCTTTGAAGTACCTGCATGCAACCTGGGGGTTTCTGGCGTGAAGTATATTTCTCACAGACCGATAAACCAGTTCTCTACTGAAGGCAATGTGAAATTCCGTGTTCCGGGCACCGGATCTGCTTACTTGGACCTTCAGGAAATATATGTCAAGACTACTGTGAGAATCATGAAGGGGAATGGTGAACCTATACCCAAGAGACCCCTACAACACTCCCCCAGATTATCACCCGATGCCGATGAAGACACTGACGTGGACGGCAACGAGGACCCTGGGGAATGGGGAGTAGGGCCTGTGAACAACTTGGCGAGCTCATTGTGGTACCAGGCCGAGGTCCGCCTTAACGACTGTGTCGTGTTGGGCGGAAGAACAGGGTACGCTTACTCGGCAATGCTAAACACCTTGCTGGACGAAAACTCACTCACAGATGGGGAGTTGGAGTGCGCCATGTTCGACAAGGACACTGCACCGTACGCCTACGACGTGCAGCTGAATGGAGGTGGCAATGATGGTTATGCACGGAGGGCTGAGAGGATGAAAGAAAGCAGACCTGTGGAGCTGCTGGCCAGGTTGGACGCCGATGTTTTCAAGGTGCAAAAATATTTAATCAATGGCGTGACCTTGGACATTAACCTGACCCCCACCTCCTCCGAGTTCAGACTGATGTCTGGGAACACGACGTTCACAGACTATGTTTTGGAAATTCTAGACATCTCTTTGGAAGTGAAGCAGATAATTCCAAGTCCGCAAGTTCTCGTGGCTCACCAGGAGATAATGCGTGAAGGTCTGTCTAGGGCGAGATATTTCTATCTCAAGGAGGACATGAGGAAGTTCGTTTTACCAAAGGGGACCGCCTCGTACTATTCGGAAGATTCTTATAACGGAAAAGTACCGAGCACCATGGCAATAACCTTTGTCTCTGGCGAGAGTATGAATGGAAAATTATCAAAAAACCCCTTCTACCTACATCACTTTGATATCACCCACATAAATGTGAGCGTATCTGGGAACCCTACACCTAGGGGGCCCCTATCGCTTAACTTTAAGGAGGGGAAATACCTGCAGTGCTACAGTGATCTTTATGGAGGCAAGAGCAGAGGACCTAGCAACAACCAGAGGATCACTCTGAAAGAATTTGGGCAAGGATATGCAATTTTTGTCATAAACCTGAACCCCCAGAACCGTGACACCTACTTCCCTGCAAGCAGGGACGGTTCAGTTCGCATCGAATTGAAATTCGCCCGTGAACTGCCTGAGAGCATTGTCATGCTCACGAGAGTCAGCTACCCAGCAATGTACGAGTTGGACTACGAAAGGAATGTGTATCTATCATGAATACTGAGCAGATTTACGAACTTCTCTGGCAGGACAAACATTCTTCAAACTATGTGCTGGTTGTTGCACCCAGCAAAGTGCTACGTTACATCCAACATGATGACAGAGAGGCCTGCTACATTATAAACATGCCTATACATAGAAAGTATACAGGGGCTGCTACTACTAATTCTACTACTACTACTACTGCTGGTCACTTACCCAAACGTGGAGGCGGCAGGAGGAAACGAAGTAGCCTGAGGGAAAGCGCCGCGAAGAGTCTGGAGAGCCTGGAGTGCCTGGATAGCCTGCCATGCATGGAGACTCTGTTCGGAGAGGGAAACAGCATCCACAAGCCCGTTGAGGGCGAGGGCGGGGTTCATCGTCGGAGGCAAAGTCAGCTGGGGGACGTATGGCCATGCAGACAATCCTGGAGGTGGAGCAGGGAAGCCCCTAGCAAAACCTTGGGCGAGAGTGGAGTTGACAAAGTTGGCCATTGGGTTGTTCTGGTTATGGTTCATGGTAGAGCTGAGATTTTCGACAGTCTGGGGACTTTGAAGGATGTGACCTATGGAGAAGACATGGAGAACTTTACTAATAAATACCAATGCGTAAATGTGAATGATGATTTGCTGGACACTAAAAACTGTGCTTATTTTTCATTGCTATTTGTGTACTACAAAAGTCGGGGGCACCCCACTGCTGATGTGGTAAAGATTCTCAAGGAATGGGGGAGCATGTTGAAGACGAATGTAAGAGGATTTTTTCTTTGGAGAAATCAAAAAAAGTTAAATTAAAAAGCTGGTGAATTGGGACTTGTGGTGTAGAGGCATTTCAGTTTAGTTAGTTATGGGCAAACATCCTCACTTGGAATGTGTGTAAATTGTATTGCTACATTCAGGGTGATGTTGAAGTCAACACTGTGTAGTGATGTTTTTCCAAAAGAAAATTTCATTATCATGCAGTATGCTTTCAACTATCCTCTTAAAGGTTGTAAAATCTTTTTATACTTATATCACTGGTGACAGTGTTTTTCACTATATGTAGTGAGGTAGAGAAAGTTCAGTTTAGTTAGTTAGTTAGTTATGGGTAAACATCCTCACTTCGATTGTGTGTAAAAGAAAAAATTGTATTGTAACATTCAGTGGGCTGCTGAAGCCAACACTATGTAATCATGTTTTTTCAAGAGACATTTCATTATCATGCTGTATTCTTTCACCTAACCTCTTAAAGGATGTAAAAATGTAATAATGGCGTGGCATTGTGCTATAATAACGTTTTGATGTGAATAAAACTTTCATTTGTTGGTCTAAACGTGAATTTCTGTGTTGAGTTGTATCTTACCAGCAAAATAGCTGCGTCCTTAGCCATGGCCTGATAATAACCCAGAGTTCCTCCCATCAAGATGGGGAAAAATCTTGTAAAACGAGGGCTTTTGGGCTGAACCGTAAGCAACATTGCAGGTTTTGGTCCTTTTCAAAAATCGGTTTTACAATCGATGAAAAAAGCCTTGAATTTTGAACTCAATACAAAGAGAGGGAACCCCAGTAATAAACTGGCCCAGTTATTTTCTGTTCTTGGAATAGCAAGGTTGCATGCTTGTAATTCCTTCTTTACCACAATGGCCTCTGCGCGTGGAGGAGCGCCGTTAAAATGTCAAGCCAGAATAGACCTGTGATTTCTAATATTATATAAACCAGACAAAAAAAAAAAGGCTTTGTAGTTATGTGACATTCACCAATGAGTCTTGTGGCTAAGGTGTGGTGTGAATTAACAGCGTATTTCAACGATATGCGCCCTCTGGCGTACTTCTCAGCTCTAATCATGAGGTGAAATAACATGAATTGGGATTTATGGTGCAGTGCTCAGAGAAATCACCAAAACAACGTTGCCAATGCCTAAAGTATATGGGAGGACGTCGAAGTAACCAACAAAGTCTAAAATATTTACATAATTACGTTTCCTGCCAAAAATTCGATTCCTATATTGACCTCCTCTATTTAGAAGGGGACCGCAGATTTTGCGAGGGCCTAATCTTTCAATTCTATCACCAAAACCATGTCGTCATGGTGCATGGCAGCCTTTCTGGACTCTATCTAACGAAAAATGCAATAAAGCATGGCCTAATTTGATTAATAGCTCGAAATTCGATGCATCATCAAGCAGAGGCTTTTCCATGTGACTAATAAACAAAATGGCCGACCACGTGCTTGCATGAACATCACCAAAATGGTGTCGCAGGGGTACAGGGGTGGTCCTGGTACACTCTAGGCACGTTGGACTTGAAAATGTTCACAACTTTTGCTTCATGTGGAAAAATTCGTTGCCTCAATAATTGTTAGTCTGCGCTTTGGTGGCCATTTTTGGTTATCTCTCCCCCTTGTTTGGAATGGCGAAATTTAGCAGGTTAATCAACCTTAGGGACTGAAGGACGTGTGGTCTAACGAAATTCATACCAGATTAAACAAAAAATTCCAACCCTACTCTCAATCTTGGTAGACTCATATTGCCCCTGCAATCTAAAATCAATTCAACCTAATGGTGGCATAGGGCATCACCAGAATGGTGTCGCTACCACCTGTTCTTGTACTCTTGTTGCCAGGCTAACGAAATTCAATGTAAAAGTGCAGACTATTTCACACAATTTCCATAATTTACCTTCTATTGCTAGGGAGGTTGAGCAGAGCACTGCATGTAGGAGTCTTACACATTGCGGGGCTCATTTTGAGAAATGCAGTAGCATAAACAGTCAACTAATCTGGCTACTCGATGGACAAAGCAGTAGTCTAACGAAATATGATGCAAAAGTCAAAAATATGTCACAGACAAGAGAGGAATTGCCTTTCTTTATGGACCTGAATATGAAAACACGCATCTGCTGTGCAGTTGGGCCTTCGAGGCTAATTCAGAGAAAGGAAATTAACTGCCCCCACAAACGTCTATGAGAAGGCACACAGAGTACAGCCAGCATAATATTCAAATAGATCTCCTTTTACCACAAACGACTTGTAGAATAACAATCTTAAACAAGAGATTTTGAAAAGAAAGTAACTTACCTGACTTTCTCTTTCTCAGAGGGAAGACCGGTTGTCTTGAAGAGTAGTTTCTTGAAGAGGCTTCTTGAAGCAGGAGTAACTGGCAGGTTACTTTCTGGTGATCTAGATGCAGTGTGGGTGCTAATTTCTACATCTGAGTTTTTATACTCAATGCCCTGTCACGTGGGGTATAATGAGCATCAGTGCGTGTTTTTTGGTAGCATCTTTGATCTCCTGCTGTGATCACGGAGCATAGATCTCCACACTTGAATGCACCCAAAATTGATTCTAAATGATCTAGAGAAGGGCTCTAATCGATACCAGTACAAAAAGGTCTACTGTGAAAAAGCTAGAAGAGTAAACAGAATAAAGTGACACAGCGTTGTTTGACTACATTATATGATCTAACTCTGCCAAAAGGTCAGCCCAAGCTTTGTCATTAGCAGGCGTCACCAAACATGTGGGCTAAACGTGCGTTTCTGTGGTGGCCATGGGAAAAAAAACCTAATAATAATAATAATAATAATATTGGATTCCCAAGACAAATTCTTCTCACTTGGTAACTATTCAACATTATTTCCTCTTGGTCTTTTCTCTTCCAAGCAAACCAGCATTCTACAAGGAAATGCTCGCATTTGCATTCATTTCAGCGCAATCTAACATAATGCTTGATGATAAATACAGGAGGTAAAGTCGAACCATTTTGAGTCTCAGTTAGATCAATTCTGGCAAAATACCGGGACGTAAAGCCAGTCCCTTTGAGACTGGTCGACCAAAGATAAATTGTTGACTTGAAAATGATCATCCTCAATGCAAGTCTAACTAACATTATAGTTGAAATACAGGACGTGAAAACCAAACCCCTTTGAGTCTCAGTGCGATAAATTCTGGACTTGAAAGAGTCTTTTAAAAGTCACAAACTGAGACTAATACAGTCTGTGAAAAGAGCAATCAAACTCCATTGGTAATAAAATAAAACTCTCTCTCTCTGTTTCAATTCTCAGTCAGAACTAGGTACTCTTTTCAAAACAGTTTTTTCCTCCAATTCACACATATATAGATATAAAGGATAAATACAGGACGTAAAGCAGGCTTTCAAGTCCACTCCACCACTATAACCTAATCTCTGCTCTTAATTGATTTAATATAGTTTTTCTTTCTCACTGTAAGTCATATTTACTTCTGAGAAAACTAAAGTGTTTTGTTTTGCAAGTCTGTTTCCTTGAATTTCTCTCTTATGGTTAGTTTTGGAGAAAATAAACAATTTGCTGAATGCTGAATGCTGATAAAATATTGGCAAAACAGGCAAATATAACTTTCACTTTAACTTGATCCAAGCAAGCGCGTGTCTGCTATTGAGCGTCTTGTTACGTAACATTAGCTTCTAGGGAGCGCTCTAGCTTTGGGAGACAAAAGGAGGGTGGAGCAAAGACAAAAGGGGTGCACTGCCAGTGCATTTTCGATTACGTAACCCCACATGTTCCTGAAGTGGGATCGAACTTGTAGAGTGACATTTCACTGCCAACTGTCATTCTGAAAGCACATACATACATACAGCAGCAGGATTATTTACAGAGTTTTATTAAGTTGACTGTGACTTGCTGAGTGAAATGATCACAATGGATCTCAGGGTGATTATTGTGCTAGCCCTGGTGGCCTCCTGTTATTCTTGGATTTGTGGAAACCGGAATCAGTGTGTTTGCTCCAGCAATGGAATGGTCAGTTGTGACCAGATTTCCGTCAGCCCCTGTTTCCAGAACGCAGTCGCAATTCCAGAGGACTTGTTCTACGTGTTGCTGATCCCAAGACCTTCGACCTCAACAGTTTGGACCTCACTCATGGCTTCGAATTCGTTTCTTTGACCGGTGCCGATCATGACCTGTGTGCTAGAGTAGCTGCTGGATTCCCCTGGGTCACGTGCAAGTATGATGAGGTCACTTCGACCAGCTGTGTTGGACCTAACTGTGACTTTTTTGCCGCATTTACACTTCCTTGAGAGCCCAGGAAATGAGCGAAGACTACGAACAACAAACGTCAGATGACCCAGGGACCACAAGGCGACAATCAGAGAGGCAACTCTTCTCCTCAAGGGTGACCACGGCCAGTCGAATGGACTCTTACACCATGGGGACCCCCGTCAGACAGATGACCTATTGGACTGTCAAGAACTTTGGATTCTGGGGCACCGTCTTTGCTGGGATATCTGCTGGCCTGCTCTTTGCGGTAACTATCCTCCTTATTCTGAACAGAAAATGTCGTGGGGCAGAAGAGGACCCAGCCTGCGTTGTGTCAGCCTGCAAAGCCTGCTGCAAATGCTTTTGTGTTGACCCAGCGCGCAAACTTGGTCGATGTCTAGGACTGTCACCCAAGAAGGGCCGAGCTCAGTACAGAGGCGGGTCAATCTGTAGCCTGGAGTCACCGGAAGAATATTCAAGAATATAATTCAAGAGGTAAATTGTACTTTTTACCTGCTCTTAACAGTAACCTTACATAGTTTTTTAATTGATCTAAGCATAGGGTGCTTTTGCTGATGATTTTCTGTTAACACTTGAATGTTTGTTTTTGTTTTAAAAAGTTACTGACAAATTAATGTCTTTCATTCTTATCATTTCAGATCTTCTGGAGAATTGCTGGATTGAATGGTGCCGACTTCAGGGCCTTGCTGGAAGCAATGCCTCATCCTTGGCTTATGATGCCCCCCGGCCTTTGGACTTATACCCCCGGTCAACGCTATGCACAACTTCATGCCCCTACATGCCAACATGTTCCCCGAGGACATTGGAGCCTTCTTCCCGCCACGCGCACCTGCCAGAGAGGCTGCCCCCGCCGGTGCCCCTGTCGCTGAACGCCCCCGTGCTCCCATGTTCCCCGAGGACATTGGCCCGTCTTCCGCCACGCGCGCCCTGCCAGAGAGGCTACCCCCGAACGCCCCCCTGCAGCTGAACGCCCCCGTGCTCGTCAAGTTAGGCCCCGAGGTAATGGCCTTTTGCGTGACATGGACGTCGACAACATCATCCAGGGTCAAGGACGTTTAAGACCAAGACGCTGAAGAGCTTTTTTATAATGACTGTTTAACCTGGAGCTTTTTTAAAAGCTGAACATCCTTTTCAAAGACTCTAGATTAGTAACTAGTGGGCTGTGAACTCTGAATGCTGAACTTTTTATTTGAAATGACTTGAAATGACTTTTGCATGAACTTTTTGAATGGTTGATCTAAATTTGTTGAACTTCTTGAATGTGTGACTTTGTGCCATCATTTTTGAATGCCTGATTGAATGTGAATTAGCTTTTGTTTGAACTTCTTGCATGTATGACTGTTTAGCCTGGTGCTTTTTTTAAAAGCTGAACATCCAACTTCTTGCGTGTATGGTTGTTTAGGCTGGTGCTTCTTTCAAAAAGCTGAGCAACCTGATCAAAGACTCTAGATTAGTAGTAGTAGTGACTGTGAACTCTGAATGGATAACTTCCTAAAACTTTGGTGAACTTTTTTATTTGAAATGACTGAAATGACTTAGCAGGAACTTTTTGAATGTCTGATCGAACTTTGTTGAACTATTTGCTATATGACTGTTTAACCTGGAGCTTTTTTAAAAGCTGAACATCCTTATCAAAGACTCTAGATTAGTAGTGGGTGAAAGGGTAACTTCCTAAAACTTTTTGCTAAACTTGAAATGTCTGAAATGACTTTGCAGGTACTTTTTGAATGTCTGACATGACTTTGTTGAACTACGTGTAAATCTTTTGAACATTAAACATTCAATCTGTTGGAAACTCTTGTGTTTGTTTCATTTCATATTAAGCGGTATTTGTGCCAATGAATACCAGCTTCCACAGAGCACCAATCTGGCAATGACAGAGTGTTTTATCTTTTGCCAAATTTAAAGGGCAGCGGGCATTGAGTAGCAATGACCTTAGAGAATAGAACTGGCAACTTCACAATATAGCAGCAGTCAGTTTTTAAGTTTGTTGGAGTAAATGAGCGGAAACAAGGCAACTTTTTTAAGTTTTAAAAATAGACTTTAATTTTTGACAATTAGCAAGTTTTAAAACAGCATCATACAATAATGTCAAATATAACAGCACATCAATAAATTCATTTCAATTGAAGTCATCGAAATAGCACCCCACAAATTTCACAAAAAGGGCATCCAGAAAGCAAGTTTGCAGATGCTCCTTCTCATTTTCACAAGTGTCAAAAAAGAAACTGTACATGGCAGCACAGAAGGGGGAAGTGCCCGATGTTGATGTCAGGAAAAAAGTCAGCATATCATCTGAGGGTGTATTTAGAGAATAGTCTAAGTTTTCTAGCATCTCTCGCAGGAGATGCTCAAGGAGGCGCCAATTGTGGATAGCAAATTGACGGACCCTCAGTCCAGTGTCGAAGTTGTATTCTTGGGGGTTGTTTTCAGCATATTTCCTGGTCATTTTGATATAGAATCTTTTGGAGACAGCAAAACAGAGATCATATGGTGTGGGACGCTCCAGCCTCAGCTCCATCAGTGTGTGAGTCGGGGGAGAGGGGGTGCAGGTGGGAGGGAATAATCGATGTTGATGTCATCCAGCAGATTGTTCGATAGGGAGGGGGGCGAGGGTGCTTCAGAATGGGGGGTCGAACTGCGCACGGCCATGGGATCAAAGGTGGAGTTCATATCTGTGGGGTCGAGGGTAGTACTCATGCTGTCCACCAGGACTGAGGAGCATTCTTGGGTTTCGTCTGCCTGCAGAATGACATCAATGGGGTCTTCTTCTTCTTCTTCTTCTTCGGTAGCATCTCGAAAAGCTGCAGAGGACTGGCTGGACATCTGGGGGAAGTGATCCAGCTGAACAACGTCGTAGTTATCTTCGTCGATCACAATGGCCAATACCAGATTATTCAAGATAATGTCAGGGTCTCTGCTGGCTTCTTCCATCGTGGAGAAGTATTGGCACATGCCAGTGTTCAGACATTGTCTCCTGTAGAGAGGGAGAGTGTAAGACTCCTGCTGGGGGAGAACACGCGGCTGCACATTTCTATCAGTCTGGGCAGGTTATGTAGCAGCAAATCGTACTGCATTGCAGAAAGTGGAGTGGAGAATTTCACTGGGGTAGAGTAGTTATGAGGAACGTCATACATCTGCCTGGTTTCAGTGATAACAGTCTCCCACACACCCTGATAAGTACAACGTCTGGACAACTCTATGAGAGGAGAGACTGTGCTTCTGAAGGTGGAGAATAGGTCTATCTTCTCTCTATTTCGTCTCATCTGGTGCAGAAGTGATGGGAGGTCCTCACCTAGGACTATTGATGAGTCGATGTAGCCTGCCACTTGGTGCTCAATCCTCAAATAGTGTTTGTCTATTGAAGAGCCCAGGAGTAGATCGAACTGTAGCTGACTGGGTCCATTTCTGGCCGAAAATGATGTCTGGATGTACATGTTGCGGTCAGTGAAGCTTGCCATGGTGAATTGTTGGAGATTCCTGGATACTCTGAGAGTGAGTGAGCAGACATCTCAAGTTCCATTTTATTAACCTCCAGTGTCTAAAACAGTAGGTGGGAGGGGGGCAGGGCCAGTGAGTCACGTGGGTGCGGTCATGCGTGCCATACCACTGCCAGTTCTCAAGCTACATGCGACTGCTTCAGTTGATTGTTGAATTCTCTTTACCCTTATTGTTGCTGATCCGATCAGAATGATCCAGGGCGGGGCTGGGAAACAAGATACCCAGACTACTGGATAGGAGGGCTGTCCACAGGTTAGAGTTTGGATGTCCCATTGCAAGGCAAGTAACGCAGGAAATTATTACAAAATATAACATAATTATTTGCCCAAAATATTTGATTTCTGTCCTTGGGGCCTCATATCCAAACAGGTACCACACACTAGCGTTGTCGACAGTGTCGCTGGCATCATTTGCTTCTTCTAAATCCTGTTCCTGGAATGTTGCCTCACTATTTTGCTCCCTTTCAAGATTGACAGCTGTGTCCTGCAGGGGGACGCTGCTGTCCTGCATAAAAGTGACGTCTGAGGTGGTCATGCTGATCTGTACTGATGAGCGGTAGAGTAGGAACTGATCTGCTCGCTATGAGTGCAGCAGTATTAAAAGTCAACTTTTGAGACTTCTTATTCTTTACAAAGAAAGAGACAAAATGTTCTTAATATTGTCAATAAGTGGACAGAAGGAGAAACAAAATGTTCTAAATAGACATTCGCTCTAATTTGCTGGTTATTTTGGCTTCCTCCAGTTTCAATTTCTTTTCTCATCTAACAACAGAGTCCTGAGGTGCTAATGTTACTGAACAGTGCTAATAACTAGCAAATGGTGGCAGTGGTGAGAGCACCTGCTGAGCACAACAACCTTGGTAATGTTGAGAGGGGGTGTGAATCAATTAAGCAGAATGGAGGTACACAGAGGAGGGACTTTTTTTGCTCCCCTCCTATGGATGGAGTGATTCTTAATAGGGAATGTCAGCAGGGGAGTTACACTAAAAATTGGCTTGCCCACATGCTTGTATGGCATTGAATTGTGAGGGACTTTAAAGAGCTTTGGATTTTTTTCTTGACATGCCCTGAGTACATATATTGTGTCAACTTCAGCTTCCTAGATTTTGAAATTATTCAGATAAAAAAGGGGACATAGCTACATTTGCTTAAGGAAGACTTAGAGAAGAACAAAATAGAAAAAATACACCAGATTAGAATATAATTGACTTACCCACATGCTTGTATGGAATTGAATTGTGAGGGACTTTAAAAAGCTTTGGAAAAAAGCCAAATAGCTACCTTTGCTTAAGGAAGGATAAGAGAACAACAAAATAGAAAAAAATACACTAGATTAGAATATAATACCTCTATCTGAAACATTGGGAAGGAACTTTGGGAGTGCTTCATATACAAATTAACCTACACTGCCAGCTCCATTTTATGAGGTATGTTAAAGAATAGAAGGCTGTCACAGTTACCAATTGATCTTCTTGACTGTCTTTTCATGGTGCAGGAGATAGAGTTAATCAAAGTGACTTATGTTAATTTAAACACTTTAATCAAGGATCATGTCATTGATTAATGATCTTTGAATACATTAAAATGGGAGCAGAGCTAGGATGGCCATGTTCTTGCATACATTAAAATGGTCTAGGGATCAGATGGTCAGACTTGGGCACAGATCAGATGGCCAGGTCTCTCTAGATTGCAAAATAGCATTGATCAAAAAAGCCATTAAGGATGGCAATAAAGCCTTTATGTAGTCACTTTTGAATTAATAATAAATGTAAACAGCTCTGGGTATAGAGTACTTGAACACTGGCAAATATGTCCTTTGCACAGTCAATCATGCGTGATCTCTCCCGTCTTGGTGGGAACAACGAGACCCACCAAATGCTGCAACATTCCGCTGACAGAGATGGGGCTTTCCTGAACCCTAATCGCTGGAGGTAGATGGGGAGGATGGAGGGAACTACTTGAAAAGAAGGACGAGTGCGCATGCGCATCAATGCTGCGAGAGTCGTGTGACGCCGCACGTCAAACCTAGCTCCGTTCGTGGCTTTCACAAATGCGTTGCGCTGTGCTGAAACGCAGTTAAGTTATGAAAAGTTACTGCATTTCTTGTATCGTCTCTCCTATCATACACTCAGAGCCCAAGTATTTTTTGCTCTCGAGCCCTCCCAACAGTAGCTAATAATGAGCAGTGGTGGAGGTGTCGAGGCAGGCCTCATCCTTGAGACCGGCCTTGTTGAGTTCCAGGTGATAACACAGGCCTCTTCCATACATATCAGAAATATCGCAAGCACTTTGAAATTACAGAAAATCTGAGGTCTTTATAATGACACGCCAGATCTCAAAGTTATTGTCAAGGTTTGGCCATCAACCAATATTGAACAAGCGAACATAGTCCACAAGATGACAACAGTTTTTCTTTTGCTGCACCACTCAATCTAGGTGGCATGGCAGTGCTTTTTGGAAAGAGGCGACCTCTGGTGAGCTAATCTGAGTAATGGCTGCCTGATTCTGGCTTCAATCAGTCCTGGTAACTGCTGGTGTGAGTGTTGTCAGTCCAATTTAAGTCACATTTGACATATTTCAAGCATATAATGCATCTTCACCAATTATGAGGAATCGAGGATCATGCATTGTGTGGTGTTTGTGATATCTGATTGAAACAGTATACGGATATAAAGCTAGAATCTCCTACGGCATAGCTGCGTGGGGATAAAAAAAGTTTTTATAATGTCAAAAAAGTTTGGTTTTTTTTTTCAATTTTTTTTACCCATTGGCAGGAAATCTATTGTGTCGGCGGGTCCGCGAAGCTAAGAATCAATTATGTGTGGCCTTAGTTTCTGCTGAAATCACATTAATTAATGCATTTTCATTTCCTCATTTCAATTTCAGAGAACGGCATTCCTAGCATCTGCCATTATACTGGTGTTATTCAGTGGCCCTGGACATTCGGCAGACTTCACTTGCAAACAGCAAGTAGCACTGATAGGTTGGAACACCAGAGAAGCACCAAGCCCTTCTGTGGAGTTCTGCAAAACAGAGTGTCTCCAATACTCCTGGTGCAGGTACATTTATCTTACATTTGTACAGGGCTTTGAGTCGGGAGTTACGGAGTCGGAGGTTTTTGGGTAGAGTCGGAGGTTTTTGGGTGGAGTCAGAGTCAAACTTTGATTTTCGGGTGGAGTCGGAGTTGAAGTCAGAGTCGAAGTCGGAGTCGAAGATTAGATTGGTGAATCCTGACTCCTAAAAATGCTTTTAAAATATAATTTTCAAAAACACAATTATAAAAATGTGAAATATCTTAAATTTCACACAAAACTTTCTAAACTAGTGTTCACGTACAAACTCCTATGAAAACAAACTTTGTATTAATTTATTTTTGTGAAATAATCCACTTAATCTCTGAATATCTCACAAGTATGTACCATAGGTCAATACATCAACAGAGAACAAAAGGCTTAAAAGGTCACAAATTGCAACTTATTTTTCAACAATTAATCAATTTCAGCTTACCAAAATTTGAAGTCAATATTGTATTAAAACTAGAATTCGTGTTGCAAGCGGAACGTGGGCGACTTTCGCATGTTTATTTTGGTTTTGCACGTGTACTTTTGGCAAGTTGAAGCTTGGGGGAAATGTAGCGGAATTTTATGTTCTGTGTTTTTGTAAATGCTTGGGCAGTTAGAACAGAGCAGTGAGATTGAATATTGCAACTTTTCTGATGAGGTATGGAAATATACGGAAATGTTAAAGTAAAGCGCAGATCAAAACTGTGTTGTGAAAAGCATTAGTGGTCAGTTAGTGTGACTGCAGCTTGTGCAACGGTGGAAGTTGAGTATTGCTTGCTGTTTGAATTGTGCATTAAATGCAATGATGGGAATTTAGTAGATGAAAGTCACATGTCATTGTACGGCACATACCTAGGCCTACTTGGCATTTTCATTTGATCAGCAGTGCACTGTTCAAGTGAAGGATATCATGGAACAGCAGCAATGAGAACTGATTAGATGAAATTGACATGCCAGAGGTTTGGCATTTTTATTGAGGAGTGATTAGACTTGAAAATGTGAAAGTAAAGAGTGATGAGTCTGCAGTGAGGGTTGGAACTGGGGAAGTATTGAGGCTGTGCTACTTAAGTCAAGGACCGACAGGACGTTGGAACGGAAATTGACTGGATGAAATTCACATGCCTGAGTCCAAGCATTTTCATTTGAGCAGCAGTGAGATTTGAAAATGTGAAGACGAAGAATAGGGAGTCAGTTGTGAGAGGTGGAATTTGCAGGTACAGAAGGTGCACTATTCTGGTCTATGAAGATATGGAAAAGTAGCTCTGGGATTTGCAAAATTGATTACATGAAATGCACAAGGCTTGGCATTTTTATTTGATCATTGACAAGATTTGAAAACTTGAAAGTGATATTAGTAAGTCTACTTTGAGGCCGATTCATGCAAGTATGGCAGTTACATTATTCAATTAAGTTGTGGAATCGAGGAATTTAGCAAAAATGGGTATGGAGTAGATGAAATTCAAATGCTGGGAACCTAGCATTTTCATTTGATCAGCGATCAGTCTTGAAAATGCACAACTAAAATGTAGCGAGTCCACCATAAAAGTCGAAACTCGCAAGTACGGCAGCTGCACCTTTCAAATTCAGGACATCATGAAATATTAACAACCTGAAGCAGAAGAATAGTTTGTCCATTGTGAGCCGATCTGAGGGATATCCTTTCAGAATTGGAGGAGCATAAAAAATTAAGACTCAAATGTATGTGAAACTGAAGAGTAGCAAGTCCACCATGAGAGTCGAAACTCGCACGCATGGCAGGTGCTGAAGTGCACATTCATATCAAGGAAATGAAGGACTAAATGGAACAGCAACAATGGGAACTGAGAAAATCATATACACAGGCCAGAGACACCGCATTTGATCTGCAATAAGACTTGAAAATGTAGTCCACCATGAAAGTCGAAACTCGCAAGTACAGCAGCTGCACCTTTCAAATTCATGACATCATGAAATATCAACAATGGGAATTGATCAGATGAAATTCACGTGCCAGAGATTTAGCATTTTCAGTTCATCAGCAATAAGACTTGAAAATGTGAAACTAAAATGTAGTAAGTCCATCATTAAAGTCAAAACCCGCAAGTACGGCAGCTGCACCTTTCAAATTCAGGACATCATGAAATATCAACAACCGGAATGGATGAGATGAAATTCACATGCCAGAGAATTCGCATTTTCAGTTGATCAGCAATAAGACTTGAAAATGTCAAACTAAAACGTAGTTAGTCCACCATAAAAGTTGAAACTCGCTAGTACAGCAGCTGCACCTTTCAAATTCATGACATCGTGAAATATCAACAACGGGAATTGATCAGATGAAATTCACATGCCAGAGATTTAGCATTTTCAGTTGATCAGCAATAAGACTTGAAAATGTAAAACTATAAAGACAATTGAGGAGATCAGAAAGATTATTTTCCATAATTAGAGAGTAAAGTCAATAAGACCAGCTTAGTGGCCGTCGCTGACTCATTACCAACATAAAATATTGCTCATCTTAACACATTTATTTTTGAAAAATAAATGGTCCTTGTGATTCTGTAAAATAGGCCTATGGAATAAAAGGAAAGTACAAGACACATTTGTAGCATTTATATGATAGTAAATCAGGTAATTTTAGGTTATGAATGACTGATATGTTTGCTTTAGGCCTACTCTAGATTTTTACACAGGTCACATGAAAATATTAGTCAATTTTCAATATTATCCCATTCCTGTTTCCGTACCTAATGGATCCAATAACTGTAATTCATATGAAAGACAATATCTTTGCCTTTCGTGTATGATCTATAATATTGGCAAAAATACCATCAGGGGGCTGAGATATGACCGAAAATTTATGTGCATATTGTCCCAAAACTGAAATTTTACCAACTCACGGCACTGGACCCACAAGTGACAACTGAACTACCTAAAACCAAGAAAAGTCCCTTATTACTTTCTGGTGCCTTTTTAGACTTATCGCAGTACTTATATACATGTTATATTAATTGCCTGTTCGTTGTGTATGCCTGTTGAGAATTTATGAGGGGTGAGGCCTTTTGTTAAAAATTGATTTTACAACTTAATTATCTTAATAAACATCTATCATCGACACCTGGCTTCACCATCGAAGATAAAATCATCTGATCATCAACAATCAACCCAAAAGAAATCAGTAGGACAGAAACCATAAAATAATTTGCAATTAAAATTAAATTGAAGAGATTCAGGCCTAGAATCATAAGGGCTATTCCATTTAAAACCTGGGGGTGGGGTGGTCAGGTTACATTTTTGACCCCCCTCATGCATCTAAAGTGAATTATTTTCGACCCCCCCATGTATTAAATGCAAATTTTTTACCCACCCCACATACATCAAATAAAAATTTTATTATTACAATGCGTAAGCCTTCATGGAGCGATAATGCACCCCGTACATCTAAAGCGATTTCTTTTGCATCCCACCATACATCTGAAGCGAATTTCTGCCGATCCCTACATCCATCTTACGAAAAATAATTCAACCTGACCACCCCCCTCCCAGGTTTTTAAATGGAATAGCCCTAAGGTATAGCTGCTCAACATGTTACCAAAAGTAGATTTTTTGCTCATTGACAGTAAACCATTTAACATTCCAATCTTCAGCTTAATGAATGTGCCTCTGGCTGTGCAGGTGAAATCAAACAATAGTGATGTCCCTAATATAGTTACAGTTCATGCTTGTTGTTCACATTTATACAAATTGCCATCCATTTTTCTTCTTTCTTTGTTACAACAGTTCTGTATTTTCAAAGATGTCTCGTGTTCACAAGGTTCGGTTACCATTCACTTTCCTAAAAGGCAAGACAATATGACATTATGACTACATCCTTAGGATATCTTAAATACTATATAAATTAAAAATCAAGGTTAATCAAATTTAAGTTCAGTTTGACGTAGGTCTGGGTTTGCTTTAAATTTGAAATATTTTGTGAATGTACGTATAGTTAACAACTTTAGAATCACATATCCATGATTTGAATGAAATACAATAAAATAAAAATAAAACAACTTTCCAAGTTAAACAAAAAGGGACATTTTCAGCAGACTATAGATATTTGACTTAAATTCTCTTGTAACTGCCAAGTTTCTATTCTAATTATCTTGTAACAGAATTTTTTTTTGAGTATTATAATATATATCATTTATTCACACCTACAGGTCTTGAGCTACTCCATTGCAGCTGCTTCAAGAAAAACTGATCTGTGGATGGATGGATATGCTTATTTCCTTCTTTCACATGCTGTGCAATCTTGGGCCCTTATCACTGAAGCAAAAAGAAAATTGTTGAAATATTGCAATGGAAAGGGAGATTCAGAGAACATGAGTAATTTTTGTCTGCAACAAATTTTCCAAGAGACCTAATTAAAATTTGTCATTTAAAGATGTTGGGTTTGCAGATTTCCATCACATGTAACTATTGTAACATGGTGAAATGTTTACTTTCAATGGACAGTATAACCATTTGATCACTGAAATAATTTATTTCAAGATTGTCCAGACATTATTTATTTATTTCGCCAAAACTGAGAAAGAAATTATTTATTTAAAGAAAAAATCCAAGCCCCCCCCCCAAGAAAACAAATGGTCACCCCCTAACAGAGTTGTCAAAATTCAATACTGGATCACTGCCGTAATATGGGGTGAATCGGGACACTGGGGTGAATCGGGACAGATCAGGGAAGCATTGTATTTGCTAAAGAAACACATATTTCTACTTGCCTGAGGAAATTGATTTTTGGCATAGTTAAAGTACACAAATTGGCGCATATTGTGACAGAATTTTGTATTGCTAACTGCAGGCAGTGAGGAGCTGCATGGCCTTAAACTTTGCACTGCAGTAATGGCCTTTTACAAGTTGGTCAAAACTTTCCTTGTACTATATAAAGCATAAATATCAGAGCGACCAAACTTGCGGCAAACTTTAAAATCAGTCTAATATGGTTATAGAGGAACCATAATTATAGACTGGATATGGGATTGTGTATGTTTTGTCCTGGGTGCAGATCCAGGTGAATGGCAAATTTTTCGGATTAACCACAATAACCATACTAATTTTTGTTTGAGTGTAGCGGTGTGGCTTTTTGATGAATAATATTGAACTTAGCATCATTTGCAGCACATTTAGTACAGAATTATCAATTACTAGAAAAATTAGAAGAAAACTGCAGTTTTTAACAGTTTTCTGTGATTTTTCACATTTTTTAAAATCTGCATATTATCAATGAAATTGATTTCAGATTTTCCTCAAATTTTTTTTCTGGCATCTTGAACATGTTTTCTAATATTTATTCACAAGGAGCAATCACTCAAAGTAGGTAGGGAGTATTAATAGTGAAAATAATGGAGTGTCCCGATTCACCCCAAAGTATGGGGTGAATTGGGACAGTGGTTTTCTTGGCCTAGAGCAATGGGGATTTAAGATATCATTTCAATCTTCTAGGGATACTTAGACCTTGTGCCCAGACACAATTTGACACCAAATTTTGATTTCTAGATTGATTTGTGTCCATGCTATGACAGAAAAACGGCCAATTCTGTCCCGATTCACCCCATATTACGGTACATCATGAGTCTGTTCTGTTAGTGTTATGACAATGATCTGTAGTAGACTGTAGTGTAGTCACAATCCAATTAGGTCAAAACACAAAAATTTCACACTCTTGACTGTAAATTTCAGATCCATAACTACTGACAGGTGTGAGAATTACCACATTGTTACCAGACAATTTATAGATAAGTTCATCTGATTTAAAGGAATTCATAACTAATTGAAAGAGTGCACTTTCCACTTGAATGCATTATGAATTGTAATCAGCCTCGATACATTCCAAAACATGAAGAACAATTGACGTAGGCTTGCATAGTGCCAGTGCAATGACAATTAAAATCTTGGAAGTGTCAACCCACAGAAAGAAGAATAAGTTGTAGCTTCACTGGAAATTTAGACAAATTTTACAAATGATTAACTTCATTTTGCAGAATATTTTTCTGGTCACCCAGTCTCATACCTGCAATCATCAGTGCAATGAGCTCAAAGTAATATTAGGCCAATCTCACAATTATCACAATAGTTAGATACACTTTAATGGTTGCTTTGTATCAACATGTATGCAATAGGGACTAAATAAAGTTTGCCATGCAAAATATTGGGGGTTATTCTTTACACTTGAAGTTATAGGTACTGGCATCAACATTTTCCATACCAGAAATATAAAATGCAGAGAATTTGAAATTAACAAGACGAGGGTGGATATTTAATAGATTTTGTTTTGCAATGTTTTCATCCACTTCAGCTGTTTTTATCGGCACTGTAAAATTTGAAATTTTGAGTTAGCTCAAATGATTGAGTGAGATGGTTGCACAATTTGTTTGAGCCATGATAGCTTGCCGTTTTGAGTTATGATAATCTTTATGTTGTTATAACTTGCAAACAACAAGCTATCTTGGCTCAAAGGAAATGTGCAACCATGTCACTCAATCAATTAAGCTAACTCTAAATTCAAAATTTACAGTGTGGCATAATTATGTGGGTCATTTCAAATGAGGCCAATCAGGATTTTGACTTATAATAGGACACCTATAGCCTATAGGGCTAATACAAATTCCTCAAAATTCCCTGAGATATAGAATACAACTTTGTATTTAGACCCCGGAGCCATATTTTAAATGAGGCCAATCAGGATTTTGACTTATAATAGGACACCTATAGCCTATAGGGCTAATACAAATTCCTCAAAATTCCCTGAGATGTAGAATACAACTTTGTATTTAGACCCCGGAGCCAGTCAAGTCATGCTTGGATGACTGACTTGATGTTCAATGACTTGACTTAGTCATATTCTGTGACTTGACTATGAAGTTGGCTGGCTAAGTCAGTTTGCTGACTAAAACAATAGATGAACATTGTTAATGTGGGTAATATAATGTTAAAATCATGCTCATCGGATGGGCTTCGGTGGTGTGACCAACTTTTCAAAAATTTACAGAAATATTCTCTCTAAAATGCAAACAACATGGTCTAGTTCAATTTTGGTACCATTAGAATCGTCTTTTCAAGACAAATCCAACGGTGCCAAACTTGCTGGGGTAATAAGATCGGCGGCGGCTGACTAACTCATCACTGACGGCTTGGATTGTCAGTGACTTGACTTGTCCATGCATTGACTGACGGCGGCGACTTTTGCCGACGGCTCCGGGGTCTATTTGTATTGTACCTGTCAATATTTAAGTTGTTTATAAAATTATAAACTTTAGCTATCTGTGTTTGTTGTTCATTGCCGCTGACTCCCAAGATTTTGCAAGCAATTAATTCGGGGCAATTCAGAATTTAGATCAATAAACCAATTCAAAAGGGTGTGATTGTTATTGAAGTATCAAAACCATATTGGACTGTCATGTCTGAAGTCTGAAGTGTTATCCTGAAGTGACAATTTAAAACTTTCACACCTTCAAATAATTATAGGCCTATGAAATTCTTCAAAACAAACTGGGCATTTTTTTTTTTGAGGTGGGTAAATATTTTGATCTACCAAAGCTGCATGTGAACTTGTGAAGTGTCAACTGACTGAGCTGTCCCAGGCTCTCACTCTGATTGCAATCCAAATTCAATCACACGTAGCAAGTGCACCTGTTTGCAATCAACTGTCATTGCCTGATTAAACTTCACCTGGGGTGAGAAAATTGCCTGATTGCATCAACAGTCTTAAATTGACTGTTGAATTGTAATTAATGGTAGCCCTGCCCCAAGAGGTTGCCACAGTTATGCCACTGCACTTGTTACTTATAAATCTGTCATTAAAATAACGGCGCGAACTTTTTTAAGATCGCCGATAATGCAGAAAGCAACAAGTTATGCCACAATAATCTAACAAATGATCACCTAAGATCCTTGTCATTATCTGGCTAACCACAAATAATCACACTCGATTGAAAACAGTGGATATATATGACTTTTCATGGTGATATCTGCAAAAAACACTTCTGCTTCTTGTCTTGTTGTCACCTCGGCCGCCATTTTGTTTGCAGCTCCGGTCGTTTTAAAATACTTTAATACTTCTAACAGCCTTATAAAGGCATCTGTAGCTGCAAATATTCACTAAAAATACACAAATTCGATGGTTTACATCGGAAGATAAATCTGAGCCAGTTAACAAGACATGTCTGAATTATTCCAGTCGCTGCGACCCTGAAATCACTCACCTGAGTTTTCCCAGAAGGCACCGCGCGATGTTTACATCGGTTTCTTGTTCCTTGTAACACATGACGGCGGTCGGCAGAACTAATGCAAATGTTGCCGTGGAAACAGAGCAAAACATTGCATTTCGTTGAAAAAAGACATCCGAATTAAGAAAAGCAAAACACACAAAGCTACCAAAGGTGAGGACCACGCCCCCTTTATGGAAGTTTTTTATAAATTGTGGCACAAATGACAAGCAAAAAGTGCCCCTATTCCTCCCGCGAGCGATCCAAAATTTCTCTCCCTCAGCCCCAATCCAGGGGCCAAAAGCAAAGGCGAAAGCGCCAATAAGCCCTACCCAGGCAACAGCAGATTGTGATTGGGCTAATTCCTCTCAGAATACCTCTGTTATTTTATACACTTTTAAACCATATGCATTTTTCAGAACATTTGAATATTCTGCTTCACGGGCCAATTGCATGTTCTCGCTCAAGAAATGTGGTGATTCTGATGTAGTTTGCAGCCCACGTAATGCACATTACTGTGAGCTGTCTACAGTTTGCAGCATCCCACATCTTCAGTTTGCTACAGTGGACAAGTCATCGGCCGTTGCTCGGGACAACATCACAGTCACTTGCAACTCAGGCTGTCAGTTTATTAGTGGAGGACAGCAATCAGCACATCACTGCCAGGCGGAAGGAAATTGGAATGTGACAATCAATGACTGCATCCCAAAATCACTTATTTCCTATCTGTGCAAAGCATAACAACCAAGTTCTGTGTATATGTAAAATGACATTTAAAGGCTTTTGGATGTCTGACTGCATTCGGATGTCCAAAATCTAATCAAAGAAAATTTATATAAATAACTTTTCAAGTTTGCACAAGTAGGATGCATCAATCTGTTTCTTTGAAAAGGATTCAAAGAGATCCTCAGCTAGCTTTTCAAAGTCACAGCAAAATCGCCATCACTGCCGGCATTTAGTGCATGCGAGTGCATGCAATTGCTATAAAGCGGACAAAAACCAAAAGGATTCGATAAGATTTGTTTATTACCCACGTGAAGGCATTTTTTCATACTATACTAGACTAGACTGAAGCTACACGTGCTCCTAACATGATATATTTTATTATAACCAAACATATCTAGGCTACATTTGTAAAATCTCTTTGACCTTTTAAAACTATTGATTAATAGAGCTGATATGGACTGCATCTGCTTGTGCATCTGCAAGTGGCACATGCATGCAGGTCTTACATTGATGCTCTTTATGAATTTGTTGGTTTACTGGATTCGCTGTATTTTGTATGCTTGACCTGTGTAAAATACAAGTATCTGTTTTCATTGAAAGCCAGACATAAGAATAAGAAATTAACAACAATTTTGATATTTCCTCAAACTCTTTTTTGCAAGCACCTTGAAGAAATTGGACAATGATATTTTTTTAATGTATTTTCTCAAGCTTAAAACAAAGAAGACAAGCAGAAGCACTTAAAAACATTTCAACATTTTTACAAGCATTTCTAGTAAATTGTACAATGATGTTACTTTTCATATTTCCAAAAGGATTTGGATATTGCATGATATTTAATGTAACAATGCCTTCATCTATGAACATTTACAATGATATATTGGTTTTGAGTCAATGTTCTTGGTCATATGGTCTGGGTGGGGACCCAGGGGGGTACTTCGCAGACTTTTGGGTAGGGATGCGCCACTGCGATTTTGAAAACTGGAACCATTTGAATCCGGAAACAGACTAAAACCACAAACCAGTTTAATCTTTTTGTAAAAAATATCCAAAACCAATTTAATCTTTATGATTTTTATACCATTGAAATCGTCTTTTCAAGCCGATTCTAACGGTACCAAACATGTTGGGGGTGCAAAAATGGCAACCAAATTAATCTGAATTCCCAAAAAACCAAGACCATTTTAATCCTAGAAGGCCAAAAAACCAGGACCATCAAGCGGAGCCTCAATATACACCCTTTCATAGTGAGTACCCCCCCTGGAGGTGGGGAGAACGTTGACATTTTGCTGGAAGAGTTTCACGTCATGGTTGCGCTACATGTATCATTATGGCTGCCACATATTGATCAACAGGACTTTTTTATGAAAATTACAAGAACAATCCTTATGTTTTCAAATAGAAAAATCCTTGTTTGCCAAAAAGAACAATCCTTGTTTGCCAAGAAAACAATCCTTTTGTTTATCAACAAGAACAATCCTTTTGTTTGTAAACAAGAACAGTCCTTTCGTTTGTCAACAATAACAGTCCTTTTGTTTGTCAACAAATACAATCCTGTTGTTTGTCAACAAGAACAATCATTTTGTTTGTCAACAAGAACAATTCTTTTGTTTATCAGCAAGAACAATCCTTTTGTTTATCAACAAGAACAATCCTTTTGTTTGCCAACAAGAACAATCATTTTGTTTGTCAATGAGAACAATTCTTTTGTTCGTCAACAATAACAATCCTTTTGTTTGTCAACAAGAACAATCAATTTGTTTGTCAACAATAACAATCCTTTTGTTTGTCAACAAGAACAATCAATTTGTTTGTCAACAAGAACAATCCTTTTGTTTGCCAACAAGAACAATCATTTTGTTTGTCAATGAGAACAATTCTTTTGTTCGTCAACAATAACAATCCTTTTGTTTGTCAACAAGAACAATCAATTTGTTTGTCAACAAGAACAATCCTTTTGTTTGCCAACAAGATCAATCATTTTGTTTGTCAATGAGAACAATTCTTTTGTTTGTCAACAAGAACAATCCTTTTGTTTGCCAACAAGAACAATCATTTTGTTTGTCAATGAGAACAATTCTTTTGTTTGTCAACAATAACAATCCTTTTGTTTGTCAACAAGAACAATCAATTTGTTTGTCAACAAGACCAATTCTTTCGTGTTTTTTTTTTTCAAGTCACTTTCAAATTGTATTTTACTGGAAAACTTGCAACAACAAGTTTTGATACATGAAACGAACTAAAAAATTGAAGTATGTAATTGCGAAATCAGCATGCTTATAGACTTGGAGAAGAAAGCTCCTACAATTGCCAGTTTAGATATTTGTGCGGCTGTGGATGTCACTGCCCTGCACATAATGAAAGCAGATTGTGTGAGGTTCTGTGGCATAAGAAAAGCTTCAATGCATTAATTGTCACTGACATTATTTCTGGGGAATGAGAGGCACCCCTATGCCATCGGGATCTTAAGGATCATTAAGTTATTTGACTATAAATTTATCTAACTAAATTGGTTTAAAACAAACACATTAATTTAATTTTGATATGAAGGTGACAATCAGGAAACCATATTTAAAGGCTTATCAAATTTTGATTTCTACTCTAAATTGTAATAATTTCCTACCTTGAGTTCAAAGTATCGGCTTGACGTCTAACCTGGTCGGGCTTCTACTTCTGTGTCTATCTCTTCTGGCTATCGGTGTGCGACTCCTCTAAGGGATCCAATTTGTCGCCCACGATAACTTTTGGCCCTTATTATTATGTAATTATGTCAAGCCTCAACTTTGACCTCAAGTCAGGTCAAGTCAGGTCACAAATGGATGCTGTGCCAAATGTACTAGCCTTGGCTGGTTTCCCTCATGTAAAACAAAGATCTTTATTAAATAACACAATTGCATTACAATTTTATAAAATGACCTGGATCATAGTTCATGGAGCAAATGTAATTAATTTTAACAAATTTTAACAAAGTTTTTAAATATCCTTATTATTTCTATGTAACAGTTCACATTTTGTAAAATGATTGTAAACATCCATCAGACCTGCATGTGTCATTGTGTCACCCTACCTACTTTAATTCAACAGGTTTTATGAAAATCACACATGGTTCCTTTAAGTCTGTGATGTTGCAACAAAAAGTCCGGCATTTGTCACCCAGTCTACAGGAATTAATATTAAACACTGGAGACAAGAATTTTTGCGCGTCCTGCAAATTTTGACCTATTTAGTATTGAGTCGATGTATCATGTTTGAAATACCTGCAGTCCTTCACATTAACATACAAACAAGTCAAATCACCAAACACTGTGGCAGTTGCAGAATTTTATGAGCACATTTATTTTATGGTTGATCAAAAAAATATGTATTTATCAATACAAGGGGCAATAATACTCCCTTTGCTTAATGGCACTTGTCTGCAGCCTCAACAACAATTAGAAAAAACTCTCAAATGATGGATTTACGGCATCATAAACTAATAAGGCCTGGCTGCTTTCATTGTTCCATACTACATTGGCCATAAAATGAGAAAAGGGGGCTGAGACGAGTGTCAAACTATTAGAGGTATCACGGCATGCTTTGTTCCATTTTATTGGGTGAGTTGCCTTAATTTTATCTAAATTATGGTTTTTTTAAAATCATTTTTATCTTTAGAGTAGCGAGCCCATGGGACATTAAATGGAGGCGGGTTGTATCCAGTGTTCTATGCTGGGGCAACTGAAAGACCCTGGGCATCCCTGAATTAATAGGGTATGTTCCAGACTCACAGTCTTCTCATCTCATTATCATACGGCGATCGCCTGCCTCAATATAGCCCACTAAGGTGCAGCAGAGGCGTAAAACACAAACAAACAATCTTTAGAGTAGCCATTTCTTGATGTTTTGCTTTAGTGACGCTTAACTCAGCTAAAAGATTCTCAGTACAGCTTCTCACATCAGTCATCTAGCCTGTCTTGAAATTCAATAATATTTGTTTTGAAATTTTAATTAAAGTTATCATTTGTGTGTTATTACACTGTAAACCGATAACGAAGGCGCTGTTGAAAATGGTTAGTTATCATTAGACTACAGGGTGAGGAACCAAAACTTTCCATAAACTTCGATGTGCTAAAAAAGCATCTTACTTGTGCAGCAAAATTGAGAAAAACAATACAGCATAATCATTAAGGTATCAGCCATAGCTGCCATACTTGTGGAAGGTTAGAATGAGCTCTGACTAAAAATCACTCTACAGGAGACAAAAAGGAAGAGGTGATCAGATTTGCTTGGTGCACAAATGGACTAAAAAACTATCCCTGATGAGAAAGGAATAATAAGGAAGTATGGGAGTTTGTGGAGTGAACAAAGAGAGGAATGGAGCATTCCTGGAGTCCCTGGTGACGAAACGGACAAGGTACCTGCAACCTCCATGAGAGAGGCATTTGCAGAGCTTCAAGTGGAACTCAGAAGTACCAGAGTGACTGTGCAAAATGATTTAGGCTTGAAATCATAAGTCAGGATCCCAAAGACACCTTCCGGCTGATTCCATGGAGGCTAGAAGACAGAAATGGTAAAAAAAGTTATGGCTACATTAGCAATCATGGCTCGACGGGTAAAATTTTTTCAAACTATAATTTTTTTGTTTTTTTTTTTGGATTCTGTTGTCATCAGAAGAAATGGCCAATCCTATATGAAATCAATAGAAGATGTGGATGTGACATTCAGGGCAAAGTATCCAGCTAAGGCATTGGTTTTGGGAGTCGTGACTTCAGATAGAAAAATTATGCTTTATTTCTTATTCATGTGATCGTGAGTAAAGGGGGATGGACCTAACGCATATATTACTAGGTCCAGTGATGTCATGTCTTACCATGGCTAGTTGTGTATTGCCCCAAAGGCAACTATGGGTAAACTCAGGATGGTTTCCCATGCCATATGGCCAAGAAAGTTCAGGATTTCCACTAACAGAAATTTCAGAAACCTCTGGGCGATCAACTTCTGGCCTTCCTGCAACTCGGACCTTGATCCCCTGGACCTTGCTGTATAGAGCATCCTAGAATAGTCAGCCAGCAAAAAGTCTTCATGGCTCACGGGCTCAAAATATGAAAGTTTACACTTTTTTTTTAAGCACCACCAAGTTTAGACGGCCATGTTGCATTTTTGAATGGAGATAATACAAGTCAAACAGCACAAAAACAATCGATGTTGTCTTGTTTCTAAGGCCTGCAAATATGAATTTGTTATGAATTAGCAAAGCCTTTCATTTCGACTGAAGTTTGAAAAATTTGCTTCCTCACCCTGTGTCAGTGATGGAAATTGGGGGGGGGGGGAGCTCGGGGGAACTGAGCTCCCTTGACAGAAAAACAGGGGAGGCTATGACCTGTTACAATTCTCCCAATCATCAGTGGTAAATATATGATTATCATGGTCACCTTTTCAGTCCTCTAGCCTAGGTAGTATATTATTACAGATTTCGTATTAGTGTGCCATGTTCTTTTCAAGTGCTCTTGTGATGTCAGTATCAGCATAATGATTTCACAGTTGGTATATTCGCAGTTTCAGCTGTGTCACTTGGAACACATACTGATCACACCATTACAAATTCACACATAAGCTGTTAGATTGTTGCTCAACATTGATTATTCAGTTTGATATTTTGAATAAATCCAAAAGTTACAATATCCAGCTATATATAATGCATGGATTTTGTGTATAACTGCTATCAGTTTTAGCACTTCTACAACAAAACAAATTCATTCGCTCTCACATTCATTTGTTGGCCTGAGAGGTTATCATGTGCTGCTCTGTCTTGGCAAAATAATATACTCGGGATCCATTCAGAATTTAAGACCTAGCGGGGGGGGGGGTAGTTTTGCTTGGGGGCATCTTTATCACGGATTTCCAATAATGTTTATTTGATGATCGAATTCTTAGCCTCCTTGTCTGGCCTTTTCCAATTTTTTGGGGAGCAACTACCCCCCACCCCCCCCCCCCCATTTCTCATCCCCTGGTATGCCCATGCAACACTGCCATGTTCACTTCCGAAAAATCTCCCCATCATCCCCATTCCAGTCATCAATTCTGAACAGTTTCTTTGGCGCAGATCTCAGCTAAAAGGCTGAAAAGCCACAAGGTGCTGCCTTCAATGAGAAATTTCACACCAGGACACCAGGAATGTCCATGATGGATCAAGCAAGTGGCTCAAACATATCAGTTGCACCTGCTCCAACTGAATCAAACAGCCATACCAATGAACGCAGATTAATCAATTGTCATTCACACTTAGACAGCCCATAAGCCTGACTTGTTGGTAGCAGTTGGAATCAACACTCAAGCTTGGAGTGCCAATAGTGATGTCAGTATTGCAATACTGACATCACCTGGGCATATATTCACATGGAACATGGCACACTTATACGAAATCTGTAATAACTGAAATTTGTTTTTTAAAAATGGATTACGCTCCTTTCTCCAGTCAGGCACTTTTGGATTACCCTCAACCTCGTTTTAGTCAAATATTGGTTATTTTCACTGAATAAGCTTATGTTATTCTTGAATGGAGCATTCCAGACTCATAAACCCGTTTCCAAACTTATATGCCATGCATTCATATTTCATGAAATAACACCAAAAACTGAAAAAGTGCACTGCCGAGGGTAATCAACACTGTTAGCACAGAACAGTCAGAGACTGGAACAATCTTCCACACTCTATAGTTTCTGCCAGTAGTCTAAATTCATTCAAAGATAAACTAAACAAACACCACAAATAGTATGCAAGTTGATCAGTTTTTATCCAGCACTGTATTATACTTCCACTTCTTATATCTGAACTATTATCACTTTCAATCTTTTCTCTAGCAGATCCAGACCTTGAGGTAATGCTCAGCGAATTGAGCGTCTCAAGTATCAGGCAGATGCAGATGCAGATTAATCTCTGGGCGGGGAGAACATTGACATTTTGTCATAAAAGAGCTTCACGTCATACTGGCATTATATTTATGACTGCCACATATCGATCAAGAGGTCCCTTTTTATGGGAATCACAAGAATAGTCATTTTGTTTGTCAACGCACTTCAAATTTTATTTCACTGGACAAATTATAACAAAAAATAAATAGAATGAGACAAGACTTTCACGCGTTTATGCAAATTTTTACCCAATTAGTCAATGTATCATGTTTGAAAGACCTACAGAAGCATTAAAATAAGTCAAGTCAGCATATATACACCATGGAAAATGCAGAATTTTATGAGCAATTAATTCTATGGTTGTTCAAAAAAATATTATGTATTTATCAATACAAGAGGCAATAATATTCCTTTTGCTTAATGTCACTTGTCTACAGACTTAACAACAATTAGCAAAAACTCTCCATTGATGGATTTACAGCATCATAAACTAATGAAGTCTGGTCGCTTTTAATAGTTGTTCCAAACTGTATTGGCCATAACATTAGAAAAGGGAGGCTGAGACGAGTGTTAAATCATTATAGATATCATGGCATGCCTTGTTCCACCTTGTCTGGTGAGTTGACCTCATCTTATCTAAGTTATGATTTTTTTTTGGATTTTTTTAGATTATCATTTTTGATTTTTTATCATTTTTGATTTTGATTTTTTTATTATCCTTTCAGAAAGTACGTAGAATTTGAAAAATCTAGCAAATAAAAAATTGGTATGTGACCTCCCACTGTTGGGGCATCGTGATTGGCTGAGGTGTGGAGTGTGATGTGGTGTTGGCACATGATCTGGTGTACAGACATAGGCGTAGGAGGCAGGGGCCCCCCCCCCAAAAAAAATTTTGGGAAGTCAATTTTTCATGCAGTTTCGGGCAGAAAATTTTGGAAGTTCTTATTTTTTGGGGCAATTTGGGCAATATTTTTCGGGCAGCCCCCCCAAAATTAATTGACCTCCTACGCCTATGTGTACAGAATAGCCATATATGGTATTATGACATAGTATGAAAGTTCCATGAAGCATAAATGAGTGAAAGAAGGAGATTACAAGCTGTGCAAATCAAACAACAACTGTGGCTCATAACTTTCCTAATCTGAATGTTACTTACCATTTGCTGCCAGTGGCACAGCAAGGGTGTCTCAAGAAGGGGATAATCATTTGCACATTTTTTGATGGATGGATGAACTCTTCTGGAGAAGGAGGGAGGATCAACTTTGTGATCAGTGATCACTGATCACTATATCAAATCATGAGCTATCTTCTTCATGTGCAATTGGTTCAACATTGAGTGGCAAGCCTCCCCCCTCAGGCCAAAGATTGACATGACTCCCCCCATGTCATTTCTAGATGTGCCACTGCTGGCCCCAACTAAAGGTGTTTCATTTTTACACACATGGCATGTAGTCATATGCTGGTATACTACCTCACAGATTTCATATGACATGCTATGCAGAGTGAGCCATGATTGGCTGAACAACCTGTGACCTCACATGGAATGCCTGATTTCCAATGCTAACCTATGAGGAACTGCAATATGATGTCACACTTCCACATTACAAGAAAAAATCCCTTTCTACGTATTTTCTGGAAGGATAATAATCATTTTTGTCTTTACAGTAGTTGTTTTTTTTCTAATTGCCATGGTTGGAAAGCTCTCTAAAAGACGTTCATTCTGCATACCAACATCAATAGTCTACAACAATATCTCACTTCCTAATGGCCCTTCAGTGGACACTTTTCACAAAAAAATTGTTGTAGAATGACTAAACCTGTCTAGGAAAGCTTTATATTTCATTTCACTGTGAATTACCGGTATTCTCTCTCTCCAAATGGCAGAATGACCAAATAAATTTTTTTTAAATTCTTTTTACCATGGAAAATCCTGCTATATGAGCTTGGAAGCTTTGATGTTACGTTTTGTCTGTATTGAAACAAATCGGGGAGGGACCTTTATATTTCATATTTTAACTTCATAAGAATTAAAGATAGGACAATTTGGGTGGTACCATCAGAAAGCTAAGAATATTTCATTCATGTGGTACCACTCATGTTGCCTTGTAATAAATTCTGGCGAAGATTTGACATGAAATGCAACAGACCCCATCTCACGTTTTACGAGTTTTCAACTAACTTTAACATTTTAAAAACTTCATCAATCTCAAGGCAGGAACTACCACGGTAAAAATCAAAAAATCTTTATATTTGGTCATTCTGGAACTTGTAGAATGTGAGTTATAGCAATTATTAGTGAAACAAATTCAAAAACCCTTTTTTATAGCGACTTAGTCATTCTGAACGCTTTAATTACTTAAAAATGCAGGCGGAAAAGCAAATTGGAGTCAAGATATCATCATAGACCATTGATGTTGGTATGCAAAATGAAGGTCTTTTTGTTAGCTTTCCAACCATGGCAATTAGAATGCTGTATGATACATACTGACAAAGTTATAGAGAACGGCGGATTGGCAAAAATGGTTGAAAACGAAAAAAACGTTGAAACTTTGAACCAAAATTGAAGTAGGTAAGAATTGCCTTATCGCCATTTCGAGAACGGATCTGGATTCCCCAGGTCAAAACGCACATTTCGTGCTCTAGTGCTTTTTGAAATTGCATAAAAATTAAAAATGTACACACCCTACCATGACATTAGTGTTGCAATCATAGCATATTTTGTTTATTTTAGATACAAATAAATGAATGTAGACAACTTAAGTCTACTTTGATCTGCCTTTTATGGAATTAAGGAGAGTAGACACGGTTTATAGCCTATAGCTATAAGGAAGACTAAAAATTTGATTTGACAGTCTAGTACGACTCAAATATAATGTTGACTGGCTCTTAAAAGAGCAAGGCAGATCAATTCCCTTTCTCGAGGTACTATTAAATTGTAAGTTGTAGCCAAAATCGCATTATGCCATTTTCATTCCTTCATTTCAATTTCAGAGAACGGCATTCCCAGTATCTGCGATTATACTGGTGTTGTTCATTGGCCCTGGACATTCGGCAGACTGGACTTGCAAAAAACGATATGCGCTGATTGGATGGAATACCAGAAAATCACCAAGCACTTCTGTGGGGTTCTGCAAAGCAGAGTGTCTCAAATACTCCTGGTGCAGGTATTATTATTACATAATTTATTATTATCATTTAGGTACATTTATCATTGACTTTGTGTGCAAAATGGAGAGAATATTAACGGGCTGAACAAAGACCTGAAATTTCTACCCAAAAAACAATTATTCAGTGATGGTCGAAAAGGGAACAATTCTGTAGAAAAACCATTTTTCAAGTGTTCTTACTGTGAAAAATCTTTTTGTCCGTCTGTCTGTCTGTCTTTTCCAGAACAATAGACTATTACGCATCTAAGAACCAATGCCATTTCTCACACAAGAAATGTGATGACTCTGGAGTATATTGCAGCACAAGTATTGCAGAATACTGCGAGCTGTCTGCAGTTTGCAGCATCCCACATCTTGAGTTTGCTACAGTGGACAAGTCATCGGCCGTTGCTCGGGATAACATGACAGTCACTTGCAACCCAGGATGTCAGTTTATTAGAGGAGGACACCGATCTGCACACCTCTGTCAATTGGATGGAGAGTGGAATGCGACAATCAATGACTGCATCCCAAATTCACTGATTCCCTATTTGTGCAAAGCATAGTAACTACAGTATGTCCTGTCTATCATTGGGACAGAAATTTAGCATTGTTTGTATATTCCGAAAAAATCAATACAGTGAGATTGGTGGTTTTGCTGATAAAATTTGACTAGAACTAAGTCTGAGGTGGCAGTGCACTTTCATGATTGGTGGCATCACAAATGTCAACATTGTTCAAAATTTGACCGCTGAAGTCATAAATAGGTGAAAATCGGATAAAAATGCCATCAAAACATCACAAAAATGCGATATTCGTATTACAACAAAACTAAGTTACACAAAGGTGCGTGTATTTCTGCTGTAGGACTTCTGGTTGCTGAGATATCTGGCCAAACGTCTGTCCTCTGCTTGACGTGACAAACTATAGTAATAATATTTTCGCATTTACATGAAAGAAAGAAGACACTGGAATTTATAATGATATATATATTTACAAGCAGACAATGATATTAATTTCAACATATTTGCAAGGTTTTTTGAAGATATTGGACAATGATATTGATTTAAATATTTCTACAAGAATTTCGAAGCTGCAAGACATTAATTTCAATAAGAAGCAAAGTCTGCATCTATGGAAATGTACAATTATAATATGTACAGGCTATATTGTCTAGGTTATATAAACTTATATTCTCTGCTTGGCAAGAATATTGACATTTTGCATTAAAGGATTTTCACATCATGGCTGCTTTAATGTATTATGGACAACATAAATTGATTACGTTTTTTTACTTGAATCAATAACAATCCATACATACTTTCAGATTGTATACAACAGGTTAAAAAATTACAACAAAAATTTTCAATAAATCAACCAAACTAATTTATAATGTTGCTTTTAATTCCATATAATCCAGACTACACAAAATATGTTTTCATTATGTTTTGAGGCAGAAACATACACTCCTGGGCAAAAAAATGGACCTTCCTAGAATTCAACTTCATTTTGTTAGGCTTTGATTTTTACAGGATATACAAATCGAAAAACCTTCATTTTCTGTCAGTTAATCAACAGAGGCTTTGTCTAAGTATTTAATTGTTTTTCATCTTGAATTTTTGAGCAGAATGGTTTTTTGGCTGCTCTTCTTGACGACTTTGTGCACTGCAAAATGTGCATATTTTCTCATTCCGTTTCACTGCCTTCCAAAGCTCCTCAGTGTCACTAACTTTGTACCCTCTTAGATTGACATCAGTATGAGCCAGAAAGATCTGTAATTAGCTGAAATCTGGACTTTGTCAAAAATCGTGATGGAGGAATAATGGTGTGGCGAGACTTTTCAAGAACTGTTCTGAGGTATTAAAAGTCATCTAAACTTCTAAGTATGTAAGAAGAATGCATCAGGACCTTCTGCCGACCATTTGGAAGCTATTTCTTGTGGAAAACGTACAAAACATGCTGTTCCAGGATGACAAGCCAATGCCCACGCAGTGAAGGTGACAATTAGTGTTTGCTGTGCAACAATATAACGACTGTGTTCTGACTGGGTCAAAATATAGGTATCCATCAAATTTGGAACTTTTTGGATCATATTGATATTGATCTAAGATGACACAAATTTGGTAACATTGAGGAGCTTTGAAAGTCATTGAAACAGCGACGCAAAATATGCACATTTTGCAGTGCACAAAGTCGTACAGAAGTGCAGATAAAAAACTGTTCTGCTTCAAAAGTCAAGTGGAAAAGCAATTAAATACTAAGACAATGCTTCTGTTGATTAACTAACAGGAAATGAAGCTTTTTTGATATGTTTATCCTGTAAAAATCAAAGCCTAACAAAATGAAGTCGAATATTAGGGTGGTCAATTTTTTTTGCCCAGGAGTGTAGGTGAGCAACTGTTGTTATAAGACTGGTGTGCTTTTTTGTTACCACCTTCAATTTGTGATATATAGATAGTTATTGTGTATGTACAATATTATAAACGTATATTCATTTTAAATGTATTTAAGTATATATAAAACTTTGAAGGACACCAAAAAAGCAATACAAATTGTGAAATTTCGAGACTAGACTTGACCAATGATAGTAACTCTGACGAATCATGGCTTCAAACCTGCTGAAAGTATGATGGCAAATCTTCTGCATAACTATAAATAAAGGATAACTAGATGCATTGAGTAACTTGAACAGGTTAGTCAAAAATTGTGTGCGTAGGCCTATACATGTAGTCAAAGAGTTGGTTTATTTTTTGCTGTTTCTCTTAATTTAGAGTGCAATTATTTTGTTCTTCCAATCAGAAAGCAATACGGTTAATCTTTTTAACAAGCAAAACCTTTTTTATTCGCAGAAAATTTTTACTTTTTTTCGTCTTTACTCTGCATCATTAAAGTTGTCTTTCATGAAAATCAATGTATGCAAACTTGAATAGAGTAGGTCGGGGCAAGAAGCCCGGGTTAGGTGAGAGGCCCCCCCAGGCTTATATCCAAACTTACATTTTTGGTGCGTTTAGCTATTGATAGGATTGAAGCTAGAGGCGTTTTAGGTGACGTCACTAATTTTCAGGGCAAACAGCACCAAACCATAGTAGAAATTAAAGAAACAAAAAAATGTGCATGGTTTTTGTAACTTTGACTAATTCTTTGAAAGGGGTTGTCAGAAATAACTTCGGAAATTTTTTAAAGTATAATGGATATCTACATTGCTTCACTTTATGACTATCACATAAATATGATTTGGATCATGTTTTTTGCATTTTAGTTTGAAATATAGAGGTCAAATTAAAATATGTGGGTTTGGGGCGAGAGGCCCCACATGATATGGGGCATGAGGCCCCCTTCACTGGGGGGTCGAAGCTGCTTCAGGAACCATTATTAATGTGTACTTTACCTTAAATCTTGATAGAATAGCTAATTGAAATAGAAAAAAAATTCGGCCCGAAATTGAAACCGGGGAAAAAATATCAAAAAATAAAAGTATGAACAGAAAAATTCTGAAATTCAGAAAAAGTGAATAGAATGCCTTGAAAAGGATGGAAGAACCCTAAGAAATAACTTTTAGGCTGAATGCGCTCGCAAAAAAAATTGCCATAGGATTATAATGGGGGGGCTTCTTGCCCGATGGGTGGGGTAAGAAGGCAATTTAATTTTTTTTACAAAAATGGCCATAACTCCTTTATTAAAATTGGTAGACATTTGTTTCACTAGTTATCAGTAGAGTCAAGTGATCCCTTCCTGACAGCATAAGCATTCAAATAATCGCCCATAAAAAGTAGGTCAAATCGCACCTCGAAGTTAAGGGGGGCCGCATGCCCCGACCTACTCTATGTGTAAATATTTTGAGTAGCAAGTAACAACATGTTCAATTGTGGGACAAAAAATTGAGACAGAAAGTGCACTCTAAATTATTTCAGACAAAATCGGTTTTTTAGATTCAAAATGGTTTTTTGAAAAGCCAAAGTTCAATGCAAAAAACCAACATGGATTTTTTTTTTTTTAAATCCATGTTGGTTTTGCATTGAAATTTGGTTTTTCAAAAAACCATTTTGAATCTAAAAAACAATTTTGTCCCGAAATTTTTTAGAGTGTGTTAGGTAACTACTCTTAGTATTCTTTGTCCTCATTCATATGTAACTATGACCGGACAAAAAGGAATGTAACTGAAGGAATTATCTACATAGATGATTGGCTGCAGCACCGGAACATAACAATTATTTCTTTAAAGAGGCAAGGGAAATGGCAATCGATGGAGGCAGAAGAGAACAAGCATGCTTGACCAAAATTATGACAAGTACACCACTAAATTTTTGCCAACAATCAATTCGTAACCAATATCGCAACCTGCCAGATATTAAGCAAATCCCAAGCTTATAACCGTAAGGAAAAATAATTGATTTAACACTGGAATAAATAGATAATATGTGTACATGTTCGATGTTGAGAAATCCAAAATATAAATTATCTATGAAAATAGATATATCTTCCTAACATTTAAACTAAACCTGACCAAAGCTTTACCAGCTCAAAACACCTCATTCACGCATCCAATTTCAAAACAGTTAATTTCTCCTTCCTCACCACTTCTCTACTTCAGATGCATCCTAACAGATCATCTACCTCTCTCTTATTTCTCTAATCAACCCAAACTCCACTTCGATACTAGAGCTGCACGAGTTTCACCTGTCATTTGACTCATAGATGTCACTGCAGTTCCTCACACCAGGGGCCACTTTTGCATGCACTCAGCCTATCTGACACCTTCAGGACATTTCACACACTACACGCAAAATGCAGGATCTCACACATCCTGGATCTTCCGGGCTTCCCGTCAACAAGAATACATCAAGAACTTAGAGCATTTCTCCCACATCAAAGATGCTGCCCCACTTCAAGAAAGGCAAACACCACAACGTTATATTTCATTGGAAGCAACAATCTGCTGCTTAATTATACCTATCCCCTATGGGCCTACACCTTCACATAGACAATTAGCATTCATCAAGCAATTTATGTGCGTATCAAAAGACATGTGCCAATTTTATTTCCATTACTAAAATTCATGCAATTATATAACTAAAACCCAACTAACATAAGCTATCACTTCATCATTGCCACTACAAGGGCTGGGGTACATTTTCATCAAAGGCCTCTTATAGTGCAATACCTAAAAATCTTACATATCTGCCTCTTATGGTGCAATACCTGACACAACAGATAGATGCATACTACACAAGATACTTCATGCCTTCAAAAACAGAAAACCCACTTTTGCAGATTCTTTCTCATTCTTTTTTTCACCATGGACAATTGTAGCATTATATAATTTGAAAAACTGCTCCCTGTATTACATGTATTTATCTACATTCTACATTAACTCTAAATAGCATTATTTATAATCCTGCCTTTTACAATGGGTAAATCTAGTAATGTCATAATGGTACTATTGAGGCATCGACATCATACTTCAGGCATTCATGAGGCTTAAAAACAAGAATTTTCAATGCTTTGGCTCGTTTTCAATAAAATGATAAAGGGGCTGAAATACTCGTGACGAATTGACTTGACCACATAGATACATCACACTGTGCATAACTTTAAGCCTGTTTTTAACCACGGAGTTTACCACACACCATATTAATACGATAAAAATATGTTGAAAGGGCAATATCCTTACTTGTAAGCAACATTTCGAGAATACAACAATTCTTCAGAGATCCATAATCAATTATTCACAATATCAATTAATGCCTAATCCTGGTAATCCACCTAATCCACAATCATAAGTATGTATAATCCCATAGCATATCTATTTTGTTATATATATCTGAACGATTTCTCACATCCTAAATTTAGCTAATCATGTTTTATATGCGCTTAAATCTTGCTGCACTCTAAAAAATATGGGGACAAAATTGGTTTTTTAGATTCAAAATGGTTTTTCAAAAAACCATTTTGAATCTAAAAAACCAATTTTGTCTGAAATTTTTAGAGTGTGGATACTGAATCATCTTAGTTATAAATTGTATGAATTTCAATCGCCATAGATGCAATTATAAAGAATTTTTTTAATATGTTCTGCTTAATCATGCAGAGACTTTCTGAGACCTGTCATATCTAGACAGATATATGGGCAATAGAGCCACTCCCTTGCCCCGTACTACACTCTTAACGCAAACGGTTCTTGATAGTATATATAAAGAACCCACAGCCAAAAAAAGGTTCTAAATTTTTTAAGGGTTCAACTTAATTGAAACGGTTCGATGGTTGATGGGAATGTCCTATGATAAGACCCTATGCTCATGCTCCCAACTTGGCAACTTAAGAGAAAGGGGTTCCATTGTGGGAGTTTAGCGCGGCTGGATTATCTAAATGCTGTTTTGTTTGCTTTTGGAACCATTTTAAAAGTTTAATAATGAACCTTTTAGCATAATAATGAACCTTTTAGGGTTAGCTATCTATACCAGCTAGTAGAACCCTCAAAACCTCCATACAGAAACCTTTTCTTTAAGAGTGTACATGTCCATTAGGGGAGAGCGGGGCATGATGGGCACCTTAACTTTGAAGGTCCACCATGTCATTACTATGCCAACAAAAATTACTATTTGTTGCTGACTGGTTTTGCATTAGGTTCTACTTTAAGGACAGAAAATCTTGTTTCGCTCAATGAAATAGCGTTTGAGTTATAAGCACTTTTAATTTTTCGACAGGTGCCCATCATGCCCCGCAAGGTTGGGGCATGATGGGCACCTTGTTGGGGCATGATGGGCAGCTTCAAATGTTGGTCAATACTTATGGCATTATAGTTGTAAAACTGAAATAATTCCAATATTCTTAATGAAAAAAAACTTGCATTAATTACATGATAAATGGTAGTTATTGAACCAACTCAGCAAACCATAATCACTTTTTCATCTAAAAATGCAGGTAACAATCCAAAAACGTAAATTTTAACATCTTAAAAGGTGATTTGGCACACAATTATGTTTTTAATTCTGTACCTGATGTAGTAAATAAGATGATACCAATAGATACTGAAATGGGCAGTATTGTCCATTCTCGCCAATCTTCAACTATTGTATTGCAAGAAATAAATATGATTAGTTTACAATCAAGAGACCCATCAAGACATCATGCCCCAAACTTCATTTTTCATAAATGCCCTCAGACACTAGTTTCCAAGAATAAAGTCAAATCAAAGAGTTCTGATGAGATATGTCATGGTCAAAGTAAAACAAGACAGCTGTGAAAATATCACATACGCATAATCACAACACATTTGGAAAATCAGGAAAAAAAGTTGTTAGGGCTTCAAAATCCTAGGGCAATATCTTCTAAAGCATTGGTATCTGAATCATGTAATTTTTTCTCCAATAATGGCTCGCAAAAGGTATTCTAACCAACAAACATCAGCTTATGTTAAAGGCACACACTCATCAAATCCTTGCTTTGAATAAAATTTCTTGTATTGCTAGAATTGAGTCTTATCAGTACATAGAGTTTGTTTTGCAGAAATTATTTGTAGGCAACCCTAAATAAAACACCTCAAAAGTTGTGATTTTGGACCTGTTTGGAGGGCCTTGAGTCGACTGGCTGCTTGATAAGCATGACGTAAGGCAGGGTAGCCTCCCTCTCCCAACTGAAGCTCATCCAGCCAAGCATGACCACCAGTTCACCTGTTGCTGTTTTAGTCATGAAACGGTGGCAGCACCTTCCAGCATCACACCATGATGTTAGAATTTACTTCAACAAGGTCCAAGGAATAGGACTGCTTGGTAGAATTACAGGGGAAGGGGACAACATACATGGCATGGCTAATTAATTAGGCCTAGCTATACCTTGACTGACAATTGTATTCGGAATATATATTATAAATTATAAAGGGTATAATATTTATCTTAAACTGTCAAAGCAGTCATTCCCCTGTCATTGTCAAGATATTTTGCCATTCATATTATTTACATTGTCATTGTAACATTATTATTACGTGAAGATGAAAGGTTTAAATATTTTCTTTCAGTCTTTTAAGATCTCCTCTCTACACCTCTCAGCCTCTCAGCTATGCCTCACAATTATTCCAGCCGCAGCTCAATTAGTTGCATTGAACTGCTCAGAAGCTCAGTGTGGTCATGGTCTGTTGAGCACCACAAGCCAAGCACGTGTGTTTGTTTATGAATTACCCAGCCTAACGTCACTTGCTCAGATATTTTACAGTAGGGGTCGCTTTTGAGTGTGCCACTTTTTGGTCCAAAATCATGCAATTGAATCCTTTGTTTTGACGGCTAATTTGCATTTGATTTCTAAAGGGTCCCTTCCATGTTTTAAGGGGACTAAAGCTTGAGGCTCTCGTGGAATAAAAAAAGTCCACTGGAGTGGGCCTTTAAATGTTGGAGTTAAAGCCAAAACCCATCACGCCCCGGGGGCCCATCATGCCCCGCCCTCCCCTACTCCTGAATTTAGGTCGTAAGGTCAATTATTCTCTTGGGCAGGTTACGAACTTCTGCAACTTCACAGATGTACCACTTCTGAGGCCCGAAGCGGGCTTTCTGAAATCCGATGGTGATCGCCGAGGAGCAGGTGTCGCCACAGGTGAAGACGCATTTCCGGATTCTGTCTTCAATTGAGCTTGAGGTTAACGGGCATTCCACTAAAGAAGAAGAGATGACAAAGATGTTGGACGTCTCGCACGAATGGATATACCTCACTTTAAGCGACACTGTGACTGGAGGTTCGGCCATGATCTGTAGAGTGATGAAACCACCAGCAGCACCTGTCTGCAAAGTATAAGCAGGGATAAGTGAGCTTGTACATCCTTTCACAAATGTATTAACAAAGGTTTTTGGCAGATTTTCTTTGTTGATAGGTATCCTCAATTCTCAGTGCATGGATCAGGGCATACTAAACAGCAATCTTCCTCTAATCTCTCCCTTTATGGATTTTTAACTTCAAAGCACTTTACATCCAGGATTTATGCACCCATGGTTGTTTTGTTAATCCCCAATTCACACATTCAGGGCCAGCATGATAAACACAGATATGAACACCAGCTTAATTTTGAAAAAAATGCTCCCAAGAAGTTGTGATAACAAAGTTTGCCATTAACAAGAGTCCGGGCCAGTGATACCAATTTAGTAATGACTTGGAGACCAAATTTGTCGACCGTTTGATCTCCCAGTTACTATGTTAATAAAGATTCTTTATTTTAAAAGAAGAGTTGCAGTTTGCGGCTGTGAAAGCAGAAGTTGTTTTATTATTGAGAAAGATGTTTGGTAGAGTTACACAAGGGAAATTTGCTGAAATCAAGCAAATATTAAGGATGTAAAATAACAATCACTTTTACACAGATGATTATATTGCTATACTGCTATATTGCAGTGCATCAATGTTTCAACGTTCTTGTAACGGTCGATTAGAAGTTACATGTATTTATCTGTCTCTTTTCGGGACTGACAAGTGAAGCAGAATGCTGACAGTCCCTAGAAAATCAAATTGGGTCAACATTAATTTGACATATTTTGGACAGATCACAAGATCAGGTCGCACAACAGCTGTTCATAAACTGAAGGACAAAAGTAAGTTATCGGTTCTTCAGGAGAATGTGGTATGAACTCCTTGAAGAAAAATATCTTGACGACACATGCCTGATCTTTCATTTTCCTGAAAGCTTGTCTGACCTTCCCTTGTCTGATTTTTTCTTGTTTGATCTTTTCTTGCCTGATTTCTCCTAGACTGATTATTGCTTGGTCTGATTTTTTCCTTGTCTGATAATTACTTGTCTGATCTTCTCTTGTTTGATTCTCCCTTGTCTGATTATTGCTTGTCTAATCTTTTCTTGTCTGTTTTTCCTTGTCTGACTATTTTTGTCTGACTTTTCTTGTGTGATCTTCTCTTGTCTGATTATTCCTTGTCTGATCTTCTCTTGTCTGATCTTCCCTTGTCTGCTTATTGCTTGTCTGATCTTCTTTTTTATGCTTTTTCTTGTTGATTATCACTTGTCTGATTAGTACTTGTCTGATCTTCTCTTGTCTGATTTTTCCCAGTCTGAATATTGCTTGTCTGTTCTTCTCTTTTCTGATTTTTCCTTGCTTGATTATATTTTGTCTAGTCTTCCCTCGTCTGACTATTGCTTGTCCGATCTTCTCTTGTCTGGTTTTTCCTTGTATGATTATTGCTTGAACATCCGATCTTCTCTCTGATTTTTCTTTGTGTGATTATTAATTGTCTGATCTTCTCTTGTCTGGTTTTTCCTTGTATGTTTATTGCTTTTCTTATCGTTACTTTTCTGATCTTCTCTTGTTTGATTTTTCCTTGTTTGATTATTGCTCGTACATGTGATCTTCTCTCTGACTTTTCTTTGTGTGATTATTAATTGTCTGACCCTGCATAAGATTATTGTATGTCTGTGTATTTCTTGTCGGATTGCTTGTCTGATCTTTGCTAGTCTGATTGTTACTTGTTCGATCTGTTCATGTCTGATTATGCCTTTTCCTGTAATCTGTTGTCTGATCATTTTCCCATTTTATCATCTATTTTCTGATTCTTGTCAATTCTTGTCTGATCATCACTTCAAGTTACAATGTGTCAGATTAGATATATATCATGAGGAATCATGCAAAAAATAGCTAATAATTTGTAATATGTATACATTGTAGAGGGCAACTTACAAATTTCCTAAGCTGAAGACTTAGTCTTCACATCAAACAACACATAAACTGATGATGTAATGCACAGTTTATGCTCATGAAGATTGAACAGTGTCCATCTGTGTGTCTAACACTCGGAACAGCTGGAAGTTTGCTGGCTGTATAGTGTATACAGTGTATACCACTAAGCAGATACAGGTAGTTCTGCTCTTGATCTGAGATGCAAACTACAGAAAAAAAAACTACTGCAATAATCAGCAGAGAAAAAAAGTATCTAAGAAACATTTAGTTTACCTGTGGCAGACAGACTATACTTACGGTCATGCAGGAGAGTGTGTTGTTGTCATTCAGGGACACAACTGTAGGAGGCTTTATGAGCACATCCATCCAGTTTCCTGTTGGTCTTAGTCCCACATCCAAGACTGAGGCATACTGAGCTGAAATAAAATAGGCAACCTGTCAAATTTCAGATAAAAGACAATGTCTATGATATTGTAGACTTGTAGTTAAAGGTAGAATTAGTGCATATTTTAGTGAATACAAATGCTTAGTTGGATTTTAATCACTTACTGCATACCGATTACATTCAAACCAGGAAATTGCATGTTCTGGTGCAGTAGATGGGTCATTCCACAATAACTAGGACAAAACTGTCACTGGTGTTACAGTATGAATTATAAGTGAAGAACCAACATTGACTCAAAGTTAAATTTGTGACAAAATTAATATTTGTTTGAAATATTTCACATTAAAATAAGAATTGCATTGGATTTCCTTCCACCATTGATCAATGGTGTTACCATTGAACTCCAGTGTTAACCATTTTGGAGTAACACAGGTCTGTGATGTTAACAACAGTGACAATTTGCACTGAAATACCAATTGCTCCCGAGGTGATGCTTTGATTTGAAAAGGTGTTGCCACAGGTTGATTTCTGTAAACAGGACATATCTTACGACTGAGGCAGTTTTTGAAAATTTTATAATAATTGACCATTTTTTAGGGTAACACCAGCGACACCGAAAAAGAATACTCTTAATTTCAGCACACTGTGAAGCCACCCTGCATGCTAAAAATATATAAATGCCCAAATCTGCAGTTATCATGGACACCTGTCCATCAGAAGATGCCCCCTGGTACAATTGACCTAAGATAGAAGGGAGCGTTCCTTTTAAAGCCATGCTTTATCTAATGAGTAACACTAACACCAGTGATATGTTTTCTGGTGACGAGGTCATTTTGTTTTTCACAATATACACAGGAGAGGAAAAATTCAGTCGGTCTTGGTATATAAGTATGTGGAGTATTTGTCTAGAGATTTAGACCCGCCACAAATATTTATATTGATTTGACATGGTTTAAAATGTATGGTAAATGAAAGAACAATTTTCTGTGACATCACTTTTTTGGTATATTTTGAATAATGTTAATGTTTCACAATATAAGCACCTACTAATAATTTCCATTTCACTATGAAAATAACTTTTTCAAAAGAGGGGGAAGGCATATTATTAGAAAGAAAATCATAATTTTATGATTTTGCTGAGTGACACAAAAAGCTCAGTTACTGTGGAATGACCCAGATGGGTGTCGTGGCCTAGTGGCTAAGGTGTTCGACTGCTAAATGTACATGCATGGTGGCGGGTTAGAACCCCAGTCACGGAATGGAGGAACTGAGCAGATCCTACTTAAACCGTTGCTTCACTCTCAATCCAGGTGCAAATGAGCACCTTCTTGGGCCTTGGCAATAGGCAGTGATGACAATTGTGGAATGCTGGACTAAGTCTAAGAAGCGCGTGAAATATTTTGCATACTTAATGCTGGTGTATGCTCATTGGCGTACTGGAGGGGGGGCAGGGGGGCGGTCATCCCCCCCCCAAAAGTTTGCGAAAAAGTGAGTTTCGGCCAAAAAAACTAAAAAATTTGGGCAGCTGATTAAATAAAAACTATTGAAAAATCAATGATTTCCAGGCAATTTCATTTGAAATGGTACTACATTTAAATCTTTAAATTCGGCCAAATGTCGCTCGCCCCCCAAAAAGTTGTGTGTCCGGTACATTTACATTCACAATTCAATGCCAATGTAATTGCACTCTAAATTTCCTGACAAATTGTTGACCTAATTACATGTATTGCTATAGTATGGTAGACTAAGGAAATACACTGCTGAATATTGGATCCTTTTTCAACTCCACAGAATGATGTAATAAATTTTGTGAAATCCCAAACACTAAGTAAATGCAGTAGCCTTCAACATTCTTCACCTTTTACTTTCACCCTCCCCCCCCCATGCCATTACCGCAATGATTCATCAAAATTTCTCTAAATTGTGCATGCACAATATAATGCAAAGATCAGCTGCATGGAGGGAGGGATGCATTATTTGCACTTTTTTTCTGGGGGCTTATTACAAATTAACAAACAAATAATATCAATAGGTTGAATTAAATTTTGTCTGAAATGTTGAATTCGTATATAAACTGCAATTTACAAGTTTAGGCATGGAAGGCTGGGCTGAAAAGTGCAAAGGTTCGGAAGTACATGGGAGTGTTCGGGAAACCAAGTGTGGGCACCTGCTTTAAAATTTATCTGTTAGGCCAGAGTCTAACCTTGGTTAACCCAGGCCAGAGTCTAACCTAGGGGGCACGCGATTCTCTGGGGGGGCACCCACAATATTAATTGTATATTTTAGCCAGAGTTGGAAAGTTCATATGGGGGGCACCTGGGGGGGGTACAGGTCCAATATGGGGGGCACATGCCCCCCCGTACCCCCCCCTCCCATAGGGACACCACTGGGCCAGACATATTTGACCTTTAGCTTCTTGTATTGGGTTTCCTCCAGGCACCTTTTTCAGGGATTGGTCAGTAAGACAAAAAAAAAGAAGCTGAAATCTCAATTTTTTATCATGTCAATTTGAAACAAATTATAGGTAGGCTCTTTTTTCCCCATACACTCTAAAAAATATCAGGACAAAATTGGTTTTTTAGATTCAAAATGGTTTTTTGAAAAACCAAATTTCAATGCAAAACCAACATGGATTTTTAAAAAAATCCATGTTGGTTTTTTGCATTGAAATTTGGTTTTTCAAAACACCATTTTGAATCTAAAAAACCAATTTTGTCTGAAAATATTTAGAGTGTAGGCAGAACATCTGTTTGGTCAGTCGATCCGAGAAGCTAAAGATCAACTATCTCTTGCCTTATCAACCTCTAGGTCAAGGGATTTTAGAAAAATTACCGTCATAGAATTTCCAAAAGACTTTTTTATCTTCTTTATATCCGCCACCACCCAGCATGACATAGTTGATGGGTTGATAGTTGCCAATTCGTGTTGTCCAATACAAAACCTCCTCCTTGTTGATCACCTCAAAAAGCGACAGACTGAGCATATCGTTTCTCGCTGCCCAGGTTATTTTGTAAGTGGCGAACTTGTCACCAGGAACATATCTATTGTTGTACGAACCACTGGTTGCATTTTCAGTGAGGTTTAGAACATAAGGTGATCCATTTGAGCTGGCATTGCGTAAGATAAGCGACCATCCGATTGTCACTTCATACATTGGTTGTTTTTGATATGACTCGTATTTTTTTGGGGACAAGCCGATGTAAGCTGTGTCATTTGTCATAACCTTGAATGTGAACGATGTGAAGGATGGTGACAACTTCGGAGAGACATATACCTTGGAAAGTGAAAAATGATTGAAAGTCTGAACTTCCACCTCAACTGAAAATAAAAACAACAACAATTTTTTTTTGGCAGCCATGATTGAGTGCCTGACTTCATGTATACAGTAAAACCCTAAATAAAGTATGTCTGCCCCAGCAGGAAGAAAGAATCAGCCACTATTTTACCCTATCACACCGTTTGGCTCCCTCCGAATCACTTCCTACCTTTACCAACTTGAAACTACCTTTTAAAGTTGCATTAAATTTACATTGAATCAATACCAATTCAAACTCCATCAACCCCATTCATTGTGTTTGACTTATTTGACAGTGTAGGGGAGAGCGGGGCACAGTGAGACACTTTTTTTATTTTCAAGTGTTCCAAAATGTTGGCAGTAACGAGTTGAATGAGATCAGGTCTACATTATAGCTAATGACGTTCCCTACCTTTTCCGGGTTTGGAGAAATTTTGAATTACGTCCATGCTCATTAAGTGTCTCACTGTGCCCCGTGGGCGGGGCACAGTGAGACAGCAGGCGGGGCACAGTGAGACAGGGCTCCTGCTGCCATAACCGCCGATACTTGGGACCTGCAGAATTGTTCCATCAATTGTTGCTCCAGAAACTACTGTACTCTTGTAAAAGCAGCTGGCTAGGTGATTTTTTAGGTCCATTTTTGAGCATGTTTCGAAACTTCATTGCACAGGACACATGCACGACTTATTTAACCTGCCGCACCTGTTACATACTAATCAAAATTCATTCTGATGCTTCTCTTTGAATATGAATCACTAAAATCAGTAGTTTATTGTTGGCATTTTGTTTTTAATAACGATGTATGCTATGCCTCACATTCAGGTCGTTTCGAGTGTATTTTACCATGTCTCACTGTGCCCCGCCTCCAACTGTCTCACTGTGCCCCACGCAGCTCTTTTTATAAACTTTTTGAATCCTGCAGACCAGATGCCTGTATTGTGGTTCATTATCTCACTAAACTAAGGCAAATAATCAAGGTTTGAATTCCTGGCAATTGATTTGCGTTACACCATTTTTCTTGGGAATTATAACAAAAAATCGTTTAGCAAAATTATTTACTTTTATTGGCTAAAAACCTAAATATTGAAATTCCACTCTCGATATGCTGTGTAAGCATTCCAGATATAGGTCAGACTCTCACTTACTTACTTTTTGTACTATACAAAAGAGGGTTGATCTGTAAACAGTACCAGCTGGACGCTACGGGCTTTGTCTCACTATGCCCGCCGTCTCACTGTGCCCCGCTCTCCCCTACCCCTTTGTTAATTACTATTACATTGGCAGCTATCTTTTAAAATAGACTTCCTAATATGGGGTAAAGTAGTGGTAGGGAGTCAAAGGTAGTTGTAAGGAGATTTGGTGTGGAGAGGAGAAAGAAGGGGAAAATAGATCAACAAAGTACTTCTGACAAAAAATGTTCTTACTTTATTTTGGGTTATACTAAACATGACATTAAATGAAAATGGGACGACAGAAGCACAATTCAACCAATTCTAGCTCAGCCTGGAGGTGCTAGACCAAGTCAAGCCTGCACGATGAATACTTTTTTCAGAAAAAGTCCCATGAAAGTAAGTCCTAACCATATAATGGACTTTTCCTTGGTACTGTGTGAAATTTCAGGGTTAAAAGATAAGCTTAAGGAAATAGATATGACTTTGAAAGGTACAGTTGTACTGAAAATCATTTCTCATATAGTACTACTTCCCTGCTTGCACTTGACACCTTATTTGCATATCTAATGTTGAGATTCATCCCTCGGTCTCTATTTTAGTGTTTTTATCAGATTTTAAGCTAAAAATAGCATTTTTACTATTAAAAGATACTGTGACCCCCGCCCCTCCCCCCCAAAAAAAAATTTTTTTTCCTTGACATATTTTCTTAGACTACTGATGCCAAAAATTTGGAGTAAAACTGCACAAATGCCTTTAATTGAGCATCATTTGAGGGCATTTCGGTGCTGTCAAAAAAGCGGAAAAGTGCATTAACCAACCAGAGTTTGGTGTGCACCAAAATCTGACAGCAATGCTATAAGAGGGCTGTAATTGACTTAAAGATATCAATTCAGACACTTTTTGAATAATGTTCTTTTTATATACAAGTATTTTTATTTGAAAAAGAGTTAAATCTCACCTGCTCTGATGGTCACAACTAATGCAAGAAGGCATTTGATGTAAATCAACATTTCCATCCTTGCCATTCAATTATTTTTCGGATATGCAGACTTTAATGATGATGATGTTGCTGATATGCAGATATGATATTTCTGATATGCAGATATGATGGTGATGCTGATATGTAGACTTTGATGATGATGACGATATTGCTGATATGCAGACTTTGATGATGATGATATTGCTGATATGCAGACTTTGATGATGATGATACTGCTGATATGCAGACTTTGATGATGATGATATAGCTGATATGCTGACTTTGATGATGATGAGAGCTGATCAGTGTGTGTCACTGAGCGCCTAGCTGTTATGAAGTCCACAATTCATATGTCGATGTTTTAAACAAATATAATTGTGTAGATTGCATGACAACAATGTTATTATATCTAGTAATTAAATGAGCAATCATGCATTTTCAAACTTGTTTTGGTCAAATCTATCGATTATACCAAGTGAGCATGCAATTATACTGTTAATAGTCTTCTGAACTTTCCTTTCACATATTTCTTTTTCCTTTTTTCAAAGCAATAATACTTGTTATTGTCATACTTGTCCGGCATGTCAACATCATACTATGGTCTGAATCAGTTGTCACTGTTACAGTCTGTAAATTTGTTTTGCAAAAAGAGTGGACTGTTGCGCTGTGAAAATGGCACTTCGTGAGTCAACAAATTTCATCTGTTAGCGCATATCACTATTTTCCAGTTTATCATAGTATCAATGTTATGACACATCCTAGCACATGACTTCCCTTCTCTAAAAAGACTAAGTTTCATGAAGATGCCAGAACTAGTTAAAGTACCAGAAGAAAAAGTTCCAAACGCTCATCATTTACTTTTTACTGGTAAAAAGTTGTTTTTTTTTCAGTTCTTGGTCCTACATTGAAAAGAAAGATTATGATTGCTACCCTAGAGCAGGCTCTAATTCTATGCTAATAAAGGAATATATGGTCTTCCTATCGAGCAGTTCTATCACGCCATTTGTTTTGTAGGGGCCATGGCTCATGGTGCCCTGTGGCTCATGGTGCCCCGCTCTCCCCTAATACTTAAAAAGTGACATGGACAATAATCAATCAGCATTTCTACCTTTGAAACTGTCAATATCTTGTGTTTTCCTTTGTTTGACAAGTTTTCTAAATACACCTGCACTCATTCACCCTGGCTATGTTAAGCATTTTTATTTCCTGTATTTGTTTTTACTCAAGACATTATGCGAATTGAATACGACTTTCACAGACTATTCCAATTTAAAAATCTATTTCGCAAACTGACAGACTCACAAGCACACTCTCTCTTAGTTAGTCATAATATCGTGAATTATGATAATTGCTGTTTCTACTGAATACCATCCCATGCCTGGGGAAAATGCAGTTATCGACTCAAACATTTTTATTCTTGTTTGCATATCTCTTTGTCGAAAACATTTTTGTGTAAATTTCAGTTAGAATGATCTTTTCCATCACTTTACCAAGTGTTTCCATGACCATTATTTTGACTAACATGCAGTTTCAATGTTTTATGCTTGACTAAACATGGACAATGTTGTCAAATTTCTCTGACCATCAACACAGAGTAACTCTTCTTTTGACTAAAACACAGACCCCTATTATCTTGACTGACAGACCAACATGACTTGCAACCATTCCTCCTCTTGAGTAAGACAAGCACATATTTTTATTTTTATTTCAAATATATTTGAAAAGGATGACCATCACCCTCGGCTGTTTTACAACTGGGTCCTCTAACAACATATGTGACCTGCTCCGGCGAAATGAGTTCAAATTAACCTCCGGTCTTATTTGGTAGTGAAATTGACTCATTATTCTACTGGAATTGGGCTTTAAAATGGTTCACATGTTTTGACATCTCCATCCAATCCAAAGATATGGCACCTCAAACATTGACGATGCGAAACATCAAACATTGAGGAAATGGCAATTGAATTTCCAGCCTTATTAATATTAATTTTATCATAAAGCAAGGAACCCTGTTCTTGAATTAAAGCTACTATTGCTGTAGGACGAATTACTTCTGTTTTCATCACCAGAGGAATTTTGATTGACAATGTATAACCAGACAAAACGAATATTGCTTATCCAATTGATGACAATAGGAGGAATAGGGTCACCTGGCTTGAAGTAGGGGAGAGCGGGGCACCATGAGCCACGGGGCACCATGTATCACGGGGCACCATTAGCCAAGGCCCCTACAAAACAAACGGCATGATAGAACTGCACGATAGGAAGACCATGTATTCATTTATTAGCATAGATTTGGCTAGGGCAGCAATCACAATATTTGTTTTCAAGGTAGGACCAAGACTTGAAAAAAAAACTTTTGACCAGTGAAAAGTGAAATACTAAGCGGTGGAATATTTTCTTCTGGTACTTTAACTATTTCTGCCATCTTCATAAAACTTAGTCTTCTTAGAGAAGGTAAAGCATGTGCTAGGATGATGTCATACCATTGATAATATGACAAACTGGAAAATGGTGATATGCACTAATAGATGAAATTTACAATTTGGGCAGCATGAGTCACTTGGAGATAGCACCATGAGCCTGTTTCAATAAAGTTTTATTTTAATGTACCTCCTTCATGCAATTAAAGCTGAATTGTAACAACAACTCTACTGTTGTAAGTCCAGAACTATAGTGCAAGACATCAGCTGCTGTTTAGGACACATTTGTGCTATTTTCATAGAAAAATATGCAAAATCCATCTGATCCATATTGTGGTATATGCCAAGGGGAAATTTTAAGTAAATCATCTAGTTTATGAGGTATCAGTTCTTTGCAGTTGAATGAGAAGGATAAGACATTTTCGTAAACAGCCCCCCATGCCATGGCTCATGGTGCCCCAGGGTTGGAGTACAATGAGCCACAATTTTGACAAAAAATTTTTAAAGACGATCTTTGACTATTTAAAGATTGAGAATATAATGTAACAACACTTAATAATTATTGTAGCCAAGAGGTCTTGCTATGATTATATAAAGCAACCAGCTATTTACCATTGAAACTTTAGGCTCAGGAGCTTAAAATGAGAAAAGTGGCTCATGGTTCCCCACTCTGCCCTACAAAACGAATACACTTTTTAACAAAGGATGTAACCAAACAACTTCGAAAACAACACTTTAAATAATTAGTTTTTTTTTAAAGTTCTGTATTCTTTTTAGATATTCAATTTGAAACACTCAGTCACTACACTAAGCTTGCACACAAAAACCAAAAAGCTGGCATATGACATGTCGAAAAATGCTTTTAGCTCATTTGCATTCACAATGGTTTATCTTGGAGCCATCATTGTGGATGTTGTAAATAAGATAATGGTTTCAGAAAAAATGACATAATTGCTTTAGAAGTTTGACTGCATATCTGCATTTGCACTCATTCAAGATGCTTACAGCAAAGTTTCAGATTTTTAAAATATATGTCTTTCCGATCATTTTGGTGCAACTCAATTAGGCTTTTCTCATTTTAAGCTACTGAGCACATAGGTCTATTGTAATTTTTTTTTTTTAATCTCGATGTTGTGTTTAGGTTGTGGCAATGTAATTTCTACCATGCATTTCTTCACAACAATGGACAGTTCAGCCTTCAATTAGCTATACTGTGTTTTGTGTACCCATTGGAAAGATTCCAGGATGATTCCAAGATATGGATTGTCCACCAGAGGGCATGAGCGCTTAAAACCTGGACAAGAGCTACACCTAGTATGATCACGACACAAAAAAAATTGGAGGCATTGATTCAGCTCAAATCACAGGTGTTAGCCTTTCACAATTATAGTCTGGGTTTGCAAGATTATACCTACATGTATCTAAATATTGACAATGTGTAGCAGTAACCAAAAAGTAATTGTTCTCGGTCATCTTATCAAAAGCCCATGGTCGCCTTTGACTCTGAAGACCCTGAAGGGATTTTCTTGGATTTAATTATAAGAGCTTGTTGTTTTCTGTTTCAAGTTTGTTGGCCCCTATTTGTTGTAATCTTTTTGTGTGAAATAGCAATTTTTTAATCCTGTGTTTTTTTTATTACCACAGTTGTGTGAGTGACCACAATGTGTAAATTGGCAACCTCAAATTCTAAGATTTACTGGAGCTTGTTTTTGGATGAATGCATACTAATCCCCTTAACTGCAAACATGAACACCAAAACAGCCCTTAATCATGTTAATACAAAAACATTGTCATTATGGACCCTTTGAGGCCATTATCTCAACCTTCTCAGCGAATCAGAGAAGCTCAGAGAATTGGGTCAGGTCAGTCTGAGGTTATGCTGGGCTCCTGGAAAACTCAGGCCAAGTGAGGAGTAAGCAACCTTGTTTCATTTTACTGAAAAAGATATACACTTCAACCTCTCTATTACGACCACCAATGGTTCTATGGCCAAGTGGCCGTATTAGCGAGGTGGCCGCATTAGAGAGGTTCAGCTGCATTGCCTGTAGAGGGCAGCGCAGCAGTTGACCACTAGAGTGCCTTGTGGCCAATAGAGGGCACTGTGACCAACGAAGGGCACTGCTCTTTGTCACTAGTGTGGATTGCACTTCAGCTTGTCATGTCAAGTTCACTAAAGGCATTAAATTAATAAATGTATTATTATGTGAATGAAGTTCAATCAAGATTGCAAGATAATTGATCAATCAATCGTTATGGTACAGCTGTATAGGGCTATATCTGTATGGACCTCTATCAGTTAAAATTTTAACATGACTGTAGGTTATGTGCATGCTAAAGCCGATTTTTTGGCTATGAACACCCATAATCCACAAAATGAGGTGGGCAGAAGGAAGATTTATAATTAAAAAGTAGTTTAAAGACTTTATGTACTGTTCATATATATGCCAATCACGAATCAATTGGAAGTTACAAAAAACCAATTAACAGTTTAAGTCTCTTGATTGGCATTGAAGGGTGAAGTCTGATTCTGAAGTTCTGTTCAACCATTCTGAAGTACAATTAAGTTCAATAATTGCATGCTTATAGGCCTTACATGTTCTTTGCTCTCTCTCAACTTTACCCCAATTTCTCAATTGCCATTGAGCATTACATCTTTCATAATTGTCTTCTAACAGGCCTAATTGTAAGTTAAGCAAACGTACGACCAGACAGCATGTCGCCAATGCGCATTTCTGCTTGATACAACAGTACTTCAGCTCCTAATACACCACTGCCCGTATTTGGCGAGGTCAGAATGGCCTTTTTGTGCAGTCAAAAGTGCCCGTATTTGCAAGGTGGCCGCATTAACGAGGTGCCCGCATTAGAGAGGTTTAATTAAGCATAAAATAGAGGGAAAATATTCGGTTCTAGGCCTCTATGTCCGTAATTGCGAGGTGCCCGGATTAGAGAGGTGGTCGTAAGGTGAGGTTGAAGTGTATATCGGCTACAGCCTATGCTCAAATTTAGAAGATGGTTAAACAAGTTAATTGAGCTAGAATAGATTAATGTTTTAAACCAGGATGGGTCAAAATATTGAGCTGAGATAGCGGAAAATACTATGCCATGTTGACTCAAGACATTCAAGCTTAGAAAACTCAAAACACTGAGCTGTGTTGACTTATACTTTCTGACACAGCTCAAAATAATGAGTTGTGTTGACTTATTGTATAGATGCTTATGATGTTTATTTGTTTGATCAATCTTGTAATGTTATTTAATGAATGTGGACAATAACCGAAAAATATCTGTGGATCTCTCAAGGGGATCCGGCTGAATACAGTGTGCTTCCAGACTGTACCTGTCCCTCTGCATATTAAGCCTCCACCATCGGTGGAGTGACAGCCTGATTTGGAAAAGCAAATAGACCGGCATATCACTGAGGAAAATTACTACACAATTGTCCATGAGCAATGTTGAGGACTTAATCAGGCAGTAAAAAGCCAGACACATGATAATTTCATGGTCAGCTACTACTCTGTCTTGGGAAATTTTCAATTTTCATCCCACATCAGAGAGGTTCTATAATGTTTTACAGCTGAAGTAGGTGATAATAATGGTGTATCACCATGAAATGTTCATTTGATATAAGTCCAGTATTTATATATCTTTCACACAAATAGTAGGAAAGGTTTTTGAATAAAGGCTGTGCAGAGTCACCCTTGTCAAACAAGGCACATGTGCATTATTATCACTTTCTATATCCCCCCCCCTATGATTCTAATTCATGCTGAAATCAATCAGACTGCTCGCACAACTTGCACAATGTTCTGAGGGAGCTTCTTCTTCTTCTCATCTGACTTCCCTTCTGTGTTAGGAGCACCCCAAATGATGGGGGAGTGGGGAAGGAAGCATTCTGGTCTCAGACTGGTGTGCTTCATTTCAGCACAGAGTATTATTATCATGGACAGGCCCAAGATGCATCCAATACAGGCCATTGCATCGCAAAGAGAACTTAAAACTAATTTCATGTGAAAAAATCCCAATAACCTGATGGTTCATTAGTATGTTATGTTGCAGGTCTAAATTTGAACATACTCTGACTTGGAAATGTTGGTTGACTTGTGTTAAAGCATACATCTAATCACTTTCACAAATCAGTTTAAGACGGATGAAAATGAGAAGTGTCCACCTGAACTTCCTGGTGTTGACATTGGTTTGATTCTGCATAAATGTACTCGTATTTGTATTCGAGTACATTTGAAAGTACTCGTACTCATAATCATAGTCGAGTACATTCAGAAAAGCTATACATGTACTCATACTCTACTCGTATTTGAAGATGTGGCAAGTATTCGTACTCGAGTACATTCGAGTGTACTAGAGCCCAACCCTGGTCAGGTATACTTCAATATGAGAATTTTATTAGATTAAAAAATTAAAACGTGAATCTTGAATGAAAAAAAGAAGGAAAGAAAATCACTTTGCCTGCAATGAGTGCAATCCCATCCACAGGCTGTGGTATCACTGCAACCAGGACCGCCCACACTCTGATGATATGCTTTTCCTTGGGGCCAAGCCATTGCACAGCACTTGTTGTGACCAGGCTCATTTCCCTTCAGCATTTACAAGCAACAGTTCCCAACTGAAGTAGGACAATTACTACCTGGAAGATCAAGAAAGAGTCATCGATTGACATTATAACAGGATCACCAAGAAATCACAGGTTAGATTTATTTTCTCTAATGAGTCCTCCAAAAAAAAAATTACTATTTCAAGTTGTCTTTAGTCTTCGTTGGTTGTTTGATTACCTTGGGTGGGTTTATTTTCATTCATGTGTATATACTTGCTTCTTTGATTGATGGTCAGTTGGATGGTGCGATTGATTGGTATCTAACCTTTGTGCGGATATCAATTTTTGTTTGGAGAGAACTGTACATAGAAGTTTAGAAATAATTTTATTGATAAAATGAATTACATTAGTTTACAGATTGCTTACAGTGTCAAGAATAGACTCGCGCTCTAAAAACAAAAATGAGTTTCTCTTTTTGAGACTGAAATGAAGTATATCGTTATTGTTATCGTTATCGTTACCAGTTGACTCAGAACTTATTTTTGATTTTGTTGGCTTGATGCAAAAACACAAACAACAAAGACTACTTTGTATGAGCTATGCATGTTCATCTTTTAATTTATAGGCCTAATGATATAATAAATATCATAATAATCCCTTTTTGCAATTACATCTAGGCTGGATCATTCAAGTGCAGACTCTAAAGTCTATATAATATGAATTCACAATAAAAGCAGAAGCTGCAACTATTGCACACTGTGGCACTGGTCAAGCTATAACCGGATAATGTAAGCTGAGACCAGCTTATTATGGGCTAGCACACCAGGGTTCAGTTCAAAGCAACTTTTCTCTTTGTAATTGCCGGAGATTAATGTCTCACATCTACACCTCCACCTGCAAGGGTGTAATTACATTGATCATTTGGTCCTAAGTACTGGAAGGTCCAGGTTCCCTGTTCCGAAACCTTCCTTGCCTCAATACTACACTGTACGTACAGACTCCTGAGTTCATAGAAATACATGGAACGGACATGAGGCTCTGGCAGATGAAGCAACCAAATCTGCCATCTTGGAACTGCCCTGTATCCTGACCAAACATAGTATGTTATATTTTCTTTGCCGTGACGTCACCAATAACAATGATGTCACTTATTACAATGGCATGACATCACATCATAATAAGTCTATTGTGACGTCATGTCTCAGAGGCAGTTCCAATATGGCTGATTTGGTGACCTCATCTTGAGGTGGCTTTATACAGCCTCATGTCCGTTCTATGTATTTCTATGCCTGAGTTACACTGTTATTTAGTTCATATTTAAAACAAGCAAATGCCAGAGTTGGATGTAGTGATGAGATAAGGCTGCACATTTGAGTCCAGTGCAAAACCAATTGCCACCCCTATACATGCAGTGGCAGATCCAGACTGGGTAGTCTTTGGCAGGCCCGAATGTTGTTTTCAGCATTTGTTGGCCCATATTGCAACATTTTCCTTAAAGGTAGTATGTCCGCATATTTAATTGACTATAGATAGATTTCAGTCATACTTAACTCATTCCGTTTGAAAAATGTACCTAATTGCTATTTTAATGGCAGTATGTGAAGTTTATTTTCTTGAAAAATGTAAACAAATAGTTTTTCATGCCGTGAAAAAGTCCTGCATTGTTTACAAATCAAGCAATGCAGGGCTCTCCTTAAGTAATTTAAGGCCTTACAATCAATTAAACTCACTTAATTATGGAAAACATGCAACTCTGTTGATTGGAAGTGCATACTATACTTAAAATCTATCAGTTATGATCTATAAATGCAAGTTTAATTTTACATAGAATCGCCGGACTTACTACCTTTAAAATGCTATTTTCTACTTGGTCCAGCAGTGGCCTGGACCCCCTGAATCCACCACTGACATGCAAGCATGTCTTCATCAGGACGGCTCAGCAGTGGTATGTCGTCTAATGCCACATCCATGATTGTAACTTCATACTGACACCATGCCGCCCTTAGGCTACTACGGTAGGGTGTGTCAATTTGTATAACATTTCATACTTGCAAAACATATTTGAGACTTCAAACAAAAAATTGCATGAAAAGTTGAGTTTGACACTCCCTACCCATGGTGCAACAACGTGGCAGCACTGTACATGCTGTACATGACTTCCTGTTTTATCAAAACATTGGCTTGGAGAAAGCACATATTTCAGATAAAGTCAATTAATAAAACATCGAACTGCTCTCAGCTATAGAAAACCACTTAGAACTGTGTATGTAGTCACTGTGGACCAAATTTATGCTAAGTATAACCTTGAAACATCTTTGATATTTGATTAACTGCCTCCACAGTTTCAATATGAATTGGCAAAAAAGTCTGTGTTGAATTTGCTTTGCCTTTTCTTGTAAAGTACTGTCCTCCAATTTTTCCTGTTTGTCATTCCATTTTAGAGATATTCCACGCAATATATTTATAGTCAATGATCAATTCCATGTGGAAAAATGGATGCTTAAATGTTCCAATTATTATTTCTTAGGCTTTTAGTCCCTGGCTCTGCCATATTATTCTTATGTTCTGACAGTGTTTTAAGGGGCCCTGTTACAAAATAGCAAGCTGGATTATCTTGTTTAGCATTGTTTGACATTGACTGTTTGTTGTAATCACCTGTCTCGAACCTCAGATCAGTAGAGTGCACCAATTTAATTGTGAATTCGACACCTGTGGTTGTGGGACCATGCCTACCGCCCCAGCCAGCCTACATTTTGTAGACCAATGCTTATATTTCTACAGAGGCAAGATCTTCCACAATAGGGATGCACTTCTATCTGCTTTGAAGACTATTCATGGGGGTTATTTGTATGTACATGTATGTGGGAGGGCTATTTTATAAAGATCAAAATAAAATCTGGACCATCCTATTCGGAGGAGTCAGTTGACGCAGTGACCATTTTACTGGAAATGGCAGTTTGTGATAAGCATATCAAGCCAATAATTTAATCCGATCAAGATGTCTACCACAGCAACAGAGCTGTATATATTGCAAGGGATTAAATTTTTAATCAGAATGGTACAACAAAAAAACACTTAAGCCCTGGGACATTTGATTGTGTATACATTTGAACCAGGACTGTCTAAACTTCTGACTTTCTAATTACTTTTGCACAAAGACAGATGGATGATTGGGATTCATGTCCTGTATTCATGCATCTGGTAGGCTAATTTTGACATGAGGAGGACACAGCCTTGAGGTGTAGGATGATTGACACTTGGGTCCAACACAAGTCCGGATGACGCTGCCGGAGCGGTATTCGATCCGCTATTCAGCAGTCCAGTGTGAAACCAACTGAGCTAAACAACCCACGCCAATTAATTCTTGAACGTATCTATAGAGTTTCAGGGAGGCGTGTCGACACAATTGGTAGCACTCTCGGCTTCAAAATGCTGCGTTCTGGCTAGGTCATTATGTACATGTGCATAATTGTAATTTAGTCTTTGTTGGGCTAGACAAAAGTGATTTGTAGCTTTTCATATCTTTTCGGGGCATTTTTTCTAAGGTTGGTCGGTCAGACAAAAAAATCTATTGGCCTAATTTCAATTTTTATTACGTCAATTGAATAATAATTTTGTTTTTTTGTCAGTAGAAAATCTGTTTTGTTGGTTGTTCCGAGAAGCTAATACTAATCAATTATGTCTGATCTTAGACGGCAAATTTAAACTTTCAATCATCGTTTGCTTCTCTGTCGTATCCCGATTAGCTTAACATAGCATGAATTCATAGGATATTAATATGTGCGCATCCATGTATCCATCACATACATACAGTTTCAAGAGATAGGATTTTTTCTGCCAAATATGCAAAATGAATAAATCGTTTTGCTCATTATCAATAGTTGTGCAGTGCTCACATCCGAGGATGGAAGTGATTTGAGATTACTTTTCACGAAGTATGCCCATCTATATAAACACCAATAAAAGCCTCAAATTGCAGCACTATCACTACTTGTATAAAGCTTACTGGTTCCCAGTCAACCATATTTGAAATTCAATTTACCACCACCAGCCAAGAGCAAATAAAAACAACAGTTACTGACTTGTAATTTATCAAAAAGCAATTAATCCATGAATTGAAAACTGATGTGCAGTTGGGGCAAAAGGGCAACACTTTAGGAAGTTTTTTAATTTGTCAGTCGATATCATGGTGAAAGTGTATTTTAAAAAGCACTTTCAAAATTTCATTTCACTCCAAACCTAATCGATGAAATGCTAATTGCTATTCTATTATTAACTTTGGATTTTCCCCTTAAAGTTTTTAAAATTAGCTGGCTGGTAGCATAGATCAGTGCTGGTACTATACGCTGGGCTTCTTGTCTCTGGAACTTGGGTAAAATTCCAGTCTGGTCAACTAATGTTAGATCTGATTTCAACCTGTATAATGTAAGAGAGAAGATCGAGAGAACATAAAAGCTTTATTTAGCACATCTATGAAAATTTACATGCGATGCACATCTATGAAAAAAATTGGGTCGAGAACTTAGGTCATTGAGACTATTAAAAAATTTAAGGAGACCTATTGAAGCAGTGCTTGTAGTTGTGGCCTTTGCCCGGTGTGTATAAAAATAAGATTTATCAATCAGGGTTGAACTACAAGAAAATTTAAGCCCTTTCGCTCATCTCGCTTTGGTATAGCTTATCTTCGATTTAAACCTTGTCAATTTTGCCCTGAATGACATTCAACTGTACAACTATGACAAGTCTGGCTTTTAGTTAACAGAATAGCATTTTGTTCAGTCCGCATCAATTCTTTCAGTGAATGGTAATTCATATACTCTAAAAAATTCTAGACAAATCGGTTTTTCTGATTCAAAATGGTTCTTTGAAAAACCAAATTTCAATGCAAAAAACCAACATGGATTTTTTTAAAATCCATGTTGGTTTTTAGATTCTAAATGGTTTTTTTAAAAACCAAATTTCAATGCAAAAAACCAACATGGATTTTTTTAAAATCCATGTTGGTTTTAGATTCTAAATGGTTTTTTTTTTAAACAAAATTTCAATGCTAAAAACCAACATGGATTTTTTTAAAAAAATCCATGTTGGTTTTTTGCATTGAAATTTGGTTTTTCAAAAGACCATTTTGAATCTAAAAAACCAATTTTGTCCCGATATTTTTTAGAGTGTAGGCGCAAGGTACTGTACTTCTACACATGTGCAGACGAGCATTTGGCTTATAAAATATTTCATATGATGCACATTTAACTTGATGAAGTTACAAAGTTAAAGCACACAGTACATATGATATCTCAAAATATACAGATCTTCATTTGCAATTGTGTAAAGATTGATTCCTATCTGGTTTAGACAAGAGATTTTAATTCGTATTGCCACTTTCTAAGAATGATGATTGTGATAATGGATGAAACAATGCACTTTCTGACAAAACAGATACAGTTTTTTACCTGCATTGTTCGTGATACTCCTTTCTCAGTACGTAGATAGATAAGCAAAATCATGTTTGCATTATTCACTAGCTTTCTGGACCTCAATGAGACAGTGACTTATAGTTTGTGTTTTAAGGCTACATCAAATCAATTTAGTTTAACAAACGATAGATTTACTGATTGAAAAGGAACGACGAGCCAGAAATTAAAATAGATGTGCCAAGAATCCAAGCACTCTAAACCTATAGGGTAGTCAGAATGACAACTCTAGAGTGGTAATTCCTGGTGCCTAAACTGACAATTCAATGAGTCAAAATTACTTAAGGGAACCTTATCAAAATCACAAATATTGGATAGCAAGATGTACCATTCTTGTAATCAAGGCTAAAAGATTGTGATCGAATTGATCACCTCTTGCCATGCTCTTGGACACTTACAGAGTGAACATAATAAATTTGATTATGATGGAATGGTCAAAATGATTTTCCAGGGAGTCACTACCTAATTTTACACCCATTATTTCTATGCAGTCTCCATGAGACTGCTTTATTTGTTGGGCAGTGCAAGCATTGCACTGCAGTCTCCGGGAATTGGCCATGCAAATGAGCATGGGCAGCATGCAAATGAGCATGATATGGCAGAGAGAACTTCAAACAAAATTGTTTTCTTTAAAGTGTTGGAATTTTTTTAATTATTGGATAACAAGGTAATTGTTTGTTATTTTAAGTTATCAGCCCAACTGCAAGTTATTATGTCACAATAGGAGAAACCAAACAAAGTGATATAACAAGTTTAGATAATTAATAATACAAGGTGTTTTTAGGCTAAAATCCCAAACAATAACCACTGTTTATGAAAAGTTATGTAACCAGCCATTAAACATTTTGGGAAAATAACCAGTGTTAATTATAAGTTATATAACCAAACAGTTGACATTTTTGTACAATCCAATATCTGGAGTCCCTCTGACACTGCGGGTCATCGGAAAAAGATACTAGAGGGACTCATGGAGTCTGATTTCTATGCATTATTTCGCTAAAGTAGTCATGAAATAGTCAAAGTGACAACCCAATGTTTAGAGTGAGCAAAGAAATTAGAAGTATCATTTTGGCTAGCATCATTAACTGAAAATTTGCTATATCAGAAACAAAACAGTCTCAAACGTTTACCAGTTAATATGTCATTGATCTTTCTCTTAAAAACAAATCTGTGAGTGAAAAAAATACATTTTATGTTGAACGTAGTTATTTTAGGAGATTTCGAATTGTCTGCAATATTGGGCCAGGTGAGTCAGATGACCTTTAATTTTTCTTGTTCTTTAATTTTTTTTCCCAATGAAAATGCTTCACTCGCGCAGTATTTTCTATTGAATTAACCTGCCACACTAACTTCATGAAACTGAGAATATACAAAGATGCCCAACAGTAAATCCCTTCCTTGAACCTGAAATACTGTTAGGCTGATTAGGACGAATATTATAGTGTAACTTTGAATAAGATGATACCTACCCTGATAACACAACTTGCAAAACTCTGAAAAGCTGATATACATCCTTACTTGGGTTTATTTCTACACATTATAGGGATATAATCATTCATTTGTTAAGAGTCAGTTTATCAAAAGCCTGAGCACTATCCTGTTGTAAGGTAAGCCGGATACAATCTGAGGTAACACAGAATATTGCTAGTGCATGTAAGCCTCAGTGCTTCACCATAATTCCTTCCTGTAGTCAGCGACGAGTCTTGCTTTGAGCACAGGTGTTAGCCTTTCATAGTTATTGTTTGGGTAACAGGAGATTATACCTACATGTACCTAAATATTGACAAGGTGTAGCAGTAGCCAAAAACTAATTGTTCTCTGTGATCTTATCAGAAGCCCAAGGTCACCTTTGACCCTGAAGGCCCTGAAGGGATTTTCTTGGATTTAATTATAAGAGCATGTTGTTTTCTGTTTCAAGTTTTGTTGGCTCCAGTTTGTTGTAATCTTTTTGTGTGAAATAGCAATTTTTTAATCCTGTGTTTTTTTATTACCACAGTACCTGTTGTTTGAGTGACCACAATGTGCAAATTGGCAAGGACAAATTCTAAGATTTGCTGGAGCTTGTTTTTGGATGAATTTATACTAATCCCCTTAACTGCAAACATGAACACCAAAACAGCCCCTTAATCATGTTGATACAAAAATATTATCATTATGGTGCAACCTTTTGAGGCCATGTTCTCAACCTTCTCAGCGAATCAGAGAAGCTCAGAGAATTGGGTCAGGTCAGTCTGAGGTTATGCTGGGCTCCTGGAAAACTCAGGCCAAGTGAGGAGTGAGCAACCTTGTTTCATTTTACTGAAAAAGATATATATCGACCAATGGCCTATGGTTTGAGATTTACTCAGCCACCAGGGGAGCTGCATTTGTCCATGTACAATTGCACGTGATCGCAGGCATTATGGTCAAAGTTCTCACAACAGGAGTTTAAAATGATACACAGGACATCATAAAAGGTAATGAAGTACCGGTAATGCTCGGTATTGCTCAGATTCTTCTGTAGATTCATGCTCAATCTACACAAATCGTCCAATCATGCAATTGGCTTCAAACAAATGATCTATTGTTTGTTTTAACGGAAGCTTTCAAGAGCTTATTTCCTCCCTTAGCCGACAGTCCTCTCATTTGTCCCACCGTAGACAGGGACTAATGTTTTCTATCGCGGATGTCCGTCCTTCCATCAGTCTAACTCTCTGTCTTTCTGTCTGTCAACATGATTGAAGAAAAACCGGTTTATGCTTTCTAATGAAACTCCGCAGGATTTTTCTAATCACCACAATGAGGAACTATACGATCCATACAATGGATGCGCCACAATCACTTGATACAGTTTTTTAATATGTATCAGTACTACCTCCAGCCTGCCTATGCGTTAAGCGTGGGTGAGCACTGAGCAACGCACCATCTCTGATCAGCTCAGCAGTGACAACTGCATGGGTACGGCAAAGAGGGGGCCACTGCATGCTGCATTATTTGTCTCGCTGCAGAATCTGAAACCAGATACATTAATATTCCTAACTATGCAGTTCTTGACTTTTAGAGATGTTTCATTGCCACTGGCTCAATCTAACAAATGGCGGGACTATGCATTCTAAGGAGTGCACCTTCTTGTTTTTTATTAAATCAACATACAGATCATTAACACATTTTAAGGAGGATGGTTTGCATTAACATAGATCTAAACTGGTCTATCAGTCTTTTGGTCACCACTGAGCAAGTGCAGTGCATTTGCATAACTGTGCATCATTAAGCGATGAGTGATGACTTTGGTGTCAGCGCAATTTGCCAAATGACTTTTGCTCATGTAAAGCAGGCCACCAACAAGCCTCCTCATGCATTATGTATGGATTTGTGCAAGTCACTTCCAGGTAGTTGTTTGTATACACAAATGTGTAACATATACAATTGGCAAATCAAAGAACGAACATATTTTTAGTTCAATCTTTTTTGTTCTTAAGATTGCTTTCAAGTATAATTCAAGTTTTTCAGATTTACAATGAGGCAAATCAAAAGAAGAAGCATATTTTGTAACTTATGTGCTGCAATATATTTGATTATTTTGTGAACTGTAAGGCTGTGAATTGAACACATACCTCAAAGTACCAGAGACACATGCTAAAGCAGAAGGAAGGCTGTAAAATACGGCAAGTTGGTCTAAATTTGAGGGTTTTTATATAGTGAGAATTAAGAGTATTTTAGATTACGGTAAAATTGGTGATCCATTTACCCAACTGTATAAAGGCTAGACCTGGAATTAACAGATCTATATGATTCACTGTTCCATACTTGTAGTCCAAGGTGGCTTGGATTAATGTGGGGAAATATATACCATACCAAGCATCTCACCAAAGCCAAGGAAATATCTTTCAAAGGGTAGTGGTCCACTGTTGTCTATGAAACTATGCATCATTTGAAAATAGAAGAAAAAACATATATCTGATCTTTCTCGTATTCATAAGTGGAGAGTGTTAGCCTCATGTCATACACCAACTTGCGCTGTAGTTTTTCTTGGAATTTTCAAATTATGCTCTGCAATGAATTTTTCCTGGCCATCAGCAATTCACTACACTATTATATTATTTAAGAATAATAAAAGTTGTTTTTGTGCTCAGTTTTAAAGCAAATTATACTGATTTTCTGGATTTTAGACATTATTATGGCCTTTGGCAGGTTTAAACGAAATAATATCACAAAATTGTTCAAAGTAAGATTCATTGAGTCATTCCAGAATCAGAATGAATGCCAGTATGAGTAAATCGTATTGTCTGACAGCAGCCAAAGCTATTTTCCAAGGACACCAACTGAAGCAAGCCAACAAACATCTGTCTGTGCAAAACACACAAACTTTGTGATGAACAAATTGCTATGTTTAGAAGCATTTTATCTTAGCTGGTTCCTGCAGCTTGCCAGATGAGGCCATTTTTCTCTGTGGAGTGTGGAGAGTGTTTAGTTTTTCAACTGCCGAAAAGGAGTATGTTGGGCGAGAAAGAGGAAAAACACAAGCCAGAAAATCTGCTGCGAAACTAAAACTAAAAGTTTAAAAAGTGGATCAGGGGGATGTTTAGTGGATTGACAAATGTTCATTATTTTTCGAGGTTCCTCGTGACAAATATTTAATCTATAATTTCTATTTTTTTGTGCCACTAATCTATCAGGGCCTTCTTGGAAAACTGTTTTGTACTGAATCAAGTAACCCTGCCTAAATAAAAGTATTTTGAGTTGACTTGACTTTGACTTTTCATCATCTCATCTTATTTATACTTTGATCAATTGAACCCGATGTAAAATTTACTATCCTGAAGAATGTACATAATAATAATTTGAAAATTGATCACTATTTTCCAAGTTCCTTGTGACAAATACTTAATCAGAATTTCTATTTTTTGTGACACTTATCTACCAGGGCCTTCTTGGAAAACTGTTTTGTACTGAACCAAGTAACCCTGCCTGAATTGAAATATTTTGAGCTGACTTGACTTTGACTTGTCATCATCTCATCTTATTTATACTTTGAACCCTGACATAAAAATGGTAAATTTCCTATACTGAAGAATATACACTGTACATAGTAATGAATACCCAATCAGTATGCCTCGACGGTCCAATGTCGGCATGAAGCTGGTCTGATGCTGCCGACATCGGACTGACGCTGGGCCGACGTTGGACCGCCGGGGCATGCTGATAGGGTAGTGGTGTGTAGTAATTACGATTATTAACTTTTTTATTTCTTTTTATTTTATGGTGGCCTCTCGATGGCCGAAATTTTATTTTATCTTGGACATGTCATCTATGCCATAATTGAATGAAATCCTTTGTAATTGAATTTTTTATGCTTGTTGGCAACATAAATTTGTCCGAGTCTTAGCCTAAACAGGATGTTCTCTATCAGACAATTAAAGGCGGAAGTACTAAACAAAACATGTCATTATAGTTCCCCAATGAATGGAGTGGTTGACTGGTTTATGATTCAGAAAGTTTGAATAGCAGATTAAGGAGATATTTTCTCAGAAGAAAATGCACAGCCATTTTTAAATAAATTAGGATATTTTGATAAAAGTCTGCAATCCAACTCTAAAGAAGAGCCTGAACTTTTCATTAGCCCTTTGGTCGCTAAGCATGTGCAGTCCATTTGCACAACTGTGCATGAGTGATGATTTGGTGTCAGCGCTATTTCCCAACTGACTTTTGCTCATGTAAAGCAGACCACCAACAAGCCCGCTTAAAGTATTTCTGCATTATGTATTGATTTGTGCTAGTCACTTCAAGGTTGTTGCTCGTGTACATAAATATGTAACATATACAACTGGCAAATCGAAAGAGGTAACATTACATAGTTGGCAGTCCTTTGTCTTTATATAAACTGCTTTCAGGTATTGACGTTTTATTGTAAAGAAATATGTAACATTTATGACTGGCCGGCAAGTGAAAAGAAGTAACATTTTATGTAACTGTTGCACAACAAATTATTAGACTTATTATTTCTGAATTAAAAGATTTCGGCTTCTGCAGTCTTGAAGTAGTCACTCATGGCTGTACATTCTTTTCGAGGCATCAAATGTACCCTGGTACCAGAAATACACTTATTGGGGCATCAAAAAATGCTTTCGAATAAGGCATGGTTGGTCCAAATTAGGGATCTTATAGTGAGGAATCCAACTGCATTAAGAATCCCCTTGCAAGGCTAAGGCTTACATGACCAAGCAAATTAATAATCTTTGAGAATTCTGTTGACACCAGTGAGCAATTCATCCAACTGAATATCAACAAGACCTGGAATTAAGAGATATGATAAACTGCACCCCATTGCAAGATAGACCAGGGTGGCTTGGATCAATATGGGAAAATGGTGTGTTCCATACAAAACATCCACCCACAGTCAAGGATATATATTTCAGAGGGAAGTGGCCCACTGTTGACTATGAAGCTATGTTTTATTTGAAAAGTGCCTCATATATGTCTAACTTTTTTCTTTCATACAATGTAGAAAATGTCAGAATTTGTGCAATGGGTATACTTTTTATAAACATGTATGTATTGACTGCAAAAAATATCTAAATAAAATCAATCAATCAATACTGAGGTCATTTTTAGAACATCTTTTGTTATTCAGAATTATTTGTTGACCATAAATACTGTTGAGAGCAGAAGAAAGGCCAGGGGCGTAGATCACGGGGGGATGCATCCCCCCCCTAGAATGAACCTGGGGGGATGATCATATGATTATCCCCCCCCCTAGAATTTCCAATTATTACTACTTGGAGTTGAAATTTATCAGTAATATTTAGCATTTTTTTCCATGATACCAGTTGTATGTTATGCACAAAATACAAGTTTCAGAACAAACCTTCGACAATCTAAAATATATTGATATTTGGGCAAAAAATCTACGCCCCTGAGATATAATAATAATAAAAATAATAATAATAATAATATGGATTTATAAAGCGCTAATTTCAGTAAACTGCTCATCAGCGTTTTTTCAGATCAATCAATTGTAGGAATTCTGAAACAAATATGTTTTTAGATTCTTCTTGAAGCTTTCTAATGTCTGTGCAGTTCTCACTTTTACAGGCAAACTGTTCCATAGTTTTGGTGCGGCATAGAAAAATGCCCGATCTTCAAACTTATTTTTGTTGAATGGGGCAGGTTCTGCTAAGAGTAGCTTGTGGTTGCTTCTCAGGTTATGCTCCTGTTGAGATGTGATTTGAACAAGTTCTTGTATTTCGGAGCCTGATTGTTCATTGCTTTCCACGTAGTTGTCATCAATTTGAACTGAATTCTTGCTGTGATTGGTAACCAGTGCAGTTGTTTCCTGCTATGGCTAATGCTGTCATGCTTTTTCAATCTCTCAATTAATCGAACTGCTGAGTTTTGAGCAACTTGAAGTTTATTTAACAATCTGCTTGCAGTGCCATACAACAATCCATTTCCATAGTCTAAATGCGGGGTGACAAGAGCACTTACAGCAGTTTTGACTGTTTCCTTGTCAAGGTTTTTTCGCAGTTTTGATAGGTTTCTCAAATTGTAATATGCGCTACGACAGATTTTGTTGATCTGCTTCTCCATTGTCATATTTTTGTCAAAGAGCACACCTAAGTTGCGGACATGGTTGGCAGTTTTGATTTCAACATTGTCTACATTGATAGATGTTATTTGAAGTTTCTTCAATAGGTTAGGTGCTCCAATCAGGAGAAGTTCGGTTTTATCTCCACTATTGCACAGATTGTTGTCTTGTAAGAAATTTAAGATCCAAGCAATACAATTTTCCATTTTCTGTTTTGCATGTTCTTGACCCAAAAAGGTTGGTTTAAATGACAGAATAAGTTGCTCATCATCAGCATACTTCTGATCATGAACTTGATTTCTTTGTGCTACTTCACTGACTGGGGCAACATAGGAGTTGAATAAAATTGGTCCAAGTTTGGAACCTTGAGGAACTCCAAAATTCAGTGGAAGTTTGTCTGAGGTTTTGTCATTTATTATCACAGACTGTGATCTTTCAGAAATGTAGGATTTGAACCATCTTAGAGCTGCACTTTGCACATCATATCTGTTTTGCAATCCTTCTAGCAAAATTCCATGATCAATTGTGTCAAATGCAGCTGACATGTCTAGCAATACTAGCATTGTGACCTCACCCTGGCTCAGATTAAGCATAATATCATTGTGAATTTCTGTCAAGAGGGTTTCTGTGCTATGATATTGCTTGTAGGCTGATTGTCTTTCATCTTCAAGATTGTTCTTGGTGAGGTGATCAACATACTGTTTGATCACGGCACTCTCTATGATTTTGCTGAGAAAAGAAAGGTTCGACACTGGCCGATAATTCTTTTTGATCAGTTCAAGACCTTTTTCCATCAAGAGTGGTTTTACAAGTGCATGCTTGAGTTCCAGGGGCATCTCTCCAATCGTTAATGACATATTAACTATTCTAGTTATGATTGGCAGAAATTCATCAATACATTCAAGCAGTAGCCATGTTGGCATAGGATCAAGTTAGCAATGTTTGACAGGCATCTCGTCGATCATTTTCTTAATTTCTTGTTCTGAGAGAGCCTTAAACTGATGTAGATTGTGACTGAGGTTGGTTTGAGAGGCCTCAGTTGTGTTCGTAAGTCCCGAATCTAATTTAGATCTGATAATTTTGATTTTTTCGTCAAAGAAGTTGTTGAAGTCATTCGCTAGTTCCGTTTCATTTGTGTGATGGGGTAGAGGCAGATCTTGTTTTCTGTTGAGACGAGAATTGAGAACTTTGAACATCGCCTTGGAATTTCCTTTTGTGGCCTGAATTTTACACCTAAGATCATCAGATTTCAACTGATTAAGTTTTTCATTTAGTGCATTTCGCTTTTCTTTGAAGGTGTTCCAGTCTTTTTCCAGGCCAGTTCTTCTCCATAGTTTTTCAGCTTTTCTCTTTTCCTTTTTAAGTGGTTTTATCTCTTGATTTGTGAATGGGTTAGGTTTACGCACCGTCACAAGTTTAGTCTTAACAGGAGCATGTTTGTCAAAAAATCTTTTCAGTTAATCTGTAGAGCGCTATTAGTCTGTTCAGGTATATTAATCGATTTTGGTGTTGCACTTTCTGTGACAGATGCTGTTCGATGTCTTTCTTGAATTTTGATATATTTATACTGCGGGTCTTCCGGAAGGCGATCTTCTTCTGGGGATTCTTGCCTTTGTAATGTCGATATTGAAGAGGATGCAATTATGGTCTGACAGTAGATCATGGACAGCACAATCTTTGAGAGTTGTCATTTTGTTGGTTATTACCAAATCAAGTGTGTTTCCATCTTTGTGTGTTGGTGAAGACACATGTTGAACAAGGTCAAACATTTCAAGAATGTTGTTGAATTGGATAACTTTGGCATCGTTTGGTTTATTCACATGAAAGTTGAAGTCTCCGATTACTATAGTTTCATTGTGATACGTCTGATAGTGCGATAAGAAGTTTGTAAATTCATTAAAGAATTCTGATAAATTGTATTTGTTCTTTTTGGAGGGTTCAGGCCTGTACACCACAAGAATTGTGAGGATTCTTCCATTTAATTGTAACTGAATTTCCATGTGCTCGAAAGTCTTTGTTTTCATGGTTTCCTTTTTCGTCGCTCTAATGCCCTTTTTTACGATACATCCTACTCCACCTCCTGGTCTGTCAACACGAGGTGAACCCAAATAAAAACATTCACCATTTCTTTCCAGTTCACCGATTTCAACTTCGTCATCTGCTTTTAGCCACGTCTCAGTGAAAAGAAAGATGTCAAGATCGAATTCATCTCTGAAATCCTTCACCACCTGTGTCTTTTGACGCAGGCTTTGTGCATTCCATAAGCAAGCTTTTAGTGGTTGGGACTGATAGGCGGTCAGATCTGTATAGCAAATCAGTCTTATAACATGGAAAATCTTTTACAGATGATTTCATATTTGTAGACATAAGGACGGAACGTGATTTTTTTTCCGGGACATGTATTCAATAGGGAAAAGTGACGTCAAAAAAATTATGACATCACTTTTCCCCATAGGATAACATGTCCTAGAAAAAAAAACACATTCAGTCCTTTAGTCTACAAATATGAAATCATCTGTAAAGCAGATTCAACTGCATGAAGAAATGCCTTGCTCAGCTTACATGGCCAAAAGGATTGATCATACTTAAGAATTCTGTTGACACCAGTGAGCAATTCATCCGACTGTATAAAGCCTAGACCTGGAATTAAGAGATATGATTAACTGCTCCATACTAGAAGATAGACCAGGGTGACTTGGATCAATATGGAAAAATGGTGTGTTCCATACAAAACATCCACCCACAGTCAAGGATATATATTTCAGAGGGAAGTGACGGGAGGTGCTCAGGTTGCCTGGTGACTATGATTCTATGGTTCATTTGAAAAGCAGAAACACTAAAGGCCTATCCCTGACTGAAATATGAATTTTGACCTTGTCACTCAACAAATGTATATAGCAGACTTGGAGTTTTTGTGATGCTAGATTCCAGGTTCTTCTTCAGCCTAAATGAGTCGTTTTCTAAGTTGGGAAGTGTCGGTCACATTCATGAAAAGGAACTACATTAAGAGTCATGTGGGAATTCTCTTGACCATTCTCCTATTCATGTTTGAAGAATGTCAGCCTTTTGTCAAAGCATGCACTGTTTGTACAGTCAAGTTTTTGTTCAAAACATGCCATTTTCCGATAATATATTGCTTGACCATCAGCATTCAACCTTTATGGTTTATTTGCTTCACAAGTGCTTAATTTGAATCAGTGTTTGATTTAACACCCTGAGAGTGTATGGAAATAATTTTTGATGTCTTTTGTTGGTCATACGAAAGTATACTGCAAAATTGTAAGCTTCATTGAATCAGTCCTGAACCAGAATGAATGGCAGTTCAAGTGGTGTAGCCTGACAGCAGACAAAACGATTTCCCAAGGCCACCCACTGAAGCAAACCTACAGAATATTAATATCTGTCTGTGGAAAACGCTCAATCATATACGGAACAAATTGCTATGCTAAGCAACATTTTATCTTGCGCAGCCGGGGACAGCCGGTTCATGACTTCCTGTACTGTCTGTACAGTTGGCCAGAAGCAACCGTCCTTCCATTGCACAAAGTTCACTATTTTATCCACTGAGCAAGGAGAGTATTTGTAATAAAAAGGAAAAAAAGTGTTTAATTTTCCGGCAAAGATGCTCTGTTGTTTTTTCTTCTTTTTTTTGCTTGTCAGACTACTGACCAACTAATGTGTAGCACAGTTGCAGTACTTCTGAAAATCGGTACAAAAAAGATTACATAATATTTCTCTTATTTGAAGATTGGTTCAGTGGTTTTTGTTAGTTGAATGAGAGGTTTTATGGTATTACAATCACTAAGAAGAGCAATTATACTGGAACATGCATAGCCATTTTTGAAATATGTATCCATTTTTATATATAGATCTTTCAAGGATGCACAGTGCAAACAGGCTATTAACGTTTTTTATTTTTAAAAAATGATACTGTTTTTCTTCTTAGCTCAGAGAGAGCACTTTAACTTCAATGACTTTTTAAAAACTGTCTTAGTACGGTATTCATACTGATCATAATATAAAAGTTGTACGGCAAAAACCGACCGGATCAAAACGAAAATTCTGGCTCAAGATGAGAATCTGTTTAAGGAATTTTGATTTAACGATTTGCAAGGTAGATCAATCATTCGAGACTTGCACTTATTGAGTGGAAATTAGACCGTTCCGGCAATTTGTTGAATGTTAGCGCCATATATCCCTTTCCATTTTATGTGTCCATATCCATGCACAACTCATTAGCCTCCAATGAGGCTAATGAAAAATGACTGATGCAAAATGTCACATAAAATGCCAATTATTCCAACTGAACTGAAGCAGCAATTTATGGACCAATAATTCCATCGTTTCCATTCGACACATTTTGTGTCACATTACACAAGTGGCGAATGTCCTTGATAGCTCGTTATCGGCTCATTATATTAACTCAGATGTTTCTGAATCAGAACTTATGCCATAGTGCAAAATGATAACCCTGCAAGATCTTTTTAGTCAAAGTTTATATTTTCCTGTGAATTTGATAGAGAAATAACTCTTAATCATGTCTGATGTCATGAATTCATTATAACAACATGAGACTTGCACAATTCTGCTAATTATGCAAAATGTTGGCTTTGGTGTCATTTACCAAATTGCCATTTGTTGCATTTGAGCAATTTATATGCTTGTCCAAACAGCAATCTGAATAAGGCAATGTTGGTGAAGCTGTTAGATCCTGTTATTGCTTTCAACCATGCGATGTCACAACACATTATCCTCAAATGCTTTGCAAACTAACCAACAAGCATTTTGAATTTAAGTTGGGCTGCTTTGGGCACACCCCACTGTTAAAAAGACCACACAATTTCCATACTTTATCCTGTTGTTGTTGTCCCTTGGTATAATTCCAAGGGGCCCACAACGTAAACACAATGTTGCTTGTGAGTTGAGGCAGCATAAGCAGCCACTCCCTATTAACTGTACATAGTGTAAATACATGCACAAGGAGTTGGAACAATCGCACTTTATCCTACGCATCCATAAAAACTGTGTGAAATTGATCTGATCATAGAGGTCATATAGACCTGCGATCAGCGGATTACTTAACATTACTTAACATTATTGGTGGAGGGCACGCCTGCTGGTCACGTAGAAATGTACAGTAGAAATTATTTTGCCATAACTGGAACACTACGAGTGGTTTTTTTTCTTAACATTGTGAAATGTAGCCACAACATATCATGCTAACTTGATATCTTTGACTAGCTTCATAACATTGTGACAACGTAATTTCTACCATTCAGTTATATATCCTATATTCAATCAATTAACAAGCTTTCTCTCAGACTTCAATTTTGAACCATCATCAATAAAATGCCTATCAGAAAAGTAATGGAATCTAATTTTAAAGTAATAAGTCTGTTGATACGCCATCAAGATAATTGTTTCTGCAATTATGTCGCAATACAGTGAGTGGTACTAAATTGTCACTCAACTAAATTGGTCAATTTGGATGCAGACTTGGAAGATAGCTGAGATTCCTTCAAATGAAGAAGTTTCTTAGGAAACTACATTGCCAATTTTGGGCCATACAAGATTTGAATTGTTTTAGGTGTAACTTATTTTGCATTTAGATTAAATCAGACATGCTCAATGCCTATTCCTTGCTTGATCCAAATGTCTGACATTTTAAGATTTCTAGACAAAAAGCCAAATAAAATAAAAGTGATGTATTTAGCGGGCAAATGCAATAGAATCCGAGGCACAAAGCATGTTTATGGTTGACTAGCCATCTTTGTAAGAATAACAATTTGGTGTATAACCCATGACACAATTACTCATATTGCAAGATTTACTCATACCTTCAATATTATATTACATGATTTCAATATTGCATTGCCACTAAAAAATGCTATCTCATTATGGATATGATGCTACATGACAAATGTTCACATATCCTATTCAATCAATTATCAAGCTTTCTCTCAGACTTAAATTTTGAACCATCATCAATAAAATGCCTTTCAGAAAAGTAATGGAGTCTAATTTCAAAGTAATAAGTCTGTTGATATGCCATCAAGAAAATTGTTTCTGCAATTCTGTTGCAATAAAGATGAGTGATCACGGATTTATGTAGCAACATCATTTTGAGCTTCTGTTTGAGTGGTTATTTCCTTCCTTATCCAAGAGACGATTAGGGGTCATGTGACCCCTTTGGTGACATCAGATGAGATAGGCCATGAGATTCACATAAGTCACATGGCACATTTTACACTGGATTAATCATGATAGGTGATACTGACTACTACTGTAACTGAGAACTGAGTGGTTCTAAATTGTTACTCAACTAAATTGGTCAATTTGGATGCAGACTTGCCAGATAGCTGAGATTCTTGGAAAGGGAGAAGTTGTTTCTTTGGAAACTACATTGCCAATTTTGGGCCATACAAGATTTGAATTTTTTTAAGTGTGACCCCTTTTGCATTTAGATTAAATCAGGCATCTTCATGGTCTGTTCCTTGCTCTATCCAAATGTCTGACATTTTATGATTTCAAGACGTAAAGCCAAATATAAGTGACGTATTTGGCAGGCAAATGCAATAGAATTGGAGGCAGAAAGCATGTTTATGGTTGAATAGCCATCTCTGTAACAATAACAATTTGGTCACAGAATGATGAATGCCAGGTCAGCAACTTATTGCTGTTTCTGGGTGAGCAGATTTGCAATTTTCCTACATTGCCATATTGGTAGCATTGAAATGAAAGCTTATTGCAAGTTTTTTCAGGTAAATTTTGAGATCCATTCCTGACCAGTCAGTCAAAGAAATAATTGTTCTCAGGATGTATAATGTATGACTTTGTGAAAATTGTTTTTGCGGGTTCATTTATATACAATGAGGTTAATGCACAAATCGTTTGTGTAGGCCTAATACATATCCATATTCCTATTCTATGATTGTGAAATATATGGGCATATCGCTCGAAAAGTTCATCTATTGCAGTTGCTAAGAAAGAATTTGCAGCTTATGGTGCATTCTGAATATTGAAACAAAAATTATATGACCTCAATGTCAGTACATTACAGATGATTTCATATTTGTAGACTTTTCTCAAATAACAAAATATCTAGCAAAATTTCTGGTCTGACATCAGAAAATCCTGCCAGGTGATTGGTCAAGTTGCCCATTGCGTGTCACTTTTTTCAGCCTGCTTCAAGCAAGTGATGTTTGTTGGAAAATTGATGTCACAATTTGGACCAATAGTATACAGCAAAGGCCAACTTGGTATTGTGGCAGTTGTTCACACATGTCAAACCGCAATCTACATGAACTCTTTCACTTCTTCATGAACAGTTGTATTTCACACTCCTGTGTACAACTGTTGATTGTTTCAATTGATTAAATCAGTTTCAAGCTGACTCTGAATGGCTTCACATCTATTTACACTAAATTATCAAGCACCAATTTTTCACACATGTTTCAAGGGGGGTACTTATTACTCACAACATGCTTTAGGGGGGTATGAAATTTTAATAAAAGAAAAGGGGACATACTAAAAATCCACATGGAATGTATGAGAGGTACAAATAAGCATGAAACCAAAGGGGGTATACATTTTTGATAGAAAGTTCCAACAAAACTCCCCAGAATCATATAAGCCGATTATTCACCGTGGGATCGGCAATATGTGTTTATCACAGCTCGGGCTAATGCCCTCGCTGGATAAATCACATATTACCTCTCTCTAGGAGAATAACCTATACTTATTTTGTGTATAAACAGTCATTGCATGGATCACCTGATCCTAATAGTCTGAAAGCACAAAATTGGACTTGTAGAATGTATCTACTGAAAATGTGTGAAACACAAACTGAAACTCTCACTTGAAACTGCTAAAGTCAGTCCAAGTTAGCAGATCAATGGCTTAAAATGCCATGGTCACCCATGTAAAACGCCATGTCACTTTTCTGGAGAGAATTCTGTCATACCTTCTCTCGACCAATGAACATTGCAAGAAAAATGGTGTATTTTCTACCTCAAATGTCTACAAATATGAAATCATCTGTAATATGACATACCTTAATTTGTTCAAATAGCTGCTGCTGAAAATGGCAAAAAACCAAATGAGATGATAATCTCGGTGTTACAATTTCTGCAAAATGCATAATTTCTTTTGAGCATATTTTTATCACTAGGGAAATCTTAACCAATGTCAGGAAATGGTGAATCAGATTCAAACTAATATTTTCCATGAATAATAATATACGGCTTATCATATGTTCCATGTGTCTTGTTGACCATATTTTCCCTTGTAGCTTTTATGGAACTTCATCTTCTTTTTCAAGTGTACAATTTGATAAATTAGCGTCAAAATAACATCCGGCCTTTGGCTTAATCTTGTAAACTGAGTGTCAAATCCAGCGCATTTTCCGTTGGAGTATACCATATCATGGAACTTAATCATGCAACAACTTCCTCTGATTCTGTACATAAACACCACCTTACACCGGATGAAGATATTTATCAAGTCTATTAGAATTCTGTTGACATCGCTGAGCAATTTATCCAACTGAAGAAAGATTAGTGCTGGGTTTCAGAGATATAATAAACTGCTCCATTCTGAAAAAGTAGACCATGGCAGTTTGGATTAATTATCAGCATGGAAGTGATGTTTAACCTTAGTATCCGTTCTCTTCTTCAAAATTATCTGTTTTCGATATACTGCACACAATTATACTGTGCATTGCATAAAACATACCTCAACATTGGGCCATATCTATTCAAATAGACTGACTGACATTTTGTGGCATGCATTCTTCATTGGTATAATTTTGTTACTATTGATGCCAGAGGCACTTAAGCAATGCCATATGACCCTGTTCAATGAGTCCATACCCAGACAACAAATCCTCATGGGAGCCAGGATGCAGAGATTTCAGTATTCTGTGCATGGAATATATCTCAAATATATTGTCATTGTATGGCATTGAAAAAATAATTTTGACTGTTCCCTAAGGTGCTTGGCATGTTGTTGTTGGATTACTCATTTTTTGATGTAACTTATCTGGATCATAAACAAGGATATATATTGCAGGCTCTATCTGCAGCCTATAAGGAAGGAGGACGTAAAAATGTGAGAGTCAACAATGTTGAATAATTTTGATTGTTCAAACTTCCAATAGTTGAATATATTATTCAGAGTAAATGTGTCCCATTTAATGATTGGGAATGCAGATCTCATTGTCCATGATTCAACTTGTATGTATGATTTTCTGCCTGCAACTTAAATGTCATTTTACTACATATGTATCTTTATAACATTGTCAATTTGATTTCTGCCTCAAAATGCTGCCTCATTAAGACATCATATCCTGATGTTACACTCGTTCAATGCCGTTCATTATAATCTCCCTACCAATTTCACACCGTATCAAATAAATTGAACAAGTTGGTAGCAGACTGGGTGCTTTTAAAAATGCTTTGGTATCCAGGGAGGTTTCTTGAGAAACTGCATGGCTATATTTTGACATAATAGGACTTTTGCAATTGACCTCTCTTGCATTCAGACTAAATCAAGCATCCTCAATATCAATCCCTTGCTTTACTCAAATTTTCTTAATTTCGACACGAAACAGGAGAAAAATGTATGTATATACATATATACACTGTAGCTGGCAAATGCTATGGTGAAATTGCCATCTTTGCAAACTAACAATTTGGTTACAGGCTGAATCATGGTGATGCATGCTATGTCAGCACTTCTCTTTGTGTTTCTTGGTCAGCAGATTTGCAATTTGTTTAGATATCTCCATTCTGTTATTACAGATCTCGTATAAGTGTGCCATGTTCCATGTGAATATAAGCACAGATGATGTCAGTATTGCAATACTGACATCACTATTGGCACTCCAAGCTTGAGTGTTGATTCCAACTGCTACCAACAAGTCAGGCTTATGGGCTGTCTAAGTGTGAATAACAATTGATTAATCTGCATTCATTGGTATGGTTGTTTGATTCAGTTGGAGCAGGTGAAACTGATATGTTTGAGCCACTTGCTTGATCCATCATGGACATTTATGGTGTCCTGTTGTGAAATTTCTCCTTGAGGACAGCACCTTATGGCTTTTCAGCCTTTTAGGTGAGATCTTCGCCAAAGAAACTGTTCAGAATTGATGACTGGAATGGGGATGATGGGGAGATTTTTTGGAAGTGAACATGGCGTTGTTGTATGGGCATACCAGAGAATGAGAAATGGGGGGGGGGGTAGTTGCTCCCCAAAAATTTGAGAAAAGGCCAGACAAGCAGGCTAAGAATTCGACCATCAAATAAACATTGGAAATCAGTGATAAGGATGCCCCCAAGCAAAACTCCCCTCCCTGAGGTTTTAAATTCTGAATGGTTTCTGAGTATATTATTTTTGCCAAGACAGAGCAGCACATGATAACCTCTCAGACCAACAAATGAATGTGAGATCGAGAGTGAATGAATTTGTTTTGTTGTAAAAGTGCTAAAACTGATAGCAGTTATACACAAAATCCATACATTATATATAGCTGGTAATTGTAACTTTTGGATTTATTCAAAACATCAAACTAAATAATCAATGTTGAGCAACAATCTAACAGCTTATTGTTGATTTACAATGGTGTGATCAGCATGGGTTCCAAGTGACACAGCTGAAATTGCGAATATACCAACTGTGAAATCATTATGCTGATACTGACATCACAAGAGCACTGTGGCAGTTGAAAAGAACATGGCACACTAATAAGAGATCTGTAATAACGTTGAAAGGAAAACTTTCTCAATTTTTTTGTTAATTAATCGCCTCCCGAGCAGCGACCAGTCATTTGAAGGAATAATAATCATTATTTTGTTTATTGTCGACTCCATACCAGTATCAGGATCTTTTTCTGTGAGATTGAAAATACCCGCTATCACCAAATACTTATTGAAAAGAAAACCGAAATGTTCAATCTATATCTCAGTCCTCTGTGTGCAACTCAGATGAGCAACTCACTCAAACATGCGTCATTGAGCGGTGAGTGATGACTTTGAGGTCCGTTTCATTAACCGAATGACTTTTGCTCATGTAAAACAAGCTATACCAGTGTTCCCTGAATGCATAATGTATGACTTGGTGTAAATTATTATTTATATGCAATGTGGTCAATGCACAAATAGTCTCTGAAATACATATCCGTATTTTTGTGATTGTGAAATGTATGGCAACTAAACTTCAAATATGTTTTAATCTAAAATAACATTGTTTCCCATAACATCTCCTATTCTATTACAGTTGCTAAAAAAAGAGGTCACAGTTTGGTAAATTAAATGGTGCTATACAGCATATAAAAGTTCAAAATCATCTGACCTGAATGTAATTGGTTAGAACAGCCACTGCCAAAAATGGCATACATTTGACAAAATGTGATCGTAATCAAACTTCTACAATTTCTGTAATGCATATTTTGATCACACTTGGCACATTTTTGTGAATTAGATTCTAACTGGCTTGAAACCTTGTTTACTGAAATTGCTTCAGTATCAAATTACAGGATCTGGCATATTAGTATTAGGGTAAGCGAATGGAACTTAATCATGCAACAGCTTCCTATGACTCGGTACATAAGCACCACCTTACTCTGAACTTAGATATTAATCTAGTCTATTAGAATTCTGTTGATGCTGCTGAGCAATTCATATGACTGAAAAAAGGGCAATGCTGTGTTTCAGAGATCTGGTAAACTGTTTTATTATAAAGTGGACCATGCCAGCTAAGATCGTCAGTACAAAAGTGGCGTTAAACCTTCAGGGACAGACATAGGGGAAAGGCGGGATGGGAAGTGATCCGTCTCTCCCCCCCCCCTGCACCAGACAAAATTTGAAAAAAAAAATTTACATGCTAAATATATAAGCGGAGAGTCATGTTGTTCCGCAACATCATAATCCCATAGATCCTCCCAATGGAATTTTCTGGATTCCCGCCTGTCGCTGTAAACCTTAGCACACGTTTCGGTTTAGTAAACTTTTACACCAATATACCATGCATTGCATAAAATAGTTCAGTTGAAATGGTATTATCAGTGTTCTTTCACTCTTTCACTGTGAAGTGCCCTTTCTATGCCTTTTTTGGCCTGCATCTTGCATTGTTGGATATAACTTTTTACCATTGATTCCAGAGGCATGTAAGCTAATACCACCATGCTATTATATCAGCCTGTTCAGTTTGTCCAACTGTCCATACACAGGCAACACCGACAACATCTCCTTATAGAAACCAAATATGAATCATCATGCACAGATTTAGTATCTTCATATGAGAAAGACTATGTGTAGGAAAGTATCCTCACTATGCAACTATGTATGAAATAGAAAGCCATAAATCAAGACTTTTTTGACAGTGCTTCTTCTCTGTGCCAGTTGGGAAAAATGGCAGTATGATGAATGTGGTATCTGGTTATTGTAGCAGTCTGCGTGATTTTTTAGGGACACTGGATTATTGGACCCCTTCAACAACATGTAGATGATTATTTATTGTTGGGATGTCGCCTAACTTCTCTGGATCCCAATAATGTTTTTACAATGGACCCGGACTAAAACATCAGGATTTTGAATATAAAATTTTGGGTGCAACATTTCCCAAAGGTGAAGCTTATACTGACAATGTACAGATGGAATAAGACAACCTATCAAATCTATGACAACTGTTTGGTAATAACTCGAAGCATTCCAAATTTTTAATAGTATCCGATAGTCATCTTGCTCCTTTTGGACCATAATTTTCACAAATCTGCACTTCTTCAGTCGAAAACAGATTGCCATATAATTCCTTATTCTCCTGAGCACCTGCAGGACAGCTGGCTCCTTCAGTCTGCCAGGAGAGACAGTGGTGCCATAGTAAACTGCTAGCCATCTGTCAACTGCAAAAGATGAGTATTTGTATGCTGAGACTGACAGATAAAACAAGAAATCTCTTTTTGCTCATCGGCAATACTTATGACCTCTCTGCAATATTGTCAATATAGGTTATTACAATGGCTCCTGACAACAGAACACAGTGTAAAAGGTTCACTTGAATTTTCTTACATGTAACAGCAAATACCAAAAGCTCGTTTTATTAACTTAATTCTGCAATCAAGGGTGCCAAACAGGGTGCATTACCCCTCCTGCCCTTAGCCTTGGGGGGGGGGGAGGTGTTACCTTTTGATCTTAACAAAAAACATTATTAGGTCACAATTTAGGCAAAACTTTGTAAGTATACATTCAAATTACTATTGAAGCTCCATTACATTTTTGTCATGCAATTTTATTTGCCATTTCTCTTCTGACCACCCTTGCCACCCTTGTTTCCTCCTGGCACCCTTGCCTGCAATTGCAAGAAGGGTGAGGCATGTTTTCACATAAATAAGACAAGATGCTTTCAATATAATTCATACTGCACGGCACTTCTGACCACTTTAAACATGCAGTTACAAAATTTGGCTGACATGTTGGTTAGTTTCCTTACTTGTGCCGTTTATCCCAGGCCCAGGGAGTGTATGTGATATAGTGCATGAAAATCATTACTTATAGAAATACAAAGTAACATTTTGATGACATTAATCTGTATCTAACAATTGTGCCAAAAGAGATATTTTGCAATAAACATCATCCAGACCAAAAGTGGATTAATTACGATTCGGATTGTTGGTAGTTTTCCTAAAAAAGGCTTTCCAGACATACATCATTAAATCAATTTCATATAATGACTTGGTATTCTGGGAAAGCATGCATATAATATGTGTCTGTTATATACGCTTCTTTCATAGAAAGCCAGTGGCTCGGCTACATGTATACATAAATGTATATGTAAGTACTCCAAGAAAGTACTCAGGTGCGCACTTAGAGAGTGAGTTGAGACGTCAGTGGTATTTGCGTCATGAGACCGACTTGCCTAGTATGGCTACCATCTTTCTGCACTAAGTACTGTAGTATTCCAGTGCATTTTTTGGCATATTAATGTATAAATATACCCCATATTGCCATCACAATGACAGTAATAGAAGAAAACCTGTGAGTGCTTCATATATATTTCCCCCACTGAATTAGCTTATACATGACCATGGCATGTGCAATCAATCTGCATGATTACTGTGTTTGCTGAGATTGATGACTTCCTTCGTGCAGTCATGCTGGGCTCAAGAATTCAATCATCATATATGGATGTTTGTGGGAACTTCCAGATGAAGTGAAAGCTCCACATACATTCGGTTTCAGAACGAACCCTATCAGTCATTGTACAGATGCAAATGTTTCTTCCGATTTTCATTCGATCTTCATTTGATTTTTATGAATGTTTGCTATTGAAAGAAGCTCATACAAACAGCCAAGGAAAGTTTTGCATTTAACTAAGATAGAATGCCTCTCAGATTTGGTAGATGTGGGACTTGTTGTTGACTCCTTCAGGTTTTTTAAAGAACAAAATTCAAACTGATACATTTATAATCTGTATCCTCCAGTTACCATGTTGTTAACTGAAATTGATTCGGTGTAAGATCCAGCATATTTTCTCTCTCAGATTTTCTCACGGAGTGTGTGGAACTTAATCATGCAACAGCTTTCTGTGACTTGGTACATGAACATCACTTTACACTGGATGATGATATTAATAAAGTCTCTCAGAATTCTGTTGATATCACCGAGCAATTCATCTGGCTGAAAAAAGGCCAAAGCTGAGATATATGATAAACTGCTCCATACTGAAAAAGTATGCCGTGGCAGCTTGGACCAGTCATTTACATGGAAGTGGTGTTAAGCCTTAGAACCTGTTGCCTTTTCCCAAAATAATGATCTAGTGACATACTGCTAAACCATTATAGGCGTTATACCATGCAGTGCATAAAACATCTTATAAAAAGTGGTGATCACTGTTCTATCATTGCCCCCTATCTATTCAAACGGACTGACTGCCACTTTTTTGGCCTGCATCTTGCGTTGTTGGATATATAACTTTGTTACTATTGATTCCTTGGGCATTTAAGCTAATACCAGCATGCAATATCACCCTGTCAAATGTGTCCATGCCCAACAAATCCTTATATAAATGGAAAGCATATCATCAAGGAGACTTGCAGAGAAGAACTATGCAGGAAAAGTATTCCAGTTATGCAATAGAATGACATAAATCAGAACTTCTCTGACTCAACCTCTAGATGGTTGGTTTGTCAAATCAGCATGAATTGTAAAGTGAACATCGAGGTATGGCAGCAGTCAAAGTTACTTTAATAGGCCCTGAATTATTGTACACCTAAACAGAATGTAGTTGTGCCATTTCGTAATGTTTTGGGAATTAGAATGAGTTGGTGGGAATTAGTAAAAGAGTTTGCAGGTGTTAGCGCATAGAGGGGCATATGAGAAGTAGTGGCACTTCAAGGATTTCTGGAAGTTACATGCTTAAAATGGGTCCATCAAACTCAAATGTTCCTGAATCAGAACTTATAGTGCAAAATGACAAGACTGCAAGATAATTTAAATAACAATTTCCATAGCCTTGATAATATGATTGAGAAATAACTCTTTATCATGACTGAACAATTTATCAATAACCAACAAATGGTAGCACTCTGTTTCTCTTGCCAAATGTCTAATTTGGTGGCATTTAATAATTAGTCTTTTGTTGAATTTGAACAATTGATATTCAAAAAGTTTGATTGTCGTTATCCGAAATACAATCTCATTATGATATGATGTTACACGACAATTGTTCACAAATCAATTTTCCCTTAATCGTTGTTTATTGTTGATTCAATGCCAGTAGCAAGACCCTTCTTCTGTGAGCTAAAAAATAACCACTATCACCAAATACTTATTGAAAAGAAAACTGAAATGGTCGATGTATTTCAGGCATTTATGTGCAACTCTCATATGCAACGCATTGCCAAAACATGCATCATTAAGCGATGATCATGAGTGATCACTTTGGTGTCCGTTTCATTAACCGAATGAATTTTACTGATGTAAACCACGCTATACCAGTGTTCCCTGAATGCATACTGTATGACTTGGAGTACATTTTTCTGCTGGATCACTGATATACAACGCGGTCAAACACAAAATTAAATTGTCTCTGAAACAGGCCCACATATCCAGATTATCCGATTGTGAAATTTATGGGCAATTAACTTAAAATAAGTTTTATCTAAAATAAGCCTGTCTCATACTCTGTCTACCATTCTATTAGAGTTGCTAAATAAGTGGTCACGGCTTAAAAATGGTGCTGTACAGTGTACAGCATATTGAAATCCTAAATCTGCTGACCTTAATGTAATTGGATTGAACAGCCTTTGTCAGAAATGGAATACATTGAACAAAATTAGATTGTAATCTGACTGATACAATTTCTGCAAAGCATGTTTTTATGAGTATATTTTTATCACTAGGCAATTTTTTGTGATATTGATTCAAACTAATTTCATCCCCTTCGGCTTATCACTTTGTTCATCAAAATTGCTCCTGTGTCAGTTTCAGTTTATTTTCTCTCCGATTTTCTCTCGGAGTGTATGGAACTTTATCATGCCACATTGCCACAGCCTCCCATGACTTAGTACATAAGCATCACTTTACACTAGATGAAGATATTAATAAAGTCTCTTAGAATTCTGTTGATGCCGCTGAGCAATTCATCTGAATGAAGAAATGCCAGAGCTGGGTGTCAGAGATGTGACGAAGTGATCCATACTGAAAAACTAGATCACAGCAGCTTGAATCAATCATCAATATCGAAGTGGTGTTGAACCTATAAGCACCCATTGTCTTTTGCAAAATTATGTGTTTTCCATATATTGGTATACCATTACATCCTGCATTCCATGAGACAGTTCAGTATAAAACCAATCTATTCAAACAGACAGACTGCCATTTTTTGGCCTGCATCTTGCATTGTTGGATATAACTTTGTTACTATTGATTCCAGAGGCACTTAAGCTAAAACCAGCATGCCATGTGCATCAGCCTGTTCAATGTGTCCAACTGTCCATACTCAGACAACACCGACAAAAAATCCTTGTAGGAACCAAATAGGAATCATCGAGCACAGATTTGGTATTTTCATAGGAGAAGAACTATCGAAGGAAAAGATTCCAACAATGAAAATATATATGTAATAGAATGCCATAAATCAAGACTTTTTTGACTGTGCTTCATCACTGTGCTTGCATGAAATGCCCAAAGCCCAGTAGGGATGAATGGCAATATGAACGTTGTGATATCTGGTATAATAGCAGTCTGAGTGTTTCTTATGGGCACTGAATTATTGGACCCCTTCAACAAAATGTAAATGTCTATTTATTGTTCTGATGTAGCTTAATTTCTCTGGATCCCAATCGAGTTCATATAACGGGCCAAGATTAAACCTCAGGAATTTGTAAAATTTTGGAGCAACATTTCCCAAAGGTGAAGCTTATAAGCATAAATACTGACCAAGTGCATATGTGAATAAGATGCCTATTAAATATATGACAATCCTTGGCAATAACTCAAAGCATTCCAAATGTCTAATAGTATCTTATAGTCGTCTTGCTCCTATTGGACCGTTATATTCACAAACCTGTAATTTTTTTGTACGAAAGGGATTGCAATATTTACATGTTATATTGTGCAACTGCATGACAGCTGGTTCCTTCCATCTGCCAGGAGAGACAGCAGTGCCATATTGAAGTGCTAGCCATCTGTCAACTGCAAAAGATGAGTATTATGAGATAGACAGAAAAAACATAAGAAATTGTTTTATTATTAATTGGCAATATGACCTCTCTATGTTATTATTCTGAGAGTCCTGATAACGTAACACCGTGCACACCTCTATGGGCTTTCTACTTCTATTTAACAACAAATACCGAAACCTCCCATCAATAATCCTGCAATTGCAAGAAGGAAGTGGCATTTTCCAAATCAACCAAATAAAAGTTTTTGAAGAAACCATGAATTCGATTTAAAACAATACCACAAGACACTCCTGGTCACATATAACACATGTAAATTCAAAATTTGGTTGACGTCTTGCGTAATTTCCTCACTTCTGTTGTTTGTGTGTCTGTGGCGTATTGCATGAAAAATCGTATACTTATAGAAATACAAATTAACATTGTGATGACATTTAACCTATATCTAAAAATTGAGCCAAAGAGCAATTTTCGAATAACCTTCTTCCAGAACATTAGTGGATTAAATACAAGTGGGATTGCTGGTAGTTTGCCTGAAATAGCCTTTCCAGACAGAAATCATTAAAGTAATTTCATATAATGACGTGATATCCTGGGAAAGCATGTAATGCACACATGTGTCAGTTGCTCACCTCCAATCCTACATGTACATGTACATGTAAGTACTCCAAGAAAGGACTCAGGTGCGCACTTAGAGAGTGTGTTGAGACTTCAGTGGTATTTGCGTCATGAGACCGACTTGTCTAGTATGGCTACCATTTGTCTGCACTAAGTACTGAAGTTTTTTCAGTGCATTTTTCTCCCCTAGGAGATCCCATCCTGACAGCATAATTTTCCATATTTTACTCTCCTGTGATGGCTACAACCCCTTCAGGGATCATGCATTGAAGATTGCAGGGATCACTGCAGCAACAAGCACGGCGCTCAATATTCTTTTAATGTGTCATCTTTTATACTTGCTATGTTAGGATTTGGACTGAAATAGAACATGCAGGTAGCATATATTTTGATCTGTTGGTGCTTGATCGAATAGTTCAGGGACAATTTAAAACCATACCTGAGTGTACAATAATTATTATCAACGAGCTTAGTGAGAAAGGCTCATATTTAACAAGGTGTAATATCAGTCGGACAATTTATAACTCCTAATTACAAATCAACCTTGAAGCAGGATTTCTGTTGTCAGCATTATTCCAGAACTCAGAACTCCTCAGATAACTAAGGAAAGGTCAGTGAAGGCTATTTGATACCGGCAAAATATTTGGTGATCTGATTGCCTGTGACACACAGATACCAAGATTGATTCACACAATTTACACACAGAAATAAATTAGATCAGACATTAATGATAATGATATACTTGATTTTAGTCTCAAAAACAGAAACTCATTATCCTTCTGTTAAGTTGGACACTGAGGCAGTAATTTTTCTATAGTTTGTCACGTCAAACAGAGGACAGACGTTTGGCCAGATATCTCAGCAACCACAAGCCCCACAGGAGAAATACACATACCTATGTATAGCTTAGCTCTGTTGTAATGTGAGTATCACATTTTTGTGATATTTTGGTGAAGTTTCTGTCTGATATATGCCAATTTATGAAAATGGCAGTCCAATTTCCAAAATGTTGACATTTGTAAAGCTGCCAATATGGCATTCAATGGGTGGTGACGTCACAAAAGTGCACTGCAGTGCCACCCCAGACTTAGTTCTAGTCAAGTTTGTATCAGCAAAACCACCAATGTCATTGTGTTGATTTTTATGGACTGCAGAAACAATGCTAAATTTCTGTCCCAATGCTTGATGTGACAAACTGTAAGGTGTCAAACTGCATTGTCACATGGTACCTTCTTGGTAATACATTTGACATCTAAGACATCAAGAAAGCCTGAGTCAGGATATTACTTTCATTCAGAAAGAGATTATATTTTCACATGACTTACCTGTTTGACGTAACTTGATAGTCGTGGTCAACTGGTCATAGACCATGTATAGCAGCATCCCATCACCAAGCCTGACTTAACTTCTTATTTGACTTAAGTGCTTATACATCAGAATTTCTATTGAGAATATCACTTACTGGTGCAATCTTTGGTTTAAATGTCCTCTTTGTTGCTTTTACATGGAAATTGACTCAATATTGATATTATAATGACAGTAATAGAAGAAAGGCTATCAGAGTTTCTTATTAGTAGAGGAGCCAACTCCCAAAAAGTGCTTTATTTCAGGAGTTAGTTCACCCCGAGAGGTGAACGGACAATCTGCATACCGTCGGAACAGGGAAATTCTCTATTTTCAGAAAATGCCTGTTGCAACGAAATCTCTATGTTCAAATTTTGCAAATCGGTTTCCACGGCAACCAAGTGTGGTAAAAAAGTATTTCATATGTAAAATTTTAAAATGTCTATACAGCAAGGTTTGCATTACCTTTGACTCGATTTAAAAAGAGTATTACATTGAATATCAAAAACCCTTTAAAATGGTCATGTGATTTCGGGCATTCCATATTAGGCGATATGCAAATTAGGTGCCAAATATGGAAAATTTCGTTATTTTTTGGACCATATATTGTAATTATGTGATGCTGCTTACCTAAATTTGTTGTTCAGTTCAACTTAAGATTTTCCTTGACCTCACATCTGGGTGAATAGGAAATAACAACTTTTTGGTTGTCAACTTGTCATGAAAAAAATTGATGCCATAATCTGGTTGAAATTTTTTTTAGTATTTTTGCCTTTTTTGTTATTGTGGTTGCCTTGGTAACTGAAATATAAGCATTTACAAATGACATCACAAATGCGTCGCCACTGGTCCTTTTATCCATGCAGAAATTATGCTGATTTGGCTATGTGTGTAATGCATGTTGAAGATGATTGCTTGGACCCTCTTTCAGAAATTGTTCCAAAATACAGAATAATTAAATTTAACAGCAATTCAATGGGCACTATAATTGTCATGACCATATAAGGAGATAACTGTAAATCTAAAAACATCACAATAAATCACCAGATTCACTTTATTCCAGTTGGTGTCTTGAACATCTTTGTGAGATTCTCATCAGAAATTCATTTTGTGTCAGTTTGTAGAAATTTAAGAAATTACCTGGTTGCCATGGCAACATGATGTCTACTAAACATGACATTTGAAGAACACAAGTTGATTTATAAAACAAGAGAATGCTGCCACTACAGTCTCTCATCACTGAACAGCTACACTTAAGCATTAAAGGCCTATGATGCAAAAGTACCCACTATCTGTCAATTTATGACTATGATATAACATTTTGAAGATAATCAAATGAGAATTTAAATTTTGAATGAATAATACCTATATAATGGAATATGTAGAGGTAGAGGTGGGAGTTATTCAGTTTATATTCTGCTTCCATGCTGACAACTGCAACCGCATGCTCAGCCGACTTTACACCTCTCCTACACTGTCTACAAGTGACCAATATTTGCTGCCACCTAGGGGGCAAAATTAGTGAGCTTCAGTGAGTGGTCAACAGAAACTGAGTGTGAGGAACTCATACAACTTTATCTTGAAGAAACCAGGACAATCCTATCATTTGGTGACAGTCTAGTCTATTTCTCAAAACTCTCTAAATTTCTAGTCTGATTTTGGTTGACTTTGGCAGATAGCTCGTGAACACCAAATTAATTTGGAAGTATTTTTTTATCATGGTGGATGTGCACATGGTGGCGCACAAACAACACAGTAAAGATGGTGACGCTTGTAACATGGACCAGACATTCTGTTGAGTGTTGCACAGCCTTTACAAAGTTTTAAACTATATTCTGTTGTCTTAGTTAATCTATCTCCATAAAGTAAATGAATAGATGCAAATGGTACATTTTTTGGTATCACAAAGTAAAAACGGCTTCTTTTTATAGCCCTGTGAATAAGGGAGAATATTATTTTTGGACACTTTTCTGACCACACTTTAGCATGCATAATTTGTTGAAGTGGATTGAATACCATCAAACTTCTGATGTTAAAATCATCCCTTTCTTTAACAAAAGCCAAAGCTAGTGCAACAAACTGTTTCTTTTGTCTGCTGATTTCCATTCAAAGCAGAATACTGGATCTTCACAAGCAACCAAGCCTTTTAAAATTAGTCTGGCATAGTAATACAGACAGCTGTTGTACAGCCTGATCTTGTGGCCTGTCCTATATATGTAAATGTTCACCAAATTCCATTTTCCTAGGACTGTCGGCATATTGCTGCCACAACAGGGACAGGCTCCTATGGCTGACAGGCTCACTGATCATTCTTGATCAGTCTCACAACCCTGGTGATATACAGCTGGCAGCCTCACATGGCACCATCACTGATCAATCTTGTACCTTGCCTGCCGATAGCCAACCTCCCCATTTACACCTGGGTGGAGCAGTGATTCGAAGAGGATCTGCTGATTTCCTCCATTCTCCCAGGTGGGTTTGAACCCACAACCATGTGCATGTGAGTCCGGCATCAAACTCATTGGACCATGGTAACTCACATAATGACATAATAGGTTGTTTTGCCATTCTTCGGTCTCCTGGGAGCTGTTTGAGTGTCTTCTCAAGCTAAAAACTGGGAATTGTGAGAGACATTTACAGATTTACATGCTTTATTTCCCTGATATTGTCACTGTAGACACAATACAATGTCATATACTTCACTTCTTGATGGTTGGTAATTTGTTAAATTTCATATTTATATCTCTTGTCCGTAGATTTTTCCGTAGCGCTCTCTAAAACACATTTACTTAGCATTTTCTCCAAGGGGCGGACTAGAAATAGCCTGAGGGGGGGGGGAATTACATGGGGTGAATACAGGTTGCTCCGTGACTTTTCCTATCTCTTCCATGTTATTTTTTGGCCCGGGTAGGGGGGCCATGGCCCAATTCCCCTCCTAAATACACCGCTGTTTTCGCCCCATATTTTCCCTCTAATGATGGCATCAGCCAGGAAAAAATGCTGTATCAAGCAATAAGACATGGATCATTTAGAAGAAAGTACATTTCTAGGCAGTGTAGATAACTTTACAAGGCCGTTAATGACTTTGGTGCCATCTCCGGTATTGAAGGAAATGGATAATAATTATTTACCTGACACCCAAAGGTTCATGGAAAATAATTGTTCAGAGGGACCATATCAGAGAAACACAGCCTAAGCCAAGGGACTAGCAAGATAGGCCTATCTTTTGTCCTTCTAAATGCAGTATTTTCCCATCTAAATTGTATGTTTGTATCTTCTCCCTAAATTCCGTAGAACTACCCTCCCCACCAAAATTCCAGTCCTGTCTCTAAATTTCATATCTTTTATCGAAAATCCGTATTTCCCTTGATTTTCAGATATTTGCGTAGAGAAGAGCACCAATATTGATGGAAATTTGATCCAGGCACATTGATTGGGTCTTTTTGCATTCCTCAATCCACAAATATTCCATATATATACAGTACAACCCAAAAAATTTTCCTAAATCCCATGCCCTCAGGAAGATGCCCTCACTCCCAACCACTCACTTCTCTGCTGAAGCCCTCACTTGCTCTCACTTCCATGCCCTTCTGGGGAAACCCCCTATACTCCTGTCCTCTGGTGCTAATTAAACACAACACACAACAGCAGTGAGTGCTGCTGTTTATAATCTTGTTCTATTTGTTAAGCAGATTAAAATATCCTATAATTATATTATTATATATGACAGAACATTTTCATGCTATCAGTCAGTTTTTATTTCATTTCAATATCTTTTTATGGTTCCAAGAATTCGTTAAAAACACATATCAAAGCTGGGTAAGGCAGATTTACTAAAAATTAAATACAATATAAATTTATTGCAAGTATAGAAATGGTTATTTCGCTCAGCTAAGAATATTTTTCGTTAGATAAAATCATAATATAGTATTAGAAAGTTAGAAGAGACTATGCCCTGGTAGCCTGCACAAGAAACATTGATTTATAGATTTTTTATAACAATTTGTGTTTAATACACAATGTTTGCATGCTCATTCTTCAATTTAATAAATAAACGAATATAAACTAATATCAACAGACCATGTGTAATCAAACAAATGTTAATTATAAATGTGATCAATTTCAATTTACTAATTCATTAAAATTACACTTTTTAGAATTAAGGTAAGCCTGTGTACTAAACATTGTTTTCCGATTTCCGTAAAAGCGTCGATTTAACAAAAAAAAGGTTAAAACGGAAACGTCTCTTGTTGTGCGGTAGTAAGTTTTCCCGGAAACCTCCGGAATCCTCCGAAAACGCCTGAAATCCCGGAAACCTCCCCAAAAACCAGTTAAAACCAAAGAAATCTTGATTGTGAATTATTCATGGCAGTTTATTTGTTTTGTCAAAATAAGTTTATGTTCAGAGGCTATTCCAAGGGGGGGGGGGGAGTTTGTAACTAAAAATAGATATCCACGTGCTTACTAGTATCAAGTATTTACTGAACGCAGGTCCTCTATTTAGGTCCTCTATGCTCAGATCTTCTTAATGCTCTAGAGGATCAGTGCCCTCTACAAGCATGGCGACCGCCGTACGATGGATGAGTGATGGTGAGGCTGGGAGTCTGCCACATACCCTATTAGTTCAGGGATGTGCAGTGTCTTTCAGTTGCCCCAGTATAGAACACTGGATACAACCCACCTCCATTTAACGTCCCATGGGCTCGGACATCTCAGTTAGTGAAGTTCCAGGAGCGGGAGTCGAACCCACGCCCTGAGAGCCTAACTGGATTAAAGCGCGGGCACTCTAACTGTTAGGCCACGGAGGCACTACAAAATTTTGTGCCCCGAGTGACTGTCAGAGTAAAATTCTCACATGTAGAAATTAGCCTACTAGGATTCTAGGAACTCAACAATTTTGTTTGCTTGGTATGAGAAAAAGTAGAGTGTGCATAAAGTAACATTAGTTTTGTCAAAATTGGAGCAATTCTAGATGATTTAAAAGGTCACTGACTTGTCAACAAATAGCTATCAACAAATAAGTTCTCCAGCCATCAGGTCCAGGGAGGGAGCAACCAGTTCTTCTTGTCAACTGTTCTAAAGCAGAATTGCTGGAAAGTTAAGGTTATTCACTATCAACCAAAGATATCGGCCTTTATGACCCAAAATGTTTTCCTCTCATCGGATGAGAATTCGTCCTTCCACAAGCATTTTGATAAAGAGTGTTTAACATTGATGCAATGACACAATATCATGCGTTTCACTTACTTACAGGCGGCACTGTAGGTACTGTCATACAGATGGTAAGATCTTTGAAAATTCATTGAAAGGGGATATTTTGAATGTACAAGAATCATTATTTATCCCTAGAAACATTGAAATTGGCTTCTGGCACAATTTCTATTAAAAATCTTTTTTTGTAAATCCTTATTTTTTTACCTTCAAAATGATTTATCATAGTCATTATATCGACATTTGATGGGTGCTTCTGCATCATAGGCCTTTAAATTGTACTGTTCAATGACGCAAGACTGCAGCGGCAACTTTCCTGTTGTTTAATAATCAAGTAGTGTCCTTCAAACGTCATGTTTAATGTGCATTATGTTGTCATGGCAACCAGTAAATTTCCTAAATTTCAACTATCCGAATAAAAAAATTATGCTGGAGGAAAATCTTGCCAAGATGTTCAAGACACCATCTGGAATCCAGTGCCTCAGCTGATCATCTTTTTAAAATTAACCATTATATCCATTTATGGTCAATTGGTCATGACCCCTGTAATGCCCATTGAATTGGGGTAAAATTTAATTATTATTTGGAAAAAATATTTGAAGGAGGGTCCAAACTATCATCTTCAACATGCATTATACACGTAACCAAATCAGAATTCGGGATAAAAGGACCAGAAGTGATGCCTTTGTGATATCATTTGTATGCTTATATTGCAGTTACCAAGGCAACCACAATAACAAAAAAAGCATCAATTCTTTAATATTTTTCAACAAGATTATGACATCAATTATATCATAACAGGTTTGACCACCTAAAAGTTGTTATTTCCTATTCACCCAGATTGTGAGGCCAAGGATGCTAAAAAATGGTTGAAAAATGCCTATAATTCCTTTTTTGGGCATACCTGAATATCATTAATTATGCAAAAATATATGCAAAATGTGGCACTCCAATCAAACTCCCAATACATAATCAATAAATGTGTAAATAAGATCAAGGTAAGGCCATGCGAAAAGCATAAATATCACTGAGATCCTAAATATTTTTGAATGAAGGCCGTTCAAATGCCTGCATTCTGGTTACCATGGTAACCCACTGTATGATTTTAGTTCTTTAGAAATACCCATCCTGGGGACTATCATATGACATCTTAAGTTGAACTGAACAACAAATTTAGATAAGCAGCTTCACATAATTACAGTATATGGTCCAAAAAATAACGCAATTTTCCATATTTGGCACCTAATTTGCATATCACCTAATATGGAATGACCAAAATCACATGACCATTTTAAAAGGTTTTAGATATTCAATGTAATACACTTTTTAAATCGAGTCAAAGGTAATGCAAACCTTGCTGTATAGACTTTAAAATATTACAAATGGAATACTTTTTTACCAGACTTGGTTGCCATGGAAACCGATTTGCAAATATTTGAACATAGAGATTTCATTGCAACAGGCATTTTCTGAAAATAGAGAATTTTCCGGTTCCGACCGTTTGCAGATTGTCCGTTCACCTCTCGGGTTGAGCTCAACACCAAATTTTGGGAGCTGGCTCCTCTACTATATATTTTTCCCACCACTGAATTAGCATATGACCTTACCATGAGCAATGTGCAATCAATCTGCATGATTACTGTGTTTGCTGAGATTGATGACTTCTTTCGTGCAGTCATGCTGGGCTCAAGAATTCAATCATATATGGATGTTTGTGGGAACTTCCAGATGAATTGGAAGCTCCACATACATTCTGTTTCAATATGAACCCTATCAGTCATAGTACAGATGCCAACATTTTTTAATGGCACTACAATCATTACTACTCATTGGATTTTTATCGGTATGATTGTTATTTAAAGAAGCTCATGCAAACGGCCTAAGAAAGTTCCACATTGAATTACAATAGCAGGATGCATCTCATATTTGGTACATGCATGACTTGTTGTTGACTCCTTCGCACGTTTTTGAGAATACAATTCAAACTGATACATCTGTAATCTGCATCCTCCACTTACCATGTTGTTAACTGAAATTGATTCGGTGTCAGATCCAGCATATTTTCTCTCCGATTCACTCTCGGAGTGTATGGAACTTAATCATGCAACAGCTTTCTATGACTTGGCACATAAGACTCACCTTACACAGGATGAAGATATTAATAAAATCTCTTAAAATTCTGTTGACGCCACTGAGCAATTCATCTGACAGAAGAAAGCCTAGAGCAGGGTTTCAGAGATATGATAAACTGCTTCATACTGAAAAAGTAGACTATGGTAGCTTGGATTAATTATCAATATAGAAGTGTTGTTAAACCTTAGCACCCATTGTTTTTTTCAGAATGATATCTTTTCGATATACCGGGGTATACCTTTATTCCATGCATTCCATAAGAGAGTTCAGTAGAAAACCAAATCTATTCAAACAGACAGATTGCCATATTTTGGCCTGCATCTTGCATTGTTGGATATATAACTTTGTTACTATTGATTCCGGAGGCACTTAAGCTAATACCAGCATGCCACATCACCCTGTCCAATGTATCCATACCCAGACAACAAATCCTAATATAAATAGGAAGCAAACAGGAATCCCCATGCAGACTTGCGGAGAAGAACTATTGAGAAATGTATTCCAGCTATGTATAAGAATGACATAAATCAAAAGTTCTTCCTACTCAACCTCGAAATTGTTGGCATATCAAATCAGGATGAATGGCAGTATGAACATCGAAGTATGGCAGCAGTTGAAGTGATTTTTACCAGCACTGAATTGCTGTACCCCTAAAACAGAATGTAGTTGTACCATTATATAATTTTTTGGGATTAGTTCTTTTGATTTCATTCAAGTTTATATAACAGGTACTTCCTAAAAACTAAGGAATTAGGATCTGAAATTTTGGTGCAACATTTCCCTACACTCCAACAGGACCATTATTTTCACAACCCAGTGCTCCTTCAATGCAAAACAGACTGCAATCTTTACATATTATCTTGTGCACCTGCAGGACAGCTGGCTACTTCCTTCTGCCATTTGTCAATTGCAAAAAGATGGGCATTTGTATGCTTAGACCAACTGAAAGAAAACAAGAAATTTATTTTATTATAGTCCTATGTAAATTAACTACAAGCTGTGGTGTCATTTGAAACTGGGTCAGATTCCCCAGCTTCTAGCCAATGTTGATCCTCCTGAACTGAGCAACACAGTGTCAGAGTAAGAGTTTTATCCGGGATAGCCCCTACAACTACCTCATCACACTTTGATAGCCAATGGGCTGACAGTAAACTACGCATAACACATTTCAAACACTGATATATTGAAGGAAGCATTACATTTGTGATCCCAGTGATTTATCACAGCAATCACCAGTCTAATCCTACAAAACGGCAGCTTTGTGAGCACTCGCAGTAGACAACTGTTATAATCCCCACAGAGTTGTTTGATTAATCTACAAACTTGCTAACTTACAACTTTAAACTTTGATAGAAGTTGGTATAAACAGATCACTTTGACAATTTTTTTGCAAACACAAGGCTTATGTTATGTATATTTGTTCTGGCAGCCCATTGGCTAAGAGGCTGTGATGTCAAACTTGCATTGGTTTTCCCAGACCCAATTTTCACTCTGACACTGAGTTGAAACTGTGATGCTCAGTTTGGTTGATTGGCATTGGTTGGAAGCTAGGGAATCTGACCCAGTTTGAAATGACATCACAGCTTGTAGTTAATTTACATACATTGCAATGCTAGAATAGAGTCATCTCTGACATCACAGTTCAACAGCATAGAAAAAAAAATTGAGATTCCGCATAAGTATGACAAGGACTGTAACGTTGCAATAGGACCTGTCAGTCTCTGTGTTGTTACCAAGACTTGGATTGGCTCAAATATCATTATTTTTCAAGTTAATTTTCTAATTTTGGCTGCTTTTACCAGAGAGTCTATGTGACATAGTACATGGATTTCATATACTGATTAGATGGACAAAAAAGCAAGCATAATGATAACCGTAAATTCATTGACCTATATGACGCTAAAAAGATACTTTGCAAGAAATATCTTCCAGACCATTAGCAAATTGAATACATGTAGGACTGATGATAGTTTGATCATGGCAGTTTGCCTGAAATAGCCTTTCCAGACACACATCATTAAATCAATTTCATATAATGACTTGGTATTCTGGGAAAGCATGCACATTATATTTGTTTGATAAGCATAGGCGGTCAGTGGCTCACATGCATGAAAGTACTCCACAAAAGGTCTCAGGCACGTATACTTAGAGATAGAATGTGTTGAGACATTAGTGGTATTAGTGTCATATTAGACTCCCTGTTATATGGCAATCTTGCCTTGTGTAGTCACCTTATTTCTGCATTGAGTATTTTAGTATTTTCAGTGCATTTCAACCTCAAGTAGATCACATCCTGACTGCATAAGGAGAGGTATTTGTGACAGGGCATACATCCAGATCTATTGTGTCTTGATAAAACACATCAATGACAATTCATAACCAACCTCAAACAATGTTCAACCTTGTTGACGAGAAAGGCTGATGTTTTAGCAGGTGTATAGAAAATTAAATCAATCTGATAGTGTATCACTCCAAGCCAGATACCAGCATTCCTTCAAGCCAGTTTTCAGTTGTCAGTACTCAGTGGCGTAGCTAAAAATCCAGGAGTGGGGGGGCCAAGGGGGGCAAGGGTCTGAACAAGGGGGGCCAACCTTTTGCGGCATTTTTGCGACATTATTGCGGCATTACATGGATAAAAATTTATACAGCGTTACAAGGCTTCTTTACTAATGAACTAGCAATGTTGACCGTCTTATTTTTGTGACAGATAAACAAAATGACCATGCATCTCATACTTACACTAAAATCAGTTTTGACCTATCAAAAAATAATGACACAGATTCTATGGTTCCGATATTAAAAGTATGACAATGACACCTCATCAATTATCATGATTCACAAGGAGTATCTTTTGCAGTGAAATGGTCCTCTTGTTTTGTTTTTTTTTTCATAACTGTCTTTGCAAGTTTTGAGAACATTCCTGCTGAGAATTTTTTTTATATTTTAGGCCTAAATCGAAAATTTATATTTTGATAGAAATCTACTCAGCTCCTCAAATAGGGAAAGTGGTAGCAATTTGTGCAAATGACAGAAATACCAAAAAAGTATGGAAATTCCCTGCACATAATGAAAATAAAGCAGTTTGTACAAATCACTCTGGTAAATCAGAACTGTTTTATTAGAAAACTGTCAAAGGCGCATTATTCTTTAACTGAGCAATGGTGACGAAAAGATTTCCTCAAAGGACCCTGATTTTAGATGTTGCATGGAATCTCTAGATACATAGACATACTGGAAGGGGGAGTAGTCACACTCCCCCAAAAAGTTTGGGAAACACTAAGATTTGGGCAAAAAGGCAAAACAATTCTGGTAGATAATTAAAAAAACATAATTAAGAATCAATAGTTTTGAAGAGATTTCTTTTGGAATATTACCGAATCTAGATTCTGATATTCAGGCAAATGTCGCTCACCCCCTAAAAGGTTTGCCTGCGGTACACTTATTGCTAGATATGTTCAAATAAGGATATGAGCCCCAGAACTTTTCAAAGGGCAACTGTCATTCAAAAGAAAATTTGGTACAAGTGAGCGCCAGCGAAAGCCACAAGATGGACATGTTCCAGCGACTGTTGCTGCGCCAATAATTTTTTCAAAATTTTCAAATCTCAAATGGGGGGGCCGGTGGGGGGGCCACTTGTCCATTTGGGGGGCCCTGGCCCCCCAGGCCCCCCCATAGCTCCGCCACTGTCAGTACTCCTTCACAACATCTACAGAAATGGTCAGTGAAAGGCTACTTGATGCAGTAAAGATATATGAACTCGGTTGAAGATAAAGTACAGATCTTGAGGCAGAAGCAGAACATCAAGAATTCGCCCGAATTTAGTAAAGTATTCATCAGATCATCAAAACCGCATGCAGAGAGACTGATGGAGCAAAATTTGAGAACGATACTTGACCTATTGCCCGACGGAAACGAATACTTCATTACTGGAAACGGAAGACTCGTGAAAAACAACTGGCCCAGATACAACAATTATGTCCCACCATCAGCACCCCCCATGCCCAACAACGCAACACTTGAAAAAGAAGAACATGGTCAACAATTTCTAGAGCACGAAACAAATCGCGAACACATGCGCCCTCTCCAAAACGATCGCCCATTCCAGAACAATCTACACCAACACCACATGCCCTCCCGTCAAGATGATCGCCCCCTCAGAAACAACTTTTGGAACCAAAGACATTAGGACAATCCCCAGCCCTCTTTTTGTGATTTAAATTTTGCATCATGGAATATAAATGGATGGACAGATAGAAAGAGTGACAATTTTATTAGCATTATTAATGAATTGAATTTTGATATATTAGTTTTAATTGAAACACATCTGAAACCAAATGATAAAATTGAAATTTCCGGATATGAAACATATTGTAATAATAGAACTCATAGACATGTCAACTCAAGACGTAACTTTGGTGGAATTGCTGTCATTTTTAAAAACTCTTTTTTAAACAAATTCAAGATAGAATGCAAAGGTATTCTTGAAGGTATCTCAGTATTTATAATTTCACATGAGGATACTTCTTATAAATTTTTATTTGTTGCTGTATATTTACCACCTGAAAATTCCCCATGGGGTAGAAATGCGGAAGAATTCTTTGAATTTATTACAAATGTGATTTACCAAAATGCTGATGAATGTGATTCTGTGTACTTGTGTGGTGATTTTAATGCTAGAATTGGATCCAAGCAAGATATTATATCAGTGTTAGACAATGTACCAGAAAGGAAAAATCTAGACAAAATATCAAACAAACACGGTGAAGCTTTAATTGAATTTTTGTTGGAAAACAAATTATGTGTTATAAATGGACGTTTGAATAACGAAAATGATAATTATACTTTTATTTCTACCAGAGGGAAATCTGTTGTAGATTATTTTATTACATCCATTGACAGCTTTAATACTTGTGTAGCTTTTAAAGTACTTAATTCTAAAAATATATTTGAAGATGTATGTAATATCCAAAATGCTGATATATCTGGTTGTATTCCTGACCACTCATTACTAAACATAACTGTTAGAATACCAGTAATAGATCTGTCAACAATACACACTCCTGATTCCATTGATATAACAAGTGATGATATTTTTTATCACGTACCATATACTTACTTTAAGCGATTTCAAATAACTGATATTCCTGAACAATTTCTTTCATCAAACCAAGTAAATTTTGATTTTCATTATATTTTAGAAAAAATTGAACAATGTTCAAATCTCAATGATATAGATAGTGTGTATGCTAATCTATGTGAAATTTACTATCAAGAAATGGACAAGTGTTTTAAAAAAAAGAAGATATTACCAAATCAGAAAAAAGGTTTAAAAAAATGTTGTAAGCCTTTTTGGTGTGATGAACTGCAATCTTTATGGAATATCTTACGAGAAAAAGAAGATGTTTTCTTAAAAGAACAAAAAAATAACAGAAGGGAGGAAAGACTTGATTTTTATGATGCTCAAAATAATTTTGATCGAACGTATAGAAAACTAGAGAGGAAATTTAAAAAGGAAAACTTGGAAAAAATAGAAAATATTTCTGTCAAAGATCCAAATGAATTTTGGAAACTATTGAAAAATCTTGGTCCTAAAAAGAAATATTGTATTCCTTTTGAAATTTATGATGAAAATGGAAATGTAGTTAATTCACATCATGCTGTAATGAACAAATGGAAAAATGATTATCATGGATTATATAATGAAAATTTGGTTAATTGTAATTTTGATGAGAACTTTTATCAAGAAGTAACTGATAATCTGTCATATTTAAGAAATGTTACAATTGGTCTAGAAGGTTTGAATCATGAATTTTCTGAATACGAGGTTCACAAAATTGTCATGAATACAAAAAATAATAAGGCTGTAGGTCTTGATAGTATACCATATGAAATTCTAAAAAATATGATATCCATTCAAACTTTAACCTCTTTATTTAATAAAATCTTTTATTTATGCATCATCCCCGAATATTGGAAATTTGGAATCATTATGCCTATACCCAAGTCTTCGCTTTCTGATCCTAGAATTCCCCTTCAATACCGTGGCATTACACTCTTATCAACAATTTATAAGATTTTCACTGCTGTATTGAACAATCGACTTATAAATGTTGCAGAGAATGAAAAGGTGTATAAAGACGAACAAAATGGTTTCAGAAGGAAAAGGTCATGTTTAGAACATATTTTCAGTATAACATCCATTATTAGAAATAGGAAAATTAAAAAATTACCTACATTTGTTTGTTTTGTTGATTTTGAAAAAGCTTTTGACAGAGTAAATAGAAATTTGCTATTTCACAAATTACTGAATTATGGTGTATCTGGTAAATTTCTTGATATATTGAAATGTATTTATACTGATGCAAATGCAGGTGTTTGTGTTAATGGATATATTAGCAATTGGTTTGAAGTTAATCAAGGAGTAAGACAAGGTGATTCTTTGTCAGCAACTCTGTTTGGTTTATTTATAAATGATATTGTGGACGAGTTCAATGATTGCATTGGTGTTAAAATTGGAGACACAAATTTGAAATGTTTGTTATATGCTGATGATATAGTGTTAATAAGTGAGACTGAGACTGATTTACAGAATATGATATGTAAACTTGAAAACTGGTGTTGCAAATGGAAAATGAAAGTTAACATTGATAAATCAAAAATAATGCATTTCAGAAATAAGACTCAAACTAAATCAGACTACAAATTTGTTTATGGTGATGATGAAGTTTGTTACGTGGAAAAATACAAGTATTTAGGCACAATTCTAGATACCCATCTAAACTTCGAATTAACAGCTGATTCACTGGCAAATTCAGCTAACAGAGCACTAGGAAGTTTATGTACAAAATTCAAAGCAAACAATGGTTTTGGATATAAGACTTATACTAAATTATATGATTCAGGAATTGTTCCAATTTTAGATTATGCAGCTGGAGTTTGGGGTTTTAATGTTTCTAAAAGAAGTGAAATTGTCCAGAACAGAGCCATAAGATTCTTTTTAGGAGTTCACAGATTTGCATCAAATTTAGCTATTAATGGGGACATGGGATGGATTTCTTGTATTACACGTCATAAGTTAGAAATGTTGCGATTATGGAACAGATTATTGAACATTGAGAATGATAGAATAGTTAAGAAAATATTTGTATGGGATAAGTCAATATGCAAAAATTGGAGTAAAGAAATTAAATTAATTTGTGAAGAAATCAGTATGTTGACAAATTTTGAAAATAACACTTTTATCAATGTACAGAATGCCAAAGAAATTCTACACAGAAATTATTGTGAGAGATGGCGAAATGAAATCACTGTTGTACCAAAATTACGCTTTTATAGTATTTTTAAAAAGAGCTATAATGTAGAAAATTTTGTAATTAATATTCAAAACAGGAGAAAGCGTGCCCTTTTATCACAATTTAGATACGGTATTCTACCATTAAGAATAGAAACTGGACGTTTTCAAGACACTCCAATAGAATACAGATATTGTCTTTTTTGTAACTTCAACTACATTGAATCTGAAATGCACTTTATCTTTCATTGTCCCTTTTATAATGATATTAGATTTGAGTTCTTCAACAGGATAAGACAAATTAACTTCTTTTTTGACTTATTAAATGATGACAGAAAAATTGAATTCCTGATGAAAGATGATTGTATTAAAGAAACAGCTAATTTTATATGTAACGCTTTTGAAAAAAGACAAAGTGCTTTGTATACATAGTTTAATTTACGTAATTGTCGATACTTGCCAATAACAATACGATACTTGTAATTATATATGTCGACATCAAATTAGCAATATGATATTTGTAAATATGTAAATAGGCCTAATGAAAATTAACATTCCAAGAGTTTGAATTATATATCTACTAGTATAACTCGAACAAAGTTTATATTTTTTTGGGATTGCTATTACATATTGGACTAATGTATATATGTATATCAACAAATCATTTCAAATTTAATTCAAATTTGTATTACTCAACGAAAATTCTGTTATTTTGATGTATTATTGTTTTTGAAGTGAATTGTAAGCCCAAGAGGGCTGGGGGCTAGAATGTGAGCCCATTTCACGTAAATAAAGAATTTCTCTCTCTCTCTCTCTCTTATATGGTGATTTTTCAGCCTGTCACACAGAGTCTTAAAGATTGATTCACAAAACCAACACCATAAATAAATTGGACTTACAGATATTTCACTTGGTTGAAATAAGAAGCTGAGCCAAGCAAGTTTTTTAGGTGTCACTTTGTCACATTTCATTGTTACATTTGTATATTGTCACTGATGCTATTCTGTAACAGACTATAGACTTTGTATTCAAGTGCGGTAAGTAGGAACTTCTGTGAAGAGGATATTACCTACTGCGGCATCCTCTTTCGGTTTGGTTTAAATGTCTTCTTTTTTGCGTTATAGGAAATTGATTCCATACAAAAATTAATGACTATAGTTGAAGAACGCCTGTCAGTGATTCATATGCATTTCCCCTTTGCATGAGCGCACGCCGCACACTGTTCATGGTCGTGGCACGCACAATCAATCTGCACATGTGTTTGCTGAGATTGATGACATACATGTGAGAGAAATGCAAAGTCAATGCACGAAAATCAGTCATCACACTGGGCTCAAGAAATTCAATTATATAAGGATGTTTGTGAGAACTTCCAGATGAATTGGAAACTGGGCATACATTCTGTTTCAAAATGAACCCCATCGGTCATTGTACAGATGCCAACATTTCTTTCAATGGCATCACAATCAATTGTCATTGGATTTTTATGTATGATCAATTGTTATTGAAAGAGGCTATGCAAACAGTTAAAAAGTGTTCACCTTAAACTAAGATGTGTGACTTATTATAACAGGAATTTTATTCCGAACAAAGATAATTTAGGGTGGTCCACATTCCTATGGGAAAAATCAAATCTCCAAAAACCCCTAATTTGAAAGTAGAAATTGATGACTACATAAGTAAAACAAACACAGGCAAAATTTCAGCCAAATCGGTTAATATTTAGAGGTGGCACAAAGCCCCTGAAAATTATCATGTAATTCCCCATTCGCGGAACTGAAAACGTGGTCAATTTCCCAGATCTTTCTCCGAAGTAAATATTCTTTTGCGTTTTTTTAGTATATGATAAGTTAGCATGGCAAAGTAATATCTGGGGGTTATTTTGGATTTATTATTTATAGTAAGTGAAATATTTGCCTGTTTTTATGAAAAAAATGCTTGAAAATTGACCTATATAATATCTATGCTGACCTTCCATAAAACTTTTTAAGTCAAAAAGAATATCAGGATTAGATTGGGCATCCTTGACATACTAAAAAAGAAGGTCATTTGATCAAAGTAATGGGCCATTATTGCAAGATTTGCAAATACCGATGATTTTGAGGTCTGCTGCAGGGCAATCACATGTTAAACTTCAACGGCTTTGTGCCACCTCTAAATATTAATTGATTTTGCTGAAATTTTTGCTCAATACCTTCTATCGATATAAGATAACAATGCAAGATTCAAATCAGAGAAATTTGGAAGAAAGCGTTTTTGGACCACCCTAAAAGATATGTTTGTACAATAATTCGACCTTTATTTGGCCATCGTCAGGTACAGAATGAATGAAGAAAAGAAATAGTTAGAAGAAGGTTATATATAGCAAACATTAACAAATATACATGAAAAACTGTGAAAACAGATATAGGCTTACAGTATTGATAGATGAAAACTGCTAATTATCTAAACAAACAAACTTTTTAAAGGGTTTTGTAACTTATTATTGACACCTTTCCATTAATCACAACCATGAACAAACATGTGCTCAGCTCCTGAAGGCTGCATTGTCCACAACCACCCAGATGAATAGAGAGACCACTGACCAGCTTGTGTGTGGGTGTCTCAGTTTTCCACTTGGCACTGTTATTGCACTGCTATTGTGTTTAAACGGCTTTAAACAAATTCACTGTCAAGTGGAAAAGGTGCTAAAATAGACACTCAGGTTTTTTCGCCTTTTAAACAAATTCAGTGCCTAGCAGAAAAGGTGCAAAAACAGACACTCTGGATTTCCCAACTGATGTCATTGACTTGGCTGATAAAGCTCTTCTCTGTTAAGAGTCTCTTCACATAGACATTTGCAGTTAGTCTAAGGAGTTTTCTTTTAGGGTGGTAAACATAAGCTTTGTTTGTCACACCATGATCCAATTTACTTACAAGATGTTCCTGTGTGGCCTAATGGTCAAGCACACTTGTCCACTGGCTTTGAGGGCTTGGATTCAAATCTCACCCCAGTAACTCCCTTTAGTCCTAGCCCATGGGACATTAAATGTAAGCGGATTGTATCCAGTATTTCATGCTGAAATACCCCGGGCATCCCTGAATTAATAAGGTATGTGCCAGACTCCCAGTCTTTTCAGTTCTTATCTCATCATGCATAATATGGCGATCACCAAAAATAAAAAAAGTGCAGCTCCCCCCTCAAAACATGGAAGCTGAGCTTGCCCAGCTGATCCGGGGAACACCAGCACAACATAAGTTATGTCAGGTCAAGAGAAAAACTTACTGTGTACAAGATTAGCCAGAAAGATTTTTGTTTTTACTGTGTGACATTGCATTGTCATTTATGGAACGACCTTGATCAAAAAATGCAATAAGTTAGACATAGAAGACCTGGCTGACGCTTGAGTTACATTGTAGCTGTTTGATTTTTTTTTTGTTGGAACTTTAGCAGAAGTCACTGGTGCCACGTGTGAGTAGCTTCTCGTCAAGTTTGAGTCATTTATAAGCTTATGATATTATTCTGTTGCAGACTAAACTCTATATTCTGCTTTTACATGTAAAAGTGCTTATAAATCAGATCATATGTAAAGAGAATATTAGCCTACTTGCTCTTTCAGCTTGGTTTACATCTCTTTTATTTTTGCTTTTTGTGGAAATTGACACATAGGTAGACTTTTGAACCGTGACAACAACAGCAGAAAGCCCGCAAATTACAAACGCTTAGGATATTTCCCCACTGAATGAGCATAAGACAGGGGGCACAAGCAATCAATCTTTGTGCTGTGATTGATAAGATTGATGACAATCTAAATGGACGAAAATTCAAGACATGCCCTGAAGTCTACAGATGCTGCGGGATTAAGAATTTCAATCATAACAATGTATGGGTAAACTTGCAGATGAATCGGGAATGGGACATATATTCATAGATGATTGTTTTTTTAAACAAATTCTTGTAGAGGTACTCTCTTCATTTGCAGCATGTTTCTGCAGTTTTCTTTAGAAGTGGCAAACACACACTTAAAATATTACATTACATTCTTTAGAAGTGGCAAACACACACTTAAAATATTACATTACATTCCTTTCTTGTGCATTTATTCACAAATGATTGTTTTTTTGTTTTTTTAAGAAATGCAGCATTTACAGAGATTTGTATTACAACGAAATACATATCATATCTGTTTGTCTTGGAGAAATGCTAAGCATTTGCACAAAATTACAATGTATCACGATTGTGCATTTTGTTGTAATTTAAATCTTCACAGATACATGATTACATGTACCTGTTTCATTTATTTGTCAAAACATCCATTGCTTTCACAACTTTCCATAACACATAGCATATATTTTCCATAACAATACCTCAGTGTAGCCCAACTTCTCTTTTACAATCATAACTTTCCATAACATACAACATGTCTTTTCCGTAGCGCTACTTCTTTGTTACAAAACAAGAGCAGGTATACTGCCTCTATATCCCCCATGCCCTACACATCTATCTGTACCACTCCCTATTTTAGTCGTGCCAAATATTTCCACCAGAGGAGCAATTGTATGCATGTGGCGACACCTGTGGGTGGACTTAATTTTTGAAATAAACATGGCTGCAGGCCAAAAGCACAGCTACCCAGATGAAAAATGTATTTTGGATGTGGAAATGGTCATGATATTTATAAATTATTGTAAGATTTGACAAGTTTTAGGGTGTCTTTGAACGTTGGGAAAGGGTGAGCATTGTGCATGGTGTGGTGTTTGAGATATTTGATGGATGCCATGCAATGGAGACTAAAAGTAAAGTCCCCCATAGCATAGCTTGGGGTATAATTAGTTTGAGGGTGAATAGGTTGTATCCTTTCGATGAAACAAGAAACTTCTTGCAAAACATGTTTGAGTAATGAAACATGTGTGATTGTTCAAACCGGATGCCAGGCTAAATGTTTTTGCTTAAAAAATGTTGTTGATACATATGAGCCAGTACTGACCTTGTTATATTCCTAATTAAACAGGAAGTCTGCTTGAGCCTCTTTGAGATAAAATTGGCATGAGCAGAATTTATGTTGTGTTTGGACCACTACCGGAAGTGATTGCCTATATTTTATATTTTGTTCAGAAGGAGTGTCCATTACTGCATGCACATATATGTCATTAAAACAATTGTGGTGAAAATTGATGGTGAAGACACTGACTGCTCTACAAATGCAACACAATAGGCAATAGAAGTGGCAATGAATCATGTTGCACTGATGTGGTAATTTGAGGACCAATAATTTCACCATCATGTCATTTTTACTGATTTTGTTGCTCTGAATTGTATATAGACTGGATGTAAGGAAATTCACCTGATTCATATATGGTTTCATTATCCAGTTAATTCATATTCACTAGAACAGAAATCATTGCGCAGTGAGAGGAGCAAGAAAATTATCATCACCAAATTCACCATTGTTATGTGTTTCGCAAAGATGATGAAATGGATCAGAAAAAAGCTGACCAAGTCTACCAATGCAATACTCTCATCTACTCACAATAGAGGTTGGCCAATGGCAATTTCTCCCAGTGTCATAATATAGACTAAGACCATGTATGATTCTGTTGAAAAGATCCTTTATTGACATGGAAACATGGATTCATGAATCTTGCAGCCATCTAGTGAAAGCAAACATACCTTGAGATGTGACAAACCAGTTCAACAATTAACTCAGTCAGGGTTGGGTACAAATGCGACAAAAAACATTTAAATGCAAATGCAAATGTTTCGGAGATGACCAAATGCAAACGCAAATGTAAATGCCATCCCAGCAAAAAGCATTTAAATGCAAATGCAAATGTTTCAAAATTATCCAAATGCAAATGCAAATGCAAATGTGCTATTTTCAAAAGCATTTAAATGCAAATGCAAATACATTTGCAAATGCATTTGATATTTTTCAAATGTCTTATTTGTTTGATCAAAAAAAAAATCTATTTCAATCATTAAATTGTCCAAAATTCTGTAATACACCTTTTAAGAAGATTTCTCAGTATATCAAAATATCAAAGCAGCAATAGACACTACTAGACAGGCAGCGTTGGTTTATTATTTAATCCATTGTTTGAACAATTATTGAAGTTAAAAGCCTAAGTTTGAGTCAATGACACTGAATGCAATTAGGTGAGCATGTGGGATTTTGCCATTTATGCAAATTGCACTTGTCTTCAATTTTGCTGTATTGCCAGGTCAATTGATAAAAAAATCAAAATATGAAGAAAAATTCATCAAACATTTAAATCATCCATGATATAATAATAGACAAACAGGTGAAATATATAATGACTCTATTGTTAGGACTGTGAATGCAATTAGGTCTAAGCTAAATGTGGGAATTCCCCCGATTTGGGGAATCCCACAATTTGTAGCTTATTTAATGTTACCCTTTCATTAGTTTTGCTATTTTGCAAAATAAATTGATATAATGACAGAGATAAATATTTGAAGGCTCTACATAATTAGCATTTGATAAATTATATTATGATTTTCCACTATTTTAACACAAGCCTTTAACAGATCAGACTTTTTTAGTCAGGTGCTATAAAAATGGAAAATATAAAGAATGAAATCAATTGATACATCATGTCATAGAGACAGGTAAAAGTGACTCTATTGTTTAGACAATGAGTGCAATTAGGTCAAAGCTTGTTACCCCCCAAAATGTTGGAATTCCCCTGATTTGGGGATTACCCAGATTCACACATTTACTTCACTCAGAAAGCACTGCTGAATAACAGATAGGATGGAAATGAGTTTTAAGATATTAATATACTTTTCTTTAAAAAAATAACCACCTAGAAACTAAATTTTAAAAAAAAGTGTCATGAATTATATCATAAAATCCATGTTATAACACTTTTTCCATTTTATCTTCACAAGTACTCTCAATATTTAGAATAATGATAAAGAATAGAACAGAAAAATAGAATAGTAGAATTTCTGGAATTATAGGATAGAATAGGCTGCAATCTCAACCAGTTATAATTAGTTCTTTCATAAAAGATCTGTGACCTCACATTGCAAATAACAGTTTTAATAATGTATTTTTCAGTGCAATGGCAATATCAAGAGTCTTTTATTTGATGCAAATTAAACATTACCAGACTTTAACTTTGCTTATTGCATATTTGTTTAATTTTAAAGTAAAACTGATAATTTTAAAATATGACATTATTTATATATCAATATTCCAGGTAATCCTCATCATTCAAAATATAACTTATGCATTTGATAAAACATTTGCAAATGCAAATGCTTTTTACTCAAATGCAAATGCAAATGCAAATGTTTTCATTTCTAAAAACGCAAATGCAAATGCAAATGCAAATGTTTAGCATTCAAATGCAAATGCAAATGCAAATGCATGTGTTTTTGTGAATACATTTAAATGCATATTCAAATGCGACATTTGCAAATGCAAATACAAATGCATTTGCATTTGTACCCAACCCTGAACTCAGTTATTAGTCAAGATTAATAAAGAAGGACAGTCTCCACATTTGATACATTACTTATTTTGATGAAACATTGTGTCTATCAGATGAGATCTCTACACTGAGGTCAAATAACACAATCTTTTATGTGTTTCTGTTTTCCTTTCAAGACCTCTTTACTTTTTGTATCTTCTTCCATGTTTTTTCTGTGCTACATACTTCCATGAAGACTTAGTGTAAATGAGCTTTGGTGAGTGTTTGTCCTGCAAACTTGTGACATCAGCTGTCCATCCTATCCACACAGAAAAGCACCAGAAATGTAAGTTATTAATTTAATGCTAGGGAGGGAGGGGGGGGGGATTCATCTTGCAGAGGCTTATTGAATGGATTACTCTCATATGTTTTGAATTGGAGAAACAGCTACAGAATTGGCAAAATAGTTTTTTTGTCAGAAAGCACCAGAAATTCAGGGGCGCATTCATTTGTTATTCCAGGGCATTGTATCATTTGTGTTTCTGGGTGAGCGGATTAGCAAGTTAGCCTTTCGGACTACGGATGGTTTTCTTTGTCACTAACCAGATCTCCCAAATAGTCGGTCATTACACAGCGGGGTGGATTGCCTGGCCCAAATGCCCTTGGAAATCTTTTCATCAGCAGTTTTAGAGACTAGAGATGTCCTCCTTCTGGTGTTATACAGCTGGACTGGCTCGAAAATACCCAAATATCTCCAATTGGTATCTCTACCTTTTAATACTACAAAAATGACTACAAATATATCAAGGTTTATATTATTATGGCAATTTATACTTGCTCATGCCTTCATGAAATACACTTAACTGACAACGTGAATGTCTTTTAAAAAGCTATCTGACATTGCATTGACCACAGTAGGCCTATATATCTTTTTAGGTGGTAAAATAATTGACAGAATCAGGTTATTTTAAAAATGTAAGATTCCTCTACAGTGTATTACCAGTCATTAAAAATATTTTTTAATTGGCTTGCTTCAGAAATGACATTTTTGTTCCTGTAAAGTTTTCATATTGGCAAGAGCGAGAATTTCAGATATTTTCAATATATTGCGAAAGGATCACAAGCGCAACCTATTTGCACGCCCTAAAAAAATTCAGACAAAATCGGTTTTTTAGATTCAAAATGGTTTTTTGAAAAACCAAATTTCAATGCAAAAAACCAACATGGATTTTTTTAAAAATCCATGTTGGTTTTGCATTGAAATTTGGTTTTTCAAAAAAACATTTTGAATCTAAAAAACCGATTTTGTCCCAACATTTTTTAGAGTGTTGCATAACTCTGCATCATTACGCTAAGAGTGATGACTTTGGTGTCAGTTTCATTTGCTAAATGACTTTTGCTCATCTACAGCAATTCACAAACAAGCCACAAAAACATTTGCATAATAACTCAGAACACACTGTATATATGCAATTATGCATATGGAAGCAAACCAGTTTGTTGTCACTTTAATGGTAAAAAATTAAGCTTGCATTTATTTCATCTTTCATTATGAATAGAACTTTGTTGCTTAGTCATTTCAAATGACTGTATGGGTTGTTTGACTTTGCCTTCAGATTATGGTTTCGATCTGGTTGGTATATTTGGTCATTTTCAACCATCTGGTTAACCAGTATTGCCTTTCATTGGGTCTAGGATTCAGTATTTAGGTAAAGTGAACCAACCCAAGCAACCATCATTTTGTGGCAAAGTGAACCAACCAATCATTTCACAAGTTTGCCAGAAATATTTTGCGTTGACTAAGGCTCGAAGAATTTTTCTGAGTATATTTTCTCTTGAAACATGGAATCCTACCAGGCAACCATTTCACTTCTATCTTTATTTTATTTAGAATACTTTGCAAGGGTATTATGTTCAGTTTGCGAAACTGTTTTTTAACATAGCCCTTAAATATACACCTCGTTTTACAAGATGTGCATGACCAAGATAATTATTATAGATGATCTTATGATTCTGTTGACACCAGTGAGCAATTCATCCATCTGAAGAAAGCCAGACGTGGGATTAAGATAATATGATTAACTGCTGCACACCACCATGGTTTACATGTATCAGCATGGTGCAGATCGATATTGCCAAAACAGCTTTCTATGTTATCCAATAAATAAAGGTCAAATGATAACATTGTCATTGATTTTAGACTGACACTGCTCTACTGTCTGCCAACTGGTAAACCATATTAGGCCTTCCAATGGTAGGCTACCATGAACCTATTAAATATTCAGACAGACAGACAGACAGACAGGTTTATTTCAGCCTCTTAGATTACATGCATACATACACAGAGATGTTATCAAAGTGAGGTTGGCTTAGGTGGTGCTTGTTATGTCCTGGCCGGACGCTATTCCAAGCACCACCTGGTAACTTTTTCGAGGTACATGTCTTGTATCCGGTCATAGGCTGCCATGGAAAAAGTAATTTTTATAGATAGGTTTTAGAGCATATAATGGAAATGGAAAGGGGTGGGGGATGGGGGGGGGGTCCTAATCATTGATCTGCCAGATATTATACTAATTGTTACAAATATAACAGTTTGCTGTATTGCATTCAGATGTATATTTTTCAATAAGTTTGAATTTTGCATAAGAGGCAAAGCCGTTTTCACTATGTGTATGGACTTTTTCAATAATATTGCTGGGACTGGCATTCAGAAGACTTGGCAGCTGATGACGTATGCATCCCTCTGCAAATGTGTGGGTTATCCTAGGTTTAATGTATGTTGCACCTCTCGTTTGATAGTGATGGGTAGACTGTTGCAATGTTAATATGTTAGAATTTATGAAGTATTTAGGAAGAGATTCACACTCTAGCTTGAAATAAAATTTGTATAATTTAAGTAGATACACATCATGGATTTTAAGAATTTTTAGCTTTTTTAAATAATGGTTCTGAGTGTGCATTATATTTGCTCTTAGTAATAATGCGAATTGCCTTTTTCTGATGAGTTTGTAACTGGTTTGATTTATGACCCCAGCATAAATTGCCATAATCTAGGTGAGAGTTTATTAAAGAGAAATATAACACTTTTAAAGTTTCTTCAGGTATGAATTTTTTTAGTTTCGCTAAGATTCCAATCCATTGAGATTTTTTTACCTATTTTATTAATGTGTGTCTTCCATTTTAGCTGAGTGTCTAAAGTGATACCCAAGAAGTCAAATTCAGTGACATGTTCTACCATTTGAGATTTAATTTCTATGATTGGAAGGTTGATTTTTTTATTTTGTGGATGAAATACCATGAACTTCGTTTTTCCAACATTTAGAGATAATTTGTTTAGATCTAGCCATTCACTAACCTTTTTTAATTCATTATTTATCTGGGGATTATCTATTTGATTAGTATTATTATTTAACGAGACAAACAGAGTAGTATCGTCAGCATAACTTATAGCTTTGAATAATTTTGTTGAATTACTGAGGTCATTTACATATATGATGAATAAGAGTGGACCTAGGATAGAACCCTGTGGCACCCCTGTTTTAATGGTTAGTTCAGTTGATTTACATCCATTTAGTTCGACATATTGTTTTCTATTATTTAGGTAACTTTCTAGTAAATTGTAGGCATTATCTCGGAAGCCATAGTGAAATAATTTAAATAGTAAAATGTCATGATCTATGGTGTCGAAGGCTTTGGATAAGTCAATGAAAATATTTAGAGGAGTTGTGCCTTTGTCCATATCTATAATTATGCGATCAATCAGTTCTAGGGCTGCTAGTTGGGTTGAATGTTGTTCACGGAAACCATATTGGCTTACATAGTAGAGGTTTTTGGTTTTAAACTGGTTATGAATTTGTCTAAATATTATTTTTTCAAATACTTTGGAAATAGAGTTCAAAAGTGATATAGGACGATAGTTACTAATCAGGGTTGCATCATCTTTTTTGTAGATAGGTGTTATTTTTGCAATTTTTAGAAGATCTGGGAAAATTCCTGTTGTTATTGTCTGGTTGATAATTATTGTTAGGGGGCCACAGAGTTCGTCTTTTAATAGTTTTAAGCAGATTGTTGATATATTGTCTTGCCCATGACTGGTTTTGGATTTTAACTGATTAATTATTGCCAACACATCATTTTTGGATATAGTCTGGAATTTAAATGGGCTATTTACTGGATCAGTGAGATACTGTTTATATGACCTATTGGGAGGAGCAGCAATTTGGGAGGCAAGTGAGGGACCTATTTCTACAAAGTATTTGTTAAATTCATTGACTATGTCTGAGGGATTGGTGACTTGAATACCATTTATATTAACTGAGGTTGGACCATTTTTCTTACTTTCCGATTTATTTACTACTTGTTTTATTGTTATCCATGTGTTTTTTATATCATGACGAAATTTTATGAACTGGTTGTGGTAGTGTTCGATTTTTGTAGTCCGGATTAGTTTCTTCAGAATTCTGTTGTAGCATTTTAAGTTTACCTGTAATGTATTATATAATGGTATATTTGGGTTAGTTTTTTTTTAATCTAAGGTACATTTTATCTCGAAAGCGAATGGATCTAATAATGCCGAATGTTATCCAAGGACTGTTTTTATGTTTATGTTTCCTGTATTTGACATACTTGGTGGGCATGTGTTTATTTATTAACGTTTTAAGGGTTGCATTTAGTAACTCATAATTTTCATTTGGATTTGCATTTAGATCTGTATTAAGCATTGTAAGAATGTTTTGATTGTTTAAGTCCTTTCTCATATTTTCCATTTTATTTGGACTCCTATTAACTACTTTGACATATTTCTGATGTGATTTAGTGGTTTTCAAGTAATCAAGGCAGATGAAGTATGGCTGATGATCTGATAGCTGGTATGTTATTATTCCACTAGTAGTGTCAGAGAAATTATTTGATATTCTACATAAAAAGTTATCAATAAGTGAACCATTAGTTCTAGTGAAACGAGTGGGTAAAGTTATTTTTGGTACTAGACTGTTGCTAAGAATTGATTCGAGATATTCATTAATTATTGGCTTTTCTTTGAATTTAAGCAAGTCTATATTAAAGTCTCCTGCAATAAGTAATTCACCTCTGAGGCTTTGGACAGTCATATTGAATTCCTGGATAAAATTGTTATAGTTCTCAATGATGTCACGTGGGGGACGATAAATGTTTCCTAATATAATTTTCTTATTAGTAGATAAATTTATTTGTATGAATTGCTTTTCCCATGTTTGTGTCTGACTAGGATCAGTTATTATCACATTGTAGTCTAATTCATCACTTAAATATATGGCTAGTCCACTGTGAGAGGTCAACTGACAAGGACTATTAATAAAAGTATATCCCTCAATTTGCAGATGAGAGTCACAGACACCATCAGCAAGCCAAGTCTCCTGAATGCAAATGGCATCAAATTTACAATTTGAACGTTTTAGTTGTTCACAATAAATACGTAATTGATCAATTTTAGAATTTAGACTTTGTATATTCATGCTGATACATTTAAAAACATTACTTTTTTCTTTGATGATTTGTAATAATAGGTCATTGTCTACATAAGGAGAATGCTTTAGTAAAATAGGTTCTTCATCTGTATTTTCATCAGGTTCTGGTTCAATTAATTGATTTAGAGAATTAGCAGCTAAGCCTCCCATGCAATCTAACATAACATGATCAAGAGTAGACATTAAACAGCAGAGGGCAGCACTTCATGACCAGATACAAGACAGGACCCCAATCCTTAAAGTTACAATAGCAGACAAAATTAAGCAATTTAGAGTATTGGTAGAATGCAATAAACATAAATTTATGATTAAAGAAGACAAACATGGTTAAAAATAATCATGAAAAACAACAGAGAGCCTAGTGAAGTCAGTCAAAATTAAAGAGTTAAGTATCAGAAAACAACAAGTTAGAGAGCAAACACAGTCACATCAATCTCAATCTAATGTTATTTCTTGGCACTAGAGATTAACAAATTATGGTTACATCTGTTTCAGAAAAACAAGCAAATGAAACAGCATAATGTTAGAAAGTTAGCAATCTCAATTAACTTAAGTAGCAAAACACAATTAACTTAAGTAGCATAAAACAATGGACTTAAAATCATAAACATCACATTTCTTACTATGTTATTCAACAAACTTAACTAAATCCATCGCAACTATCAACATTTATTTATCACCTGGATGATTTGTTTGGAGGGGGGGGTAGAGATAGACTGAGAAAAGGGAAATTAATTAATTGAAAAGTTTATTAAATAAATTTTTAGTGACAGGATTTCATTGATAAAATTGGTGTATGGCTAGTTTAGCAATGCAGAGTGACATATCAAGGGAAAAAAGGAAAATGAATTGTTGGTAAGATAAGATATGGAATTCAATGGCTTTAATATCATATTTGATTTTAAAGATACACATTGTTGCGTTGAATTATGTATTTCACATTGTGTGTTGCCATATATATAAACAATAAGACAAAATTCATAAAGTGGTCAGAGCTTTATCACAAAGATATAGCAGTTCAACATGTAAATTATATGGCTGGTATAGGATATATTTTTTCATTTATCATGGGTCAAAGAATTCTTTTTCTGCAAAAGTCTTTATGATCCAAACAGTTCTTTGTCAGATTCTAAATGAGACATGATCACCATATGAACATTGATAAACAATGTTTCCTTGCACACTTTGTAAAATATCAACAGAGAATGTTCCCTTGATTTATTGAGGTCAGGAGTGTTACCAATATTTTGGTGAATGTCTGTTTCATCCTGATATTATAGAACCTCATATCATTCTGTTTCCATTGATTACTGTGGTAGCCTACCCAGGCTAAATGTACATAGCTTCAGTGTCATTCAGCACGCTTCGTACCCAGACAGAAAATCCTAACAGGAATCATAATACCGGGATTTAGTGGTATTCCTCCATATGAAGAAATATGAGAGACTCAGGGTATCCCAGCTATGTAGTAGCAGGGCATCTTTCAAAATTGTTTGACTGAGCCTCAGAGCTTGTCATGTGAAATCAGAATAAAGGACAACAGAATTTGTAGTCTGACAGTTGTCAAAGTAATTTTCATGGACACTGAATTACTTGTAGTTATTGCAAACCAAACCTCCTACAAAAATACATTCCCCCCACGCAAGCCCTGCTAAAATGGACAGGGCTTCCTGCTATTTCCAATCCCTTCTGTGATTCGCTGCTTATTTAGGTCATAAGCATTTTGCAGGCAGATTTAGTCCGATTAAGAAAAACAGTGTAAAACAAGCAAACTTTCCAACAGTTTCATTTCAGAACTGTGAAAATACATAATTCACTGAGGTTTATTCACGATTGACCATATGGTCAAGACACAGATTAACAGCTTCAGGTGTTATCAACTGCCAGTTCACTTCACAGCTTCAAAGCTTCTTTTGTATTTGACCACTTGTGGCTCAGTATGTTTCAGTCACAGAACAATGACAAACAACAAATTTCTTACAATGGGATGGTGGGCATTGATAATTTCTTACAATGGGATGGTGGGCATTGATTGGAATTGAGTTGAACATTCAGATTTTCAGGGGGGGGGGGGAGGGCCTTGGATTTTTTCCTCTATGGGAAATTATATTTTATTTTGTGGTAACAGCGACATTTTAAATCTATTTATTTTTCAAGCATCCCATATCCCAAAATTTCATTTCTAAATCAAACAACACCCCATTAATGAATACCGCACCAGAAATATTTATTTTAAGACTGCCCAGAAAGAGTTTTATCAATTTTTTATTTTAAAAAAAATCCAAACCAGACCTTGTCACAAATTTTTTTAAAAGTCCATATGAACTGACTCGCTTTTCCTAATCACAGATCATAATATATTTTCATTTAGTAGCAACCTGCATGAATGCTGGTACTTGCCAAAAATTACTCATAGTTCATGTGAGGCAAAATGTGCAATGATTAAAATTTAATTTCTCATTTTATGCCCTGTATGTTTGAAACAAAATAGAGACCTCAAGGTAGGATAGGCCTACACCGCCACACACTCACCAATCCACAAATTCCCTAACCTAACCCCCTCTTATCCTCACCTAGCCTCAAATTCTCTCATCTTACCTTAAATTCCCTCACCTGGCTCAAATTCCATCCACTAGTCCCTCACTCAACTAAACTCAGCTCAACTCAACAACCCCCAGCTTTACCCTTTGTATCCCTCAACGACAGTTGGTTACCCCATCATTACAGTGGTTACCCTGTTAGACTATGTGGGCATGAGGGTGTATCCTGCCAGGAGGGCTGTTGAGAGGGGCTGGGGCAGGATGGGTGATAGACTGATAGGCCTTGATATCCGGTACTGCTTGATTTTATTGGACCAGCAGGGGGCAGTACACAGTATAAGATGTTATGTACCACTCTTGGTACCGATGGAACATTTATAGATCCATCATTGGTTGTCCATACAGGACGGGAAAACTGAACAGAAATTTTATAATTAAAAAAAAAATCCCAAGCACTCCCACTCTTGATATGAAATGTGCTCCCTGAATGTTGAATAAAAGCAAGTTGTAATCCTTGAGGTTTGGCAATCACACAAATCTGGGCTGTTATTCACGCTGTCTCTTGGTTATATCTTTAAAGTAACCAGGCATGACTGTTCACCAAACTGCCAGTGGTCAAAAATAAAAGAGACTTTTCAAACAGTGGTCAAATACAATAAAATTGCAATAACTGTGACACAAATCAAAAAGGTGTCTGGCCATATGGTCAATCGTGAATAAACCTCAATGGAATTTTCGGAACTGTGATAGCACCTTTCAACAGTACACAATTTCTCCATTTGAAACTGTGTGAAACAGAAGCAACAATTTCAAACTGTGATGTAGCAGTCCCTGATTGGCTGAGCCAAAACTGGGTCAGTTAATTAAGTATTCATGAATTAGCAAAGGTTATGGGCCATTTTGTCATGGTATAACTTGGGATGATGACAAAAATCTGACTCATTATGACTGTCTGTTTATTTACTTGCACAATGTTGCATGAAAGCACTCCTTGTTGTCAACAATGTGAAAAATTGGACCAAAAAAGTTCCCGTTACGAAGTGTTACTATTCGCTAAACGTTGCTAAAAACAAACTTACTGCCTATACTACAGAACACTCAAAACCAACATTCTTAAAGTTTGATACCTTCCTCAAGATAGTTCCATGGCTCTTTTGAGACCATTACCTTCATGAACCTGTTTTCCTGTCTAACAAAGCAGATTGCTAAATTTAGCGACATAATATTATTACTGTGTGCACGTGGACTTCTGCAGGACAGCTGGCTCCTTCGTCTCACAAGTAGAGACAGTGGTGTCATAGTAAAGTGCTAGCCATCTGTCAACTGCTAGGGATGGACATTTTGTTTGCTAAAACAGGCTGACAAAAGCAAGAAAAAACTTCTTGAGCACTGCTTCTGATCCTAGAAATACACACAGGAAGGGACCGGACCCAAAAGCAGCCAAAAAATATTTATAACCAGGTTAGTGAGAAAGATTCATGTTTGACCAGGTGGATGTCAGTCCGATGATTTATCACACCGTTCTAGGAAATGTAACCTTCATGCAGGTTTTCTGTGGTCAGCGCAATGATCTCCTTCGAAATAACCAAGAAATGATGGCATAATGGGAATCAGCAATATATATGGCCTAGCTCTACAATGTGTCAACATCTTCACATAAACTACTTCAGATATGCCTCTGTTCAGAGACTAGAAACTGAACTAATCAGATTTCTTAACAACGTTGCTTGACATCGCTGCTATAAATCAATGAAGATCTCGAGTTACAGAAAGATATTAGTGAAACGGTTTTATGTGGTGCATTATCACACTGAGAAGTATCAATGCAGTAAGTTGGAACACCTACACCTATTTAACTGTTTTTAAAAACTTCAAGAACAACCTTTGGAAATGCATAGGTTGCTGGGACACAGAACAAAACCTAGTCTTCATAGCCCAATGCAACAACCTAATATTATTCATTATATGAAGACTAGGTTTTGATATTGTCAATTTAGATAACAACAGTCATTTTCTGCACTTGAAGTTATTGGTGCACTTTGGGTTTCTTTAATAATTCCTGAGTTATTTCATGATATTGTGGAATTCTAATTCATACAGATGTCAACTGACTTTTGTAATGAAAGGCAATGTTTAAGAAAGGATTGATCATTGAGTTTCTTTATCATAGAATGCAAAGTTGCAAAGTGCAAACGTCAATTTCACCTTTTTTAAATATTGATGACAATCCTTTGATATGAAATGTGGAAAGTTCCACATATACATTTGAAATTGGCAGCGAAAACTATACATCTCTTTTGTGTTTGAGATGATTGATGGTAATTCTGAATTGCAGATATGCATATATGCCACAGGTTCAACAATTCCAATAAGGACATATGCATTAAATGTTTTTCTCCAGACAGGTAAAGCACCTGCTGAGTGCTGAAGTGATTGATACACTCTTGCTCATAAATATGGAATATAGGCACATGTCAAAAACTGAGTAGAAATTTGGTAACACCATTTCTTTATGGGAGCTGCAAACAGACTTGCAACAATTATTCCAGATAAATATCGGTCCATTCAACATCAAAAAGTGAACCTTTTATGAAATTGGAGAAAATCCTGAAAACGGGGGTCGATAATGGAAATACTGAAAATACGACAAATATTCCAGATTTTTGAAGGGTTGAAATCACACGAAATATTGTTGACACATGAAAATAATTGTTACCAAAAGAATAATTAGGGTCAAAATGAGTTAGTAACATAATTTATCGTGGGAATAATACCCTTTAGTGGTAATCAGGACTATGATCTGAATGGCACACCCCATTTTGTCGTAATTTGAGAATTTCTTGAAATTGTGATATTTCCTGACTGCGTCCAAATCAAGCATCATTGAGACTTATGAAATTGTTCATCCAACATATGTATGGTCTGCCTTCTACCCCTTTAGATTTCAGAGCTAAAGCTCTTTTAGAGGGAAACATATTCTCAAATCACGAAAAAAATAGGTGTCCCATTCAAATCGAAGTCTAGATTACCCCTAGTGGGTACTTCCCCAATATGGACTATGTTACTAACTAATTTTGACCCAAATTATTCTTTCGCTGTCATTTATTTTCATGTATCAACAATATTTCATGTGATATCAACCCTTCAAAAATCTGGAATATTTGTTGTTTTTTCAGTATTTCCATTATTGACCCCAGTTTTCAAGATTTTCTCCAAATTCATAAAATTTCCACTTTGTGGTGTTGAATGGACCCATATTTATCTAGAAAATTTGTTGGAAGTCTGTTTGCAGTTCCCATAATGAAATGGTGTTACCAAATTTCTACTCCCCCTTTGACATGTGCCTATATTCCATGTTTATGAGCTAGAGTGTAGATTGAAAAGAAGTTGGGTGGCATAGTTGTTGCCAAACTGATGATCTTAGAATCAATGCGAAGTTTGTGATTAGTTTAAGTTATTACTTATTGTTGACCTTAATGAACAACACATTCTGTAGAATATGATCAACTAGCTGCAATCATATCTCCTAATTCAATGACTGGCCTTTATGGCCTTTAAAATTGATATGTATACACATAATTGAGTGAAAATATGTTGGATGTGACACTGATAACCTTTTCCATGATATAAAATAAAGATGCTTAGAATATGTACATAAATAGGATCATTTGTTTCATATTCACTTGGCTACCAATTGTATAATGAGATACATTTGAAATCATATCATACCATTATGATTTCAATCTGAACATACGTATTTGTCGGCAAACACCACAAGATACAGCTAACATATCAGGATATGTTATTCAAACGATAAATGGAGATGTCCATCATTGCTCAGATGGTTTGTCAGTTGCCATTTCTGCCATTGAGGACGATTTTAAAGAAAGCTACAAAGCTGAAGATTAGGAATAGGAGTCCAATTATGAGTAATTCTGTCAGAATAACTTCAATCAAAATCAAATCAAGCTTCAACTATACATTTGAGACAAAATACACATTATAGACCTGCTGTATATATATACGGACCACACAGAAATGACCTAATTCATGCATAATGCATTGGTGGATTGCCTTACATGAGCAAAAGTCATTTGGCAAATGCAACCGACACCAAAGTCATCACTCTTCACTTAATGATGTATGCAAATGAGTGGAGTTGCACTTGCGGAACACACAATGCTGAAATTCTAGCCTATTTTTCTGACAATAGTTTTTCAGATTATTAATTTTATTGTGATATCTAAATCAAAGACAATTTTGGGTGACCAAAAAAAAAGACCCAATGAGAAAATAATAATCATAACATCAACAGATAATGAAATTGTATTCATAGTAACTATGGCTGATATCCAATGTTGTATTCTCAATCATGATGTATTTACAGGACATACCTATCTGACAAGCAGAAATAAAGCACCAAAACACCACACACACAAAAACAGCAACAATAAACACTGATAAACACAAACAGGAAAAATTAATTAAGAAATGAGTAAATGGGCCCAGGCAGGTCTTCTAAGCCAAACTCTGAAACCTCATCAGGTCCCAACCATGAAAGAAAGCAATTTTAAGAATTGTCTGAAGGCGTAAGTCGGTGTCAAGATGATGTCATATGACCTATCTTACGTCACATGACTTCATAAAAGGATTCACATGACACTAAATCTTCTCATCAACGTAAAAACAAAGAGACAATCTACCCCCACTCAAACATAAGCACAGATGCCCAGATGTCACTGTATCAATCTTGCAACTACTTTTCTTTATTGCAACACGCTCTGCAAATATGGAACATCCTGAGTTTCAGTTTCAAGAGAAGCAAAGCTTTAGTTATTTATTATCGTTTTCATAGCTACGTGTTTTTCAAGTTTGCAATTTGCTTCATTCCAAAACTGTGATGTCAGAGATTAAGTTGAATAATTTTGTTTATTACAAGCACAGATTTCAGGAAACCGTCTCAGTGCATTGACACATGGATGATGTATGTATCACTTGTTTAGCTTTCCCTGGCTGAACGCTGCTTCAATGAAGTATAACTGAACCAAACAAACTACTGAGCTTGAAAGGAGAGTTGCAATTACTGACAACAAAAGTTGTTTGAAGTTGTGATGACCGGTGTCTTGTGAAAAACAGCAACACAGTTTGTTTGGAAAACAATGAGACTCTTTTGGTGAGGTGTAACACTCAGCTTACACATGGTCATGCGTCATGAACTGGTCTGCTAAAATGGTGGATTTGTCACAAGAAATTTCAAAACCAAATATTCAATAGAACTTTTCTACCACTTCTACTTAAGTTATTTCAACATAGTTGACATCAGAAGAAAGGAAATATTCTATAGTTTACAGAACTGTTATCCTTTTGAAAATCACTTAAACCATTAAAACGCTATTGCCCAGAACGTTGAAGCATGTCAGTCAGAATCAGGGGTGGATCCGGAGTTGGTGTAGCGGAGTCGGTGTAGCAATATTGTGAAAAGAAGAAATCAGCCCCTCTGTACTGTCCCAATATTGGTTTATTTTTTCAGACAGTTATTTTAGTTCATGTCCTATGCTTTAGATGTCTTACTTGGGATTTTTGAGTGCTTCTCAAGAAAAGCCAAGCAGATGTCATTCTCAACCTTAGCAGTAATCTACAGAAAGCATATTGCAAAATGATGTAGTTTGTGATTGCAAATATTTTCAATGTACCCTTAAAAAGCGAAAACCAAGCTTGATGTCATTCAGATTAGTTGCTAAATTGGGGTATCCTTGTATTAGGGCCTGTGCTGAGCAAGGAAAAGATGGGTTTTTGAGTGCTTCTCAGGAAAAGCCAAGCAGATGTCATTCTCAACCTTAGCAGTAATCTACAGAAAGCATATTGCAAAATGATGTAGTTTGTGATTGCAAATATTTTCAATGTACCCTTAAAAAGCAAAAACCAAGCTTGATGTCATTCAGATTAGTTGCTAAATTGGGGTATCCTTGTATTAGAGCCTGTGCTGAGCAAGGAAAAGATCCCTCACATGGGGTTAATGTGTAGCATGTTGAGGACTCCTGCCCCCTCTCTCATTCCATCAATGTAACCTTGTGAGTAGCCACAACAGGCCATACAGGGCTGTGCTTACCATATCTATTGATATATTCATCTATCTATTCATCATTCTTATGCTAATTCCCAATCACTTTGATCCATGGACCAGAAATCTTCCTGTGTTGTAATTTTGTTACATTTAAGATGAGCTGGCTCATAAATGGACAACATATGTCCAGAACATGCCTAGTTAAAGGGAATATTTTTTTTCTTTTAAATTCTTTGGTGAATTTCACTTGCAAACACAAGCAGAAGATTTTAGAGGAATTTTAAAAGAAAAAATGTCAGTTTTTGCTGTCGGGATTTCATATCGCTCAATGGGATTTATGTAAAAGGTGTCAACATATATCATTAGAGGAACTAGTCAGAATCATTTTGCAACAAACCCCATTAGAATTGGTTAAGTAGTAGAAAAGTTACAGACGTTTTACTAAAAAACATAAATTTTGAGAAAAGCCTTAAAAACCTTCCCTTTAGTCTACATATTTCAATGAGTGGGGGAGGCACAAAAGTGCCCATATCTCGATAAGTATACAAGATAATTAAATTCTGTTTGAAACACTATATAGTGCTATGCCTCTGTGATAATATATCAGAAAATAGAAAAAATAGATTTTTGGACCTGCGACGCAAAATGGACCAGTTCATGACGCATGACCACATGCGTTGTTTGTTGTGGTTGCACACATTTGGTAACATTGCCTGGCAGTTTTAAATTCTTTTGTCATTAACTGTGATGTCAAACTCTGAACTGCTATGTCACAGGTTGAAGATTAGACCAATTACGGTTTAACTGCAAAACGAAATTTTCAAAAAACACATAGCTATGAAAACGGTAATAATTGGTAGTTATGTTGGTTTACTCAGAATATGCACCATCAAACTACACATTACTACTTGATAGAATGAATTATCATAATATCATATAATCATTCCTGAAATTGATTTAGTCTTCCGTGAATGTCATCTCATTTTATCAATCCAATGTATACAATCGGTTGAAATCCACTTTGACAGTCATTTGACACTACCATCTAACTCTGCCAAGTGCATTTTATCAATCTCTGTATTGTTTTTTCTAATTGATTCAATGATAAATAGACCTGAATTTTCTAAAAGGATTTTCAGCTTAAACTGAATTGGAGAATCATGTTTTTGCAGCATCATACATTTAAACCTGTGCAGTTAAAAGTCTAAGCCAGATATCATGGTTTGGCAATATTGTCTCGTCCAGACTGGCTGAATTGAGAGATCTGAGTAAATGGCTATCATGCCTTTAGAATATGAATTGCTCAGATGCAATGAATTGCAAAACATTAAATGGCAAAGCACATCCTGTGTTTGTCATAATTAGTGGAATTTCACTTTGGACTGAATTCAATAATTCATCACCGAGTGCCATTTACTGAGACACTGAATTCCGAACACAGCCCTTCATTCACACTATCAAAAAGACATACACAATTGCTTACATAATTCTGGCAATACGGCAAAAATGTCTACTCATTGAAATGAAATTATCACGCATACTGCACTGTTATACCTGTGCACATAGCTTAATTCCTTTCGTTATGATGCATGTGATATCGGCATGAAGAAAATTAAAGTCAATTGGCAATTAATTAATTCCACAAACTGAATTTATCTTATTCATTGAAACAAACCGAAATGATCAAACATTTTTTTAAATTAGGAATTGAAAGACCTTGAGAATTACCCCCGACTCTCAGTAGTACTCTGAGTCACCGAAGGAGAAACTGTGCAGTTCGTGAATGCCATGGTAATAAAGCAAAGGTTTTGCAATCTGTCTATGAATATTAGTCTCAACAACAAGCCGAGGCTGTTTTGGATAAATAGCAAGAACAGACAGGAATTCATTGGCTGCCAACATTACTGACACATGATAATAAGTAATTGTCTGAATTTGTTTTCTCTGTCTCAACATTAAAATTAATCATCTCTGATCTCAAAAGAGTTGAAAGAAAATTGTGTTCATATGTTTTATTCAAGTTTGGGCTCTTAATTGTGAACTAAAAATGGATCTACTGTTTTTGCAGCCTGTGATAGTCACACAATCATATATGTTCGATGCTCAAAATGTCTTCCAGTGGGAGCCCAGCTCAAACAGCTTTGACTGATGCCTCTCCATCGCTTAGTTGGATACCGTAAAATAGCTGCTGTAACTTGTGTTTACACTGATCCAGCAGCATCGAAAACACTTTATGCAAGATGACAGACAGCAAATATATTGGCATTGCTCCTGATACAGGCTCAGTCCAAACAATTCAGATTGATGCCTTTCATTAAATAGTTGGGATACCAAGGGTCTATGGCCCATAGTTCTCAATATATGGAGGAAATACTCTAAATCCTTGCATTATGATCTTTATTAGGATTTGTTGTCTGCGTCTGGCTGACATTCAAGCTATACAGTCAGAGTGCTCAAAAAATCAATGGAACAAAATATTAGGTTCTACAGCCAGGTTGAAACAGACACTCAGAAAAAGTGAAGAAAAATATTGGCACCATGATGATCTGAATATTAGAAAGAGTCTGCCAGTTACACTGCATGCATAGTTTACCAACAATGGCTGGTGATATTCTAACATTATTTGTACTTCCTGCGCGATGTCTTATGTGTCAATGCATAGATCTGTAATTACATAACCTGACTAAATATTTGTTATGTGTGTATTGTGCATTTGGGTGAATAAATTAGGGATGGATCATCCATGACAATTCATTTTATGTGTGATGCTCTTTAAAGGTCAGTTGCTTTTGTGTTAATATATACTGTATGCCTCTTACTGTTCTTTGGAATACTACTGTTTCCATATGTTGAATACAGGGGAAATTAATCATAATATTATCTGCCTACACCAGGTCTGCTCTTTCTTCAGTTAGATCAACAGCTCACTGGAATCACTGGTGTCGACAGAATTTGTAATCTTAATGCCATCTGCTAATACCAGATCTTTTTTTATTCAACCGGATGAATAGCTCACTGCAGTCACAGACTGGTGTCAACATAATTTTTAGAGACATTATTAATTGTCTTAGTCATGTGAGGCTTGTTATATGAAATGTATGTCTACATCCAAGTAAAATGCCAGATAAGACTCAATTCGAGAATGATTAATATCATGCTGGATAGAAATACATGTCAGACCTTTGGCTTTTTCCGCAGTTGTAAAAAAAAGATAAGAGTACATGAGATATTATAGTTTCCATAACAAGATAAGTGGAACCATGGTTCACACCACAAATCTGATTTGATAAATTATGTCACAAAAAGTAAAGCTGTCACACACAAAAAAAAATCTTCAGAATCTGTGGGTCAGTTTAGGCGAGACCAGCTTGCCAATTTCCTCACCCACAAACACAAATGAGATGCTGACCCTATAGCATTACATCAGTCACTCTTTGCCCAAATTGTTTAGTGTTTTGTAAAGAAAGCAATCAGAGACAGCCATTTTATTTTTCTATAAGCACAAGTAAAAAAAAACAAATCTGTAATTCTGAGAATTTCATGAATTTCATGTCTGTTCTTGTGAGCTCTTGGTTGTTAACTAGCGGGGTTACTTACATGCATGTCATGCATGATCAATCTTCTGTTCTGAAGTAGTTTTAGTATAATGAGTTTAATAATAGCACCATATAGGGCAATACATGTTCTGCACCAGAAGTCTTATATTAGCAGCGGCATGGCTTGAAACAATTGATTGATGCCTTTCTATCATATAGCTTGAAACACTAAATTGCTGCTGTAACTTGTGTTTACAGTGATCCAGTAGCAAGGAATAACTTTATGCAAAATGACAGCATATATATTGGCATTCCTTCTGATACAAGCTCAGTCCAAACAATTCTGATTGATGCCTTTCTATTACATAGTTGGGATACCCTGGATCTATCACCCATAGTTCTCAATATATGGAGGACTTACTCCTCAATCCCTACATTATGATCTCTATTAGGATTTGTTGTCTGGGTATGGAGCATGCTGAATGACATTGAAGCTAAATGTATATAGTCAGAATACCCACAGAATCAATGAAAAAATAATAATTAGGTTCTAATTATTATTATTATTATTATTTATTCACTTATAGAGTGCTACAAGTATTAAAGGGCCACTGTCATGGACTTTTTTTATCAGTTACGAGCTTCAAGCATAATACTTGAAGAAACACTATGGTGGTCCTTTCAAATTCATTCAAAAATAAACCCATGAAAAACTAACTTTTAGTTTTCAATTTTGGCCAAATCTTTGGCACAGTAAAAAGCGACCTCTCTTGGAAAGCAAGTGCTTCAGTGACATGAGACTGGGTTTTTAATAAACAAATACATGTGACTTATCATGAGGTTTGAAACTGGTAGGCAAAACTGTGAAATACTTTAGAAATGACACCTTCACACAAGCCTGACAATGTCAAGCTGTGATTAATTGTGAGATCTCCATTTCAATCGTTCACTGCTGCATCCAAAATGACATATTGAGTTTCTCCATGTTAATATGAACAGTGACTGACTTGGACCAACATTGGCAAGCTCAGACCGCTAATTTCTGGTTGAGATTTCAATATTCTCATGATTATAAAAAAACGTTATCCTCTACAGAACACAATCAATCAATCTATATATCTTTTATGTATTTACATATAGGCCTATCTATCTATCTATCTATCTATCTATCTATCTATCTATCTATCTATCTCTATCTATCTCTATCTATCTATCTATCTATCTATCTCTATCTATCTCTATCTATCAGTCAGACAGTCAGTCAGTCAGCCAGTCAGTCAGTCAGCGTGTCTGTCTATCTGTCTATCTGTCTATCTGTCTATCTGTCTATCTGTCTATCTGTCTATCTGTCTATCTATCTGTATATCTATCTGTATATCTATCTGTATATCTGTCTGTATATCTATTAATAATATTTCAATAACAAAATGCGATCTGGACTTGTCAGATATGGAGCAATTTGACCACTGCCTAAAACTCAATAGCTCCACCCAATCAAAGTGATTGACAGCAATGTTGATACAACACCTCTGCAATTTTTCACAGTTTCAGGTTGTCTCTAATTAATTTGGTCACCTTTATAACAGTATTTATTAAATCATTGACAGTTTGTCACAGGCATATCAGGTGGACAAAATAGCAGGAGTCCACACCTCAAATTTGTTCAATTAATTGGAGGAGAGGGGAGGCTCATTACCCTACGTCACTGCACAGCTCACTGAACATGAAGTTGGGACACAAAATATTGCTCAAATCCCAATTTCATATATTTTTCTTGATCTGTGCTTAAAACCAATTTTTTTAAGGTTGACAGGATGCACTTGCAGTAGCCCATTCTTTTATAAGGAAAAAAATGATCGAAACTGTCATTTTGATGAGTGTTGTCCTTTAACCCATGCTGAAACAGACAGCCGGTAAAGGTGATGATCTGAATAATTATAAGAAGGAGATGGTTAGTTACATGGCATACATTGTCTACAAAATGTAACTGGCATTCTAAAATTATTTACATAATCATTGCATATAGATATCATTTTGTGACCTGGCCATAAGTAAGTTTGTGGGAATGTGGCAAATTGGCAATGCATTTTATAGCATGTAAACCATGAAAGAACCTTCGATAACAATTCATCTTGCGTAGATGCTCTTTATAAAGTCAGTCGGTTTGGTGTACAAAGATATACAGTGGTCCCTGCCAGGAACGACCTCTTAATAAGCGACCAGACCCTTGTGTGCGACCATAGACCTACTGCATTAACGTTTTTCTTCATAAATATCACCCTAATATGCGACCAACCTGTCTAACGCGACCAGCGACCACTTATTTGATGGAATTTGGTCATTTTCATCCTTCTAGACGACCAGTAAATGTCCAAAACGACCAGAAAACGACCACAAATTCGTCAAGAAGCCACGATTGTTTGTTGGCCGAGGATATTCACCGAGCCGGGCTCGGCCAATAGCAAGAAATACTCTATGCACCGAGCCGACAGGCTCGGGCGATAGCAATACTTTTGCTATAGACCGAGCCTGGCTCTGTCAATAGCAACTAAATTGCTATAGGCAGAGCCAGCTCTGTCAATAGCAAGTTGTCTATTGACCGAGCCGGGATCGGTGCATAGTATTTTAATTGCTATTCACCGAGCCAAGTGATGTCTTACTAATATTCTGGAGATATTCAAAGTTATTGAAACTCTCCACATCGACATTTCTGTTTATCTGTCGGCCATTTTTCAGTTTTTTAGCTGTTGCACACCAGAGGGCCAACTATGTTTTGACTCCGCCTAGCGAGAGAAATGTGAAACGCTCATCCCAGGCATGAACCTGAATGAATTGTTGATAATGAAGAAGCAACATAAATAAAGAAGCAACATAAATATCAATTATGATATAAATTTAGAATTTTGGTCTTCCAGGAGCAAAACCACTGCAGCTCTGTAGTCTGTACTCGTATGCCAAATAATTTTGCATAGCTGTGCAATAAAGTTTGTGGATTCAGTCCACAATAAGCCTGCAAATTTTCAAGTATATGTAAAGGAAACAACAAAAACAATTTTGTTTATTTCTTTAATAGCACAAAGATAATTTAAAGCAGAATAAAGGCAGGTCTTCCAAGTTGTAGCTTCACTGGAAATTAGACAAATGTAATAACTTCATTTTGCAGAATATTTTTCTGGTCACCCAGTCTCATACCTGCAATGAGATCAAATATTTATGTCAAAATTATCAGAACAAATATATGGGCATGAGCACAGAGCTGCAGCAGTTTGATTATCAATGTGTATTAGGCCTACATGTAATTTGTATTCTACATCAATGAAAATTGTTAAATTGAAGTGTCAACACAATAGGCCTCTGTCAGTCCCAGGACTGACAGGAGCTCACTCTGATTGCAATCCACATTCACACCCTGCCTAAGTGCATCACTGTCACTCTGTGATGAACTGTCATGACACGGCCCGATTGGAATCAGGTGTGAACTGGTGCCTAATTGTCTCAACTTCTTTTCATATATGATTGACTGACATGACAAATGACAATGCTTGTAGTTATGCCACTTAAAAGTACTTTGGCGTCCGACGGTCGGCGCTCACCTGTCAGTCAACTGGCTCGGCCAATAGCAACACTGCTATTGACCGAGCCGGCTCGGCCAATAGCAAAATAAATTGCTATTGACCGAGCCCGGCTCGGCGAATAGCCACGGCGTTGTTTGTTTACAATTTGCGCCCAAACCAAGCACTTCCGCTTATACACTGATTTTCCGCCAGAGGGCAATGATTTCCGACATCAGCGCCACTCCCATTTAATTGCTAAAAGCTTTAAAAGTGGTTAGACTGGTCGTTTTTGGAGGCATGAAAATGGTTTTGGTCTTGTTTTGAAGCATTCAGAGCGGTGCATGTCACAAGAAAATCATCATGAATATCCCATGCATTACAATGACGATTTTGGTACAGTGAATGTTGTCTTGCAAATAATACTTGGGCAAATTTTATAAATGTATTTTTATTATAGCTGGGTTTAATGAAGTCTTCTGTGGGACTTTCATAACTATATGCATTTTTACATACCAATCTTCTTCAACCTGTCATTTTTGTGTCTGCATATATCACTTTTGTGTAGAGAAATAAACTATTGATAGCATCAAAAACCAATTTCTTGCGCATATTAATTTTTTATATTAAGCCTGACACATTAAATTCACTCAGTGTAGGCCTAGTCCCCAATAATGCAATAATAAATAATTATGATTAATGTTTATCAGATCACTCAATCAAACAAACAATACCGTTCAAAACTTCAGAACCCCGACGAGAGACCGCACCCCCACGAGAGACCGCTTCCCTCCTGCAGAAGGGGCGGTCTCATAACGCAGGGACCACTGTATTTCACACCTATTATCATTTATAAGAAGACATCACAGAATATGGAGCTATTAATCACATATCCTAATATCCAGGTCTTGCTTCCTTCGGTAGGAGTGGCTCACCGGAGTTATTGGTGTCAACAGATTTGGAAAAGACTTTTTCGTAACCTTCTTCCTCTTGTGAGGCATCCAACGTGATATGCATACATGAAAAGATACTTCTACAACTGGAGGGAAACATTCATATTTCTTCAGCTGTACTCCCAAGACGGTTTGAAAAATATTGCACAGAGATATAAATGTCAGACTTCTTATTTGCTCCACTGACTTTTGCTGCTTGGTTTTCTCGAAAGGAAAATTGTCCAAAAAACCAGGCAAATAACATCCCTTTTTAGCCTAAATCTGATTCTGTCCGACTGCAGGTGTGAAATTTGACTAAAGCGAAGAGCATATTTGTGACCCACTATTTGCTTCAAGATACTAGTTGTGTGAGTTCTTTTATGAATTTTTACACCTTCTTGCTGTATTTAGAAATATACTCCAAAGTTGCGAACAAGGTGAATGACTTCATGAATCTGATTCTATCCCACCTCGGCTGTAGCGGGCAGGTGCAAAATGAGTGAAAAGTTTATATAAAGTAAAACTTCTTATGACTTTTTTGAGGTAGTCTGCAATTTTTCTGTAGGCTAACACATGTATAATTATAAAGTGATAACTTGTTACACCTGGGTCTTTTCTCAGTTATATCATGTGTACACCCAGGTGTTGAAGGTGATGCTTGTTAACCTATATTTTCACAGCAGTCACAGGTTTATTGCCTACGAAAACATCCACTTTGACATCAGTCTTCCTTGTTGGCAAGTTGTTGCAGAGTATTAAATGCTGCTGAAAAGATGTGGTACTTTTTGTGACATTGGTAACTTCTTGAAAAGACCTAATTTTTAGCAATGTTGTCCTGCATAGGCAATTGGATCCCTGCAAACAATTTGATGTTAGTCTGATATTATGTCAATGTTAGAAATTTGTCAGCATCACATTATTTGGAAATATGTTTTTAAGAATAAAGTGTAGACGTTTTTTCATTTGATTTAACATTATACATAGTATTTTTGCCCATGTTACCACAATATTGATAAATATTATCAGGAATATTATTTTCTGAGGTTCTGCTGATATTTTAACAAGCAGCTATTAAGATGGTTATAATATCAGGAGAACCTTATTTTCTAATATTTTCTGAATGTTTTTCTCAGCTCACATTTCATATTTGTGTCTAATATGGTTATGATATAATGTCAATGCATTTGAAACCTTGGTGAAATATTATTTTTTAATATTTGCATTAATGTTATTTACACATTATGTTTCATATTTATATACTACATCTTGTTAATATTTCAGTGATGTCTCTTTGGTATACTGCAACAGTATTTTGCAAAAATGCCCTCATAATATTAAGATTACCAGTTAGATCATATTATTAGTTGTTATCAATACAATGTACAACATTATATTATTTGATAATGTTATTTCATCATCTGTCCAAGGTATTCATAACAAACACAATGCATTCAATATGAAAAAAAAGGTTTATTAACATAATATATGACAAATACATAAATGTGTACAGTTACAAACAAGCCATAAATACAAACAAAATAAACAAATAACAATCAAATCACAGAATTGTGTGTTATTATGCACTGAACAAGTAGTAGGCCTATTATTTTGGAATGAAATCTTTCTTTGCTTATACAAAAATATATTTTCTGGTATGAACTGAATATAATTATGAGGGTGTGACCATTAGATTTACAGGGGGGGGGGTGACGTTTTTCCTTGGCAGGAACAGTTGGGTGAGTGGGAAATTATCTATTTCACTATAAAAGCGGCAGTCATCACTTTGAGGGAGCAAAATCTCCAAATTTTCACAACTGAATCGAGCAACACCTGTTGAAATTATTTGCAAGGGTAGCCAGATCGCATCAGCCAATCACATAAAGTATGAGAAGCTTTGGATGAATGTGGGCAAGAATCATTGCATACTCCTCACAGCTTGTCAAGATGGAATCATTGATATTTTTGCATTAATTTAATGTAGCCACTCAATTCAGTAATATATGAAAGATAATAAATTAACAATAAACTTTTGGTCTTTTCATCAAGGCAATGATTTAAATTTTCATTGTAATTTGCATGATTCAATTCAATTTATTTGATATAAATCATGATTAAAATCACGTATTTAGAAAAATAATTACGTAAGAGCACCAATCCTGCTCATAGGTGTCACCAGTAATCATCTAAACAATGACTTTTGACATCAGTGAGGCATTGCCAACATGATTATACTCAAGATTCATAAATTTTGGTCCTTTTCATAACTAATATTCCACCATATAGCACTAGGTTTACACATTCCAAGGCACAACAGTTTTTTCATTGTGCATTTTATGAACAATAACAGTCAAAAATCAGCTACTCGATGAAATATTTTGATAATGATAAATGCCTACACAAGCAGCATTTTAAATATTGATACAGTTCCTATTACTTTGTATATTAACCTCACTGACAACATACTTTTCTAACTTTTAATAGTGGATCTTATGTAGTGGTCATCCTACCAGCATTGCAGATCCTGTGATTGGACACCATACTCCCTGGGTAATATCGGGGCATCACCTGAAATGAAGAAAAAAGGAAGCCAAATCAGTATTAAAGCCCACGAAGCAGACTTCTTTAATTTGCACCGAATGCCAATTGATGTAGCTGAGCGTAAATTCCCAGATTTTTGACAATTAATTTTAAAATGTCATTTATGTAGCCACTAAGCTATATTTGTCTTGGAACTTTTTTCTGTTACAGTATTTAATATGAAGCAGTCACGATTCTGTTTAAAAATGAAACAGCCTTTTTAGCTCTTTTTACCTGAAGAAATGAAAAAATTAACTGATCAATCTGATAATTTTATGTGAATATTCTCACCCCTAACTGCAAGTGGCGGCACTCAGTGTTTGTTGGCGACTTGCAGTGTACAGTAACTTGTCCTGGGCTCATGACCTGAAAAAAAAAAAAATCAGAAAATTAAATAAGTATTGCAGTTCTGAATCATCCTAAAATAAGATATATCATAATAAGTTTTCAAATTCAAATACAAATTGTTTATTTTATGTAGCTCAATCTAAGAATAAACTTTATAAAGTGCATCATCAGAAGCACTTTACAGAGAAAAATATGTAAAATGGATTAAAAAATATATATAAATGGATAAGTATTAAAATTTCAGCTCTAGAAAATTCGGAGAAATCTTCTCACCTTTACACTGGACTTGATAGCTGGCTGCTGCTATGTTTTCATCTATGATTTGTTGCCAGGGGCGTATCTAGAAATGCCTGAGGGGGGGGGCCATAACATGGGGAAAATAGGCAGCGCTCCGCGGCACTTCCTATCTCTTCCATGTTAATTTTGGGCCTGAGGGGGGGGGCCATGGCACCATGGCCCCCCCCCTAAATACGCCACTGTTTGTTGCTTGCAGCACCTGGAACAAAAATTAATACAATAAATTCAAATTCAAATTTGATGTTATGCATGGAGTAATACAAGCTTATTGTATGATTGCAAAAACAAGAGTTTAGGAATGTCAACAGATGGAGACACTAGATCTCTCACTTTGAATGGGGACAGTTAATGCTAGGTGTCTCCACTTGCCATGTCAACAGCACATTAAATTTTGTTGTACAGGTCACAATAATGCTTAAACTTAATACAAAGAAGTCTGTCAAAAAGAAGACATATCTCTATTCACATATTTATTGCATGCATTGCATCTTAAATAATTCTTAGCAAGTAGCAAGTAGGCATGCATTAGTCATAGCCCTACAGTTCCAAAAAAGCACTCTTGGGGTCACTAAATTAAGCTTTAGCTCTAATTACATTGAAAGTTTTCCATAACAGTTTGAGATGGAAGACAATACACACAATAAAAAAACAAAACTTATTGGTACTTACTTTTGAGTTGAGACTGAACTCACAAGATGAAGTGAATCTGCACACTGTGACTGTCAGTGATATTTTGGCAAATGAACCAATGACCCCTCTGACTGATTGGGCTAGATTAGGAAGATGACCTACAAACCAGCCACTGGGCTGATTGGGTGTTGAAACTGGAGGGGGTGAATTTAAGAGCATTCCTGCACTGTAAAAGGAAAGCTGTATGTTTTGCAAAAAGTGCAACAAAGCTAATTGTTTTGATCGAAAAACTGTTCCTTATCTAGATAGTCATGTCATTGTAATCCATTCAATTTTTTAGATAAACAATTGAGGATAAAAGTGAGCATGGCCATGCACTGCAGGCAGTGAAAAATTTGTATTGCATGTTTATATTATTTGTTCATGTTTTTATTGTTTAATTTTATCACTGTAATAATACCACTGATATATAGACATAATTTTCTGATATATTTTGATGTCAATGAAAAAAACAAATATATTTATGAACTGAAATTTAGTACTGCAACAAGTTTTTTCCTGATTTATACATAAGCTTACATAACAACTAAACATAGAAGCGGAGGTAGATTCTCCGGGTGATTTGACTTGAAGTAATAGTTTATGTTAATATCTGTCTGTTAATATCTTGTAAAAATGTATTTTAAAAAAGACCTGTGCCAATCATGTTGTTCACACTTGCATGCACTGCATGTTCATGTTTGTGGATGCTAGGTTTTGAAACAATTATACTAAAGAAGCATCATACTTAATTTTCAGCTCAAAGCTATATTATGGTTTTACAGCAGTTAGCTTTGGTACTCTAAAGTAGGCTGAAAAAATAGATTTTTGGGTATCCTTACATTTTTCCTCAAAATGTCTTTTTATTTTTTACAGTGCATGACTTAGATTAGAACCCTCTAAATAGAAATGCTACATTTATTATTATTATAAACTTTATTCCAGACACCTCGGTCCATATACAAACTACATACATGTAACGATAATATAGCACCATGTAACAATTACATAGCACCACACAAAAACAAAAAGGTTCATGCAAACAAATTATATAGCACCTGAGTATAATAACTTGAGCCAGTGACTCCTAATTCTAGACGCATAAACAATGCTTGTATTAAGTAAATCTTGAATAATTCCATTTGAGGATATCTCAAGGCGTCCCATAAATTTATAGACATAGTTTCTAACTAAAGCAGCACAACTTCTAATATTATGTAGCACCAAGTATGAATACACTGACTTTGGTTAACAGCTGTGAGTCAAATAGATAAAAAAATAAAAACTGATAGAGAAACTCAGAAAGGAAGGTTAATGCAAGATTACTGTCCATTGTTGGAATTAATGGCTGACAAATGACCACAACTTTCTCTGGGTATCTGAAGAGTGAAGACAGCAGGGCAGCTTGTAAAGTTTTGCACAAAATGTGGTCTTTGAACAGAGGTAACAAAGTTTGTCAGTTTCTACTGAATGCAATGCTTCTCTCTACACTTGGTATATGACAGATGCATATCTTCATAACACAATGTATGATACAGTTAGTATAGAATAAGAGCTTATTGTTAATTGGTTATATGAGAAAATTAGGAATAAATCATAGCACAAGAAAAGTCAAAACATGGTTTAAAAGTTCAATTATTTCTGATTAAGGTCAAGAATATTATAAATATATAAAGTTTTATTTGATCTCTGAATATCAAGAAGATACTTGTGTCAGCAAAATAAGAAAAAAATATAGCAATAAAAGAAATCAACAACTACTCTACAAGAAATTAATACAATGAAAAGTTAAATCTTAGGTAGTTTATGATAATGGTCCCAGTTAACAAAGTTAAAAATCGTCATCCTAAAGCAAAATTAGCCTAAGTCAGACTTAGACCATTTTTCCTTTTTGGTACCATAGGAAGGCCCTTATGATAATACATGTGCTAATAAAATTTGGACTCCTAATTAATAATAAACCCCTCAAAACCCCAACTCAATTTTCGCACAAATGGCCTAAGTCCTGTTGACTTAGGCCATTTGGACTTAGGCCAATTTCGTTATCACTAATTTTAGCGGATATCACCAATATTCATCGGTCATTATCGTGAGTCTTAATTTTATTGAAGTTGTTTCCTTGCATTTCATTCATAAATTTTATGAAGAATTGCTTAATAACACAGCTACACCACAAAAGAATTTTGGCCTGAGTCATTTTGGTTAAAAAAAAAACTGTTGGCCTAAGTCAGTTTTTGGCTGTTTGCCAAAAATTTCCAAAAATGACTTAGGCCAATTTTGCTTTAGGCTGACAAAATGCTTTTTATAAATGATTTTTTCACTGCAAAACTGGTAGAATAATGTCGCATTTTGTGTAAAGGATATCCAAGTTGTGTTGTGTCTTGCATCTTCTTGTTCAGCTATATAAGTTTTGTACATACTGACAGCAACAAAAATTCCACAGCTCACATTTTTAATCCATGGATGTGATATATCTGATATTTCAGCTTTCAGACCTTACCCATTTCAATTAAGCATCAGGAGGGTGAATGCTCAAGGTGCCGCCTGCTCTGCCGAAGGTCTTTGCTTAAAGCTTGCATGGGTTTGAACCCGACATTTACAGTGAACCTTCATGAGCAAAATCCAGCTGGATAATCCATTCAGAAGAGACGTTAAATTGGCAATCACTTGTATCAGTGTCTATGCTGGGCAAGAAAAAGATCCCTCATGTGGGGTAAATGTGTAACATGTTGAGGACTCCTGCTGCTGTTACTCCAATATTATCAATCAACCCTTGTGAGTGCCCAGGCTGGAGTGCTCTTACGAGCTCTTACCATATCTATCTATCTATCTATCTATCTATCTATCTATCTATTTATCTTTCTAATAATAATAGTATCTATCTATCTATCTATCTATCTATCTATCTATCTATCCATCTATCTTTTTTCTATCTACCAGGCAGATCACAGAGGTCATTGCTCAATTTTAAAATCTTACTTCATCCATATGAATTAGGAATTTTACTGTGATACATCGCATTATTTATTATAATCATGCATGAATGTATTGTGTACGGAGGTTTTCTCATTGATATATATGCCCTCTATTGGTAATTACAGTAGATAAACTTCAATTGCTTACATCAGGCTGTTGTCACGGTGTCATTGATGTCATTGAGGGGTTAATCAATAATCATGTTAATGAGTATTTAGCAAAATACCAAAATCTGTCAGTTGCCTCATTCATACTCTTTTGGCAGCAATTCCACTTTTTAAAGTGTCTAAAAATGCCTTCATTCTTGATTAGCCCACTGTAACCTTAGTACACCATATTTCACTCAAGGAGTGATGATATTTTGTATAGGGATTCAGTAAAGGGTACGGATCAAGAACATTTGAAGAAGTCCAAAATTGCTTTCAAAATAGCCGCCATATTAGGCCTACTGTTACCTTAATATTTAACTTACATTTATGTAATTTGGTATCTAGATTTGTTTGACTCTGTGGATGAAGAATATTTGGAAAATCCAAGATGGCTGGCAAAACGGCTGGGCAAAAAATGCAACCATTCTTAATTTGCCCACTGTGTCCTTAGTATTTCACTTGTGAGTTATGAAATTGGTATAGGGAATTGCTAGCAGTGAAAACAAAATCTGAGATAGCTGGCAAGATGGCCACCAATGAAATTAAGATGGTTGCCAAAATGGTTGTCAAAATGTGTTGGTAAGTGCCATTACAGGTCAAACCTACAGTTGTAGAGTGTAAATAAAAGTAAGCATTGATAGATTACTCGAACAAAGACAAGGTCACAAGGGTTGACATCACTTCCAGTGTCATGCCAGTGAAGTGGGTCTGAGCAGGAATCACAAATTAGAATTATTCGATTGCATGTCAAAATATAATTATTAATAGTTCATGAAAAAAAAGTGTTTCACCAGTATGTCATTGAGTAATAAAAATCCCAATTTTTAAAATCTTACCACAAATACTAGGGGAGAGTCCCCTCGATCGGACCGGTGCCTCGATCGGAACACTTTAATTATGACATAATTATAAAACTTGTGAACAGGTGTCCTATCTAGAGTGATTCCTTTTCAATCACTTTGAAATGGTCATGACTGTTTGATTGGGGAAATCATTGATATTTGAAGTTAACAGAATAGGTTTAAAATGATAGTGCCTGATCTAACATTGTGATGCAGGTCTCACACACTCAGAATCCACATACTGCTGGGAAATTCTTCAGAATCGGTTTCAGTGACCTCCAACTAATTGTCTGCCAAAACGAAAAAGATAACTTCCTCTATCTATAAAATTCAGGGCATTGGCTTAAATTTATCAAATGACAATTATTCCCTCGATTGGACCAGTGGTGTGTCCTCGATCGGACCACCTCATATATGTATTTTTACTGATAAGATAGCCTGCCAATATGATAATTTGAGATTTTTATGAAGCATGAATCCCTAAAATTAAGAAATTATGGTCCAGGGTTAAGTAAAATTAATTATGTGAATTTATCTCCCATGCTGACACGCCCTCTATTGGCCTTTTCAGGAACAACATTGAAATTTGAAAAACATCAAAATTGAAATTTTATATTTGTCCAAAATTAATAAAACAATCAGGGACCGTTGTTCCTGTTTTATAAAATGATGTGAATAGCTCAGGCTATTTAAAAAACAACTTTCTGAAGTGGTCCCATCGAGACAACTCACTGTTCCAATCGAGGATACCAAGTTCATGATGTGAGAATTTGAAGCATTTTTTTAAAATGGTCTTGTGTCCATACGGATCAAGCTTTGTCCGAAACACAGTAGCACAATATATTTCAACTTAATTCTCGTCTTTCTGGCCAGTTTTGAACTTCATATCACTAATGCCCTTTGCACACTGAGCCTCTGAAGTTAGGTGTTCCGATCGAGGGGACTCTCCCCTATGTAATGATTGCTAAACCCAGGGGTTGAATCGTCAGATTCTTGTTTGTTATTTAAATATAAAAGTTATTATGGTATAACCACTATTTAAAAAGTTTTAGCAAGAGGTTTCCTTTTAAAAATAATAGATAACTTCCATATCAAATGAATATGAACTTAAATGCTTTAATTGCTCTGAAATTATCAATTTGATTTCAGTATCAGGAGCCCACTGTATATGTTGGAAGGACATAAGCTGACATAGAGCTGACTTTTCAAATGTGACTTTGCTCACTACAGCATGTTTATTAAATAGACCTACCAAGTGAAAAGGTCATTTAAGGAGGGTGTTTGGTGGGGTTGAATGATATGCTAGCTGAGCAGTGCTGATAGCATGCATATAGGCATGATTGTGTAAACAATTAAGAGGAGGAGGCACACTATAAGGAGAATATTTTACTGTGTATCTTATATGAAGCTGTTTGTGTGGACTCTCCTCAGGACCTGTGCACCTGACCATAACCTGACCTTCCCCAAACATGCACCAAATTAAAAGTCACCCTTCTATTCAGACCATGGAGCCCATGTTCAGACTTGTCAGGATGTACAATATGCACAATGCATTAAGTTCAAACTGTAAAACTTGACACAAGTTCAACATGACCAACAGGTATTTCTAAAGAAGTTGATCAATCAAATCAATCAGTCAATACTGTCAATTGATCAATCAATCAATCGAGTCAATCGAATCAATCAAATCAATCAAATCAATCAAATCAATCAATCAATCAATCAATCAATCTATCTATCTATCTATCTATCTATCTATCTATCTATCTATCTATCTATCTAAGAATTATAGATCCATCAAACCATTTAAAAAATAATCAAATATATATATATGATCCATTATTCAATTTGCCTATCTATCCAATTAATTTTTTATCAATCACATTCAGTCAATTAATCATTCTGTCATAGCCAGTTCTGTCCTTCTCGCTATATATTTATCATTATTTATCCATCAGTCAAAATATGTGTTAATCAAGTTCAATAATTAGAGAGGTGGAGGTTTGGATGGCTGAATTGAAGGATGCTTGGGGTTTTACGTCCGGTATTTATATGCCGTTGTTAGGCTAATTGGAACAGAATGGAGATGAAACAGCAACGAGGCAAAGAATGATCGAAACTGCTGTCCAACATAGTCCAGGTGACCCAGTGCAGCAAAAAAAGAAGTGGAAACCAAGACCCAGAAATTGCAGCCCACTGTGCTACCAACTGAGCTAACCATAACCATGATAACTTGTCTTCTAACCAGGTTACAGGCAGGGAGGGTTAGCAGTTAGCATGGTTAAGCATTCATACAACCCGGTAATGGCATAGGCCTATGACGCACACAATTTTTTTTGGGGGGGGGGGGCGAGCGACATTTGCCTGGATTTCAAGATCTGAATTTAATACCATTTCAAATTCATAATACATGAACGCTCAATTTCTCAAAAGCGATACATGTATGATGTTTTAAATTATGCCAGATCCCTGGCATTTCTAAGTAATATATCATTATGCAAAGAATATGCGACTATACTATAGCACAACTTTTTTAAATTCTCCATCTAATATTCATTATTACTTAGATATTAAATCAGATTCTAACTCCACCAGAGAATTTTTTAAAGATTTTCGACTGGCAGACCCAAGGAAAAACATTACCGTCTGTCACTTTGATAAAGAAAAAATGAGGACCAGTTCACTGTGAAAAATGCACTTTGTGACTCATGACAGCTGATGAAGTGTCATCTTCTCTACTTTCAACATGGGAAACTTAGAGGCTGTTTGGTTAGTCATGATCAAGAGAAGGCCATTTGACTTTTAAAGTGAAAATTAGATGCATGTGGCTGCCATCAGCAAGTGGGATAATCCTTAAATCAAATTGACATTGAAAGTATTGAGTATGATCATGACAAATCATCAGCATGATGATAAACGAAGTGCCATTTTCACAGTGCAGCAGTCCATTTTTTTTTTCTATATAAAAGTGACAGACTGTAAATGTGCAACCTAGAAAGATCTACAGATTACCTGAAAACTCATAACATATTTATGATCATACCTCCTGATAGGCATGCAATAAAGACTGTGAACTCTTTAGCTGACTGCTAATTTAGGGGTTTAGATATTTGCACAAAAAGGAGTTGCATACATTTTTAATCTCTGAAAGATGAAAATCTGAAAGACAACATTGGCGAAGAGTGAAGAATATTGTTGATACCATACGAAACAAATCTTAGGTTTTAAATGCAACTGAACTCTTCAAATACAGACATAGTAACTCATGAGTGTCAAGAAATTAAAGTTGGTCTCCAAGTGACCAAACTGTGCTTTCACCCTAGGGTTATTTTAGTTAATCCCGAAATGTGCCATTGACCTGGATCTGAACCAAGGACCAAACATACATATTCCCATATCTAGTCTATGGTCAAAATAGTTAAAAAAGAATGATATCATAAGCAGATTAGTGAAAAATATTACAGAAAACATTTTCCCCACACAGTTGAATTCGTAAAAGATATTCAGAGGAAATTTTTTATCTCTGTCAGAGTTACTTTTTCAATATGTATAATTTACCCTTTTAACTGGAATTGAGTCATCTTTGATGAAGGGAAAACCTTAATGACCCAAAAATTCGGATAAGAAGCAGCACAGCTGCACACCAAAACAACAACAGAGCTGCACCCTCCTCAGTAAATGTAAGTGCCTGTCCATAGAAATACATAGAAGGGACATGAGGCTCTGGCAGATGAAGTAACCAAATCCACCATCTTGGAACTGCCCTGAATACTGGCACAATGGACTGTGACGTCACCAATAACTGTGATGTCACTTATAACAATGGCATGACGTCACATCATAATTATTCTATTGTGACATCATGTCTCAGGGCAGTTCCAATATAGCGGATTTGGTGACCTCATCTTGAGGTGGCATCACACAGCCTCATGTCCCTTCTATGTATTTCTATGTGCCTGTCACTGATGGGGGGGGGGAGGTCTGGCCACAATATAGCCTCTACTTTATACTATGTTGCAGTAGTAAGAACAAACATGTACAACATTAGTGAAAAGGTACAATTTGATATCTAAGTATGGAGTATGGGGTTCGAAAAAAAAAAGTTACAATCATCATTGTCGATATGATGTCAGTGAAAATCTTTCATACATCTTCTGGATCTAAAGTTTTATTTTGAAGGGTGTCTTCTGTTTAAGTAGACTTTATCAACATGGAGCACCCCATTCCAGGGTACAAGATGAGAGATTTTCAAAGAATTGCACTGAATTATCCATCAAACTGGGCACCCCCAGCAAGCTAATAGCCAATGGTCAAGAAAATGAGAAGGAGGGGGGGGGGGGTGCTCTGGACCAACTGACTGCTCCTGCCCTCTGGTGGGGTTTGGGGAGGTATCTAAATTAACTTTTGGCCATCTGTTGTCAGATTGTATTTACCCCTCTGTCTATATACTGGGGATTGTATTTTGATAGGTTCAAGGCGATGGAATATAGATCTATCTATCTATCTATCTATCTATCTATCTGTCTATCTACATTGTCAGTTTCCATTGTGATTTGACAACCTCTTCCCCTAAATTCTGGACATAATTATACAAAAGGTCATAGTCAACTATTTTCATTCAAATTCTAAATCATTTATGTTTCCTATAGTATATACCTACCACTTATGTAATATGTAAAATGATTATATTTTAGAACTGATAATAATGATATTGTTGCTAAATGACAAACGTGTGATACGCACTGGTAATTTAGCTGTAATATGATTTCAAATTTTGCTGGATTTCAAATTCAGTTTGACTACTATGATTTCATTTATTATTATCCTGAACCTACCTGAAAAACGGTCAAAATATCTTTTTTGGTAATACTGGTGACCACACCCAAAGGTTAATATGAAATTAGAAATTCCTATAGATCAAAGTGAACAGTTGAAAAATGATTGGACAAAATCGGTTTTTACTGGGATCATTGTTACATGTATATATGTTAGAATATGATGTGCCTCATGCCTTTCAAAATATTCTTTGAGTCTTTGCTTTCATGTTTTAAATAATGCAATGACAATGTCACTAAAACATCAGACTTAACATTCATTTGATCCCTTAAAATTATATTGTTAAATTATACAGTCAGCGCATGTCATTACAGCATCAGTATACTATTGACTTTATTTATTTTATATAGTATTGCCATTATATTGTTATAACATTTTATATATACGTTTTTGAAATATATTTTTATAATATCAGATTTTTTTATGAGAGTAACAAATCTTTCAATACTGTCACCTCATGTCAGCTGAATATTGAGAAATGTTATGAGCTTCACAATTTTTCAAATATTTTTTATGCATTTGGATTGATGTTTTCAGTGATATAATGACAATGTTAAATAAATGTTGAAGATAATAAGCAAGTGCAACATTATAACAATGTTGCACAACTATACTGTCAGCGCATTTTTTTAGAACATTATAATGACATTCAGTCTATTTCTTTTTGAAAGTATTTCCATAATATTGCTCTCACATTGGTAAAATGTGTTTTTCAATCACATCTATACAATATTTTAATTCATATTCATTTAATATATTTTGTAATGTGACTACTAGATATCACAAGAATACTTGGAAATATTATGGGCCTATTAACTTTTTCAAATATCAGTTTCGCGTTATGATCAATATTGTAAGTGGTGTGACGGTAATGTTAAAGAAATACTAGAGCAAATATATATTTGCTACCTTATATTGATATTGCAGAATTATGTTGTCAACATATTTAATTGCAACATTTAGTTATCATGAGCCGCAAATATTTTTTTTGTTCTTCTGATCATATCATTATTGCATCAAAAAGTAACATTTATCAAACACATTATTATGACATCTGAATTTCACATCAGTATAATATATCCTCCAATTCTCATAAAAATGTTTTAAATTGATAATAATTTTAAATATTATTGAAATGTTAGAAAAATATTAAAAAATTATATTTTTTAATAATAATCACATAAGGTTCAAACAATATTATCCAAATATCACAAGAACCTCAGCACAACATTAAAACATAATATTTAGTAATAATGTCATCTCAGTACTCATTTGACAAAAGATAAAATATTAGAAAAATATTATGTGTTTACTGGGATGATGTGCAACATAATTAGCCTATAAGACAATTGGATGGTGTGCATAATAATTAGCCTATAAGACAATTGGATGGTGTGCATATTAATTAGCCTAATCCTATAAGACAATTGGATGGTGTGCAACTTAATTAGCCTATGAGACAATTGGATGGTATGCAACATAATTAGCCTATAAGACAATTGGATGGTGTGCAACTTAATTAGCCTATAAGAACATGCCCTCGCGTAAAATGCATGCTGCAGTTTTAGACCAAGGAAAAGTTACAGCAGCACGAGATATGGAAATTCAGGGGGTTTTTTAGGGTGACGTACATTCAAGCAAAAATTAAAAATTCTTGCAATAAATGTTATTGAGGCTTCAAAGAGTGATCTGAGAAGATGACATGATCTTTAAAACGGACCTTGCTTGCATTCACACTCTGAAATTCACTTTTATTTGACAAAAAAGTATTCCATATTTATGAGCAGGAGTGTATATTGATATGTGACCAATATCAAGAAACTCAGTTTTTCTCGTTCTTTTCAATGGGTCCATAGGGTTATGAGGGATATTCTTGTGCTCTTTGACAGTGGCAGTTGCAATGATGTCTAAAATCTGTAAATATATATCACACAAGCCGCTATTGTGAAAACTTATGGTGAAGACATCAATTGCCTTACAAATGTAACATACTAGCCAATTAATATTGTTGAACTGATGTGGCAATTTATATAGTTTTATAGACCATATTTTAATCCTTTTTACCTTTTATGTCATATTCTTGATGCAGGAGGTAATTGCCATAAATTGTTACCTTTTTTAGATCAGAACTTACTGTGTTACAAGATGAGCCGACGAAAATTGTGTTATCATCAATATAAGTCACTTAAAACAGTTATTGTACAATTTTGCAGCAAAATTCATACTCGTTATTCTGTGTGCAGGTTGTTCATTTTTAATTATTTGCACCATAAAATTATATTTTTATGAGCAAGGAATTTACATTATATCACATCAAGAAATGAATTTAAGTAACCTTCCCAAACCATTTCTCTCAGGCGTAATGAATTTACATTTTAGTTTATCAGCTTGTTTACTGCATCAGAAAAAAACTTCCGTCTCATATTCCCCAAAGTTTCTCTGAGGAATATGGAATTTAATCAGGCAACCACTTCACTTAGACCCAGATGTAAGCATCACCTAACATGACCAAGGGGATTAAGTCTGTAAGATTTTTTGTTGATGTCAGAAGGGATTCATTCAACCGTCAAAAAGACAGTTTTCGTATTATAACGGAGTATGATTAAAGGCTCAATAGTATATCAATGCTGTCTTCATGTTCAATTTTAGTCCACAAGCTCTGCACTGATGATCAGCTGAATTTCCATTTTTTCATTGCAAGCTTTAGGATACATTACAAATATATCCATACCAGCATAGTGAAGCACATTGGAGAATATTTCAGCCTCAAACATAGTATAAGTACCCAATTTTATCAAAAAATGCACAAAATAGTCCAGTTGTTCAGAAGTCTCTCTTATTAGAATCACATAATCTTTGACAAAAATTATTTTGATATGCACTGTATACATGAGAATATAATCTAGCATACTGGCTATATTAACATTTGATTGAATTTGCGTGGAAGATGTAGTTTCACTTAAGGCACAAAAAAACATCTGTTTAACTGTCTAAAGCGTTGACTGAAGCCAAACTGAAGCCTTAACTGGGTCGCTTCGCCTCGAGCAAACGGTACACAGTGTTAAGCATTCCCTTGATTTATTGAGGTCAGGAGTGTTACCAATATTTTGGTGAATGTCTGTTTCATCCTGATATATAGAACCTCATATCATTCTGTTTCCATTGACTACCGTGGTAGCATACTCAGGCTAAATATACATAGCTTCAGTGTCATTCAGCACGCTCCGTATCCAGACAGAAAATCCTCCATATGAAGAATTATGAAGTTCAGGGTATCCCAGCTGTGTAGTAGAAGGGCATCTTTCAAAATTGTTTGACTGAACCTCAGAGCTTGTCATGTGAAATCAGAATAAAGGACAACAGAATTTGTAGTCTGACAGTTGTCAAAGTAATTTTCATGGACACTGAATTACTTGTAGTTATTGCAAACCAAACCTCCTACAAAAATACATCCTCCCCACGCAAGCCCTGCTAAAATGGACAGGGCTTTCTGCTATTTCCAACCTCTTCTGTGATTCGCTGCTTATTTAGGTCATAAGCATTTTGCAGGCAGATTTAGTCCGATTATGGACACTGGCAATTAAGAAAAAACAGTGTAAAACAAGCAAACTTTCAAACAGTTTCATTTCAGAACTGTGAAAATACATAATTCAATGGAATTTTCGGAACTGTGATAGCACCTTTCAACAGTACACAATTTCTCCATTTGTAACTGTGTGAAACAGAAGCAACAATTTCAAACTGTGATGTAGCAGTCCCTGATTGGCTGAGCCAAAACTGGGTCAGTTAATTAAGTATTCATGAATTAGCAAAGGCTATGGGCCATTTTGTCATGGTATAACCTGGGATGACGACAAAAATATGACTCATTATGACTGTCTGTTTATTTACTTGTACAATGTTGCATGAAAAGCACTCCTTGTTGTGCGACAATGTGAAAAATTTGACCAAAAAAAGTTCCCGTAATGAAGTGTTACTATTCACTAAACGTTGCTAAAAACAAACTTACTGCCTATACTACAGAACACTCAAAACCAACATTCTTAAAGTTTGATACCTTCCTCAAGATAGTTCCATGGCTCTTTTGAGACCATTACCTTCATGAACCTGTTTTCCTGTCTTACAAAGCAGATTGCTAAATTTAGCGACTGAATATTATTACTGTGTGCACCTGCAGGACAGCTGGCTCCTTCATCTCACAAGTAGAGACAGTGGTGCCATCGTAAAGTGCTAGCCATCTGTCAACTACTAGGGATGGACATTTTGTTTACTAAAACAGGCTGACAAAAGCAAGAAAAAACTTCTTGAGCACTGCTTCTGATCGTAGAAATACACACAGGAAGGGACCGGACTCAAAGCAACCAAAAAAATTTATAACCAGGTTAGTGAGAAAGATTCATGTTTGACCAGGTGGATGTCAGTCTGATGATTTATCACACCGTTCTAGGAAATGTAACCTTCATGCAGGTTTTCTGTGGTCAGCGCAATTCTCAAGATCTCCTTCGAAATAACCAAGAAAATTGTGGCATAATGGGAATCAGCAATATATATGGCCTAGCTCTACAATGTGTCAACATCTTCACATAAACTACTTCAGATATGCCTCTGTTCAGAGACTAGAAACTGAACTAATCAGATTTCTTAACAACGTTGCTTAACATCGCTGCTATAAATCAATGAAGATCTCGAGTTACAGAAAGATATTAGTGAAAAGGTTTTATGCCCTGCATTATCACACTGAGAAGTATCAATGCAGTAAGTTGGAACACCTACACCTATTTAACTGTTTTTAAAAACTTCAAGAACAACCTTTAGAAATGCATTGGTTGCTGGGACACAGAACAAAACCTAGTCTTCATAGCCCAATGCAACAACCTAATATCATTAGGTTGTTGCATTATATGAAGACTAGGTTTTGATATTGTCAATCCAGATAACAACAGTCATTTTCTGCACTTAAAGTTATTGGTGCACTTTGGGTTTCTTTAATAATTCCTGAGTTATTTCATGATATTGTGGAATTCTAATTCATGCAGATGTCAACTGACTTTTGTAATGAAAGGCAATGTTTAAGAAAGGATTGATCATTGAGTTTCTTTATCAAACATAGAATGCAAAGTTGCAAAGTGCAAACGTCAATTTCACCTTTTTTAAATATTGATGACAATCCTTTGATATGAAATGTGGAAAGTTCCACATATACATTTGAAATTGGCAGCGAAAACTATACATCTCTTTTGTGTTTGAGATGATTGATGGTAATTCTGAATTGCAGATATGCATATATGCCACAGGTTCAACAATTCCAATCAGGATATATGCATTAAATGTTTTTCTCCAGACAGGTAAAGCACCTGCTGAGTGCTGAAGTGATTGATACACTCTTGCTCATAAATATGGAATATAGGCACATGTTAAAAACTGAGTAGAAATTTGGTAACACCATTCCGTTATGGGAGCTGCAAACAGACTTGCAACAATTATTCTAGATAAATATGGGTCCATTCACCATCACAAAGTGGAAATTCTATGAAATTGGAGAAAATCCTGAAAACGGGGGTCGATAATGGAAATACTGAAAAACGACTAATATTCCAGATTTTTGAAGGGTTGAAATCACATAAAATATTGTTGACACATGAAAATAATTGTTACCAAAAGAATAATTAGGGTCAAAATGAGTTAGTAACATAATTTATCGTGGGAATAATACCCTTTAGTGGTAATCAGGACTATGATCTGAATGGCACACCCCATTTTGTCGTAATTTGAAAATTTCTTGAAATTGTCAAAATTCCCAGATTGTGATATTTCCTGACTGCGTCCAAATCAAGCATCATTGAGACAAATGAAATTGTGCATCCAACATATGTATGGTCTGCCTTCTACCCCTTAAAATTTCAGAGCTAAAGCTCTTTTAGAGAGAAAAATATTCTCAAATCACGAAAAAATAGGTGTCGCATTCAAATCGAAGTCTAGATTACCCCTAGTGGGTACTTCCCCAATATGGACTATGTTACTAACTAATTTTGAACCAAATTATTCTTTCGCTGTCATTTATTTTCATGTATCAACAATATTTCATGTGATATCAACCCTTCAAAAATCTGGAATATTTGTTGTTTTTTTCAGTATTTCCATTATTGACCCCAGTTTTCAAGATTTTCTCCAAATTCATAAAATTTCCACTTTGTGATGTTGAATGGACCCATATTTATCTAGAAAATTTGTTGGAAGTCTGTTTGCAGTTCCCATAATGAAATGGTGTTACCAAATTTCTACTCACATTTTACATGTGCCTATATTCCATATTTATGAGCTAGAGTGTAGATTGAAAAGAAGTTGGGTGGCATAGTTGTTGCCAAACTGATGATCTTAGGTTCAATGCGAAGTTTGTGATTAGTTTAAGTTATTACTTATTGTTGACCTTAATGAACAACACATTCTCTTGCATATGATGAACTAGCTGCAATCATATCTCCTAATTCAATGACTGGCCTTTATGGCCTTTAAAATTGATATGCATACACATAATTGAGTGAAAATATGTTGGATGTGACACTGAAAACATTTCCATGATATAAAATAAAGATGCTTTGCATATGTACACAAATAGGATCATTTGTTTCATATTCACTTGGCTACCAATTGTATAAAGAGATACATTTGAAATCATATCATACCATTATGATTTCAATCTGAACATACACATTTGTCGGCAAACACCACAAGATACAGCTAACATATCAGGATATGTTATTCAAACGATAAATGGAGATGTGCGTCATTGCTCAGATGGTTTGTCAGTTATCATTTCTGCCCTTGAGGACGAGTTTAAAGAAAGCTACAAAGCTGAAGATTAGGAATAGGAGTCCAATTATGAGTAATTCTGTCAGAATAACTTCAATCAAAATCAAATCAAACTTCAACTATACATATGAGACAAAATACACATATAGACCTGCTGTGTATGGACCACACAGAAATGACCTAATTCATGCATAATGCATTTGGCGGATTGCCTAACATGAGCAAAAGTCATTTGGCAAATGGAACTGACACCAAAGTCATCACTCTTCACTTAATCACGTATGCAAATGAGTGGAGTTGCACTTGCAGACTTCTAGGAACACACAATGCTGAAATTCTAGCCTATTTTTCTGACAATAGTTTTTCAGATTATTAATTTTATTGTGATATCTAAATCAAAGACAATTTTGGGTTACCAAAAAAAAGGACCCAATGAGAAAATAATAATCATAACATCAACAGATAATGAAATTGTATTCATAGTAACTATGGCTGATATCCAATGTTGTATTCTCAATCATGATGTATTTACAGGACAAATCTATCTGACAAGCAGAAATAAAGCACCAAAACACCACTAACACAAAACCATGAAAGAAAGCAATTTTAAGAATTGTCTGAAGGCGTAACTCGGTGTCAAGATGATGTCATATGACCTATCTTACATCACATGACTTCATAAAAGGAGTCACATGACACTAAATCTTCTCATCAACGTAAAAACAAAGAGACAATCTACCCCCACTCAAACATAAGCACAGATGCCCAGATGTCACTCTATCAATCTTGCAACTACTTTTCTTTATTGCAACACGCTCTGCAAATATGGAACATCCTGAGTTTCAGTTTCAAGGGAAGCAGAGTCTTAGTCTTTTATCAAGCAATTTAATTGAAAGCCATTTTGGTTTGGTCAGAGTCTGCACTGTCAAATTATTACTATTCCTGAAAATATATTTCAACTTCTATTAATATAATCTCATTCTATCAACCTTGAAATTTCAGGAATGATTAAAATTGTATTGTATGGTAGGCAATTGGTTTAACTTCCACTTTCATAATAATTTGAAGGTATCTTCCAACTTTACAACCACACCCTAAAAAATTTCAAACAAAGTTGGTTTTTAAGATTCAAAATGGTTTTTTCAATTCAATTTTTAAAAATCCATGTCGGTTTTTTGCATTGAAATTTGGTTTTATCAAAAAACCATTTTGAATCTAAAAAATCAATTTGTCCCGACCATTTTGAATTTTAAAAACCACTTTTTTCCCTACATTTTTAGAGTGCACCACCAATTTATCAATTTGTGCACTGCTTTTAAATTGAAATATTTGGTTATTAACCGACCTGAATTTTCTAAATGGATGATCAGTTAAAAAACTGAATTGGACAATCACATTTTTGCAGCCTCGTGCATTTAAACCTGTGTAGTCAAAAGCCTAAGCCAGATATCATGGATTGGCAATATTGTCTCGTCCAGACTGGCTGAATTGAGAGATCTCAGTAAATGGCAATCATGGCTTTAGAATATGAATTGCTCAGATGCAATGAATTGCAAAACATTAAATGGCAAAGCACATCCAGTGTTTGTCATAATTAGCAGAATTTCACTTTGGATTGAATTCATAAATTCATCAGTGATTCCCATTTACTGAGACACTGAATTCCGAACAGAGCCCTTCATTCACATTATCACAAAGACGTATACATATATACAGTTGCTGATATTCTTGCAATGAGGCAAAAATATCCACTCATTGAAATGAAATAATCATGCATACTGCACAGTTACCTATGCACGTAGCTTAATTCATTCTTTATGATGCAGTTGATATCGGCATCAAGAAATTTAAAGTCAATCGGCAATTTATGTAATTTCACTAACGGAATATTATGCATTCATCGAAACAAACCGAGATGATCGATCATTTTTTTTAATGTTGAATAGAAAGACCTTGAGAAATTCTCTCTACTCAGAGTCACTGAAGGAGAAAGACAGCAGTTTGTGAATGCCGTGGTAATGAAGCAAAGGTTTTGCAATCTATCTATAAACTTTAGTCTCAACAAGCCAAGGTTGTTTTGGAGAAATAGCAAGAACAGACAGAAATTCGTTGGCTGTCAATGTTACTGGCATATGATAATAAGTAGCTGTGTGAATTCAATTTCGTTTTCTCTTTTTCAGCAAACAGATTATTCATCTCTGATCTCAAAAGTGTAGCACGAAAATTGTGTTCATATGTTTTACTCAAGTTTAGGCTCCTAAATTTATTAACTGAAAATGAATCTAATATGTCTAAATGTCTTCCAGTAGGAGCCCAGCTCCAAACAGCTTTGACTGATACCTCTCCGTCGCATAGTTGGATACCGTAAAATTGCTGCTGTAACTTGTGTTTTTAGTGATCCAGTTGTAGTAGAAATCACTTTACGCAAGATGACAGCATATATATTGGCATTCCTCCTGATACAGGCTCAGTCCAAACAATTCAGATTGATTCCTTTCACTTCGTAGTTGGGATACCCTGGGTCTATCGCCCATAGTTCTCAATATATGGAGGAAATACTCCTAAATCCCTGCATTGTGATCTTTATTAGGATTTGTTGTCTGGGTCTAGAGCATCCTGAATGACATTCAAGCTATATAGTCAGAAAAATCAATGGAAGAAAATGTTAGGTTCTATAGCCAGGCTGAAACAGACAGCCGGAAAAAAATTGGCAGACTGATGATCCGAAGGAGACCGACAGTTACACTACATGCTTGTTTGTTTGTTTGTTTGTTTGTGTTTTACGCCTCTGCAGCACCTTAGATGGCTATATCGAGGCAGGCGATCGCCGTATGATGATGAGATGAGAAGACTGTGAGTCTGGCACATACCCTATTAATTCAGGGATGCCCAGGGTCTTTCAGTTGCCCCAGCATAGTACACTGGATACAACCCGCCTCCATTTAAGGTCCCATGGGCTCGGACTAAAGTAAGTTCCCGTGGTGAGATTTGAACCCACGCCCTCAAAGCCACCCTATCAGCGTGCCTCGGCGGTCCAACGTCGGCCCGAAGCTGGTCCGATGCTACTGACATCGGACTGACACTGGGCCGACGTTGGACCGCCAAGGCATGCTGACAGGGCAGTTGACAAGCGCACTTACCAATTAGGTACACTGCATGCATTGTTTACCAAACATGGCTGATGATATTCTTAGTTCTGTCTTAATGTTACCTGGTCGTAACTGTGCATCAATGACAATTCATTTTATGCACGACACACTTTGCTCTTGTGTTGATATGTTATGCCAGTCAATGTTTGTGCGGAATATCACTGTTTCTATATTTTGAATATAGAGGTGACATTAAACATAACATTATCTGCCTACACCAGGTCTTATCTTTCTTCAGCTGGATTAATAGCAGACTGGTAATCATAATGCCATCTGTTAATACCTGATCTTGTTTTTTTAGTTGGATGAATAGCTCACTGGAGTCACTGGTGTCAAACAAATTTGTAGAGTCACGTGAGGTTTGTAATACTGATATCGAATGTACGTCTACATTCAAGTGAAATGCCAGATTAGACTTATTCCATGCATGTAACACCAGTGGCTTTCTCCATAGTAGTTACACACACATACACAAAGCAATCTTCAGAATCTGTGGGTCAGTTTAGGCTATACCAGCTTGCCAATCTCCCAACCCTCACAAACGCAAATGAGATGCTGACCCTATAGCATTACATCATGTCACTCTTTACCCAAATTGCCAAGTGTTTTGTAATGAAAGAAATCAGAGACAGCCATTTTATTTCCAGTATTATAAGTACAAGTAAGGAATAAAAATCCTTAATTCTGAGAATTTCATGTTTGTTCTTGTGAGCACAGGCATTACAATCATTTTGAGAAAAGAGCTTGTCATAGCATGCACTTATTGAATTTATATACAAGGTTGGCAACTCCTGGTTTGAGAATTCATGCTCTTGCTTGAGACAGCATTACAGCAGGAATTCTCAAACCAGGAATCTTGAGGGAGTTGCCAACCTTGTATGTGTTGTATACAGGATATGTTTAGCAATGTGAGCTTTTTGTAAGAAATTTTAATGCCTGTGCTTGTGAGCTATTGAAGACGCAAGTCAGTGTCAAGATGGTGTCATATGACATATCTTACATCACATTACTACATAAAAGGAGTCGCATGACACTAAATCTTCTCATCAACATAAAAACAAAGAGACAATCCGCCCCCCCCCCCACTCAAACATAAGCACAGATACCCAGATGTCAATCTTGGAACTACTTTTCTTTATTGCAACACACTCTGCAAATATGGAACATGCCGAGTTTGTGTTTCAAGGGAAGCAAATCTTACTCCCCAAAAAAGAAATTTGATTGACAGCCATGTTGGTTTGCGCAGAGTCTGCACTGTCAAATTATACATTACTACTTGTGAATTATTCCTGAAAGAAGACTTCAACTTCTATAAATGTTATCTCATTCTATCAACCTTGAAATTTCAGGAATCATTAAAATTGTATTGTATGGTAGGCAATTGGTTTAACTTCCACTTTCATAGGATGCTATCTTCCAACTTTACAGCCACCACCAATTTATCAATTGTGTGTATTGCTTTATGAAAAAACGATTTCATTATTAATGGATCACCAGCTTAAACTGAATTGGAGAATCATGTTTTTGCAGCATCATGCACTTTTAAAAACATGTGCAGTTAAAAGTCTACGCCAGATATCATGGTTTGGCAATATTGTCTCATCCAAATTGGCTGAATTGAGAGATCTGAGTAAATGGCAATTATGCCTTTGGAATATTAATTGCTCAGATGCAGTGAATTGCAAAACATTAAATGGCAAAGCAATTGAAAGCACATCCAGTGTTTGTCATAATTAGCAGAATTTCACTTCGGGTTGAATTCAACTATAGATCAGTGATTCCCGTTTTAGAGACAATGAATTCCGAACAGAGCCCTTCATTCACATTATCACAAAGACATACATATATACAGTTGCTGATATTCTTGCAATGAGGCAAAAATATCCACTCATTGAAATGAAATAATCATGCATACTGCACAGTTACCTATGCACGTAGCTTAATTCATTCTTTATGATGCAGTTGATATCGGCATCAAGAAACTTTAAAGTCAATTGGCAATTTATTTAATTAGGCTAACGGAATTTTATGCATTCATCGAAACAAACTGAGATGATCAATCATTTTTTTAAATGTTGAATTGAAAGACCTTGAGAAATACCCTCTACTGTGAGTCACCGAAGGAGAAAGAGTGCAGTTCGTGAATGTCATGGGAATGAAGCAAAGGTTTCGCAATAAAATTTAGTCTCAACAACAAGCCAAGGCCGTTTTGGAGAAATAACAAGAACAGACAGAAAATTCATTTGCTGCCAACATTACTTACATAATATATGATAATAAGTTGCTGTTTGAGTTAAATTTTGTTTTCTCTGTCTCAGCATACAGATTATTCATCCCTGATCTCAAAAGTGTTGCAAGAAAATTGTGTTCATATGTTTTACTCAAATTTAGGCTCTTGTTAACTTAAAATTAATGTACTGTTTTTGCTGCCTGTGATAGACACAAAACCATATATGTGTGATGCTCTAAATGTCTTCCAATAGGAGCCCAGCTCTAAAGAGCTCTGACTGATGCCTTTCTGTCACATAGTTGGATTCCGTAACGTTGCTGTTGTAACTTGTGTTTTTAGTGATCCAGTAGCATCGAAATCACTTACACAAGATGACAGACAGCAATTATATTGGCATTCCTCCTGGTACAAGCTCAGTCTAAACAATTCAGATTGATTCCTTTCACTTCATAGTTGGGATGGCCTGGATCTATTGTCCATAGTTTTCAATATATGGAGGAAATACTCCTAAATCCCTTCATTGTGATCTTTATAAGGATTTGTTGTCTGGGTCTAGAGCATCCTGAATGGCATTCAAGCTATATAGTCAGAGTGCTCATAAAATCAATGGAAGAAGATATTAGATTCTATTATTCATAACTTTTTTTAATTATTTCATTCAGGGATAATCAAATTCCCTGGTATTAAATCAGTCACTTGTTACCCAAATTGCCAAGTGTTTTGTAAAGAAAGCAATCAGGACAATTTGCTTCCAGTATAAGCACAAGTAAGTGATGCAAATCTGTAATTCTGAGAATTTCATGCTTCTTTTTGTGAGCTCTTTGTTGTTAACTAGCAGGGTTAACTTACATGAATGATCTATAGATCTTCTGTTTTGGAGCAGTTTTAGTATAATGAGTTTAATAACCACAACATTTAGGGCAATAGGTATTCTGCGCCAGAAGTCAATATTAGCATCAACATAGCTTGAAACAATTGATTGATGCCTTTCTATCATATAACACTAAATTGCTGCTGTAACAACAGTGTTTACAGTGATCCAGTAGCAAAGAAAATCACTTTACGCAAAAGGACAGCATATATATTGGCATTCCTTCTGATACAGGCTCAGTCCAAACAATTCTGATTGATGCCTTTCTATTACATAGTTGGGATACCTTGGATCTACAACCCATAGTTCTCAATATATGGAGGAATTACTCCTCAATCCCTACATTATGATCTCTATTAGGATTTGTTGTCTGGGTATGGAGCATGCTGAATGACATTCAAGCTAAATGTATATGGTCAGAATACCCATCGAATCAATGAATAGAAAAATTCGGTTCTATAACTCATGCTGAAACAGACAGCTGGTAAGGTGATGATCTGAATAATTTTAAGAAGGAGATTGTTAGTTACACGGCATACATGGTTTACAAAATGTGACTTGCATTCTAAATGTATTCACGTAATCATTGCATATAGATATCATTTTGTGACCAGGCCATAAGTAACTTTGTGGGAATGCGGCCATACATGTTTTAGCAGGTAAACTACGGAAGCATCTTCCATGCATAACAATCAATCTTATGTAGATGCTCTTTAAAAGTCGGTCGCGTTTCTGTACAAAAATATATTTCACACCTATCATCATTTTAAGAAGATATCGCAGAATATGGAGCTATTAATTTTGTATGCTAATATCCAGGTCTTGCCTTCCCTCAGTAGGAGTGGCTAACTGGAGTCATTGGTGTCAACCGATTTGGAAGAGATGTTTTTAATTTTCTTTGTCTTGTGAGGCATCCAACGTGATGTGTATGCATGAAAAATATACCTCAACACCTGGATGGAAACATACGTATTCCCAAGACAGTTTGAAAAAATATTCCACAGAGAAATAAATGTCAGACTTCCTATTTGGTCTTCTGACTATATCTGCTTGGTTTTTTCGAAAAAATTCCACAAAATTAGCCCAAAAAAGTCAAATAACATACCTTTTTGCCTAAATCTGATTCTGTCAGACTGCAGGTGTGAAATTTTACTAAAGGAAAGAACTTTTTTGTGACCTACCACTTGCTACAAGATGCTAGTTGTGCGAGGCACAACTTTTATAACCTTTTCCTACTTGCTATATATGGAAATATACTCCGCAGTTATGAATAAGGTGAACGACTTCATAAATCTGATTCTATCCAATCTCGGCTGTAGCGCGCAGGTGCAAAATGAGTGAAAAGTTTATATAAAGTAAAACTTCTTATGACTTTTTTGAGGTAGTCTGCAGTTTTTCTGTAGGCTAATAAATAAAGTGACAACATGTTACATGTAGGCCTACACCTGGGCCTTTTCTTAGATGTTTATTATGTGTACATCCAGTGTTGAATGCGCTGCTTTTTAATTGTGAATTGCTTGGACTTTTTAGATGATAACTTTGTGTGTAACAAGATGAGCTTACAAAAGATGTCTTATTATCACCGTTAGTCAAATAGAAATTTGGTGTACAATTTGAAGAAAATTCTCTCTAACTCCAACAAGTTTAGTTTTGAATTATCTTTACAATTTGATATTTGCTGTAAGCAACCTTTCCAGACCAATTCTCTCAGGCGTTATAACATTACATTTTAGTTTATCATCTTGTTTATTGCATCGGAAAAACCCTTCAGTCTCATATCCAGCAAAGCTTCTCTGAGGAATATGGAATTTAGTCAGGCGACCACTTCACTTAGACCCAGATGTAAGCATCAACTAACATGACCAGAGGGATTAAGTGATGCCAGAATGAATTCATCTGACTGTCGAAAAGCCAGTTTTTGTATAACGGAGTATGATTAAAGGCTCAATAGTGCAAAAGCTGGACCGGAAAGAGTGTGAATTGATATATTATGGAAACTGTGCCATGTGGCCATCAACAAACCAGGATGTATACAGAAAAGGTGATTAGATCCCATGTTGAAAGCATTAATTTTTCAATTTGATGAGTATGTATGAAACTGTGTGTCTCTGTGAAGGATATAAGCTTATATATTTAAGACAAAGTGACTGATTTATTTATATAAAGTTCTCAGCATATATTTCAAATATTATGAAAAGAATCGGGAACCAACTGAAAACAAGTCCCACAATAACACTAGCATTATTAAATGTCTTGTTTTGTTGGTCACTGATGATTGTTGAAGAATAGTATTCCTTTCATGATCATGGACTATGACTTAGTTCACCGAAAAATGTTCCCTTCCAGATGCTGATTAATTCAGATTTTCACTGCATTAAAGCACAGTGAGTGTCAGTTTCAACCAATAAAAATTGTTGTTTTTGTATAGATTCCTATCTGGATCATTCAGACACTAAAAATGAGTGCCCCTCGGCAGTTTCCGCACCAGGACAACAAATCCTAATTGGAATCATAATGCAGGGATTTAGGAATATTGCCTCCATATGAAGATCTGTGACAGATCTGATAGATCCAGGGTAGCCTGACTATGTAATAGAAAGGCATCAATCCAAATTTTCAGATTGGGCCTCACTGAACTCATCATGTGCCATGAGAATGAATGACAGTTTGTAGCTGTTACCTTCCTCAAACTGGAACCTGAAATTTTCAGTGGACCTTCATCAGCAAAATCCCAGCTGGATGTCCTTCGGATGAGACGTTAAATTGGTGGTCCCTTGTGTCAGTGTCTCTGCTGGGCAAGTGAAAGATCCCTCACATGGGATTAATGTGTAACATGTTGAGGACTCCCACTCTCTCTCCCATCTCATCAATCAACCCTCGTGAGCACCAAGAACTGAAGATTAATAAATTAAACAACATGATATTATTATCTTGTGGACATGCAGGACAGCTGGCTCCTTCATCTTGCAAGAAGAAGCATTGGTAGTAAAGCCCTAGCCATCTATCAACTGCAAGGAATCAGTGTTTGTATGCAAAGAAGAAAAAAAATTGTTTTCATTACTCTTTGTCTCTGTGACCTGTCTTTGTTATTACTTGATTCCCAACAAGACTGAGCTCATATGACTCCAATGAGCGGACCAGTCCATTATAAGAATGAGCTACAATGATTAGAACTCTGGCTGTCTGATGTGACTTCCATTGCTTTTACAATAACTGCATGTTAACAATAATTATTATTAAATTAAATATCACATATAAATTTTGGGGTGTTTCTAAATTTTGATAAGTTTAATAGTGCTCACTGCTCATTGACAAGAATTTTTCACCTTGAATGATTAGCTGCATTTAATGATGCAAGTTTTCAACTTCTTACAGCAAACAGAAACTTTGTGCTCTGACATCAGCAATGAGGCACTTCAATGTCCTAACATTTGAGGTATTTCAATGTCCTAGCATTTTGAGCTGAATTAGAGGAATTAAAAAAAATCCTTTTCCAAAATGTCACTGAGCAGACAAAAAAGTGGCAATGAATTTATTGCATCAAACAAGATCTATAATCTAATATGAAAGATTGCCTTTGATTCTCACAATCCGTCATTTGTCCTACAAAATCAGTAATGCATTAAATGCAGAAGCCTTTTTAGGTCAAATCATCCCAACTGATTTGGATTGGTTTGTCACACCTCAAGGTATTTTTGATGATAGTTGATCAACCTAATTTGTTACAAAGAAAAGCAAGAGGCATATTGTGCTTGTATTGGATAAAGGCTACGCAGGGTATCCTTTCTCCACATACGACTTGGTAATTCAGCCTAAGAGTGACTGATGTAATGCCTGGGTCAGCGTCTCATTGGTGTTTCTGTGTTAGCAGATTAGCAGCTGGCCTGGCCTTACTGGCCTCCTAGAAGATTGTCTTTTTCAACTAAGATAGCTTTTTTGTTCCTTAAAGACAGTTACCTTCTCCACTCAGAAATCTCCAGCCTCTGCTCCTTCCTTGCAAAACAAAAGACTATATTTAGAAAGATAATATTATTATCTTGCACACCTGCAGGACAGTTGGCTCCTTCAGCTTGCAAGAAGAGACAGCGGTGTCATTGTAAAGTGCTAGCCATCTGTCAAATGGTAGGAATTGGAATTGTATGCACAAAGAAGCGATAATTATTGACAAAGTTGTTTTTATTACTCTTTTGCTCTGTGACCTTTCTTCGTAGAACCATAGACCTTGGCAAACTACTGAGTCAAAGCATCATGGTTATAATTGCATTAATTTGTTTTACCTCAAGGTTGGTTCATTTCTAGCTGTTGGTGCAGGTAGGAGGATATTAGTGAGCTATTATTGTTCAAATCGTCATTCGTTGTGTTGGATCAATCTAGGAAATTCACATAATGCATGTTTGCCTCAGGTGAATGGAGAATTAGAGATGCCTGGTAGCGTTGAGATTAACAGATTAACTGTCAAGGTTGCTTTGACAATAGACATAATAAGGAAAATGACTCAGGAAAAACAGGTTTTGACTCTCCCAAAGAGACAGTTCTCCTTGACCAGGGAACATATTGGACTCAGGAATAAATAAATGTCAAGAAATTTGTCATAATCCCATGGAAAGTGTTCATTCACTGTTCCATTAATATTCTGATTTTACGATTATTTGCTTACTTTATCATTAGCAAAAAGAATGCATTTGTAAATATCACATCAATGACAGGTTTCCGGCACCATACTATTATCTGTGTTGCTGATGCCAAAATTTGCGTCAGGGCTAAGGTAACATTGAAACCTCGTGTGTTGCAACAGTTCTTGCATTACAGGTGCAATAGTTTCAGTCACGTGATTTTACAATTCACACTTCCTACACAAAATTGGAGAATAAATCTAATTTCCATCAATTACTCTCTGCTGATGTACTGCTCTATTGCTATACACTAACAAAGATGTGAAATGTCAAAAAGCAAGTGCACATTAAATTTTAAAACTCAAAATATTTCAGAGCAATATTTGTTACTGATCCTTAGAGTTTTGTAAATTAATTACACCACTTCTTTATATTATAATAGTATGTGGTTCATGACAGGAGTATGTTGCAACCAAAGAGGTTGGCTGTAAGCCTGCCATATAGACCGGAGATATTCTACGAAAGATTTAAAGACCACGTTGCAATAAAGGAAACTGGCAAGTGCTGAAAAGAGCAATATCTGAACATCTCTAGTTGAGCGGAAATTAAATTTTTCAGTTTTGCCATGATCAGAAAATTTAGTGTCACGTGACACATTTTACGATTTCAAATATTGAGGAACATCAGTCATTCAAAAACAACTGTAAACGTCATTAAAATTGATTTAATCGGGTTTGGTGTATTAATCAGGTTTTGCATATGATGTAAATTCCATTTAATAAGTCTCTGTATATAGTATATATTGTAAATATGTTATTCTAGTCATTTAACTCACATGTCGCTGTGTCATCTAGTGTTTATCACTCACCAGACCCTGCTGGAACTTTTGCGGGCTATCCAAACTTAATCATCATTGCACAATTTCATCTTATTTTTGTTTATTTGATTGTTGTACTTTTTTTGTTTCCCATTTTACTCTGTTGATGCATGTCGAATAAAATCTAAACAAAATCCAATGATGAGATATATCAAGCAACACTGTACAGAAAACGTGAGAGAAATTTCTGAAATTGATTTATTGGCTAATGTGTGCAATTTAGAAACAGAATGGACAGAAATCCAGGAGAGCAATCAGAGGAAGCAATCCCATTTGGTGTGCTCTTCCTGCTGCTACTGGGTTAGGACTGTTAGGAGATGGGGGAATTAGTTATTTTGACATCGAAAGAACCATGTTACAGAAGGCTAGTCTTTTCACCTGGTTCTGACTGTCTTATGACTAACTTAATTGGTACCAAGAAAAACAAGAAATTCTCAGAACTGGAAATTGGCATCTCTTACTCGTGCTTATACTGGAGGCGAAAGGGCTATTCAGGATTGTTTTCTTTACAAAACACTTGGCAATTTCGGCTAAAGAGTGACTGATGTAAAGCCAGGGTCACCATTTCATTTGTGTTTCTGGGTGAGCCGATAGGCAAGATGGCCTGGTCTATACAGGCCCACAGAAGACTTTTTTGTCAGTAACGACCGTAGCTGGTTGTTACATGGCCTACTCGATTGCTTGACCCATAGGTCTGGAAACCATAGTTTCAGTTATCATATCATAGAAAATGTAATATCTCGTGTACTATTTATCTGTTTTTTTTTACTACTGCAGAAAAAGCCATTGCTTTTACGTGTATTTCTATCCATCATAATATTATTTCTGCTTGGATTGAGTGTTATCTTGCATTTCACATGGATTAAGACATATAATGTGCACGTTATAAGCCTCACATGACCAAGAAGATTAATGACGTCTCTACGAATTCTATTGACACCAATGACTCCAGTGAGCTATTCATCAAACTGAAGAAAGACAAGACCTGGTATAAGCAGATAATATTATGATTAATGTCCTGCTGTATTCAATTGATAATTGTATATGGAGACAATGTTATCCTATACGAACAATGAGAGGCATACAGTATTTTTAACACAAAAGTTACTGACCTTTTTTACGAACATCATTCATAAAATGAATTGTCATAGATGATTCATCCATAACTTATTTACTCAAATGCACAATACACATAACAAATACAGTCAAGTCACGTCATTACAGATCTATGCATTGAGACATAGTAAGACAGGGCCGAGGAAGTACAAATAATGTAAGAACATCTTCAGCCATGTTTTGTAAACAATGCAGGCCGTGTAACTATCCATCTCCTTCTTGTATTCAGATCATCAGTATGTCAATATTTTCTGACTGTCTGTTTCAGCTTGGGTTACAGAACCTAATATTATTTTGTTTGCATTGATTCACTGAGCTTTCAGATATATACCTTGAATGTCATTCAGCATGCTCTAGACCCAGACAACAAATCCTAATTGAGATCATAATGCAGGGACCTGGGATTTAGGAGTATTTCCCCCATATATTGAGAACTATGGGAGATAGACCCAGGGTATGTAATAGAAAGGCATCAATCAGATTTTTTTGGAGCCGGTATCAGAAGGAATGCCAATATACAGTGTATATGCTGTCCTCTTGCATAAAGTGATTTTCATTGCTACTGGATCACTGTGAACACAAGTTACAGCAGCAATTTCATGGTACCGTAATATGGGGTGAATCGGGACAGTTTTGGCTGTTTTTCTGTTATAGAATGGCCAAAAATCAACCCAGAAATTAAAATATGGTGTGAAATTGTGTCCGAGCAACAGGTCTAACTATCCCTTGGAGCTTTAAGTGATATCTTAAATTTCCAATGATCAGGGCCCAGAAAACCACTGTCCCAATTCACCCCTCACTTTGGGGTGAATCGGGACACTCCATTATTTCCACAATCAAAAGTCCCTACCTTCTTTGAGTGATTGAAACTTATGAATAATCATTAGAAAACACATTTAGTATGCAAAAAATAATTTTTGGAAGAAAACCTGAAATCGATTTCATTGATTATATGCAGATTTGAAAAAATATGATAAATGACAGAAAACGTTTGAAAACTGTAATTTTCTTCAAATTTTGCTAGTGATTGATTATTCTGGACTAAATCCACAATAAATTATGCCAAGTTCAATAATATTCGTCAAAAAGCCACGCCAGTACACTCAAATGAAAATAAGTAGGGTTCTTTTGTTCAATCCCGAAACTTTGCCACAGACCTGGATCTGAACCCAGGACCAAACATACAAAATCCCATATCCAATCTTTATTTATGGTCTCCTAAAAACACATTGGACAGATTTTAAAGTTTGCTGCAAGTTTAGCAGCTCTAGCATTTATACTTGAATTGGTACAAGTTTTGGCCAGCTGGTAAAAAATCATCTCTGCAGCGCCTAGTTTAAGGTGCTGCAGCTCCTCACTGCCTGCAGTTAGAAATACAAAATTCGATCACAATATGCGCTTGTATGTTTACTAAAAGTGTACCAAAAATCAAATTCCTAAGGCAAGTAGAAATTGGTGCTTTTGAGCAAATAAAATGTTTCCCTATTCTGTCCCGATTCACCCAGTGTCCCGATTCACCCCATATTACGGTACATCCAATTGTGCGAAAGAGAGGCATCAATCAAAGTTGTTTGGAGCTGGGCTCCTATTGCAAGATGTATATGGAACATGTATGTTTGTGTGACTATCACAGTATCACAGGCTGAAAACTGCTACAAAAGAGTTAGATTCATATTTGTCTTACTGTCAAGGGTTGACCATTGAGTGAATCATTTAAGCACAATTTTCATGTAATACTTCTTGACAACAGAGATGAGCAACTTTTATGCTGAGACAGAGAAAACAAATTCACCAGCTGATTAGCAGCCAATAAACTTCAGTCTGCTAGTTCTTATTTCTGCAAAACAGCCTTGGCTTCTCATTGTGACTGAATTTTAAAGATAGATTGCAAACCCTTTGGTTCACTCCAATGGCATTCATGATCTGCACAATTTCTCCCTCGGTGACTCAGAGAGGAAGGTACATGAATTTTTCAAGGTTTTTCAACTCATCATTGAGTATTTGATACATAAAAAATGATCAATTTGGTTTGTTATAAACAGTTTGTGTTTCAGTTTTTCCGGAATTAAACAATAAGCCAATAGATTTGGAAATATCTTGAGGTTGATATCACAAGCATAATGAATGAAATTGAACTACATGTGCATACAGTTAACAATGCAATATGAGGATACCAATTCCATGAGTAGCAGTTTTTGTCTCTTCACAAGAATTCTGTATGCGGGGCTATACATCTTTGTGATTCTGTGAATGAGGAGCTCTTTTCGGAATTCAGGGTCTCAGTATATGGGCATCACTGATGAATTTATGAATTCAATCCAAAGTGAAATTCTGCTTATTATGACAAACACTGGATGTGCTTTGCCATTTAATGTTTTGCAATTCATTGCATCTGAGCAATTTATATTCTAAAGGGATGGTTGCCATTTACTCAGATCTCTCAATTCAGCAAGTCTGGGTGAGACAATATGGTCAAACATAACTAGCACAGGCTTTTAACTGTGTAAGGTCTAAATGTATTCTGTTGAGGAAACATGATTTGCCAATTTATTTCAAGCTCATCATCCATTCAGAAAATTAAGGTAGATTTATAATCAATGTTTTTTAAATAAAAGCACAAACTGATAAAGTGGTTGATATCTGTAGAGTTGGAAGGCAGCTTCCAATGACTGTCAAAGTGGAAGTTCAAGCAAAAGCCTGCCAGAAAATACAATTCTAATATTTCTGTAATACAGGGTTGGTAGAATGGGATGAAATTGGTCGAAGATAAAATCTATCTTCAGGTATAAGCCTAATTGATTGACAATTGAAAGACTTCACAAGTAATAATGTAAAATAAGACATTGCAGACTCTGAGCAAACATACATGGCTATCAGTCAGTTAAATTGCTGTTTTTAAAGACTAAGACTTCACTTCCCTTGAAACCAAAAACCATATGTGACCTGCTCCACCAAAATGGGTTCAAAGTCGGCCCCTTGTCATATTTAGTTGTGAAAATAACTTTATTCTACTGAAACTGGGCTTTAAAATGATGGCTCATATGCTTTGATATCTCCATTCAATCCAAAGATATGGCACCTCAAACATTGATGATGCGAAACATCAAACTTTGAGAAAATGGCATTTGAATTTCCCGCCATTGCAACGAAAGAACTAAAAATATCAAGAAGAACACCCAATTTAGATAATCTAAAATCAATTTCTTGTAAAATGGTCTTAATTATTCAAAGGAAATTCATTTTGCTAAAACGTGGTACCAACAGTTAAAAAACATAGAAATGTGACCTTTTGACACATTTTGCCTTTTTCTGAGAAATATAAATTGCCTACTTAGAACTCATTTTGGTGGAGCAGGTCACATATTACATGAGCGTGTTGCAATTGTGAGATTGATTGTGATATCTGAGCATCTCTGTGTACGATTGAGTTGGGGCATGAAATAAGTCATGTGAATTGTTACAGTGACACCATCTTGACACTGACTTAATTATGCTTTCTCGGCTGGGCCACATGATGTTCATAGGACGGGATTTTTGAACTTCTGAGTTTGTTCGTTGACTCATTTCACTGGTTGATCACCCTGTATTTTCATTTTGCTGTTGTGGTTTATGTAATATTCATGGCTTCTGTTCTGGTTGTCAGCCTGGTGCCACTCATTTTAGGTTCAACAAGGAATAAAGAATTACTGTGCTTTGGATGGTTACTTGGAAGTTTGGTAAATTGATCGTTGTTTCTTTTTAATGTTAATCATGAAAAAACTCATGCAGGTAAAGAAGGAGGTCGGTGTTAAGTTAATACACTGAAAGACAAAAGTTATGCATACGCTGTGCAGCCACGATGCTGAGGAGGTATGGTTAATATGATGGTTCCATGGTTAAAAGCACCCAAAAACAGGGTCACAAACAATAAATCACAGAACCGCAAAAAAATTTTGTTTTACAAAATGGCTGACAAAGGGCTCTTTTCAGAAAAAACATTTTTTGCTGTTAACCACTATCAGTAGCAGATATGCTATTTGATATGAGCTTTAATCAATCCTGAAACATGCAAGCACACAATTCTTTGACAATTGAATTCAGTGTGTCCTCAATACCACAATATGAAAGGGATAAGTCTATTGGTGTGGCACAGGTGGGAAAAACCTGCTTAAGGTTGTAGAGTTACTGATGTCCATCTCTTAAGTGTATCAATGAAATCTGCCTCTCACAGGGAGTAAATGTAAATTGTAAATGTAGACTTTTTTATAGTCCATTACACCGACGAAGTCAGTCTCAACAGACTTTACAATTACACCCTTGGCAGGCCTGTTCAAGCATGAGCCTTTCTCAACTCCCCGGGGAGTATACAGCCAGGCAGCCGTTTCCAGCGCACACAATGCTAAGTCACTCTACAATCGCCATCACTGCCTATAGCCAAGTACCCATTTACACCTGGGTGAAGTGAAGCAAAGAGTTATGGAGGATCTGCTCAGTTCCTCCGTGCCATGGGTGGGAGTCGAATCCGCAACGTCTCAGTAACCAGGCGAGCATCTTATGCACTAGGCCATTGCACCTCTTAAGGGTTAACCAGGAATAAACAAAAAGGTTACAGACCCAGAAAAACAACCAGAGCTCAAGATACCCATCATTGTGGACCATTATCTTTAGTGTTTATAGTTAAATTTAAGTCAAGCTTTTGTTGGGTAGAACCTTACATTGAGCCCACAGATGAGATTCTTGAGTGCACAACATATGCATAACTTTTGTCTTTCAGTGTATATTTCTTACTAGTCAAATTGGAGCAATGTGGTTATTTACAGTTAACCAATGTCTCATGAGATTCTGATTGCTTTCTCAACTTTAGATGGTCGAGATATCAATTTAAGTTTCTATGTAAATCTAGAAGTAAAACTTGCGTCATTATCGTCCAAGGAATCATTGTAGACAATTCCATCTTCTATAATGGTTAGGAGTTGTTATCTTTTGATTAGGAAGTATTAATTTGACAAACCCCTTATGCTTGGTGTCATCAATTTGTCTTTGATTCAGATATCATCAATCGGCAAAACCATTGTCAGAAAAATAGGCTAGAATTTCAACATTGCCTGTTCCTAGAAATTCACAAGTGCAACTCCACTCATTTGCATACGTGATTAAGTGAAGAGTGATGACTTTGGTGTCAGTTCCATTTGCCAAATGACTTCTGCTCATGTTAGGCAATCCGCCAAATGCATTATTCATGAATTAGGTCATTTCTGTGTGGTCCATATACATATACAGCAGGTCTATATGACATTGCGTATTTTGTCTGAAGTATAAGTCCAGATTATGTGAGTTATAATAAAAACACTGTGGTCACTCCATTACCTTCAACTAACATTTCATCTGGTAAATACTCAGTTGAAATTAAATTTCACTTGATTTAGAGACTACAAGTTAAGATTTAACATCTTTTTTAATAATCTTACCCTAACCCTAAGAAATGTGATCTTTACAGAAGTTCTATGGGACTATTGTCGCCCTATTTGACTTATCCTGAAATTTTAGTAATATCATCCTTCTCTGTGCACAAAAGCGTATTTTCAAAATAAATTCCCATTTATAAACATTGAGTATACAATTTCAAATTGCTTTGAAGTCCAATTCTTTTAAGCCTACCATCTTTTTTTATAAAATGGAAAACGTATCCTGCTCACACACAACATATTTTTACTGGTGATTTTTAAATAACTCTCCACCCACATAAAATAAATACTATCTAATATATATTCAATTAAACGGATACATTACAATATGATGTCAAAGTGGGCTGAAGTTTTCTATTCCAAATAGGAAATCATTACTAATTGATTTCTTCAATTGCTTTCTCGATATCATCTCTTTCTTTGCTTGGAAATTCCAATTGTTTGCATTGCATAACTTATGCCTGTAAACTCCTGATATCTTTGTTTTCACCAGACAAACAACTATTTATATATTCGGCAGTATTCTTTCCACAGAGCCTGTTGCTTTAGTTTGCCTAATCGTGTTCTCTTCTTTTAGGCATATACATAGACAAAAATTGCAGATACTGAAGTGCGCACCCACCTGTTACTTGACAGTGAAGAGAAAAGTCTAATTTGCTGAGGCATGGGACTGTTTAAACACATTTCAGTGCCAACTGGCAAGTATTGAAATGGACAGTGAGGTTTTTACAACTAATCTTGTTTCCAACTTGTACTCTCTGGAAATGTTTGTATCAGACAGACAAAATTAACATACCCTGGTGTCCATAAAAAATTCTTGAGGAAAGGAAATTGTATAAAACAGTGGACTGAGTTATCTCAGCTTGTCTGTACTTGTCGACATGATGTGTATTATGAACAAGAAAATGTTTAAAACGAGTTTTAGCTTTTGCTATATTAACACAATGATGTTTATATGGCACCGACTAACATGCATTTGGTCTTTATTACAAAACTTTCTTGAGGTGCACCATTTTCAACCGGTTTGACTTGGTCGGTGTCTGTACTTGTGGTGCCTATTAAATTTTGTAATGATACCCTCTCTTCAAGACCATTGGCGAGTAAACGTTTCTCTGGGAGGAGCTTCGGAAATTCATGGTAATTTCCATTCTGAATGACGCTCAGTGCATGGAATGTTGATTGTTCGTGAAGGTAAAATAACCCTGTGTTTGGCAATGACACCAACCAATATTTTTTCAATCTATCAATATCAAGTGAAAACTGGGAATCACCTCAGCATTCAACAGGGCTTTACCTGTCAGGAGAAAAACATTTGATGCATATTCTGCTGTCGATTCATCAAATAGTTCACACGACGGTATCCTGATTTGACTTGTTGAATCTGTGGCATATATGGCGCATATCTCAACACAGAACAGAATGCATAGTTTTCCCTGCAAACGTAGAACTTTCAAGCTTTCATATCAAAGGACTGCCATCAATAAAAAAAAGATGCAATTGACTTTGGCATTCTTCGGTAAAACAAACTGTCAACAATTTTTGGCTAGTCGAGGACTAGCCCTTAGAGAGATGACAAAAAAGCCCGCGAAAATCGGAAATTCGAAATACCGTCATGCAGATTTGCCTCAGAAAGCGCCTATGGAGCCAGGAACTGTCTGAAAACCACCCAGCGGCCGACATATGATCGAAAACGATCGTCCACGATCATATTTACGATCGATAGAGCTCAAAACGATCCTGTGCAACTTTGCGAATGCATGCGCCCATAGCGAGTGGACCCACTGGGACTGTCGGTATCCCGCCAGCCGGGCGTATGACGCTCAGTCAAGCGAGTGGGCCCAGTGGTGCTGTTTGGATCCCGTTGGGTTGACCTAGCGGTCACGCACCAGGGAGCAATCAGTGAATTTACTACTAAGCGTTCAAAAAAGCTTAATTGGTCTACTGGCTCTTTCTATTTGCATGCTGAGTTTGCACCCTAGAATGGAACATTGGTCACAATTCTTTTTAAATATATAAGCTTCTTTTTGGAATCTGGAATTTTTGTGAATAATCACCTATTACTTACTAATAATATGTTACAAATAAACTTAGTAATGACTCAAGGTAATAAGGTAAAAATTCCATTAATGAATCCAAGCATTTAGTGACAATTATGAGAGCTGCTTAGCCTAACTTTTTATTAGCATGATATTATTAAAAATTGCATGATAAGTACTAGGTAGGCCTAACTTTAAACAATGTCTCTGAGCATGATATGCACTCTAGGCTTCTATGGGAAGGTGCTAATGGACAACAACTGGCACAAGATGACTAGGCCAAGCAAGTAGAAATCATAACATAAGCTATATTTACCGTTTTCTTAAGATGTACTAAAAAGCCATTATCCTCTTATTTTTCTTCTCATCCTCTTTGGCGTGTTCTTCTTAAAGCATGTCTTGTTGTACACTGAACTGATGTAGCAAGACTGGTCTTTATATACTATTTACTGAGCAGTGACACATTCAGAGTTGACAGCTAGTGTCAAATGATTGCAATTACTCATTGAGCAGTGTCAAAGAAAATATCAAATCAATTGGGTTGAGTTGGCAGGGAGTGTCTGATGATTGCAATTACTCATGGACCTCAGTCAGTGTCAAAGGAAATATCAATTAAGGGCAATTGGCTTTAGTTGGCAGGTAGTGTCTAATGATTCCAATTATTCAATGATCTGTGTCAAAAAAAATCAAGTTATTGCAATTGCAGAATATCATAATTTCTTGAAAGTATGACACAATGCTTTTCATTAACTGTAATTATTTTGTGTTTTATATTGTGAATGAGAGTAAATACTTAAAAAGTATTCATTATTGTGATATTCAATTGAGCAGATTATAGAAGAAATATCAATTCAATTGCACTTACATCATAAGTTATATGTCTTCTTTTATTTATTTTGTCTTCTATCAAGTAAATTGACAGCCAAATAGAACACAATTTATGCAATAAGTGCTGTATTTTGATTTATCTAGACATACCTGTGTAAATTATTATACTTATACCAATTTGGCCATGTAGCCAAATAGAACACAATTTATGCAATAAGTGCTGTATTTTGATTTATCTAGACATACCTGTGTAAATTATTATACTTATACCAATTTGGCCATGTAGCCTTAATTTTAAAACCGTTTCCTGTTGGATTGCAACTGTTTGGAATTTTTGAGTTTCAATATATTGATTTCCTGTTGTACCACATCACAACAATAGCTTGTTTATGTATGGGCCTATAAACAAATAGGCCTGAACTCTGTTTCATTGGTATTGCAGCCCCAGTGCTGTTGTTAAGCATTTTCACACACAAGCTGAATTTATAACATCTATCAGACACAACTTAAAAACACAACAGATCAACAAAAATGTGCTGTTGGAAATGAACAAAAGTCAGTGCAACTGGTCTGCTAAGTGATAATATAATGATAAGTAATGCACAATAGACTGCAGTATCACAATCTGTTGTGTTTTATTGAACAATATGTAAATAAGGAATTTCATTAAATAAAAGAAATCTAATCTAATCTCATTTTAGACACATTGCTTGAAAGCAATTTTAGATCAGGGCAATTAGACCTCACTTTGGTTACTTAACCTTCATATGATATCAATGCATGTTTTCCAAATGTGTGGTTAGTAGGCCTAAGTAAATGTGAATGTCTATTTTGTGTATGCACAAAGTACAAACCTATGATTTCAAAAGATCTATAATAATATAAGTATCTTGGGTGCACATAGACTGCACAGTCAACCCCACTCTATATATATATAAAGTACACAGAATGTTTTGAGAATTTGTGGCTAATTTCTTTTAAAATGCTCTGTTTTTGATGATGGCCTTTGTACATTGTATTATTACAGTCTTTAGAACAAAAATGCTGTCATTTGTTAGTTTTGTTTGTTTGTGTTTTACGCCTCTGCAGCACCTTAGTGGGCTATATCGAGGCACGCGATCGCCGTATGATGATGAGATGAGAAGACTGTGAGTCTGGCACATACCCTATTAATTCGGGGTGCCCAGGGTCTTTCAGTTGCCCCAGCATAGAATACTGGATACAACCCGCCTCCATTTAATGTCCCATGGGCTCGGACTAAAGTGAGTTCCCGGGGTGAGATTTGAACCCGCACCCTCAAAGCCAGTTGACAAGCGCACTTACCAATTACGCCATGGCGGAACTCTCAAAAATGCTGTCATACTGTGTCAATTGTTTGTTTCTACTGATGAGCTTCAAGAAATAAGAGCCTTTATAGAGTTACATCTTTTATAATAATTTCTTGTAATGTTTTATCTTAACGTTTTCACTAAAACCAAAGCTGCTTGGCCATTCACTGTTGACTTTAATATTCAATTTCGCAGATACCTGGTCTAAAACCTGACTTATTTTCTGCAACTTTTGCATTATTCAAAATTATGATAACCATATCTGAGAGACAGTTGCAATATAGAGAATAATGCTATCACCCATTCCATGTTAATCACTGCTCCATCAATATAGGCCTAATACCAAATCGACTAGCCTTTGAATCCATGGATTCTTGTTTCTTAAACTTTGCCTTTCTTGACAAAAGTCAGTCGACATCTGGATGAGAATTCCACAATATCACAGAATAATTCAGGAACTTTTAAAACAAACTAAAGAGCACAAGCAATATAAAGTAGAAAATGTGGGTTATTTTGGGAATTGATATCAGGTTGTTGCATTGGGCTATGAGGACCTGTTTTTGATTTTTCAATGTACATCAGCTGATTTTGAACCTGTAACTAAATAGCCAATATGAATTCTTTTAATGTTTAAACCTACCTCATTACTGCACTTGACAGCAATATTACTTCTCAGGGCGGTGATACCAAATGTTAACCATTTCACCAATTTCTCTTCCTGTAACTTTTCACTGATTCATAATAGAGTAATGTCAATCGATGTTGTCAAAAAGTCTTCTTGCAGTCATTATGCAGTTCAGTTTCTTGTCTCTGAGCAGAAAGTATCTAATGTAATTCATGCCACAGTGTTGATATATTGTAGAGCCCCATATATATTGCCGTCACATTTATTCATGTTATGCCACCATTATCTTGGTTATTCTGAAGGAGACTTTTGGGAGTGTATTGAAACCACAGAAAATCTGCATGAGAGGTTCCTTCCAGCAATCCAGCATGTGCATTTCTGGGATCAGAAGCAGTGCTCATACTATTCCCAACAGTAATAACAACTTTTTCTTTGTTTTTGTCAGTCTGTTTTTGCGTACAAACACCCATCCCTTGTTGTTGACAGATGGTCCTTTACTTTGGCACCACTGTCTCTACTTGTGAGATGAAGGAGCCAGCTGTCCTGCAGGTGCACAAGATAATAATATTATGTCGCTAAATTTAGCAATCTGCTTTGTCGGGAAGAAATACAGGTTGTTGATGATAATGATCTTAAAGGAGCAGTATAGAACTGTGTTGATATAATCATTGGAAATTAAGAATGTTTTGAGTTATGTTCTGTGGTACAAGCTGTGAGTGATTTTTAACACAGTTTGTTTAACAGTTTGTTTCTGGCAACATTCGGTCAATAATAACTTCCCTCATAACGGAATATTTTTTGGGTCAAATGTTTCACAGAACAGGAAGGAGTGCTTGTTATACATTTATATATAACATTAAATGAGCCCATGAAGAGACCATCACAATTTTGTAAGAGGTTTTGTTAGCAGTAGTTCATAGTCCATAAAAAATATTGACTGCTGTGAGATGACAAATTGTATTGTCCTTCATTCTGATTTTGCTTGACTAGCTCAGTGAGGCTCCGTGAGGCTCAGTGGAAAAAATTTCGATGTCTTCATTCTTCAGTATTACATACATGTAGGTGGGATACTCTTGGTCGGTCCATTGTATTTCTTGATATGGAGGAATACTCCTAAACCCTTGCATTATGATTCTTATTAGGATTTGTTGTCTGATCATTGAGTGTGCTGAATGACATTCGAGCAGCAGGTACGATTGTACGTAGTCTGAGTGGAATACCCCAGGTATCAGAAACAGAAAAATATGAGATTCTACATATCAGGCTGTAACAGGCCATCACCAAATGTTGTATTGATAATACTGATGGTCGGAGTAAGTCGTGGCAAGTTTCTGATAGACAGTAGATCAAAGTTATTTGACTTATAGTGGATAGCAGTCTAGTGTCAGTCTCAGTGCCTGTGTTTTCATTTGACCTGTGTTGTAAAAATGTGTTGCAATTTTACCTGTAATGTTGATACATTTTTGGGGGCCTACTGCAATTCAACGATAAAGTCGAATAGTATAACATTACTTTTGTTAAATGACAAAGTGACATGATAGCGACGATAGTGTTTGTGCAAAAGTGTCAATCTTGAATACATGAACCCTCCAGAACATTTTATGGTACTGATCATTTTAAAAGATTGCTGTGGAAGTCTTAAATAGGTTGGTTGTTATTTCTTTATTCGATGATACAGAAAACTGTTTTCCATAAAATTGCTGATATACCACAGTGTGGAGCAGTCAATCATATATCTTAATCCCAGGCTTGGCCTTTCTGCAGTTGGATGGATCCTTCATTGGTCTTAAGAGAATTATAGGAGGCTATTAATCTTTTTGGTCATGCGAGTCTTGTAATTTGATATGTGTGGTTGCAAGGCTTGTGGTTGCCTGATTAAACACCATATTCCATGGAAAAATGTGTTTGGTGAGACGCACTGAAGAACTTTTTGAGGCAATAAACAGGTTAATAAACCAAATAAAATATCAGTTAAACTAATGATATTTTGCCTCCCATCTCAAATGTATGCTGTGAAATTACACTATCCTCCAAAAGTTTGAATACACCTGGATAAGTGCAGTTTCTTCTAAAAATACTTGATTTTGGATGGAATTTTTATTTAATATTACGCCAAACAATAAAACAAGTCACATTGAAGTCAGAAGTCGTCTTTATTTTGTCATTTTAGGTCATTTTGGTTGAAATTTATGGCCTCTCTCGAAATCCCAAATTTTGGAATTTTTTAGAAAATTGACATAGCCGAGTTATCTTCTAGGTTTATGAAATTTAATCATATTTAAGCGTTTCCAGAGTTGTAACATGATCGTAACAGTTATTTTAGACCCCGAAAAGACCGTTTTTTGTCCAATTTTCAATGGCCATTTTCTGGTCTGAAACTACTTGTAAAATCATCACAAACCAGTGGAAATGTGTAAAAAATTATAAAATGTCATAAATATGGAAGATAACAGTGCTTTTATAGCTGTTCATAAAAAATGAAAAAATGGGATATAGAGAAATTTAAATAAATTTATACCAAAATGATCTAAAACCATGAAATACGGACACCTTATGGCCTGAATGTGAATTTCCATATTGTTTGATGTAAGTATAAAACAAAAGTTGTGTTGAAGATGAGGTATTTTTGAAAGAAATAGCACCTTTTCTGGTGTATTAAAACTTTTGGAGGGTAGTGTATACAAATCTGAAAATGATAAAATATACATTTTATACAGCCATGGCCGTAAGTTTTCACTCAGCAGCCATGCTTCACGATGGTGCTATAATTTTGACCAATCATAACAAAGCAGATACTTGCTTAATCTTCACCAAAATGTCAGGAATTATAGTTAGTATGTATTTGGAGGTGTTCTGATAAAAATTGTTGAATGGAATAATGTTACATTACAGCTGTGAGGCAAAATACTGAATTAGTTGAAATGTAAGCATATGATCAGTTCTGATCCTATATTGTCATTCACATGATTGTAATATTCACCAAAGTGTCTAGATGTGTTGGGAACACACCAAATTTAACATTCATGACAAAATTACAATTAAATACGCAACTTTAACGTTGCTTGATCGGATTTCGCTTGATGTGCTTTTGATTAGAAAAATTGTTAGTTTCCGATGTAAGAATAAATTAATGAATTGTTTTTCTTATTTTAAAATTTAATTTGTTTCATAAAATTCCATATCTATGGAAAGCATTTGACACAATTTTCTTTCAAAAGAAGAAATGCGGTTATTTCCTAGACCTACATAAAATGTTGCCATATTTAAAGAAAAAAACCAGCTCTAGTAAAACTTGTGAATGAAAAATTCAACCGTGTATTTTATAGAAATTTTGTCATGAATGCTTAATTTCATGTGTACACAACACATCCACAAACTTTGGTGGCTGTTACTACCATGAGAAAAACATGTAGCATCATAATTGATTTTATGCTCATAATTCAACTTATTCATTATTTTGCCTCACGACTACTTGCGAAAATATCATTTAATGCAATTATTTCTACCAGAACATCTTCTACTCTGTGCAAACTATAATTGCTCACGGTTTAGTGAAGATTGATTTTAGTACTGTACTATATAATGCATGTTTGCTATATCATTTATATTGCTTGCATGGAGACAAATGTGTGCTAGGAAATGTAACTTCACAACTGTTACATCTTGCATGTACACTAGCAATGTGCCAGATAATACATGTACACCAGTACAATAGCTATTATATTTATGCTAGATGTTGCGTTTATAGCTTCATGTTGAGGTCAGATAATTTTAGAATTAATCAAATAGCAATTTCCTATAGTATGTGACACTGTGTGTTCTGTTTGTTATTTTATAATACCAAACAACATTGGCATTGTGAGCATTTAGCCAAGAATTTAATTTGGGCAATTGAGGCAATTTCCCCCAGAAAACCCAATCCTATGCAGTTCTTATTCTGGAAATCTGGTTCCAAGATGGTGTCACATGACCTATCTCATCACATGGCATCACAAAAGGTGTCACATGACACTAAATCTTCTCATCAATGTAAAACAAAAGAGATAGAGGATGTATTACCCCCACTCAAATATTAATGCTCTGATATCACTACATCAATGTCTGATCCCTGTCTTTACTGCAACACATTCTGTAAATGGAATATCACAAGTTTCTGTATCCATGGAAACAAAAGCTATCTTGAGAAAGACATTGTCCGTGTTACAGCTTTATGGATAAGTCAGAATTTAATGTACTTGCATGTACCTTTTGCTAAATATGTCAGTTATGTATGCTATTTTTAAAAGTTAATAAATGTAGTGTACACTGGATGACTGGAACAAAAATTGTTTATTTCAAGACTGCTCAGAATGAATTAATTCATTTCACCACAACTGAGCAAGAGATAGTTTCCTTTTTTTTTAACTCAAACCCTCGGATATTAAATGGTCACCCTTTAAGATACAAAAAATCTATTACAACCATTGGAATTTCCAGTAGTGTGCTTGGTCTTTGTTTTGTGCCTAATATATATCCAACTACATCGGCATTGTGAGCATTTAGCCGAGAATTCAATTCGAGCAATCGAGGCAAAGTAACTGACCCAATTCTATACAGTTCTTATTCTGGAAATCTGGTGTCAAGATTGTGTCACATGACCCATCTCATCACATGGCATCATAAAAAGTTGTCACATGACACTAAATCTTCTCATCAATGTAAAACAAAAGAGATAGAGGATGTATTACCCCCACTCAAATGTTAATGCTCTGATATCTCTGCATCAATGTCTCATCACTTTTCTTTATTGCAACACATTCTGTAAATAGAATATCACAAGTTTCTGTCTCCATGGAAACAAAAGCTATCTTGAGAAAGACGTCTTCCTTGTTACAGCTTTATGGACAAGTCACAATTTAATGTGTTAACCTATAGGCCTTTACTGTATGCCAATTTTTCAAAAGTTACTATTTCTTTCCGTTACATTAAACTATCAGAAGTGGCATAAAAATTGATCCCAAGAAAGAAACTTTTCAACATATTATAAGGTCTTTGTAATGCTGTTACCAATTGAGCGAAGGTCTTTTATCTGCCATTCTGCTTTTACCCGACCAAACTTTTGGGAAATACGTCAGTTATGCTTTATTCTGATTCCTTTCATCGTCTTTTTGACGCTTGCTACAAACGTGATGACACTAAAAGAACTCAACTTGCTGCGCAGTATGTTCTGCTTTTGAAAATCTGAGTTAATTGGCTTATGAAACCATTCATGAATGTGGCCAATTGCCAGCAATGTAGTCTTTACTCTCTGTATATGCACCACAAATTGCCACATCAGTGCAACAGGAGTCATTGGCTATTATGTTGCATTTGTAAGGCCATCAGTTTCCCCACCATCAATGGTTTCTTAATGCATATGTGGCAAAGTTTCCAAAATAAATCAATCCATCCCCTACCGGTCCAGCTTTTGAACTATTGAGTAGTTCTAAAATAATTTTCTGTTACTCAAAAACTGGATTTTTGACAGTTGGACGAATTGCTTGCTGGCAACAACAAAAATCTAGAAGACTTAATCCCCCTGGTCATGTGAGGTGATGCTCATATCCATATCTAAGTGAAGTGGTCACGTGAATAAAATCCATATTCCTATAAGAGAAACTTTGCTTGATATGATCTGAAGGGTTTTTCCAATGCAGTAAACAAGATGATAAACCAAAAGGTAATGTTATAACACCTGAGAGAATTGGTCTGGAAAAGTTTACTTCAATTCACTTCTTGATGTGTTTCCATGTATAATCCTATTGAAAGCTATGCCCAAAAAGCAGTTTTAAAAATTCAGAAAGTTGCATGCTAAGACAGGAAGTTTGGATCTATAAATAATCCAAGCAGGGTATAAAATAAGCGTGCAACGATCCCAAAATGTGCAGTGATCAATCTGAAATGTGCAGTGATCAATCTGAATTTGTGCAGTGATCAAATTCACCCTTTTATGCTAAATTATGGTGAACTGCATAATCCCCACAATATACATATGTTCAACAAATGTAATACTTTTGCCCACCTGATGATAGTTTTGGCAATTTGTACGGCTTGATAACTCAAAGACAGTCCTGAGTCACTGGTTTGTAGTTCATTCGATTTTCCAGATACAATGTAAAAAGAATATATATATTTAGCCAAATGTATAATTCTCGAAACACTACCTCAGCGCACAGGCATTACAATTATTCACAACACTTCTGCATTAGATTGCAGCCATGGCACTGGTGCTCATCACCACTACAGATACACCAAGGTTGGCAAATCCCCTGAATCAATCGTCCTGCTGTAATGTTGTACTATGGGGTACTGCCATGCAAGTTTGTTGATTCAGACTTACTCACTTTCCTTTCGCTGTTTAAGGAGGTGAGCATCATGCAGGCCATAGAGGGGGAGGGCTGGCAAATGATCAGAATGCTTGTGCCTGAGAGGCGGCAGGAAATTTTCCCCACATAATTTTATCTAATTCTGGTTCAGTACTGACAGTAGGTGCAACTGCTTTGAAACCATACTCCTAAAAACTATGCGATCGAGAGTAAACCATCCAGTTCATGAATTTTAAAATAGTCATGAGCCAACCGCGTAATTTTTTTTTTGTCGATCTGCAGAGGGGCAACATGGCAAGCTAGACAGATCAAAGGGTTGAACTTCAGTTACTTCCGTAAAATATAAAAAATTAAGACCCTCAGCACAACTTCATGTGACATTTGTAATTTATTTTGCATTTGTTGAAAGTTTGTTTTGATGGCAGATTTTAGTCTCACAAACAATAGACAAAATTTGGCCATGCTGAGACCAACTTCACATTGCTCCTAAAATATTTGATCACTTAACATGTTAAAATGAAATTTTGAATGTCTATCAGACATGAAATTTTACTGAAACTTTTGGTTGGCATTAAAAAATAAATTTAAATCTTAGCAAAAAATGTCAGCTTCCTATATTGAAATGGTTGAAAAATTGCAAATGCACAGAGGTGGTTGAAACAATGCCTTACAAGACTTGGGCTAAATTAAAAGCATGTTGCCTAATTGCAAGTCTCTTGGTTTTACACTGATTGAATAACATGCGTTCGAATTTATGGACTTTTTCATTCAGAGAAACTGTTCATGCTGTATCAAAACCTTGATTCTGGTAAATTTTCAAGGCATTCTCTATCAGTAGGAAAATTTTCTGAAATCTCCTGAAATGACACAGAAGTACCCACAGTCTTTCGATTGCTCCTGCAAAATATGTTATTTTCTCTGAGCTTCCAAACGGTTTCATAAATATACGTATCTCCTCAATTTTTACCAGAACAAATGGTGATCAATAGACTTCTGTACAAATTATTCAACTGAAGTCCTGTCATGTTAAACTTTGGACTGGCATTTAGTTAACTAGAGAAGGAAGACAGTTTGTTGCTTTATTTACTTCAGAAGTATAGAAATTCAAGCAGTACAGTTCAATCAGACACAATTAAAAAATTTAGATATATGCAAAAGCCCATCAACAAGCTGTTTACTAGTGTTTAGACAAATTAACTGTGAATTTAATTTCATAATTTAGATGATAATATTTCATTTCTCAAGTGAGCCATGCATGAACGCTTAGTCCGACAAAGGCTGACTCAAAGCGGCTGCTTGTACCCCGACAGCATTTTTCGGTCTAATGAACATTGGCACTTGAGAACGCCGATTGGTCACCCTAAGTTCGCCCGAGACAATATGTGCAGTGATCAAACTTTCTTATTTTATACCCTGAATCCAAGCCTTTCACAATTTAGGGCAATTACCTCAGATACTATGAATATGACAAAAAAGGTAAAAAGGATGAAGTTATTAGCCAACAAATTACCATGTGGTGCAACAACATTCATTGGCTATAATGTTGCATTTGTAAGGCAATTGTTGTCCGCACTCCAAGGTTTCACAATTTAGCATCTTATGTGATATTTTCGTTTGCTGAATTAAGACATCAATGGCTGCAACTTTTTCTATATATACAAAATAAATAAAAGAATGAAAAAACATCACCTGGCACCGCCAAAAAAAGTACAAAAATATCCGTTATAATTCAAAAAGACTCATTGACAACAAGAAAAGTCTTGGAAAAAGAAAAGTTTCCTCAAGTGACAAAACTGTTTTTATTGTCAAATTTCAATATATTATGCAGGTAAGTTCGACACCAAGTAAAGTTTTGTAAAGCCCATGCTGGGCAACATTGCTACAATCAGGTCTTTTCGAGAAGTTTTCAATGTCTTACAAAGCACTGAATCATTTCTATAGCATTCCAAACTTCGTAATAAGGCAGATTGATTTCAGCCATCAACCTACAAATTAACAGACTGAGAGACTAAAAGTGTTAACAAGTATCACTTTCAAACCTGCATGACAGTGCATGTACACATGACAAACTACGAAAAGAAACAGGTGAAACAAATATTACAGAAAAAGTATGGACTACCTCAACAAAGTCAGAAAAACTTTTACTGTATATCAACTTTCCACACGTGTTGCACCTGCACGCTGCAGTCCAGGTGGGATAAAAGCAGATTTATGAAGTCATTCACCTTATTCGTAACTTCTGAGAATATTTTTACACACAAAAAGTTGGATAAAGTAATTATAAAAATGTTGTACTTCACACAGCTAGCATCTTGTAGCAAGTGGTAGGTCACAGTTGTTCGCTTTAGTCAAATTTCACTTTAGTCAAATTTCACACCTGCAGTAGGACAGAATCATATTAAGGCTCAAAGGGATGTTGTTCGCCTCGTTTTGTTTTTGGCAAGTTTAAGGAAAGAAACTAAGCAATAGTCAGTAGACGAAATAAGAACATTGACATTTATTTCTCTCCAGAATATGTTCTAAACAATCTTGGCAGTTGCAAGCAGTACTGCTGAGACAATATGAATGTTTTCGCCCGGGGGGGGGTACTCACTCTATAAGGGTGTATATATATAGAGGCGCCGCTGGATGGTAATGGTTTTTTTGGCCTTCTTGGATTAAAATGGTTTTGGTTTTTTGACAATTCTGATTAATTTGGTTCTGGTTTTCGCAACCCCAACATGTTTGGTACCGTTAGAATCGGCTTCAAAAGAGGATTAAAATGGTTTAAAAATCATAAAGATTAAATTGGTTTGCAAAAAATTTTAGTGAAGGATTAAAATGGTTTGTGGTTTTGGCGCAGTTTCCGGATTAAAATGGTTCTGGTTTTCAAAATTGCCGTGGCGCATCCATATGCAAATGTCCGCGAAGTACCCCCCCCCCCCGGGTTTTCCGCCAAGTCGTGTGACGCTGACAGTGATGTCACCCAGGAGAGGAGGTCTTATCTTGTGTAATGGGCGGTGAATTTGTCATGAGAGACATGTAACTGTTTGAAGAGAAATAGATCCAATTTAATTGCACACTAAGTGCTCTGCCGCTAAATATTGTGGAGACAAGACATGTGAACCTGCGAAAGCATTGTTAATAATGACAGTGACATGTCATGATTCAAAGTGTATTTTGGTACACTCTAAAAAAATTCGGATATTAGTGGTATTGTGCAAAACCAGTGTGTACAATAAAAAACCAGTTTGGTATTTTTCAACTATATTTGGTTTTCTTCAGAGCAAGTGGTATTTTTCTTGAAAATTGGTTTTGGTCATGGGGAATAATGGTATTTATAAAAACCAAACTCCTGGAAAAGCACCTTTATTATGATCCATTTTAAATATATACTTGTGGAACAATGATTTGAGATGTATGAAATATTAATGTTATGGTTCATGTTTTTAAAATTCATGCATGTTACTTTATTTAGAAGTTTTAAGAGAGAGGACTGACTATGCTGTATATCAGTCAATATCTAAATAGGTATTTTAATAATCCCTCAGGGCTCACTCACCGGTTGACCTCATCTACAAACACAAAACTGTTAACATGTCATCTGACAAGAAAAGCTGTTTGTTTATCAATCAAGACTTAAGAAGGTTCAAGGCTGAGTTTATTAGTCTCAACACAGCAGTAGAAGAGTGTGCATGTTAGTGTGCAGAAGATTGAGAAGAACTTGGTAAGTTTTTTTTTTAATTCCTTAACTAAACTCCTAAGAAATATGCATTCTGAATGCAATTGTGTTTATTTGGGTAAGGTGTACACAATGTCTGGTTTATATAAATATACTTGACATTATAGTGATTATACATAAATCAAACATGGATAGTGTTGAGCCACTAATTGTTCTGATATACAGTGAATATTGTGCCACCAATTGCAGGGTTGAATTGAAGAACCATCAAAACTACGAACAAAAAAACTGCCAAATATTATATATAATAATGTGAAAAGTGTCTATCAATAATTTAGTATTTTTTGTTGAATGTACGTGTACTCTGAGGACCAACATTATTGTTCTCAATTGTGTAATTTGGCATTTAACGGAGTGGCAGATTTCCTCACAAAAAACAGGTAGGGCCTATTTTGGGTAAGTTGTGCATTGGTAAGCCGTTCCCATGGTATGATCTGTTATTTTAATTCTCTTTTGAAAAATGTTTGCTTCTTTCACATGCAACTTGCCCCATTATGTGGCACAACTTACCTGCTATTGGTCCAATTGTGCTGACACCGTTACTACATTAATTATGATAATAATGTTATAATTATTTTCATATCTGATATTTACATTTTTCTGACAAAGGTACAGCCACCCTCAAATTTTTACCCCACATTGTGTTGAGTTGTATAGTGTTTTTGATGTGCTTTACTATTCTTGAGGTGAAATGTGTTACATATGCCTGTGAATTATACAAAATTACATACCGTAAAATGGGGTAAAGTCGGCAATCCGGGGTAAAGTTGCCAAGCTATTTTTACCCACTTAATGGCTCAAATTCCAACTGTTCCAAAATAGCTTGACAACTTTACCCCAGATTACCAACTTTACCCCGTTTTACGGTAGTTTTGCTGATATTTTTAAAATCTTTGACATTTTTAAAGATAGTTTTTTACTTTCTGTTTCAGATGAAGAATGGCATGTTCCTACTGAGGCCCTTAATACAAAAAACTACCTTTGGAGGAAGTTTGCACCATAATGCAAGTTGGGAAAAATATAGACAATGCTTCTCAAGGTACGTAAGTTGAATAACAGCTCTTCCTTATCTTTTCCAATTGACAAATACTTATTTTATAGTATTCTGATATTCTATTGTGTTAAAATGAGCCTGTTTTGGCAAATTTTCAGTCAAATAATGAGTGAACAGGGGATGTTGCAAAAACCAAGGCATTGATTTAATTTAATAAAGTCATTTGATATATTTTTTGCATAATCCTCCTCACGGATGCATCTACCTGCTATTTCAGATCTCATCAGGAAATGGTTGTCTTGCCCCGCCTAGAGTACCGAAGGTAAAATATCTACTTCCTTTTTGCAATATTGAGGTGAGTGCAAATAGTATGAGATCTTTTATTGATAAATCACACAATGAGAAGACAAGAATTCAGAATTCACATTCTGCCATTGTGTAGGGAAACTACAAAATAATGAAATTTTTGTAAATGTTAGTCAGTAATGAAATGTTGAGTTTTAACACCAAAAGTTCAATCGAAAGTTTTGCAGATTGAGTATTGGATTTGTATATAATGAAAACCTTGACTGAGTAATTTTTTTTTTTGCATAAAAGTGATATTTGGATACCAGTGCTTATCCACTTTCCACTTTCAGGATCCCAATGATGTACACTGCAAGGTTCGATTCAAGAACAGTCGTTCACCTTTCATCCAACTGAATTGACCTAAAAGCGCATAAATAGTGATACGAGAAGGAAAACTTCAACCAACAATCATACCATCCCAATACTGTGCATTAATAATGACAGAATATATCCTCTTGGCTACAGAGAGGGTAGGGTTGGTCTCGTGATAGCGTGCTGGACTACAAATCGCTGAGTCCCGGGTTCGAATCCAGCTCTAGCCGGACTCATTATCCCCCTACTGTCCAAGTTAGGCTACCAAATGCACTAATACAGGACGTAAAGCCCCAATCATCCATCCATCCATCCACCCTCAAGATTGGCTACTGTAGACTTTTGATACCAAACTAATGATGCTGACATTTCGATTGGCATTGCAACCCTGGCTTGCCGCTCTTGGAAATATAACCGAAGTCATAAGCAATGTAACATTTTCTACATGTAATGTGTCTTTATTTCAACCAATTCATCCTTTTTTTAATCTATGCTTTCCTGTGTTTTGATTACCAATGACTGCTGTGATGTTTTCATTTTGTGTGTTTGATTACCAATGACTGCTGTGATGTTTTCATTTCATGTGTTTGATTACCAATGACTGCTGTGATGTTTTCATTTTGTGTGTTTGATTACCAATGACTGCCGTGACATTTTATTTCCAAGGCCAAACTCTGATAAATGAGTGTCAATATTGGTTTTTCAATAAATTTTAAACTTGTAATATAAATATTTACAATTATTATGAATGTGTGTGAATGTGTATAAACTGTATATATATGTAAAAATAAACATTGGAATCAGATCCATGGAATCATTATTATTTTTATCTAAGAGCGTGAAAAAAAAAGATTTATTGATACTAATGCTGAAATATTGGTAAACCTGCATTCGGGTCATAATAGATCAAATTTGGTATTTTCCATACCGCAAAATTTTTAAAAAGGTCTTATAAAATACCCAACGATGCATAATGGGAGAATCAATTTTGATATTTTTAGTGATATACTGGTTGTCGTAAGTACAGGAAATGGTTTAATTTTCAATTAATGATAAATTCCAAAGATTTCAAATTTCAAGGAATAAAAAACCCATTGCGTTTTCTATTGTATGCATATAAATATAAATGGATTTCTATGATGGAATTACAGTATCTGCAATTTGAAACATTAATATTCACTACTGACTTCCTGCAAATTAAACAAAAAACCAATACTGATTTTTTCTTGTACAAATGCAACTGGTTTTTTAAAATACCAATTGTTAATGGTTTTTTAACTAATCAAAAGGTGTTCAAAATACGGGACAAGCTTAAATACCAATATTGGTATCTTATTAGAACTTTAGTTTTTAGAGTGTAATCACTCTTTTTCCCAGCCTGTAAAGCTTTTTGTTATTCATTTCACTTTTTAGAAATGAAATTAGTTTTTGACTTTCAAATTAGCTTTCATTAGTTACAGGTCATGCAGATTGACTTACCCAAGCCAGTCAGGTATATGTACTGTCCTACTCGTATGATCAATGGCAGAAAGTTTTAAAAACCTACATCAGTGAAAATAGGAATTGTCACTGTACCGGAAATTGGTTGTTTCCCAATGGGCTTTGCGTTGTGTATTATATGTCCTTCATTTGCATTTTGGAGACAAAACAAGTCCCTATATCACAATACACTTGTTTTTTATTGCGTTTTCACTTTTCAGTATCATGCCAGCTTGTTATAAGCAGATTTTTTGCAAGCTACGTGCATGCATTTTGTCTTTATAATTTATATCCCAGCGCCAAATAGGATCCTAATAAGAACTCAAGAAAATTGTTCGATAACCCGCTTCAAAGATTAATAAATGAAGAGTAGAAGGAAAAAGAACAAGAATTGATTTTGTTATCAATTGCATGAATTCAACAATATTCTTCAAATTGTTTTAAAACTTTCATTATCTTTTAGTCAAAAATTTGTGACCATGTTGCATGTTTCAACCATTCCTGGGTGGCACTGAAGAATCTTTTGAGGCAATAAACAGGCTAATAAACTAAATAAAATATCAGTTAAACTAATGATATTTTGCTTTCCATCTCAAATATATGGTGTTATGCATATCTGAAAATGATAACATATGTAGATATACATAATTATTGTAATCATACTGTGCAACATGAACATGTAGCATATATATGTATGTGTATATTACATTTTTCTACACTTATCAACATACATGTGCAAAATCTAGCACACTAATGAATTTCATAAACATAATCCTCAACAACTTTCTGTACTATGTAAACAAAGATGCAGCTGCAATATCATGTATATTGTTTGCATGCAGACACAAGTGTGCTAGAAAATGTATCTTCACAACTGTTATGGCTAGTTCTCACGGAGACGTAACAGAGGGTTCTTGTTGCGTCGCTTCTTGCTTTTCCAGGAAAGTGGGAGGTTCTTAAGCTAGATTCAACAATTCGGCGACGATATTTTCGTCTACGGCGCTTCTTAAACTTCCTCGCCAAAAGTTCCTAGAAGTCACATGACCCTATGGTGAGGCAAGAACTTGCTTCACGAAAGATTCAACCGGTTGAATCTTTGCGAAGGAAGAAACCACGATGCAAGAGACCAGAAAGCCCCCCAAAATGATTGGGCGAAGTTAGAGACAGCTTGGGCGAAGTTAGAGACAGGTTGGGCGAAGTTAGAGACAGGTTGGGCGAGGCTACTTATCATTGAGTCAATGGAACTTCGGCGAAAAAAGACAACAACTCGCCGACACAAACAGGCTGTTGAAACGCCGAAACAGCTACTTGCTTGGCCGTAACAGGTATTTGCTTGGGCGTAATTGAACATTAGGATGAAGTAAGAGGATGCTAGGGCGAAGAAAGAGCATGCTAGGGCGAAGAAAGAGACTCCTTGGGCGAATCTAGTTTAACATTGAAGCAATGGAACTGCGTCGAGGCTCCTGACAACTCGCCGACACAAGTGTCTTCTTGCCTCGTCCGTAATTACGAGCGATTCGGCGTAAAAAACGAGAGCCTCGTCGTAATAGGAACCATCAACGACGATTTAGAACCTCTAATTGATTATATAATTGTCCAAAAATGGCTTGAAACGCCGAAATTGGGCGAAACTTGACTTCCTGGAACCTCTACAACTTCGCCGTCACTTAACCACGCTCGTGAGACACAGGCATAAGATCTTGCATGTGCACCAGCAATGTGCCAGATAATACATGTACACCAGTACACTAGGTATTTATGCTAGATGTTGCAATTTATATAATTATGTAGTTTCGTGTTGAGGTCAGACAATTTTAGAATTAATCAAATAGCAACTTTATACAGTGTGCTCTCTGTTATGTGTCTAATATCAAACCACATTGGCATTGTGAGCATCTAGCCAAGAATTCCAGTTCAGCAAGTGTGCTCTCTGTTATGTGTTTAGTACCCAACTACATGGGCACTGTGAGCATCTAGCCAAGAATTCCAGTTCAGCAAGTGAGGCAATTTCCCTATCTGCAGTTCTTATTCTGGAAATGAAGTGTCAAGATGGTGTCACATGACCTATCTCATCACATGGCATCACAAAAGGTGTCACATGATGCTAAATCTTCTCATCAATGTAAAACAAAAGAGATAGAGGATGTATTACCCCCACTCAAATATTAAAGCTCTGATATCCCTACATCAATGTCTCATCACTCTTCTTTATTGCAACATGTTCTGTAAATAGAATATCACAAGTTTCTGTCTCCATGGAAACAAAAGCAGTCTTGAGAAAGATGTTGTCCTTGTTACAGCTTTATGGACAAGTCATAACTTAATGTGTGAACCTATAGGCCTTTACTGTATGCCAATTTTTCAAAAGTTACTATTTCTTTCGGTTACATTACAATTATGCTTTTTTCTGATCTCTTTCATCATCTTTTTGACGCTTGCAACAAAGGTGATGACACTTATTTAAAACTCAACTTAATGCGCAGTATGCTCTGCTTTTGAAAATCTGAGTTAATTGGCTTATGAAACCATTCATGAATGTGGCCAATCGCCAGCGATGTAGTAAATACTCTCTATATATGCACAACAAATTGCCACAGCAGAGCAACAGGAGTCATTGGCTATTATGTTGCATTTGTAAGGCCATCAGTTTCCCCACCATCAATGGTTTCTTAACGCATATGTGGCAAAGTTTCCAAAATAAATCAATCCATCCCCTACCGATTCAGCTTCTGCACTATTGAGCAGTTCTAAAATCATATTCCGTTTTGACAGTTGGACGAATTGCTTGCTAGCAACAAGAAAAATCTAAGAGACTTAATCTCCCTGGTCATGTGAGGTGATGCTCATATCTAGATCTAAGTGAAGTGGTCGCCTGAATAAAATCCATATTCCTTTAAGAGAAATTTTGCTTGATATCATATGAAGGGTTTTTCCGATGCAGTAAACAAGTTGATAAACCAAAAGGTAATGTTATAACACCTGAGAGAATTGGTCTGGAAAGTTTACTTCAATTCACTTCTTGACGTGTTTCCATGTATAATCCTATTGAAAGCTATGCCCAAAAAGCAGTTTTAAAAATTCAGCAAGTTGCATGCAGAATAACGAGAGCAACTTTTGCTACAAAACTGCTCACTAACTTTCATAAGTGAGTTATAATAATGGTAACATACTTTTTGTCCAGTTCTCTTGTAATGCAGGAAGTTTGGATCTAAAAATAATTCAAGCCTTTCACAATTTAGGGCAATTACCTCTGATATCTTGAATATGACAAAAAAGGTAAAAAGGATGAAATTAATAGCCAAGAAATTACAGCAGTAGTGCAACAACATTCATTGGCTATTATGTTGCATTTGTAAGGCATTGTTATCCGCACTCCAAGGTTTCAATAGCATCTTATCTAGATCCCTTACTAAAATTGCTCCCCATCCATCCTTTGTCACGAAGGATCTCAGCTATGGCTGATCTCACATGCACAATTTTCTGTCATACCTTTCCTGTATGCCTACTCTGTGTTTTTAATATCTCAAAACTATTGTAAATGCCACCATTTCTATTTAGCAACAACTCAAACTTTCCTATCTTTTAGCATTGAGCGCTCAACCTCGCCAGTCTGCATAATAGCAGCAGCAACAGCAGCAGCCAGCCAGAGTCAGTGTTATACACATTCATTTAAAAAAAAAAACTTAATTAACAAAACAAAATATAGAAGAGGGATGGAGAGAACATAGACGGATGATTGAGCCTTCCTGTATTTATACACTACTTAGAGCAAGGGTTAGGCCTACTTATAGGGCAAGAGAATACACCCAAAAGACGCTTGGGACCATCAAAACTGTTGGTCTGTGTCCGGATAAAAGAGGGGGGGCTGGGCTGTTCACGAGTAGGAATTATATATAGATAAATAGACACATACATACATCCTTACATACATACATAAATAGACACTTAGATAGGAAGATAGAACGATAGATAGATAGATATGTACATACATGTCTATAGATGAGCATAAATAATATGGGCACATTACTTTGAAGACCACAAACAGGCCCAGGTCCACATAAAGGGGGGGGGGGGTCGTCAGAAGTACCAATTTCCTTCATATTCACCATACACAATTATTACACACATAATATACACACTACTCCTCATTGCTTAAATGAACGATACAATGTCATTGCAACATCTACCCGTCCTCAGACGGGTAAACTGCTAGTGTCATATAATTTTCGTATGCTGAATTTAGACATCAATGGCTCCAACTTTTTCTATATACAAAATAAATACAACAATGAAATAACATCAATTAACACTGCCAAAGAAGTAAAAATATCCATCATAAATAAAAGACTCATTGAACAAAAGAAAAGTTGTGGAAAAATAAAAGTTTCCTTGACAAAACTGTTTTTATGGTCAGATTTCAATATATTATGCAATATGCAGGTAAGTTTGACACCAAGTAAAGTTTTGTAAAGCCCATGCAGGGCAACATTGCTACATTAATGTTACAATCAGGTCTTTTCGAGAAGTTTCCAATGTCTTACAAAGCACTGAATCATTTCTATAGCATTCCAAACTTCGTAATAAGGCAGATTGATTTCAGCAATATACCTACAAATTAACAGATTAAGAGACTAAAAGTGTTAACAAGTATCAATTTCAACACCTGCATGACAGTGCATGTACACATGATAAACTATGAAAAAAAACAGGTGAAGCAAATTATCATTTTATGTACTACAGAAAAAGTGCGAACTACCTCAACAAAGTCAGAAAAAGTTTTAAAGTATATCAACTTTCCACACATGTTGCACCTGCACGCTGCAATCGAGGTGGAATAGAAGCAGATTTAAGAAGTCATTCACCTTATTCGTAACTTCTGAGAATATTTTTACACACAAAAAGTGTAAAGTACACTGTAAATTTTGAATTTAGAGTTAGCTTATTGATTTAGTGAGATGGTTGCACAAATCCTTTGAGCCAAGATAGCTTGTTTTTTGCAAGTTATAACAACATAAAGATTATCATAACTCAAAACGGCAAGCTATCATGGCTCAAACAGATTGTGCAACCATCTCACTCAATCATTTGAGCTAACTCAAAATTTCAAATTTTACAGTGTACTTATAAAAATGTTGTACTTCACACAGCTAGCATCTTGTAGCAAGTAGTAGGTCACATAAAAGTCCTCTGCTTTAGTGATATTTTACACCTGCAGTAGGAAATCAGATTTAGGCTCAAAGGGATGATGTTTGCCTCGTTTTGTTTTTGGCAAGTTTGAGGAAAGAAACTAAGCAATAGTCAGTAGACAAAATAATAACATAAGACATTTATTTCTCTCCAGAATATGTTCTAAACAATCTTAATTTGCAATTGCAAGCAGTACCGATGAGACAATGTGAACGTTTTTGCCAAGTCATGTGACGCTGACAGTGACGTCACCCAGGAGAGGAGGTCTTATCTTGTGTAATGGGCGGTGAATTTGTCATGAGAGACATGTAACTGTTTGAAGAGAAATAGATCCAATTTAATTGCACACTAAGTGCTCTGCCGCTAAATATTGTGGAGACAAGATATATGATTCATTTACAGACAGTGAACCAGCGAAAGCATCGTAAATAATTACAGTGACATGTCATGACTCAAAGTGTATTTTGGTAATCACTCTTTTTCCCAGCCTGTAAAGCTTTTTGTTATTCATTTCACTTATTAGAAATGAAATTAGTTTGCAAGTTCCGCGAATTAGTTTTCGTCAGTTACAGGTCATGCTGATTGACTTATCAAATCCTTTCAGATATACAATACATACTGTCCTACTCATATGGTCCATGGCAGCAAATCTGTAAAACCTACATCAGTCGAAATAGGAATTGTCATTGTAACGGAAATTGGTTGTTTCCCAATGGGATTAGCGTAGTGTATTATATGTCCTTCATTTGCATTTTGGAGACAAAACTAGTCCCTATATCACAATATACTTGTATTTTACTGCGTTTCCGTCCGTCTGTACCATGATGGCTTGTCATGTATATAGTACTAGCAGAATTTTTGCTAGCTTCGTACATTTTTTCTGAATAATTTATATCCAACCGCCAATCCTAATAAGAACTCAAGAAAATTGTTCGATAACCCGCTTCAAAGATTAATAAATGAAGAGTAGAAGGAAAAAGAACAAGAATTGATTTTGTTATCAATTGCATGAATTCAACAATATTCTTCAAATTGTTTTAAAACTTTCATAATCTTTTAGTCAAAAGTTTGCGATATGTCTCAATCATTCCTGGGTGGCCACAGTTCTGCTTGCAGCAACAAAACCTTCCGCAGATGGTGAAATAAAATAATATTTACGAACTGAATAAATTATTGTCAATTCTTTTTTTCAGATATTCACAAAATAATGTTGGTAAACCTTATTCATTTATTTATTATATTAATTGTTTATTCTTTTATTTCAGACATGGCAACCATCTTCCTTATCATCGGTCTTGGATTTATGAACGTCGTCTTAACTTTTGGAAAAAATTCAAAAGAGGCAACTTGCGATGAAAGAGACTCCTGTGAATCGCATCTGGAACATGACACAATTTTGAGAAACTGCGGCTGCGACCAGTCCTGTGTGACTATTGGAGACTGTTGCCATGACTACGAGGAACAATCACCATTGTTACATTTACAAAAACTGCCAAAATTTGAGTGTATGCCTTTACCGATGATCCAAGGAACTTACAATTATCTTCTTGCCATGGTTCGCAAATGCCCTCCAGAATTCGATGATGCCGTCATAAAAATGAGGTGCGAGTCGATTCTAAAATTCCTGCCGTTCACCCCAGCTAAGATTGCAAAGGATGTCCTATTCTTTGTGCCAGTAGTTGGCCAAATATCCAAACTCCTTTACACCAATATCTACTGCGCCATCTGCAATAAAGAACATTATTCATTCTTCTTGAACATTGATATCAGAAATCGAAGACCAATGACAATAAAGCAACTGTCGAGTTTGAAAGATTTGAATGAATTTGATTCAGCATTTCCAAGATCTCAGGTTGTCATGTCTCATGAGTGCTACAACCCTAGACCTTGTAGGTCTGCAGTTAAAAATTGCTCAGACAACTGGAGTGATGAAGAAATGAGAAAAAAATGTCAGAAAGAAGTGACTTCGATCGTATATGGAAGACACAATCCCGTAGCTTACAAAAACAAGTATTGCGCATACTGCAATCATATTAAGGACGGTCAGTTGACTTGTAAAGATCCAAGAGCATTCATTGGTCAAGCTTCTGGATTGAAGCTCCTACCGTATTCCCTCCTCTTTGATCTGAACACCGGAGTTATTTCATCGAGAGAATCTCAGGCTAACGACAAGATGCTGCAAACCGGGATGTTGGATCAGCAAATACAATGTTCAGAACAAGAACTCTATGACCCCTTTAAGAAGCAGTGTACCTCTATTCCAGAAATAGATGAGGACACCAATAATTCTTGTGTATCTATATTGAACAAGAAAATGAATGCATTTAGTCATCATCAAGTCGAGCTGGATAAAAATGGAGGGAATTCAATGAAATTAAACTGCGATAATTTCTTTCCTCACACGTTCAGAAGTGCCTCGCCTAACAACACATATAAATCAGATGGTGTATTTCCATATGGACAAATGGTACAGCATTCTGATTTCCTTTGTATTACCTTAAATGAGTCTAAAAATGATTCATCAGTGGCATTAAGTCAACATGACGCTCGACTCGCCAAGTCAGCATCATACTTGACGATTATCTTGAACGCATTCTCCATCCTTGGATTAGCTGCTCAGATAATAGTGTATTCGCTATTTCCAACTCTCAGAAACACTCCTGGAAAATGTCTCATATGCCTCTCCACAGCACTGATGATTTCACAGATATTGTTCTCATTCGCAGTGGGAGTTACGACCGTGTGGTTTTTATGTTACGCTATCGCCCTCGTCCTTCACTTCTCTCTACTATCATACTTCTCTTGGATGTCGGTCCTTTCATTCGACATCTGGCACACATTCCAGGTCCATGCGAAAGGAGTAGCGAGAGTCAACAATAACGATAAATCAGTATTTTGTAACTTCACCATTTGTGCATTTGGATACCCTTTTGTGACTGTCGCCATTTCTGTACTGCTCGATTCAATAGACTTCTACGTCAAGCCAGATTATGGTAAAGATATATGCTGGTTTGGTCAATCAGCTGGATTATTTTATCTTTTTGTTATTCCAGTTGCATTGACAATTGCTGCAAATGCCATTTTCTTGATTCTCACAATACACAATATCGTTAAAGCATCTCAGACGACCCAAGTAGCCCGAGCCAGTCAATCTCGAAGAGAACAACATCGCTTTTATCTCTATGTCAAACTAACCCTCGTCATGGGTGTGACTTGGATTATCGCTTTTGTTGCTATGGCAACAAAAAGACAGGAAGTATGGTATTTGTTCATCATTCTCAACTCTTTACAAGGAGTCTGGATTTTCTTGTCGTTTGTGTGTACTCGTAAAGTTCTTCGACTTATCACTGCATCGTGGTCGAACAAAAACAGAAAATCAGGATCATCTGGTCAGTTCTCAATACGGTCAAGAACTTCAGCATCCTTAGTGAAACCAAGCGCTTTGGAATATGTCAACTGTCCAACAGGTCCTGAAAGACACAATGGAATTGGAAATGATGAGTTCATAACAATGAAATGGACATCTCTTTAATTGTTGCAGTAAGACCCGAACAAAAATGGAGCCCAACATATACATGTATATAGTTTGATAGCCGGCAATAGCCTGAGAAGTTCTGGTAAAAAGCCACATGATAAAAAAAAATTATTGTGTAAATCATGGGTAGTGAAGTGATGACATCACAATGTTTATAGTTTAAGGATGACTAAGAGGCTCTGATTGGTCACTCAAAAATATTGCGCCAAGCTTAATAAGAGGCTTCAGTCCTTCGCTGCGAACCAACCTCTTTACACAGGTCCTATGGTTCCAGCTTTGCTGTGATTGATATGATCCACAGAGAACTGGGAAGGCGGAGTTCTTAAGTGCCACCTGGTGAATTGTCATAAGTGAAAATAGCCCAATTTGTGTGAATATCCATTCATTGGTCGTCTCAGAGTCAATTATGAGAAGTTTCACTCAAATAAAAACACATTGTACCATTCAGGCACACCTGTCGTTATTTGCATTAATTAATTTTACTTCAAGAATGATATATCTACATGTGTGCAGTGATTATTATTGAGGTCACGAGGGAATCCCCTTGACAGCCAATCACAAAACAAGAAATGAGGATATCCCTTATGACTGTAATGGTCTAGCCAATGACAGCCATTGCAGCAGAGCTACTTCCAAGAACATTACCACAAACATCAGACAATGATAAACACCAGCGGCACTTCAGTATTCCACCTTTACTGATATTACACTCTTGACAAAAAGGTTTTATATGGAACCTTTAAAGGTTCTATAAGCTGGTATAGATAAGGAACCCTAAAAGGTTCATTATCCAACTTTTAGAATGGTCTCAACTGCAAAAAAAAACCAACACTTAGCCCCTTTCTCTCAAGTTGGGAGCATAGGGTCCTATCACATGGCCCTCTCACCAAGTGTTGAACCTTTTCAATTCAGTTGAACCCTAAAAAAATGTTTAACTTTTCTTCGGCTGTGGGTTCTTCATATATATATATAATCAACAACCTTTTGTGTCAAGAGTGTAAGCTCAGAACTATACGAAATTGTGATGAGAAAACAGGGCCTGTGCTCAAACCATAAAACTGACGTGTAAGGAGGTAACATACATGAGGACAGAGAAATTTCTTGCATTGGATGGTTGCATAGAAAATCTTTGGTCAGCAATGGGTTAACTTATACTGTATTCACAGATTGTGAAATATTTATTTTTGATGTTTAAAAAATGTATTTTTATTTTTGATGATTAAAAAATATATTTTTGTAAATGTTGAGTTGGAAAATAATGAAACTTTGTGTTTGCAAGTTGAGTTAATTTAAATAGTATTTTTTGTAAAAAGTGAGGATAATTATATATATATAAATATATTAGTGTATTGTTTACAAATACCCAATTGGTTTGATGATCTCAATGAATTAAAAACTATGTTTAAAACATTAACAAAGGTGTGATTTCTTTGAAATGGGCATATCAGCTTCAAAAGAGCAGCTAATAATGACAGATTATAATTACAAAATAAGAATGCAATAATGGAATGGGTTTTAAATCCAGTGTTAATCCATCCACCTCTGACATAAACAGATATATTTCTTCCATTAATTTATTTTTATTCTAAGTAATAAAATTACAAGTATACCGTCATACTCTTTTATGTCCTAAAGTAACCTTAATATCAAAATTTATGGAGCACTGACTTATCCGTCGTTTCAACTTTCACTGACTTTTGTCTAGTTGTAAAATGTTCCTTATCACTATCTTAGCCTAATTTGTCACACATATTCACTTACAGATGTTGGCCTAAATTGAGCTACTGATACAAAGAGTTTAAAAATCATCTCTATTCGAAGAAGACAATAATAGACTCAGAGAAAAAAGACCAGACAAAAAAACTGAGTAATCAGAGCATGGGCCTAAATATTGATAATTTTTCCATTTTCTTTTCTTCCTCAAATTGATACATTGGACTTTGACCCAACACTCTGATGCACAAGGAAAAGTACTGACATGGTCAGTCATATCATGATAAAACACATGTAACAAAGCATGCATGGCCTCTTTAGCTGTACTCTGTTCTACTTAGTGAAGATAAATGCTTACTACAAAGATAAAGTAACAATTTGAGGACTTGGGTTTCTATGTGAAGATGGAGCTTGCCAGAGGTAGGGGAATTATCTTTTTATATTTGTCATTGTAAATGTTTGAAACATTTTCTCGTGAAAGACACATGCAGTATATAATTCAAATGATAATTTAGTATACTGTCTGTATATTGTTCCTATGCAATAATAGGGTGGGCTGAAAAAAACATTCTTTTTTAATTTCAATATGCCAGTGGTATTGAAAGTTGGCAATTTTGGAACATGCGACTTGTGCCGGGCCACTCCAGCTTTTATGAATATGCATATTTTCAGTCATTTTGCATGCTTTTTTAGACCATTTTTTGGCTAGAAGTGTTTTTAATGGCATTGGGGAGGACTCGGGGTAATTACAATTCACTAGGAATTATTTTTTGTTGGGTCAATTCCCATATTTTTCAATTTTTTCAGTCAATTTTTAGCAAAAAAAGCCAAATTCTGATTCCCAACATTTACCAAGAAATGGCCACTTCTTAAATATAAGCCACTTGTTTATGGTGCTTCATATCAAAAATGGCCTTCAAAGAAGATTTGAATATACCATTGAGCCTCCTGAAACCAAGGAAGGTGACTCAGGCCAAAATATGGTCTAAAAAAGTGTGCGTATAACTGAAAATATGCATTTTTATAAAAGCCGGAGTGGCCCGGCACAAGTCGCATGCCACAAATTTTTTTTTTCACCAATTTTCATTTTTTAGCCATAACCAACTTTCTATACCACTGGCATATTGAAATTCCAAAAAAAAATTTTTCAGCCCACCCTAATGCAATAACCTTGCATTCCTTCCTCACATGCATTTTGCATTTTATCGTATGTTAGCTTTGTCTAATTTTGGAATTGCGTTATATTCCCTCAAAGTGACCTTGCATTCAATTTTGTGTTCCTTGCATTAACTTTACATAATGTCTTATAATCTTGCTTTTCTGACATTAAGTTACATGTATGATAAATTTAACATTCCATCACATAAACTTTATGTTCCCAGACATTAACTTTGCACTAACTTTGCTGTCATATATTTTTTACATTACCTGATGAATCTACATTCTTTACACTGATTCGATTTTTGTGCCAATACCTTGAGCTACCTTGGAAGGAAAGATTCTATTAGGAAACTTAATTCATTGGAAACCAATTGTAATGTGATGATAATTATACAAATGCACATAACATTATCGATTTTTCATCTGGAAAAGTACAAGACCAGTAATAGAATGCAAGAACAATTGCAAAAGAATGAATAGTCATCAGAAAGGAATGCAAAATAAGGCAAAGGAATGAATGCCAATTATTGCAAACAGTGTCAGTCAATTTATAATTTTTATCAAGGCTCTATATAGATGCAAAGCTTATAAATCATGCATGTCTGAAAATAATGAAATAACTTTTACTCTCAACTGCATATACTACATCAGTGTATTTACAGAAATGGTTCCTGCCAAACTCGACGAGGAACAAAGAACACCAAGGGGACACCAAGCAAAGTGAGTTAAAAAAATTATTTTCTGAGAAGAATACATAGCCATGATTAATATGTTGCTTGGCAGGCCATCAAGCACATAACACCACATTCCCATATTATTTTTTATTTGTTTTTTTTTTACCCCTACTCCACCTGAAAATCAAATTGCGACTCCAATTCCACCAAAATCCTGGATTTGGAAAAAATTTAATTCTCCGACTCAAACTCCTGACTCCCTGGTCCTCAAACAGTGAAAAGTAATCACTCATCCTGTCTCAGCTTTAAAAATAGCCTATTAGCCATGCAATTTACAATCCAGTCACCCTATACACGGAGAAATGCAGGCAAGTCACATTTCAACAATGTGAAATATGGAATATGAACTCACAGGCCTTCACAAGTCACTTGGATTATATTTCAATTTCACTCTCATCTTACTGGGTAACAGTTTCAATGAGACATAAACCAAACATCTGCATCGGGGCTTTTGCGGAGCCCTTGCGACGCAGACTGAATCACTTCCATAGTCAAATCAAGAAGTTCCACAAATCAGCTGACAAATTAGCCTCCCACAGCATTCTCAGAATATAGCCTGCCTATCAAACTTCGCAGAATGCAGCAGTATAAAGCAATGAACTGCTGTGCCTTAATAGTTACATTGCACACATGATAGCTTTTAGTCTAACCTTAAAAAATCGGCGAATTTCAGCCTTCAGCAGTCCTTCAAACAACTTGAAATGGCGCCTGTTATTGTACAAAGAAACATGCGCATCAAAGGAACAAATCAGAGCTCACTTTCCCTTGTTTAGTAAATAAACACCACGTGGTTACAAGCACGTGTATTTATGCCAGCTGTCAGTGAACTTTTATTTTTTTGTGGTGAAATGTAGTACTAGTGTCGCCCTCTATTGAATACATATGCACTATTTTATCATTGAGTAAGGCAAGATTCTGCACTGCATCGTCCTGACATCTGTCAATAAATGGCTTATCAAGAAAGTCATATGACCGGGAGGGGGGGGGGCAATTAGACATGCGCAATCACGGCAATGCAACAACAACAACAACAATGGTGCCAGCGATCGTCATACCACGTTGTGAAGGCAACAAGACTAAAAAAATCTTGGATTATGCAACAGACAAGCAGCGTCCACTCATAATTACTTAGCGTTTCCTTGAGGCCCACCATAGAGAATATGAAGGTAGGTTTTCAGCTTGCTTAGCCAATGCTAAACACCTCTGACAGTGATATTTCTGTCAACTACTTGATAAAAACATCCATGGAGTTGGAACTGCCTTGCAGCGCAAGGCAGTTCTTTGGAGTTAAATGAGACACTATTGGGGATTTTTTTGGATTAAATTACAAGTAAATGGCCAGACCATTGACCTATGGGTCACTGCATATACAGTCAAAAATTAGTACTCTCCTTTTATAGGAACTTGCATAATGAAAAAAACCTTCTGCAGCTGACATTAATCCTGGTATTTCCAGTTAACTAAGATTTCTAGATAATGTATAGTGGAGTGGTCTGAATTTATCTGAAAAAAAGGAAAGAAATTCTGACTATCTATATCCATTGTCTCAAATAACTTGATATTTATATAGATCTATCTTAATCATAGATTTTTCTTTAAAGACCTGTTATTGATGAATTTAGTTCTGATTGAACACATTAATGTCCTTTTCTAAAGCTAATGGGCTCAATAAAAAGCTGATGTGTGAGTTATTTAAGAAGGGCAGAAAAAATCGAAATACAGTCAATCACCTACAATAAAATGGTAGGCATGTTTCATTTAATATGATCCACCAAATAAGTGTGGCAAACTGGCCATACGCAACAACACCATTATTTTTGGAATTTTGCCTGGTTGGTGAGCCAAGAAGTGTCAGTGTAATCTGTCTTTGTCATTAGAATGTCATATTATGACAAATTTGAAATGTCATTTAAATGTCAACATCAAATAATTGCAATGTGTTGCAATGCAAAATCCATTCTCTTTTGCACTCAATGACATAACACTTCCTGTCACCTTCAATCAAGTAAAACTGTATAGCAGTGTTTCTTTCACCCATTCTTTTTCCAATGACAATGTCTCTCAGTTTTATCGGTCATCGCCATTCAAGTGATGGAGCCGGTGTTTGTCTTAAAACAAAGCCAACTACAATAGGCCTCATCACATCACATGTCTTCTCCATAACATTGGGGGTATATAAATTTGGTAATTCTCAAGCTTTTCATCACATGCAATTGACAGAATTGAATGTCCGGGGTGTATTTGAACCCATGGCTTCAGAACCCTGTGGAACTGAAAACAAGCACTCTTAAAAATTGGCTATCCAGTGGACATTTCAGAGCAAAATCCCTTTTGATGTCATTTGCATGAGACATTAAATAATTATCAAATATCACATAATTGTATTTATTCTCAACTGTATGTTACCAATCCGTAATATTACTCTAGTTTCAGCAAGGACTCATTGCGGCATCATGTTTCGTGGGCAGTGGAACGAGGGGACGCCTCAAGTCTTTTCGAGTTTCTAGTTTCCCTCGGAGAGTTGGACAAAACAAGATCGCAATCGATAGTCGACCCTGGCTTGAGGGTGGCTTCAGTGCGAGGTCATGCGGAGTGCGTGCATCTTCTGCTTGGGTTTGGAGCAAATGTTGATAACACGGATGAATTCGGAAACACGTCACTTCTCTTAGCCTCAGAAAAAGGACATTCGGAGGTCGTTGAACTGCTGCTTCAAAATGGCGCTGTGTGCAACAGGTGAGGTGGCATATATATGATTGGTATTTTATTACAGCCGGTCAATTTGCAATGGAGAATGAGAGGAAAGTTCACCAAAAATCTTATTAAAAAAGTTGTTGTTCCAAAGTACCCAATTTTGGACATATTTATTTTAAATTTCTTTCGATAATTACATCAGTATAAAAAGGTGAGATTGGGAAAAACAATGTTTATTGGATGGGGAATTACCTACAATGTTGTGTTCGACATTTGCCATGATGTTTACGAAACTCAACTTGAAATGACTAAATTAAATGCGTACAGTAAGATGAGGTGACTGACCTGCAACAAGTTGATTTTTTTTTAATTGCATGAGTTCTATATTCGGGTTTGACCTCTGACACCAATGTTGTAAAATATTCCAACAACAAAACTATTGCAGACCCCAAATTTTTAATATGATTTATAATTGTGGCAACATAGCATACTGTCATTACTGCCTTCTTATTTTGAGAATGATGACTCAGATCTGGGTAATATAAATTAGCTGTGCTTAGGTGGCTCAGTGGTGACAGGAGAATTCAAAATCAATTGGTTTGTTGGACCTTCAAGAGCAAAATCTCAGCGGGATGTCATTTGAATGAGATGGCAAATTGGTGTCCATAGGCGAAATTATACTAAAAATACTACTTATAGTGAAGGAGGAAGGCAGCCAGTTTAGCCTTTAGAATTTAGAATCCTATAAAGCAGATGCCACTGTATCTATATCGTGGGGCAGATAAGTGACATAATTATATGGAGGATTGTGCATTTAATGGCTAAAGCATGAAACTTTCAAGACAGCTTCTATAGACCCCTAGCCTCAATTTCAGATGTGGAAGCACTCTGGGTCTGACCTCTGGTGACCTTGAGGGGTCCATGACCTTGAAGGCTATAATCGTCCAGAGTGCTTCCACATCTGAAACAATTTTCTTATATCTGCCCTACTAATATGTCTATATCACAATGAAAAACAATCAGAGGACACAGGAAGTAAGAAACCGTAATTGACATTTTTGAGCATGCGTCATTGGGTGAAATAGGCCAGTGACTGGTCAGTTGCCCAGCGCTCATAGCCGCCCTATGTATACCTGGCCTTTGAAAAGTATAACATCATGACAAAAAGAGTGGACCGTCGAAGATCAGACAAAAAGAGTGGACCGTCGAAGATCAGACAAAAAGCCGTCAGCATAATGTCAACCTTGCGGGGTGCCAAGCCTGTAAGTGGAGGTAAATGTCACTGCTTACATTGTAAACATCAATTTGCACCACTGCCTGTTGTACCAATTTTAGTGAATCAAACAAAAGGCTGCATATTTTCACCATTAATGTAATATGGGCCAATAGCCACATGACAACATATTACAGAGATATAATGGGAGATTAATTAAAAAAGGATTGTCAGATAGGCCTTTTAGATAATAATTGGACAATATATATGTCGAATCAATTAGTTGTCTGAACCAGCCAATTGAATAGTTCAAAATGCCACTCATCTTAATTGTTCCATTTATCAATTGTCTGTTCAAATCTTTTAACTATCTAGTTTAGACAATTCATAGAATGGAACAATCAAGTCATTTGACATTTTGAATGATTCAATTGTCTGGTTTAGACAACTAATTGATTGGAAATATATTTTACAACTATTGTCTAACATCAGACAATCCTTTTTTTCTGCAATTTGACCACCCCCTCAAACTTATTGGTCAAAATTTCCATTGTGAAATTGCATGATAAGTAAATTGACTTTTGTTTCACCAGTAATTAGATTTCATTTATTTATTTTCAGAACGGACAGCAGCACTCGTACCGCACTTCACTGGGCGAGCATGAACGGCCATTCAAAAGTTGTTGACGCACTTCTGGAACACGGCGCAGACCCCAAACAAACGGACAATATTTACGGCTTCACTCCCTTAACATTAAGTGCCAGACAGGGACATTCTGATATCGTCAGGAAGCTAGCTTTATGGAAGGACACTTTAGATGCCTATGATATTCATGGAGAGACAGCGTTATTCGAAGCTGTACGAAACAACAAATTGGAGTGCGTTGATGTCCTCATTAAAGCCGGCGCGAACATAGATGCTGTCGATAATGCTAATAGAACTCCTCTACTTAATGCTGTACTCTCCAGTCGACCCCATATGGTCATAAAATTCATCCGCGCAGGTTGTAACCAGGACATAAAGGGGCGTATAACATTCTTTCGCAAGTGTGATGAATTCGAAAACATCTTTAGTGCATTCACTGCTGCCATCTGGGGGAGAGAGTACAAACTAACTAAACTCATGTACGAAGCAGGTTGCTTCATCTACGACGTCCCGCATGAGTGGATCAAGAACTGGGACGATAGTCGAGAGCAAGAATGGTTGACATACGTTATGCACCGCCCGCGTACTTTGAAGGAAAGATGCCGCTCCTATCTGAGAAGAGTATTTGGGCGCAATGTTGATTATGCTGTTAACCAACTTCCAATCCCTACACAAATCAAAAACTTTCTGTTGTTGGTGAACTTAGAGGAATTCCTCTAAGACATCACTTACAAATGTCTTACATGGACAAATTATCAACTATTCAGTCTGTACTAATCAGAGATCTGATATCGAAGACCTTTTTCCATATTGGAAATTAGAATAAATACATGTAATATAATTTCCATTTATTGGAAATTCCATCCATTTTTCCATATTGGAAATTTTATATTGGCGTACTTTATCCATTTTGGAACGAAGTTTGTTATCTATCAGCAATCAAGATCTTGATTTGATTGTTTTAAAAGTATAATATTTCTTTAAGATGTAGACCTATTTAACTTTCAGCTCATTTATCATCAAATGTGTAAATAAGTAGGTCACAGAATGGAATTAATATCAGAAGTCAAACTCAAGCAAATAAAGAATTTATTTTGGTTAATCATAAAATACCTGTGTTTTCCAATGTGATACTCATAGGCTTACCATGGGGAATTTTTTTTGGGGGGGCGACATTAGCCCGAATTTCAAGATCAAGATTTAATAAAATCATTTGAAAACCATCAATTGATTTTCAATAATTTAGCCTTTCTTCCCGAATCTGAATGTTTCCAAACTTTTTTCCTTCGGGATTACCAATATTTCACTAATCTAATATTGCAAAAATAAGTGTCCCCGTTGTATGATAAAAAGTTTCTATTTTTCTCCTTTTTGACAATTTCAAAGACCACCAGATGGGTCCAAAGCAGGGTTGGGCACGAGTACATGCAAATGTACTCGAGTACGAGTACGAGTACTTGCCACATCTACGAGTACGAGTACGAGTACGAGTACAGCTTTTTCTGAATGTACTCGAGTACGAGTACGAGTACTTTCAAATGTACTCGAGTACGAGTACGAGTACATTTATGCAGTTTCGAACCTTATTTATTCAATATTTAAAGAAATAATAGCATTACTAAGATTGAATAATTGCGCAAAAATAAAGAATATTAGTGAAGGCTACTCCTTATGGTCCTTAGTTAATCAAAAGTGAACTGTGTTAATTTGAAATGGCCTTTGAAGCTACTTGCTGGGCTGCCAATCACTGGGTCCCGCGTTCGAATCCAGCTCTAGCCGGGTCACCTGGGCCTATGTTGGACGGCAGTTTCAATCATCTTTCGCTCATTAATTGCTATGTCCTCCTCCTGTCCTAATTAGCCCAACAAGTGCATAAATATAGGACGTAAAGCCCCAATCATCCATCCATCCTTTGAGGCTATTTGGATTGAGATATAGTCCATAGGACTTCAGATTGGCTTTCAAATGCAAATGAAAAACGAAGTGACTACAGTGGAGAAATGAAGGATTAAGTTAAATATTATGCTAATTATGTTTCAACCCATTTTAGACGGAATAGTGTTCAGAAGAACAGGGAAATTATTTACCTAAATAATTTAGAAATAATTTCACTTGACATGCGTCTATGGCTTCAACAGAAACATGTAAGTCTCTTGTGAATGGCTCTAGCCATGTGATTGGCCGAGATGGTTGCCTTTTTTTGCTGATTCTGTTTGTTCTGCAATTACTAACTATTTTTGGCTCGGAGAATATCACATTCCCATGCTATCTCAGGCTATCTCTCACTTTTTATTTTATTTCACTATCTTTTCTCAGTGCCAAGAATTCGTTTAAAAAGCATACCAACGCTTTTCAAGGCAATTTAGTATTAAATTAAATACAATATAAATTTATTGCAAGTATAGAAATGGTTATTTCGTTCAGCTAAAAACATTTTTCGTTAGATAAAATACTAATACAGTATTGGAATGCAAGAGGAGACTATGCTCTAGTTGTCTTCACAAGAAATATTGATTTAATAATTATGATATATATTAGGCCTAATATTTTGTGTTAATACACAATGTTTGTATTAAGCATACATAACACTTGATAAATAAATAAATGTCAACAATTGACAACATGTCATGTATAATTGATTGAACAAACGGAAATCACACTTTTAGAATTATAAGATTTATATTATAAGTTAGGGTGAGCCTGTACAGAATACTGTTTTGATATCTCGGTAAAAGCGTCAATTTAACCAAAAAGGGTTAAAACGGAAACGGCTCTAGTTATGGTTAAAATAGGGCTAGAAACATAATTTAAAAACGTAGATATATCATTTAGAAGTATCTGAATACAATGACATAAGTAAAAATGTTGTATCTTCAACCACAAGGCCAGCATTAGCCTGTAAGTTACGATGTTTTGATTTGCGCCAAAAGGTGTGAAAAAAGCAAATGGCGGCTATGTCATCAAATGAAAATGAAAATGGTGTGTCCTTGAAGTTCTTCAAATATGATCAAAAATATGGCTTACTGAATGAATAATTATTTATCACTAATTACGAAAATAGGGCATTGTAGTTATATAGATGAAAAAACACATGTGATACACTATTCCACATTGTTGGCCAATTCCTAGGCTTTGTGGTGATCGTGGTATTGCTTACCTAACCACTGTGGTGAGAGGATACCAGCGGGAGCGGAGATACGTCTCGTCGCTTCAGCTGCAGTGTATCGTCTGCCAAACCTCGCCAGATCTCGCCGCACCGCGAGAGGACCCGAGAAGACGTACAGCGGCACCAAGCGGTGGTGCGGGCCACCACACTCCTCCTCGTCATATTTTCAGCTTCCTGAGGGGGCCCATTGAACAGCTTCTTGAGTGGGCTTATTGAAGTATGTCCACTGCAAGAGCTGAATGTGTAGCACCCCTCTCCCTCAAAAAAAATTAAAATATCCATAGGCCGATGTTTCAGAAACACTTAGGGCCTTACTGATACTGTTAAGGTGCATGCAGCTAGAGTGTGCCCCTTAACAAAAATGGTAACATTAAAATACTGAGGAATTCCAAAAATAATGGCGAGTCCCTCAAAAAGTTAAAATGTAAAAATAGCAAAGGACATGCTGAGTTGCTATTGCCCTTGGGCCTCATAAAAGCCATAGCTATAATGCTGCCAAGGATTCCCTGGGGGTAGGCCTTGCCAACACATGCTATTAAAAACACTTGTTAAAAACAGTCTGCAAATGACAAACAGCGGGTCTGTACGGTGCTCCAAATGGATACATCCGAACAGGTTGGCCCCTGATCGCCAATTTTTATGCAGATTACTCAAGAAAATTTTCTGCTGCAGGGGCGCATTTTATTTGACTGCTCCCAGAATTATTACGCCATCTGTTTAGGAAGGGCTTTTTGTCTTCAAAGTCCTTCCTGGATGTCCTTCTGTCCCCTCCCAATGGGCCCGATGCAGCTCTCCAATTGGGAGAATCACTGCCCCCATCAGCAGGTGGGAACCACCTGTTCGATCTTCCCCTGTGAACTGGAGCAGAGCCATATGAGGTGTTCCTGTGTGGGAAATCGCTGCCAACACACTCTCTAGCAATGTGTCCGATACCAGCACAAGTAAAACACCTCAATAGAATTGGTGTACGCATGCGTTTATTAGGGCAATCTTCAGCATGATAGTGGTTGCCACCGCATGTTAAGCAAGTCTCAGAATTGGTGGACCTCACCGGGGACTCCGAACAGTCCTTACTAATGCGACGGCCATCTGTTTTGATGCCAGATGTCCGCGTCTTATCTGTAGTTGGATGCGGAGCATGTTGGTTAGCCTTTATGTTCTTCTGGCTCTTGTCATACTGCTTCGGCATATTGAATAGACTGTTAAGTCTTAGCCTGGCTCCATGAGGCAGAGTAATACAAGCATTGAGGGCTGCATCTATAAGAGAAGTCGTCAGTTTAACCAACTTGTCTCGTGGGATCTTTCTGCAAGCCCGGGAGATAACCTTAAACTTCTGGGTCTTGGAGCCCCGTTCATCCATCTTCTCAACTCTGTCTCCGGCATCCATTAAGCATCCTTGAGGGTCCCTCTTTTCTATTAAATAGCCCTGTGGTTCCTTCGTCTGATTTGCCAAGACGCCATCAGAACATCCATGCCAATCATCTTCACCATGGTGTTTATTGAAGTCTACTGAAGATGTGTAGTCAATAGAATCAATTGACTCTCTGCGTAGACTATTGGAGGGGTCCTTGGAGCAAGTTTGTGTTCTGTGCACCAAGGGCCCCTTGTTCAATGAATTCGAGAAAATAGATGAAATTGGTGGAGACCTGTCATCTTCCACCCTGGGCTCCTCCCGGTCCATGCTGTCAGGCATATGGTGACATTCCAAGTAGGTGACAATCTCCTCATTGCAACTGTTAGACTCAGTCTCATGAATACTTCCAGTGATGGCCTCCCTTCCTATATTCTCAGTATCCACTCGGTCGTCCTGAAATCGTTCAGAATAGAACATGTTGTGGACCTTTGTTCCTTCCAGTATGGGCGGGGAATTTTCAAACATCTCTACAACTTGACTAGATGGTCCCTGTTGTTGTAATGCATCCTTGGCTTCACTGGGCAGCCCTTGTTGCTGGAGAACTGGATCTGGGAAATTCTCATTCAGGGCATGAGATGTTGTTTGAATTCCCTTGTCGGCTACTCTCTCCACCTTCATTTTCATGTCGTTGGTAGCCCTTTTCTGCTGACCATAGCGTCTCTTGCCTTGCCCTCTGATCCTGTCAAGCAGGGCAAAGAGTTTTTGGTTTCGTCGGACTTCAAAATGCTCTAAATCTTTGTACATGATCAACTTGACGTCCAAATCATTCTGTGGGTCCCAATCTATCTTTTGAAATATTTTGATGCTGGACACCACAATATTTGATTTGTGAAGTTCCAGGGTTGTCTCAAAGTTGATATTAGTCAATTGGTTGAAAAATTTCCATGAAGTAATAGGACCAAATTCCCTTTCATCTAGCAGCTCTTCAGCCATCGCTGGTCCAATCCCTTGGATTTTCATCAACTCGTCCATTGAAGCTGAGTCTAAGTTGACAGGTGCCATTTTAGATATCTCCTGCTTGTTTTCAGTGATATTATTCTCTAGCTTGTCCCTAAGGTTTGACATAATTCTATGAAGATGGTTGTTTCTTCGCTCTTCAAAATGTTCAATGTCTTTGTATTTGATCAGCTTAACATCCAATTCAACATTCGGGTCCCAATCCATGTTTTTGAAAATCCGGATACTGGAAACCATTACTTTGGATGTGTGTAATGCTAGAGTTTTCTCAAAAGTGAACTTGGTCAGGTTATTGAACGCTTTCCATGATGTTATCGGTCCAATAATTCTATCCTCAACTATTTTGTCAGCAATGACTGTTCCAATCCCAGGTATGGTCATCAGTTCATCGTGTGATGCTGTGTCCAGATTAACTGGAGCCATTTTTGGCTGTCTACCAGTTGTCAGTGCCTAGATATTTCAATTTTAAGCTAATTTCTAGCAAGCAAACCCTGGAGCGGGATGGTTAATAAGCACCAGAATTCGTTAGTAGAAGGCACAGCAAGTGGTATTTGGGTTCGAGGTTTTTCAACCAGAACTCCAAATAGGATCCACTTAATCACTTATGTCATTAAACTCCTAATCTTAAGGTTAATTGTTTGAAAAAACCTTAAAATCTAAGGGCCATAAGACACAAGGGTACACACAGTGACAATTGGCATTAATTCATTATATACAGCACACACAGTATTGTCAAATTATGCAGTAAACCTTACTTGGTTAATACTCCACTAATTTTGTCAAATTTGTTCTGTATTAATACCTTGACACTCAAGTAAATAGATAGAAGGCTCTCCTCAAATGAAATTTAATGAGCAAATGTAGAATTGGCTTCAAGGTAAATTAAACCCAAGACTAATTCACTATACGAGATCACAAACTAATTTGTAGAAAGTGGGCTACTAATTTTTGCAATTTAGCCCAATTTGCTACAACACTAGTAGGCTGTGCTGTACAATATGGCTGGTTATATAATTATCTATAGTTGAAGGCCTTAATTATTTCAATTAGGCCTGCTAAGATATTGTATTTATTTGCAGAATTTTTTCTGTAACATAGATATTATATTGTACAGATATAGGGCCAATAACTTACAAAAGGCAGCGAGTGTCTAATCTGTGATGTAATAGGCCTATATTGTATATTGTGTGCTAAGACAGTGGATATCAGCTGATTATAGGATGTTTTTGACAGTTTTGTTGGAGCTGTTAAAATTTGACAGGTGGAGGTCCAGGAATGCTTACCCCACCAGTGTCAAACAGAAACGGTGACAACTCGCCCCAAAATATCCAAAATACAGTCTGGTATATGCTTTATCGTCTGCAATGTCAAATAACCAGCGTATATTAGCAGAACAGCAGTGACAGCTCACTTTTTGTTGATTTGAAGCTGGCGCCTCCGGGCGAAATCCAAGATGGCGGCCGCCTAACTCAACATGTGACAGGGCGAAAATGTCTAATCTTCGCGTCTATTTTCAATAGACAGCATCTGACACACATGTGGCATGAATCCGTTAACTCCTTGTCGCCAATGTGGTGATCGTGGTATTGCTTACCTAACCACTGTGGTGAGAGGATACCAGCGGGAGCGGAGATGCGTCTCGTCGCTTCAGCTGCAGTGTATCGTCTGCCAAACCTCGCCAGATCTCGCCGCACCGCGAGAGGACCCGAGAAGACGTACAGCGGCACCAAGCGGTGGTGCGGGCCACCACAGCTTGTTTTGTGTGAGAGGTCCAAGATTATGAAAGACAACTCACTCTATAATTATTATATTTTTAACTACTGGTATTCATATAAATTATTATATGTAACTTTAGCTGTGAAATAATTAGAAAAGCATCTTTGAAGGTTTTAAGAAAATTGAACTATATATGGCATTAAATTAACCATTTTGTCATGTTAGACACTTGCTTTTGTGTTCAATTTTGCTCTAATGAAGTTCAATTGTACTCGTGATGTACTCACTAGGAGTACGAGTACTTTAGCAATGTACTCGAGTACGAGTACGAGTACTGTACTCATGATTTGGCACGAGTACTGAGTACATGCGAGTACTTGGGAAAATGTACTCGAGTACACGAGTACATGAGTACATGTGTACTCGTGCCCAACCCTGCTCCAAAGATGTGATTTCTGTGAGATATTGTTTTCTCTCACAGTTTATCTGCCACCTGTTGGCATTTGTTACTTGCAAAATCTTCTTGCAGTAAAAAAGCAAGCTGTCTAAATCAATATTAGATAGGAAGACCCACCTTGACAATGCAGTTGTCAAGGATGGGAGACAAAGCAATGGTTGAGCACTACACTTGCGACACAGAACCGTGTCGCAGCTGTTTTGGGACTGTTTTGAGCCTAAATAAAGGTATGACCAGATAGCAAATGCTTTAACACATATTGTGTTAAAATTTCAAAGCATTCCTGTACTTTAAAGCATCAAAATCGGCCAATTTTCGTTGATTTACCAGCTGAAATGATGCACATTCTGTGTTGGATATTTGCATAATTTGATAACTGTTGATTTGTTTGTTGTGCATCTTTAATAAATTTGCAAACCGAATATGAAACTGTGAAGTTTTGTACTTCACACATCTTGTGTAAGTCATTTATATAATCCCTGTTGCTCACACCACTCAACAAGAGTTTCATTAGTGGGCATTCATGCAGTCCATACCTCCCAAGAATAATGATTGATTGAAACCACATTTGAAACCTCTCAGACCGCATTTTATAAATCACAGCAATTAGCTACTCATATCTCTTTTTCTGTATTGAAAGAACAAAAAATTAAAAGACAGACAAAGCTTTCTCCAAAATTGTAATATTTGATAAATAACAAAGTGTTCTCAAAATTTCAGATAGATAGATAGAGAGATAAACACTGATTAAACAGTTTAACAAAAATAAGTCCCCCTTTACGAAAACAAATTAATATCTAAAAGACCTGTTTTCCAATTTCAATTAAAGTTGACCAATTTTTAGGCCTGTTATTGACATTGTGCCTGTGTATTTTTAGCTTGATTGCTTCATTTTTCTCTAAGCCAGCCTGCCCTCAGTGCACATACCCCTCTTTTCAAAAATTTAAAATTTTGGCTTTTCCAAAAAAATGTTTTCCAAAAGGTGCTTAAACTCCACTGAAATTATTTCTAATGTCACCCAAGGAGCCACAACTGTGAAAACGTTACAAAAGAAGTCTTCAATTATCTACTTACTAAACATTTCAACAAAAATAAGTCCCCCTTTGGATAAACTTTAATATCTCATAGATTCCTTTGCTGATTCTTTTGACAGTTGGCTGAATTAAAGCCCCACATATCGACCTTACAGGTGAGTATTTATAGCTCAGTGGCATTATTCCTGGTTGAGCCAACAGCCTTCAAGTGAGCCTATCCCTGTTTTCAAAAATCCCAGGCTTTTCCAATGGATATGAACAATTTCACCATGCGAGGGAGCCACCAGCTTGACAAGCTTCAACACATGTCTGGAGAAAATTTGTGTCTCAGTCATATTTAGAAGATAACAAATGACTTATTTTTTAACAGTTTTACAGTTTAGGTTCCTTGGATGCAATAACAAATAATTTGAGTGGAGTTAAAACAACTTTCGATAAAATTTTTGTGTGGAAAAGTCATGTTTCAAATTTTTGAAAATAGGGGTCTGCTGTCTCAGACAAAAATTAAGCAATAAAGCTACAAATACACGTGCACACTTTCAATATGCTTGCCCACCAACTGGCCGCTTTCCACATAAATTGGAGAAGAGGTCTTTGAGACATTCACGTTTTCATAAAGGGGGACTTCTTTTTGTTGAACTGTTTATGATTTAGAAACAAACTTTCTCCAGTCTCTTGATGAAGTATGACCCAGCAGGTGGCTCCCCCGTTAGGTGAAATTTGTCATATCCATTGGAAAAGCCACAGATTTTTGAAAACAAATACACACATTTAGGGTCGATTACAGGCCTGTAGATCAGCCAACTTTCATAAAAATTGGAGAAGGAATCTTTGTTTTATTCAAGTTTATTTAAAGGGGGACTTATTTTTGTTGAACCGTTCAGGTAGTTTTTTTTATTTATTAATTAATTTTTTTTTTACTGGCTGACACATTTAAGGCCAATAGATAGACAGATAGATAGATAGATAGAGAGGTAGAATCTGATAGGTAGATAGATAGATAGATAGATAGACAGATAGACAATTGGACAGATAGATGGATAGATAGATGGTAATGACCACACCAGAAGTTATTTTTTTCATTTCCATTTTTTTTTTTACAAGTGAGGATAACTACGTCTGTTTATTTTTAAAGTGTCATCCAAAAGGTTCTCCTCCTGCTTTCTAAAATCTCGGTTGCCCATTGAGTTTAAAATACTTCAGGTTCAACCAGATAAACTCTTCTGTTGCTTTCTGTTTGCCGTTTGCTGTTTTCTGTTTGCAGTTTGTTGTTTTCTGTTTGTATTCTTGATTGATTGTTTGTTATCATCACCTATTTCTTGTAATGATTTGAAGAGTGCTCAGCAATAGGAATGTCCTCAGTCTACGTTGCCTACAGCAACGTGAAGACTGTGACCTCGGTCTAAATCAATATGTTACCTAATGCCACGATATAGGTGCTACAATGTTAACTGGGTCAGATTCCCCAGCTTCTTACCAATGTGGATCCACCTGAACTGAGCTTCACAGTTTCAACACAGCGTCAGAGTAAGCGTTTTATCGGGGAGAGTCCCTATTAACCACATCATCACAGTCTCATAGCCCATGGGCTGACAGTAAACTATACATCACAGTTCAAACATTGGTATATTGAAGGAAGTATTACATTTGTGATCCCAATGATCTATCATTTGCAATCACCAGTCCTCACCAAATGCCAGCTTTGTATTGTGAGCATTCACAGTAGACAACTGTTATAATCCCCACAGAGTTGTTTGATTAATCTGCAAACTTGCTACTTCACAGCTTTAAACTTCAATGGACCTTGCTATAAACAAAAGGCTTTGACAATTTTTGTAAACACATATATATGGATTTTTTTTTTTCGTTCTGGGAGCCAATTTGCTGACAGGCTGTCATGTGGAACTTGCATGCGGTTTCCCAGGCCCAATTTTCACCCTGACAAAGTGCTGAAACTGTGACGCTCATTTCAATAGGATTTACATGGGCTAGAAGCCGGGGAATCTTACCCAGTTTAAAATGATGTCACAGTTCATAGTTGATTTACATATATTGCAATGCTAGAGATAAGAGTTGTCTCTGACATCACAGTTCAACAGTATAGAAAAGAATGTTAATATGACGAGGACTGTAATACTGCTTGAATTGTCAAAAACAATACCAGTAGTCTAAGCAATTCAATCAATTTTATCACAAAGATATATATATAGCACACTTACACTGAAGGACTTTGTAGTTCGTTTGCAGATTGGCAGTCCAAAAAGCCACAGGCACAAACATTTTTTGTCTGAGTCAGTTATGGTTAATCATTTGATCCTGTGCTCATCACATCAAGCAACATAGGCGACAATAAACAAACCAAGTGAATTACTCTGGGTACTTCATCAAATAAGAAGATTAGGAGACCAACAGAAAACTGTCAAAGCCAGTTTGGACCGCATTTCTTCAAAGCACTCTAAATAGGCCTACTTATAAATATCATCATCAAAACGAGTTCTGCAGTGTGGGTAAACAATTAGGGGCATTTATTGCAATAAAGTTATTACTATTTATCCTCGCTAGGCACTCTTTTAAGGTTCAGTGAAGAATAAAATCAAGGTCACAACCTTTGTTATGTCTGTCAGGACCGATTTCACAAACAATCACTGTGGTCTATTTAACAATTCCATCATTTTTTCATAAAACCTTTTAAACACAAAGATGATCAATCATTGGCAATCAATCCAACTTTTTTATTATTGTGTCAGAACCTCAGATCGCCGGTCAGACACGAGCGGAAGAATTATTCCAACATGGTATTTCCATCAGTTTTAGGGCACAATTCAGCCTCAAGGTGACTCCAGGCTTCAAATTTGTCAGCGTTCGACCAGGATCCTAAATGTTGCAGGTCATAACGCCAAATTATCTGTCCAAAAATGAGCACAAAAAAAAGGAAAAAAGAACGAAATACAAAGTACATGTGAATATACATGACAGACATCGTAAATGGTACAAACATATATAGGAATTTAAAAGGTATTGATACTGAACAAAAATATAAAGCAAAAACTTCAAGTATATTGTATATATCTATTGGCCTACGATACGTAGAACTAACCGGGTTAATTTGGACTGTTTATCACATATCAATAAGTGTTTATTTGACCCAGTCATAATATGTATAGATTCACCCTTTTGTGGGAATATGGCACCCTTTACCTGACACGTGACCTTGACAGTCCACCTTTACCCTCAGTTGCCATGGTGACACTATTTCCTCATATAAACTGTTGCTCTATACATAGTTTACATCCATGGGTTATGATTTGTGTTGTTTTCTGGTTGTGTTAGTAAAATAGCAATTGACTAGATTGCTGCCAATAATTGAACGAATGGAATTGAACAGGCTTGAATGTAGACCACCAATTGGGCAGTGACTGCTACACAGAGTAATAGTGCACTGGATGTACATGGAAGTGGGATATTGTCCACATGCCTGAAATCTGGTAAAAGCAAAATTACAGAAGCTAGAAGGTAAGTAAAAAGTTTTGTATTTAATAATGAGAAAAAGAAAACAAAGAGTCCTATATATATCATTTTCGACATGAGAGTTCTTTGCATAAAAGCATCCCAAACAGTTTTGTAACTGACAATCAGCTTGGGACACAGTGGCGGATACAGTAGTCTAAGGGGGTGTGCGTCATTCGGCATTATAATATAGCAGGCCCGTGCGGGTGTTGTTTCGGCATTCGCAAGCTAGCATTGCAATTTATTTTCTTCAAAATTATATTTCCATCTCAGTGGTCTATTGGGGGCCCTGGCCCCCTGAGCCCCCTGGATCCGCCACTTGTCCGACATGTGATGTCACAGGCATAAAAATGTTGTTTCGATTTGATTGGTATCATTTAATCAGATCATTTAGTACATCTACCTATCACATCTGGCAGCATACACAGTGTAGGTGTCAGTAAAAAAACTCATTAACTTATTAAAGTATTCCCCCAATAAGAAGATTAGGAAATGACGTGGCAAATCCAGTTGGTAAATTAAAAAGAGGAAAACATTTTTTTTCAATAGACCACCCATTTTCTGCAACACATATAGACCAGCTAAAAACTATAACATAATTCATAAATAGAGAGAAAAGCAAATAGTTCAGTGTCAAATATCAGAAGACTCAGCACAGGACCTTGAGGTAAATCATTGCAAAGAACTTGTCAGAAGACTGAAACTGTGCCATGCTGATTGACCAGAATCAGTCACATTATTTCATCATAAAAACCCAAATAGCAATATGAATTTTCACTACTGCAGAAGGACAGGCATCAGCAGTAGGGCAAGTTACTAAAAAAAGTTTTAATATTTTCAAATGTTATAAAGAATGGTTTTCTAAGGAATGGATTTCATAGCTTATTTATCCATGCTCTCGTTCGTAAAAATTTTTTGGTGCAAATAAATGATAAAAATCACACTGCAATCACACAAGTAACTTGATTCTTGTTTAAATTTCAATGCTCACTTATGAAACATTTTTGTAAATAGATGAAGTATAGGGTAAGGGATCATCCAGTGCATGGAATGCTGTCCCACAGGGACGAAATGTCGCCGCAATAATATATTTTTATTTATACATAAGTCACAAGCCAAAAACTTAAGATAGAATGAGTTTAATTGAAGCATACTCTACTCAGTTGTACCATAAGGGGGGTACCCCCAGGGGCATATCACTGATTGCCATCCATCACTGATTGCCATCCATCACTGATTGCCATCCATCACTGATTGCCATCCATCACTGATTGCCATCACGAGGTATTTCACATGTTTCACTTTCAGCCACAAAACTGTTGTTTCAGCCATTCACTGAGTAATTACACCAGGTGGCGTTTTTTGCTTGAGGTGACACCTAACGTTTCATTCTGCAACATGATCTACAACATGATTGAGTCTACGATCTACGAGATTCTGGCCTGTGTTCAAAACAGTATCGCCCAGTAGATCTAAAGATCTACCGGCGACAAAAATATCTAGACAGATAAATGTACTTTGTAGAATAGCAGAAATTTGACTTTGGATGGCCGAAAGGCTATTTATCACTCGTTCATTTTATCAAACTTCGGATTTTGTCCCATTATCTGGAATTTCTGCTCCAAAGCAAACACGGACAAATTGGAACGGTTGCATCAAAGAGCGCTTAAATTTGTGTATCAGGACTTTGATACAAATTATGAAAACCTGCTCGACAGTGCTCGTAAAGCATGGTCATGGTTCGAATTAGACAAATCGCTCTGGACTCTGGAGACGTTCAAGATTCTGCAAGGCAGATGTCCAACTTACCTGAACAATTTAGTAGAACAAACAAACTCCACATAATACTATTCTCAGAGACATTGACAAATGACTATGCCTCAAGGTCCCGCATACGAGGACAACCAAGTATGGACTTAACGGCTAATACCTGGAATAGCCTCCCAGCTCATTTAAGGAATGAACAATCATTCACAACTTTTAAAGGACTGCTGCAACAGTGGAATGGTGTAAATTGTAAATGTTCATTGTGTGAGAGCTAAACTCGACTAAGTAACCAGTATTATAGTAATTACTACTAGCATTATTTTAATGTAATATTTTTACCATTGTTTTTATACACTGTTTTAGTTCCTTCTGTTAAATTTTATCCTGTTATGTTTAATTAGTTGGCAGAAAAAGCCTCCGGCTTATGTTAATATTATTTTGTAAAAACACTCAACTCAAAATAAAATGTCCTTGTCCTTGACTCTGATGCTCTCGTTCAGAATAAACTTCTTCGTGCAAATAAATGATCACACTGCAATCACACAGTGCCATATTTGCACAATATTTGATAACCACATTTCACGAAAAGTTATGCAAATGTTTCAGAAAACGGTTAGTTTTACTGTATTTTGAAAGTACCATTTAAATCTTAGTCTTTTGAAACCAAACTGTAAAATCACTAAGAGCAGTTCTAAAAGAAACAATTTATAATCGGCTATAACTTCAGTGGTCGACAGGCATTTTTCTTAAATTTCAGTGAAGTGTGCACAAATTACAATTTTGGCATTACCAATGTTTCAGAATGTACTGAACAATCACATGAATCCTTTTAATTTGATTTTTTTCTCCTTTTTTCCTATTAGCCAACAATGGACTGGGACATGCAACATTATCCGGGTTCAAACCCAAGGCTGGACACAATTGGTAGTGCTTCGGTAGTCCCTGAACCCATTCCAGAGGAAGGCAACAAAAGTGGTAAGGCTGCTTAAAATGCTTTAATTTGTATAGCGACAGTACAACCCAAAATAAAGTAAGAAAATTTTCTGTCAGAAGTCCTCTATTTACCTATTTTGCCCTCTTTTCTCTTCTCCACCCCAAATCTCATTACAACTCCCTTTGACCCCTTTCAACAACCTTAGCCCACATTAATTACTCTATTGAGACAGCTACCAATGTAAAGTTAGCAGAGGTGCAAAATATCAAGTAAATCAAAAAAAGGTAGTTTCAAGTAGGTAAAAGTAGGAAGTGATTCAGGGGTAGTCAAAAGGTGTGAAAGGGTAAAGTAGTGGCTGATTCTTTCTTCCTGCTGGGGTAATCGTACTTTATTTTGGTTGTACTGTACATGTAAAATAGGGGTAGTGTACCTACATGATTTGATCATTTCTCACACTGAGTACACCTAAGAGATCAGTAACTATACAATCTTAACAAAAAGGTTTTATATAGAACCTTTAAGGGTTCTATAAGCTGATGTAGATAAGGAACCCTAAAAGGTTCATTACTCAACATTAAAAAGGTTCCAACAGCAAACAAAACAACATTCAGATAATCCAGCTGCACTGAACTCCCACAATGGAACCCCTTTCTCTCAAGTTGAGAGCACAGGGTCCTATCATAGGGCCTTCCTATCAATTATTGAACCCTTTCAATTCAATTGAACCCTAAAAAAGTATAACCTTTTTTTGGCTGTTGGTTCTTTATATATACCATAAAGGACCTTTTGCATTAAGGGTGTAGGAGCAATACATGGAGCAGACCAAGGTCTCAATGGAGATTGAGGTTACAACATTTGTTATACTTTTAGTAAAATACAAAACTATGTTTTTGCTTATATTGGTCCACCTTTTACCAGATAATGGACAAGTGGTCAATTATCAAAACAACTGGTCCAATATGGGGGCCAGGTGGTCCATTACAGGCACGAGCGGTTCTTTATATATATATATAATATATATATAAAGAATAATAGCTGGCACTTGCATGCAACAGCCATAAAGGACAATAATTTTCTTCCCTTTAATGGACCACTTGATCCAATATTGGACCGAAGGTCCATTATGTGGAACCATGAATGGTCTAAAATAAGTCTTCCGTCAACGTACTGGCTACAATTACTGGCTACAATCGTTTAAGCATGTCAAAGGTTATTTTGTTAGACAAATGTGTTACTTATGACATGAACAATTTAATTAAAATTGTCGACAAAAAATATAACCTTGTGCTTTTGCTAATTACCATATTAGAACAAGAAAATATCAATTATCAACATTTCTTTTAATTATTTTGAGACCTTCATGGATGTGTGAATAAATTGATAGAGATGCACAATTAACGAAGAAATTATAATGGCTGAATAAGTAGCTCATTTAGTACATCCGCTTAGAACATTCATTTCGAGAACGAACTGGTTTGTGTGTACTCTATGGTGTATTTTGAAGAAGCATCTAAGAGTAAATTAAGGTAAGTGAACAAAAAGTTACAGAAGACATGGTAAATTTGACTTTGGACAAGATAGCAAGCTAGGAAGAAATGTTTTCTGCAATAAACGTGGACATTTGTGCAATAATTGTAGAAATTTCTAAAAGTATGATCGTGAGAATGATGCCAGATGAGCTTCATTTTGAAATAGTGAAGCTTCTATATCATATAGTTCACATGCCATGGCAATTACAGCCTATCCATTAGTTATGCAAAACTAGAGGACCAGTTCACTGTGAAAAATACACTTTTTGACTAACGATAGCCGATGAAGTCATCATCACGCATTTAACATGGGAACCATAGAGGATTTATTTGTCTTGATCAAGAGAAGGCCATATGACTGATTTTAGAGTAATATTTTAGAGTAATAATCAGATGCATAATCCTTTCGTTTGCCTGTCACCAACTAGCGGGATTAGTATGCTTAAATTAAATCAACATTGAAAGTATTGTATGATGACTCAAGAAGTACCATTTTCACAGTGCAACAGACCACTCTTTTTGCATAACAAATTTACAGACTTTCATAAAAATGTATCAACTAGAATATGCCAGATATGACTTAAATCTATCTATAGTTTCTTTTTACATCTGCAGATTTCATAGCTTTTATGATTTGTACTGTAGTGTATATGCACCCATTTCTATTCACACGCACTATGAATGACTGAATAAATCACTTTTTGACCTCAGTTATAATACAGCAATTGCAAAACACATGTATAATGTGTTACAGTTATACATTTCTGAGCAATTTAACAACTTTGCAGCACCAGCTACATATTTTAGGAAGCATAGCATTCTAAAAGCTGAAAATATTCATGCTATATATCCAAGTATGCGAGGAATTCACATCAGCTGATCTGTAAAAAACTGCACAACCTTCAGTCGTCCAAGCTTTAAGCTTTACATGAACATTGACAAGTAAACTGAACCAAATAAAAAACGCAAAACTATTGCCAGGGCTTTATTTTTCTGTATATGATTCAGATAGGCTGTTGATTTTATGCATATGTATAACCAGGTGTCAAAGGACTCAGTTCCATAAAATCCCTCAAGTCTGACCTTTGTTTGCACATATGCGGCCTAGTTTATCACATTGGGGTATGGTGAGTGGAAAGGGGTATTAGGCACACCGTAGGGCATTCTAATGATTTCATGTTAAAGCTTGAAGAAAATGATGTAAAAGACCATACAACTCACTTCCTTTACTGCCACCTGACTTGCTAAAAAAATTATTTTTGAGGTGTCAGGTGAAAATTTTCCACACACAATGTTATTCCAATGGAACAATGCCACTACGGAAACAAGTCCTCAAACAGTCCAGACAATAGCTGCGGCTGAAAAAGGCTTAGGATCTTTCAGAAGGGCTTGGAACAACCTGTGTATCAGCTGCAGAGTTAAACATCACCACTTTTTGTGCCCTCCTTTTGCTATTCTCCCTACTGCGCATCTTCCGCTGTAAGAAAAGCACAAAGAAAGCCCACATGGTACTGATGTTTGCCGTACAGCTGCTGTTCAGGTTGATAGAGGTCTTTTTGACAGACCTTATGCCTTTAACCCTGTTTCATATATGTGTTTAGGTCATTCCTTGACCTGTTTCAATAGTTGAAGTGTTTCACTGCAATATCAACTCTGACCTGACTCAAACAACAACATTTTAACAAGTTAAGTGGCACTAACTGAAGCAAAGTGTATGGCCTTTTGCATCATTTTCTTCAAGCTTTCACATGAAAACACTGGATTTGCTCTGTCGAGTGCCTAATACCTCTGTCCAATGACCATACCCCAATGTGATAAACATTGCCGCAGATGCAATGGTCAGAATTTAACGATTTTATGGAACTGAGTCCTTTGACACCTGATTATACATATGCATCAACTCAACAGCCCATCTTAATTATATACGGAAAAATAAAGCCCTGGAAATAGTTTTGCGTTTTTTATTTGGTTCAGTTTAGAACTTCATAATAATAATAATTTAATATATTTCCTGGAAACCTTTAGACTAGTTTATCCCATTTCAGTTTTTGCAATAAAATATGGCATTACAAACAAGTTACGCCAAAAATAATGTCGCCATTTTAAACAATACCCAAACAGATAATAAAAGCCTAAAAAATAGCAATTCAACTTTATTTTTGAATTTTACTGGACAATTTGAAAATTTGAATGCTAAGTATTAACTCTGTTTGCAGAGTATAATATAGTAGTCAAATTCATAAAGGGTCAAGATTTTATCAGTAGTTTGAGATACTCTCTGATCAGGTGAATCTTTTTAATCAGTAACTTAAGATGTGTACCCTCTGGTTTAGTAAAACTAAGCAACCCCCCTCCCCCTCACAAAGATCACAATATTGCTCAACTAATGGTGGAAGAGCATTGAGCAATTTCCTTGTGCAGACTCATTTAAACAATCAAAAATGATTAAGTAATTTGCATTGCATGAAATAATTGTTTCAAATTGACTGAGTCCCTACCTTATATTAAAAAAATAAATTGCCTCATCATTTACTTATCGTAACAAGGCCAAAGCTCATTTAATTCTGAAATATATGTGTTTTTTTCTCTTTCATCCAATACAGTTATAAAATGGTCAGATTGCTCATATGCTGGTTCAGTGCAGATTTCAAAACTGCCTTGATTTGATACATGATAATAATCATTATCAATCATTATAGTGTAATGCTGGCAGCCTGAGAAAAAACTGTTATGCACACTTGCGGTCGATTCACATTGGCTAGAAGCCAGGGAATTTGACACAGTTTAAAATGACATCATAGCTTGTAGTTATTTTACATATATTGCAATGCTAGAGAATAGCATCTTCTCTGACATCACACTTCAACAGCTTAGAAATGAACTTGAGATTCCACATAAATATGACGAAGACTGTAGCTTTAAGTTGCCCAGAACCATAAAATATTTAGCAAAATAGGGGTTATTTTATGTTTATTATAATGTAAACGTCTGATCAATATTGATTCAAACCATTTTTTTTAAGTGTTTCTGTAATTCCATAATTTATTTAGTTATTTGATTAGTTTTTTCTTAAGGTGGCTCGATACTCGTGAACTTTCCAAGATAGGATTTCTTAAAAACAGTTTAAAATGGTCCAAAATATAGTTTATAGGAAGGATATGTAAACAAAAGTGATTGCTACCAGCCTTTTAAAAAAATATTTGGGGTTATGTACCTGAAAGTCAGTCCACGCAAACCTGAAAAACTAAAAATTTTTCTTATTTTTCCTACTGTGAAGTTTGTTCTGCCATTCAGTGGTCATGCATCCCATATTATTCAATGACTAATGAAATTAAAGAAGACACTTTCATGGAAAAGGTGATTACAATTTCAAAGAGATATATTTAGTTTAAAGGACTTTCCAAGGGGTTCGGAATATAAGTTTCGATTTTGACAATTTTAACTTTTTTTATAAACCATGGCGCTAAAAAAAATTGACGAGATAGGATTTTTTATTTCTTTGTCATTTATTTCCAAAAATAGTTGGGAACAGCATGATGATATAGACAACCCTTCCTACCACACTTCAAATTGATATAAACATTTATTTATATCACAAAGTCATTTTTGAGAAATTAGACCTGCTTGCCGAAAATCGCCTCTAAAAATTGTCTGTTTTGAGTATCAAGTTGAATCTCCGGCTGTATATAGTACTCTTCATGGCGCATCTAATGCTCCAAACGAGAAGTCTCTAACCCCAACAGAAGTGGCGCAAATGGCAAACGAAGTGGCCGTCGCATGGAATTATCAGAATTTAAAATGATGCTGAAACAGTGGCAGCAGAGCCCTGCTGCTGTGGTGACGTCACGAAAGATAGGGCTTGCCTGGCTGCGCGTGAATATAACAATAACACTACTTTTGAGGGCGCTATGCTGTTTGAATGGCCCAAGGTGATGTCAAGCAGCCCAAGTGATTCAAAGCAGCACGAGCAGCGCGAGGGCTGCTGTGCAATCACGAGGGCTGCAGGACATGACCGAGGGCCATTCAAACAGCATGGCGCTTGAAAAAAAGTAGTGTTATTACTATTATTATCCACTTACTAGATTTTTCTGTTCTGATTTACCACCAAGACCTGTCAACTCAAGATTGGCGTTAAGTGAAATAAACAAGGGCCGTTATTGACTATAACGGCCCTTGGCCTTATAAACAAGGGCCGTTATTGACAATAATGGCCCCCGACTTTGTAAACAAGGGCCGTTATTGACTATAACGGCCCTGGTGATGTAAACGAGGGCCGTTATTGACAATATCGGCCCTTGGCCTTGTAAACAAGGGCCGATATGGAAAATCAGCGGCCCTCAAAATTTTGCTAATGCTCTAGTGAACGGCCCTGCTAGTGGATAATAATGTGCGTTAACAACCATTTCACATGAGTAGCGAGCCACCTTAATAGTCAGGGAGCAGAGGAGCCAAAAGTAGGCTTAGGTCTTACTCATGAGAGCACCACTTGAATTTGGTACCGATTGAAAGAGGACACTTTGGAGCATCAGAAACCATGGTTTTCACATTCCAAAGGTGGTAGGTTTTCTTTCTGGGAGGGGTAAAAGGTCAACGACCTCTTGATTTTACAGTCACTTAATGAAAAATGTATTTTCTTAATGTTTTCAGCATAACTTTTCAAGTGTTTTACATATTTATTTCAAATTCAGCAAAAGTGAAGATGATTCCATGTTATTTGGGTCACTAATTTAAAAAATGCACTTTGACCTATTTTTGGGTCAAGTGGGGTCAAAGAAGTTGATAAATATCGAAAATTTCACGCAAAATAGCTCTATATACTTGAATATGTCATTGTCATGCCCAAAATATTAAATAAATCAAGATAATTTCTCATGCACCAGGAAGTCACATGGGTTAGCATTACATATGTAGGGAAATTTTGGTTGCTATGGATACATGTTACCTATAGGGAGGGGTAAAGCTCAAAACTGCATCCTCCATTTTTTGGCAAAATTTATATTCATTTATAGGACAATTTCCATATCATTCGTTTTTTCTGTTCATGGATATGCCTCATTATGAACAATACCATTCCAAATTATTGGTCAAACAAATATTCTATGAATAAATATTAAAATATTGGTTGCTGTAGATACCTGTTAGCCATAGAAGGTGTGAAATCTGAAACCTCGCTCTCTGTTTTTGGACAAAATTTACCTTCATTTATAGCACAATTTCCAAATCATGTTTTTCTTGTCTATATAATGTAATATTATGAGGAGATACCATCCATTATTACTGCTCTCACAAATATTTTATAAATATATATTTCAAAATATTGGTTGCTATGGATACCTGTTAGCCATAGAAGGGGTAAAGCTCTAAACGTCACCCACCATTTTCGGTAAAATTCACCTTGATTTACAGCATCACTTCCACATCATTTACTTTTCTGTTTATGAATATGCCCTATTATGTAGAAATACTATTTCAAATCATAAATCAAACAAATATTCAACAAATATATATATCAAAATATGGGTTGCTATGGATATTTTTTAGCCAAAGATGGGAAGAAATCTGAAACCTTGCCCTCTGTTTATGGCCAAAATTTACCTTCATTAATGGTAGAATTTCCATGTAATTTGTTCTTCTGTTTATTGATATATATGCTATGTTATGGGGAAATACCATTGTTCTTTACTGCTCATACAAATATTCAATTAATATTATTAATATATTATTAAAATATTGGTTGCTATGGATACCTGTTATCAGTAGGACAGGTGAAAACCGAAACCTTGCCCTCTGTTTTTGGGCAAAATTAATCTTCGTTTATAACACATGTAACTTCCACATAATTTATTATTCTGTTTATGGATATGCCATGCTTTGGGGAAATATGCTTATTTACTGCACACTAATAATTATGGGTTCCTGTGGATACCTGTTACCAATAGGAGGGGTTGAAATAGAAACCTCGCCCTCTGTTTTAGGGCAAAATTTATGTTCATTATTGACCAAATTTCCACAGCATTTGTGTCTTCTGTTTAAGGATATGCCATGTAATAAAGAAATACCACCCTTATTTACTGCTTACACAAATATTAGATAAAAATATATTTTCAAATATTGGTTTTCACAGATACCAGTTATCCATGGGAGGGATGAAACCAAAATATCGCCCTTTGTCTTTGGGAAAAATTTACCTTCATTTATAGCTCAATATCCATATTATTTGTTTCTTCTGTTCATGGGTATGCCACGTTATGAGAAAATACCATTCCTATTCACTGCTCACATAAATATTCAATAAATAAAATATTTAAATATTTGTTGTTATGGATACATGTCACCCATAGGAGGGGTGAAACTGACACTCATCCTCGGTTTTCAGGCAGAAATTACCTTAATTTGCAGCACAATTTCCCTTATGTACCGCTCACAAAAATATTCAATAAATATATATATCCGAATATGGGTTGCGATGGATACCTGTTACCAACAGGAGGGGTGAAAACTCAAAAATTCACTCTCTGTGTAAGCAAAAATTTACCATCATTTAAGGCAAAATTTCCGCATAATGCACTTACGATATCTATCTATATTGGCATATATGTTGTGATTTCGCCCAAAAACTGAGGGTGAGCTTTTAATTTTAATCTCCACCTGTGAGTGACAGGTTTCCATGGCAACCAAAATTTTTTATGAATATCTGGGGTGACCTGTAATTTGGATGGTATTCAGTAATAATGTGAAATATCTAGGAACAGAAGGGGCAATTTAAGACATTGAAATTGAATCATAAATGAAGGTAAATTTCACCGAAAAATTTAAGGCAAAGTTTCAACTTTTACTCCTCCTATGGGTGGCAAGTGTCCAAAGCAAACAAAATTTAGAAATATATATTGATTGAATATTTGTGTACCAACAATCAATGATGGTATTTCCTCAAAATGTGGCATATATATGTCAACGGAAGAGCAAGAGATGTGGAAATTGTACCTTAAATGAAGGTAAATTTTCTCCAAAAATGGAGGGTGAGATTTCAGTTTTCACCCATCCTATGGGTAATACCCACGGAAACAGGTGTCAATAGCTGCCAGGATTTTGGTATACTTATTGAATAGTTGTGTAAGCAGTAAATATGGTATTCCCTCATAATGAGGCATATCCATAAAGAGAATAAATGCATTATGGTGAAATTGTGCCACTGGCAAGTAAGGATACATATTGCCCAAATACAGAGGGCGAGGTTTCATATTTCACCCCTTCTCTGGCTAACAGGTATCCATGGCAACCAATATTTTGATATATATATATATTTATTAAATATTTGTGAGAGCAGTAAATAAGGATGGTATTTCCTAATAATATGAAATACCATGAACAGGTGAAACTAATGATACGGAAATTGTGCTATAAATGAAGGTAAATTTTGCCCAAAACCAGAGACCGAGGTTTCAGATTTCACACCTTCTATGGCAAACAGGTATCTACAGCAAACAATGTATATTCATAGAATATTTGAAGGAACCCATATTTATTTATGAGCAGTAAATGAGGGGTATTTCCTCAAAACATGGCATATCCATAAACAGATTAATAAATTATGTGGAAGTTGTGTTATAAACGAAGACTGATTTTGCCCAAAAACAGAGGGCAAGGTTTCAGTTTTCACCTGTCCTGTGGATAACAGGTATCCATAGCAACCAATATTTTAATAATAATTATATTAATTTAATATTTGTCTGAGCATTAAATAACAATGGTATTTCCCTATAACATAGCATATCCATAAACGGAGGAACAAATGATATGGAAATGCTACCATTAATGAAGGTAAATTTCGGCCTTAAACAGATGGGTGAGGTTTCAGATTTCTTCTCTTCTTGGCTAAAAAATATCCATAACAACCCATATTTTGATATATATTAGTTGACTATTTATTTGATTTGTAATTTGCAATAGTATTTCTACATAATAGGGCATATTCATAAACAGAAAAGCAAATGATGTGGAAATGATGCTGTAAATCAAGGTGAATTTGGCCGAAAATGGTGGGTGACGTTTAGAGATTTACCCCTTTACTGGCTAGCAGGTATCCATAGCAACAAATATTTTGAAATATATATTTATCAAATATTTATGAGAGCAGTAAATAAGGATGGTATCTCCTAATAATATTACATATATAGACAAATGATTTGGAAATTGTGCTATAAATGAAGGTAAATTTTGTCCAAAAACAGAGAGCGAGGTTTCAGATTTCACACCTTCTATGGCTAGGTATCTACAGCAACCAATATTTTAATATTTATTCATAGAATATTTGTTTGACCAATAATTTGGAATGGTATTGTTCATAATGAGGCATATCCATGAACAGGAGAAACAAATGATATGGAAATTGTCCCATAAATGAATATAAATTTTGCCAAAAATGGAGGATGCAGTTTTGAGCTTTACCCCTCCCTATAGGTAACATGTATCCATAGCAACCAAAATTTCCCTACATATGTAATGCTAACCCATGTGACTTCCTGGTGCATGAGAAATTATCTTGATTTATTTAATATCTTGGGCATGACAATAACATATTCAAGTATATATAGCTATTTTGAGTGAAATTTTCTATATTTATCAACTTTGTTGACCCCATTTGACCCCAAAATAGGTCAAAGTGCATTTTTTAAATTAGTGACCCAAATAACATGGAATCATCTTCACTTTTGGTGAATTTGAAATTAATATGTAAAACACTTGAAAAGTTATGCTGAAAACATGAAGAAAATGCATTTTTCATTAAATGACTGTAAAATCAAGAGGTCGTTGACCTTTTACCCCTCCCAGAAAGAAAACCTACCACCTTTGGAATGTGAAAACCATGGTTTCTGATGCTCCAAAGTGTCCTCTTTTAATCGGTACCAAATTCAAGTGGTGCTCTCATGAGTAAGACCTGTACAAGAAATAAGCCTCTTTTTTGAGATATCTCCCTGACTATAATAGTGTCTGCGTCTTCCAGCACATCCATATAGATGATGTCACAATTTCCATTGTTATGAGTATATTGTTATAAGTTAACAAATTCTTAGAGTTGATGGCAAGCAACACTCTTGATTTTTTCCGTGTGTAGTCCTACCCGAAATAAATCTAGGGATCATTAAGGGCAATTGAAGAGTCATTAGAGGTAGAAAGAATGTTCCTACATCCATGAAACTTCGCAGACTAATTACTCACACCAATCCACGCAAGAAAACGTAAAAACTAGAAAAGTTAGAGTTGAAACCTGCCCATCATTCAGAGTACCTTTAAGTAGAGAGTGGGTAAGAAGTGTGTCCATAATATAAACTGTTTTAAATATTGAATGTTTATCTGTATTTTTTAAATAATTGCTACTACTTTACGATGTCCAAAAAAATTGTTGTATATTTTTGAAGTCAAGCTCACTCTCCAAAATATTAACTTGATAAAAACGAGAAAAATTCAATGACTTCATAATTGTTAGGAGCAACAATAAGCAGCAAATATAAAATCCCAACAACAATTTAGGTGTTTGAAAAAGCATATTAATAAACAACTTCTCTCAAAATCTCCACAATAGCAAGATGAGTAACTCTAAACTCATATTAAAAGCTACCAAAATAATTGGATCAGAAAAGGATTAATTAATATAATAATGGACTCGTTTTCAATAGGAAGTTTCTTTTAACTCTGAAATGGCATTCACCCATTCTCGATTGAGATATATTTCATGGGTTAAATTACGACAGTTATAGAAATTCTATAAGCCGATTGAATGACATGTGATAGAAAAATATATTCACATCCAATGGTCATTCATGGCCCTTTTAATTGGCTCTATTTCTTTGTGAGAATTGTCATTGCACTCTAAAAAATGTCGGGACAAAATTGTTTTTTTATATCCAAAATGATTTTTTGAAAAACCAAATTTCAATGCAAAAAACCATCATGGATTTTTAAAAAACCATTTTGGATCTAAAAAACCAATTATGTCCCGGCATTTTTTAGAGTGCATGCAAGATGATCAGATGGCTCGAACCAGTAGTCAAAAATGTTCTATACACACCGCAGACAAAAAGTTTGGAAACAGGACACTGCTTGCTATTTGAATATTGTTGCGAAAAAAAACAGCTTCTGGGGGCTCAGATTCTAATATGACCATATAAGAAAAAATCTTTATGAGTGTGAAGAGGAATATTCCAGGTAAATTTGTAACATTAGCATGAATGATTAAATTTCCAAGGTTGCTCTCAAAAATAGGGATCAGTGAAAGTGATTTTAAAGCCTTGACCTAAGTCATTTTTAGATGGGTGCCCGCTTGTTGCGATCAATCTGTATTTTTAAAACTAACAAAGGAAATCGAGTGACCTTTGTACAAAGACTACCAACATGATCCCTCTTCTTATTGTGATATAATTTTTTTTCTGATCAGATAAACGCCTTTTTGAGGTTCCAAACCTATGCAGATAAATGGATGTTCACATGATCACATTTTAATTTCAGGCATTTAGTCCAGGTACTATTAGTTATTTGTTGTTTGCTTGGCGGATACAGGATTTACCTTCCCGAAGATAGCTGTATCTGGGCGAAGCGAAGCTGAGCCCGGATACAGCTATTTGAGGGAAGGTAAATCCTGTATCTGCCAAAAGCAAACAACAAATTACGAATTTATCCGACCACATGGTATAATAAACCCCCCATAACAATGTAGTTCAGAGGTACTATGAACATCATGAGTGCCAGGTACAATGAGTGATTTAAAAGCAGACCTGACACAAATGATGTTCATAGCTGTGAACTAACTACACTGCTATTGGGATTTATTTATGTGCCACAATGATTTTTCGGTGGTCTTTACTAAATTTTAGTCTGATAACTTCAAATTCTGTAAGATAGGAGCAGCAGATTGTTGTGATGTCACCAGCAGCCCATGCCATTGTGACGTCATGACCAACAATCACTGCCCATTGTTTGCATGACAACGTCAGGTAATTTATGAGTGATTGTGATGTCATCACTGCAGGATACAGAAAATATCTGTACAGGCCAAGCAGCCTGACAGATACAGGATATATACCCACAGTTCTCAACCAATCAGAATCAAGCACTGGCCTTGGTGGTCGGATAAAGATTCATATTGTTTGACAGAACTTAAGCGGCCCATCATCAGTAACAGTTCAGTGGATTATATAGACATTGTGAAATTAAACTGTTTTATCATCAGATGCTTTTAGAATTATCGGACATATATATATATATGCTGGATCACATGGCTCGACACTCAGGTCTAAATACATCAAACAAGACACCAATTAAAATTGATTAGCATTACAAAGGTTGTGCACCGATGGCAAATTTCTGTAAATAAGCTCAATGAGTCACTAGCTTTCCAAGCTTCATATTATACCAGTGTTGGAGGTCATACATTGATAGCCTCGGAGTCCCAATCCTCGGCCTTCGAATCGGTCTCAGCTAGGTGCCTTTGGCAAGTGATGGGGGCCTCGAGATGCGCTTCGTCCTTGAGGCCAGCCTCGAGACGACATTTTGGCGGCCTTTGCCTCTGTCTTGGATGGTCATGCCTCAGTCTCGGATGTCCCATCCAGGACTAATAATTCAAACCGTGCTTATATTTTAAAACATATAAAATTGTTTAAATCCTCCTGTTTCAGACTCCATGGCTAAAGGGCAACCCCAGAATATTCCTGATGCAGCCTCGTCTTCAGATGAAGATGAGGAAACTCCTTTAAACGACCCTCCCTCTAGAGGCACTTCCAGTAACTGTGCTAAGACACCTGTGGAGCAAGTCAGGTCAGTAAATTGTAAAGTAGGTTAAGGTTGCACAGTGAGCCCGAACCATCTTTGGGGTTAAAAAAATGGCCCAGCACAACCATAGGGACCGTTACGTACCTTAAGGTCAGACGAACAAGCAGATGTAAAGAACAAAAAAATCTGTTGGGAATTTTTTAATATATTAAATTTTTTAACTTTCTGACAAAAACTGTTTCAAGAATAGAAAATATCATTTAGAAGAAATAATAATCCTTTCTTTGAAAATGAAAATACATGCAATAGCATGTATTATCAGTAAGGTGTGACAATTTCATGCACACATTAATTTCCAAGTGCAGTGTGAATTTTTCATAAAAATTGCAAAACTTAACATGCTCAATCATTCCATCAGCTGTAGTAGGAAATCTTACAAAACATATGTGCATACTTGTTTGACAGGGCTTTTGGACTTAAAAATAACTCTGGCCCTGTCAATTAGGAAGGAAAAGGGAAAAAACATTATTGTTGTTATTTTGTAACAACCAACCACAAGTGTTAGTTAAATAATCTAACCATATTTGACCTATAACTTAACGTTTGACTCCAATACATTTGAATACTCATAATTTTTTGAGTAATTATGAACATGCATAGTGTACTGTCATTAGCTGCAACTTGATCAGTGCAGGCTTAGAATAAGAAATAGATATACCATGATATTATGAATAGCTAGCATATATAGGTATATCTAATGAATGTCTATTTGAAGTTGCAACCCTGCGCATTGCCCGAAATCAAACCCATTTACCCAATTTGAAAATATTCTTATTCCTTCATGAAATTAGAGCGAACAGAGCTCAGAAAGAACTGACTAAAATTACGATTCAAAAGTTATAAAACAAATTGAATACTTCTTCTTCACTACCAACTGTGTAAGGTAGACACACACACGCATACATCATGGACATCTTTAAAAACTGTGTATGTCACAAAGGATGATAAAAAGATATGGCTATTCTGGATAAGTCTGTAACTCGAATTCCATTTTATTTTGAAGAAAAAACAATAAAATAATTAGTTTTAAACTGTTTCCTAATGTAGATATTGTGTTATTTCCTTCATGAAGTCACAGGTAAAGCCAGCAATGCTATATAGCATTTGTTACATACATGCAAATGAAGTTTATCACACACAACATGAAAATGTGACTTTTCCTAATAATTATAACATTCTGTATTTTAATTTTTATCCAAAAGGCAGTGGTATACATGTATATTGTTTTGACGTTCTATCATATGAAATTGTAATTTTCATCCTGGTTTGAAGGAATATTGCCAGCACCAAGGAATGTGACAAACAAGAAATTGAAAAACTGCAATATCTCAAAGAATTCCCAACAGATTTTTTTGTTCTTTACATCTGCTTGTTCGTCTGACATTAAGCTACGTAATGGCACCTATGGTTATGCTGGGCCATTTTTTTAACCCCTAAGATGGTTCGGGCTCACTGTGGTTGGAATTGATTTGGGATGAGCCCAAAGGTGTGAAAGGGTAAATTAGGAGTTGATTTTTCCTTTCTGTTGGGTTAGTCATACTTTATTTTGGGTTGTACTGTATGTATATATCTGTGACTTTCTATGAAAATACAGAATATTTGACATCTAGTGACTATTCTGGAATGGCCTGCAACACTAAAACTCTTGATGAAGTTTAACCTTTTTTTTCACGTTTCAACGTCTTGATTATTACTTTCAGGATAATCCTTTCACCAGACGAAGATGACGAGATCGAGTCGAGTCATATTGACCTGTCCGAATTTGCCCTTGGCCACGCGCTTTTCTGTCAGATGGACGTCCTCTGCCATTTTGAGGATGGGAAGATGGGATGGAAAGAGTCTGCAAGGTAAAAACTATGTTAAGTCTTCATACAGTGTTGGAGGTCTTGAGGCCGGCATCGTCTGCGCCATATTTTGATGGCTTCAGCCTTGGCTCGGTCTGGGATGCCAAATTCTTGTCCTTGCCTCGGTCTTGGATGTCTTTTGGCCAGTGTTAGAGGCATCGGTCTTCGAGGCTCATGCCTCGGTTTTGGCCTCGGATGTACCAGCCTCAACAACATCACTGACCTCATAATATCAATTATATATTGGTCTGGAAACTGTCCTGGTCATTCACATATTTTTGGAGGAAAACCAACAAAAATCATACAAACAAGAATTGTTGTAGTTTTTTCTGTCAATGCTATTTTTAAAATATGAAAATCATCAACTTTGCCAAAGGAAGATTCGTGAACAGACTCTACATAAGGTTGTACCAATAAGGTATCCCAGCTTTTCACAAATTACTAAACATGTATTGAGTCAGGCAAGTCTTTTTTTTAATATCTTTCACAAAAAGTAAAATGGATATTTCCACCTTTACAAAGACCAACTTAAGCCTTTTGAAAAAAAAAACAGGCTTCTCAAGTCTCTTCATTCTGAGTAACATCCTTATGAATGTTTCGAAAGGCAGGTTATCTTTGAAGTGTTCCCTTTAAATTAGAGAAGTTTGTATTTCAAGGTTCTTCTTTGCAGTACATAATAGTCATCTCCAATATCCCAAGATTTCTTTAGAAGGGTCATTTGATCAAATGTTTCAAGGTGGAACCTTCCCTCAATGTGCTTTGATGTAAATCAAAAGGAAGAATTACATTTCAACCACAATGACCATCAAGAAAACATACAGTAGTGGTCAAAAGTTCCGGCCACTTCTTAGTGTCTCAGCTTATGATTGCATAGTGCATACTCAAGGGGCACACAACGTGAACACAACTTAGCCTATTGGTGGAGAGCTTCTCTTTGTGACGAAGATGTGCCCATTGGGTAGGAGGAATGAAAATATGTCAATTTGTATATATATATTTTTTTCTTTAGTTAAGGCAACAAAATACACACTTAGTTTGAAAGTCGGTTGTATACTAAACTGGAGACGTATTCTATTTGCATACAGATGGTTGAAATATGAAGAAAAGCTGGACGTAGCCAATCGATGGAGTAAACCACATGTTGCGACTACTTCCATGCACGCTATCCAGTCCGTCAAAAGAGGAATAGAAAATGACACAGTCATCTTGAACCTCCAATCTCCCCATGGCTGTTTACACCAGGTGGCAGGTCAGTGTACCTATATTTTGTAAAGTAAACATGAGGTGGCAGCACTGCTTTTAGTTTCAAGTTCAAATTTAAGTTCAATGGGTTATAAAATTGTATTTCTTACATCATGGCAAAGCATAGTACATGTGTCGATTTAATTAGCCAAAATAACATGAAATGCGTATAAATGCAAGAAAATAAAATTTTATTAATGATTAAATAAATGTAATTAAGTGTTTGTCAGCATAGTAAAAGAAATGTTTTGCACACTAGTTGTTCACATTTCAATGTCAATAATGATGTAAGCGTTAAATATGCCACCTAGCTAATTTAGTAGCTTTCCCTCAAATCATTATCTAGGCGATTGTGTCCGAATTTTTTTAATAGTTTCGCCCTTAAATTTTTAGAAAAAATCTCCAGACAAGTGGCAAGAGACCAAAACTTTACTGATGAACAGCAACACTTGTTGAAAGACCTCTTACTGAAACCCCACAAGCACCAACACAGACAGGGCATCACCGACAACTCCTCAAAAGCTAAAATTGAAAGATTCAAAGCTCTTCCGCTCGACGAGAAAGCAAAGGATAACAACGGGAAAGACGAAAACGAGAAAAAAGCACACAAGACCAAGAAGGAGAAGAGTAAGTATTCTTTCTAAAAGCAAACTTTCTAAACGCAAACTAATAACAAAAGAAGCCATCAAGCTGCTTCTATAAATGACAGAAATGCTTCTTCAGATGCTTTATAAGATATCTTGAAAAATGACAGACTTTTTTTGTGTGACAGCCGTCTGTATATTCCGCATTACTCCTGCGTAAAGTAGCATTCTTAGCATATTTGTACAACACATAACAATATAGGCCTACTCCATGACCTGAATATGGGCAGTATCACAAGTGACCAACGATATAATGCTCAAGTAAATAAAAATTGTCAATTGATTCTAAGACTAGTGTTTCGAGAGGTGGGGAAAATTATTGGATTTCCTTAAGCAATATGTCAATTTTAGGACTCAACCAATGATCCAAGGTGTTGTTTTTATACTTAAATTCTCAGCTGGCATTGTTTTTTGAAATTACACAGAAATTATCTTTTGTATTTGCTCTCCCCAATATTTTGTAATTCAAAAGCTAAATGCAAGATAAAATTGCAACTAAGTTGCTCACTTGGATTTTGTAATTCAAAAGCTAAACGAAAGATAAAATTACTGACTTGGATTTTTCTGCCTTTAAAAAATTATTTGGCTTGGTGTAAACATGAAATTGTGTATACCTCAGCATATAGAAAACAATTGCTACCTCTGACAATGACCAGTTTCATTGTCCCACATCATCTTAAAATTTCAGGAATAGAAAGATTGAGGAAACTGCCAAAAACTGAAACTGAAGTTTCTGCTCTGTACCACACCTACCCAGGGGGAGTTTTGCCAGAACAGCTTAAGCCTTATAAGGTAAATGAAAAATCTTCTGCTCCAAAACTTAATTTAGTCAACAGAATGGATGTCAAAAGGAAAATAAATTTAACTTTGATGATATTACTGATAAAACCAATCTTACAACATTAACCACAAACACAACAATAGCATTATGCTTCCTGATTGTCAAAGAATCCTCTTGTGCAAATTTAAGATGGTTGGCAGTTTATATATTCATCTGGGTTGCATTCCCAAGGCGTTGGTGAACTACTGCCAGCCAAAAATGAAAAAGAAAAAGTGAAAAAACTTGCAAACCAAGATAATGTTGAAAACAGAAACAACTAATTATTCCAAAAAAAGTAAAAGTGAAAAAACTTGCAAACCAAGATAATGTTGAAAACAGAAACAAATAATTATTCCAAAAAAATAAATGTGAAAAAACTTGCAAACCAAGATAATGTTGAAAACAGAAACAACTAATTATTCCAAAAAAGTAAAAGTGAAAAAACTTGCAAACCAAGATAATGTTGAAAACAGAAACAAATAATTATCCTAATCTCTTTCAGCCAAACAAGCGAATCATGAAGAAGATCCCAGGGGGTTCAGAAGTAGCAAGCATCCTCATCGGTCAAGTGGACTTCATCTCTAAACCTCTTATGGTTTTTGCTCGTTTAGTCTTCTCCAACGTCCTCAGAGATTTGACAGAAGTAGCGATTCCAACGAGGTTCATCTTTCTTCATCTTGGACCTAGTGTAGGCACTTCTATTTGGGAGATGATAGAAAATGGAAGAGCAATGGCAGCCTTGCTTAATGACAGGGTATGTACAGACCTGTGTAAATACAAATACAAATACCTTAGGCCAAACATAATTGATCTTTAGCTTATCGGATCTTCTCAAGGCATTTTTTCCTAGGATCAGTCGGCAAGGCGAAAAAAAAGATGAAATAAAAATTGTCGGTAAACTCAATTTTTTTTCCTAAGCAGAAAATCTGTTGGGTTGGTGGATCCGAGAAGCTAAAAATTAAAATTTTAGTCTTGCCTTTTTTGATGGAGTGCTCTCTTTGAAAAAGTATAGTCATCGTATGTGCTTCACATTCATGAAAACAAATATAAAAGCAATCGTATCATGGAAGATCAAGAGAGTCATATCAAATGTAAATGGGTAACATATATGTATACAGTTTCAAATTTATCAAAAAGAAATGTTAAAAACTTTTTTGAAAGTCTCTGTGTTTGGCGACTACCTGATATTACGTAATTAGAGTGACTTTTACAATTTGGTTAAAGCAGTGCAGTAACGCTGAATGTATTTTTCTTTTTAGATCTTTTGTGAACTGGCCTACAAATCTTCCACGAGGCAGGATCTGATTGCTGGCATAGAAGAATACGTCGATGACCTCACTGTTCTGCCTCCCAGTATTTGGGATCCAATGACAAGACTGGAACCTCCTGAGACAACCATATCTGATGTGAGTTTATCCAGCAATATCAGTCTCATTAAATACAACACATGATCTAACAAAGGAGAAGTAATGACCTACTTAGGGGTCAGCAGAATACTTAGTAATGCCCAAATGTTTGACTGAGAAATACATATGTACTACTGGAAGATAAATTTATATCACACTGACTATTGATTTACTATTTGAATTTTGAAATGTGCATTGCCGTCGCAAATGGAAATGTTGCTATTTTGTAGGCAGTTAATTTCATCTGGTCTGAAAAATACGTAGCTCTTATGAAACGACAACAAGATTTTTGCGATACAGACACAAATTGAGAGAAGCATTGTAGACCATTTGGAAAGTGAAATACAAGATGACCAAAGATTTGACAGTAACAAAGACAATTGCAAATAGTCAAATATAACTGTTTGGTAACAACAACACTTCGGGCAAAAACCAATCAATGCATCGTTCATTGTCAAACAGCTGGCCAAAGTACAATCAATGCTTATGGCATTGTGAAAGCTCACGGCATACCTCTGTCCGTACCCTGGGCACTGATAGACGATTCCAGATCAAGTGACTGAGCAATCAGTGCTTTCGTCTGTAACTGATATCACATCATTAAGTAATTACATTGTACTCCCAACCCAGAAACAAAAATCAATGTTTCAAACATTACTGAAGCAGTTTATCATGCTTGACATGGTTTGGGAATCCATGCAGTCCCTTCATAACATACTGTATGTTCAATTTCAGGACAAAATCCGCAAACGCCTGATGGAGTCGGCTCGTCATGCCGAAGGGCCAGAGGCATACCATTTTGCGGAGAGTGCAGAGGGGGATGTTACACTCAAGAGAACTGGACGGTGAGAAGACTGTCAAGATGTCTTTCTATGCTTGTGTCTTTCCACAGGACTGCTTCCGAGAACAGCCATACAAAGTTTTGTCCATAATTTCTTGCAAACTGTCAAAGTATGCCTGCTTGCATGGCACACCTGAAACCCAGTAAGATATGCCATAATTCCCATGAAACAAACGTGCCAAAATACTCAAGGAGTGATTCAGTAGCTCCCCCAGATGAAGGAAATAAAAATCATCCATAAACTCTTGGAGAAATCACAAAAATCCATCGCAGCGGCATCGCTGCCTAATAACTTGGCACTTAGTGTAATTTCCGAAGATTTAGGACCAGAAAAGCGCCAACCAAATCAACGCACTGTTCAGAGATAATTTTGGAATCATATTGCTATAACCACTTCTTTAATTAATTGCTTGCAGTGACAGAGAGCAGACAGACAGACAGAAGCAGACATTTTTCTGTTATTTCAACCATAATCTACCCTTCTATACAAAAGCACTCACCCATATAATTGTCCTCTATACATTCCGTCAATTATGCATTAATCATAGTTTAATTACACTAATCTCTCTGTTTCACAACCTTCTTGATAGTTGCATAATTTATATCCATATTTTTTACTCCTATTTCCTTCACAGACGAATACTAATCTTCCTCATGCTGTCACACCTCCTCATTCCATCATATTAGAAGTGGTAGTATCATTTTCCGAGCCCGGAGATGGGGCATGCCCAACCCTCAAAGACTGGCCCGTAGGTGTAGATGATCTGTTAATATTTCATTTCGTTCCAATCTGTAAGTTGCAAATATGCACTTTGTGCAATCTATAAATTGAATCTATAAATTAAACTCTTCATTGCCTTTTTTGGTCTGTAGATTTTTTGGAGGCTTCGTCCAGGACATCCAAAGGAGGTACCCGCACATGCTCAGTGACTACAAAGACGGCTTGAACATGCAATGTCTCGCTGCGATTATCTTCTTGTACTTCGCTTGTATAACTCCGATCGTCACCTTCGGCGGAATGCTGGGCAAAGCGACTGACAACTACATGGTAGGCGCTGTTTTCTTAAGTCTTTCATAAAAACTGAACTGTTAAAAACGCAGACAAACTGGCAAAACAAAATATTTGAAGTCATACATGTGAACAGGAAGTAGTGTGCAGCGGACTTCAAGTCTTCTCATCTGAGCACCGTCATGTTATCGAGGTATCCAACTGTGCATGTATGTGTGTGTGTTGATATTGAAAACAAATCTTATCTAATTGCTATTGGTAAATAGCACCAATGAGCAGTTTATCAGTACTTATTATTTTCACTATTATTATTATTTTTATTACAAATACATATATTAATTAATCAATCAATGATCAAAAGTCTGAATCTGAATCATCGCTCATCATCATGCAGCGGTCAGTTATTTTTGGGCTTCCAGTCATTGGGTTCCGGGTTCCACTCCAGCACAGTGACCCGCTGCTCCAAAATGTCACGTGCAAGACTCGCCACTTGATGTTGTGTTGTAATACTTATTTGACACCTTTTTCAACCTAGTGGATTTGTAGAAAAAAACTATTTGCCTCTCAGTCATGGCATGTCGTTCCATCATCGGCCATGCCTTGCTGCTATCTTCTTGACTATAGACTGCTGTGATAATATTTTAAGTGAATTGCATTTAAGCCAAGTGTCATGGCTCTATGAATGTGAATGTCTCGACAATGAAAAGTGTGTGTACCTGTCAAGTTGTAAATATATTGGCAACCACAAGGATGGTTACTAGTTGGTATAGTGTTTTTGGTGACCAATTGGTTGGTTACCAGTTGGTTTGGTTACCAGTTGGCATGGTTAGTTGGGTTACTAGTTGATTTGATACCCTTATTGTGAAAAGCGCAACTACGACATTCACAAAATGCCAACTCTACAGATTGATGATGTGATATAAACAAGTCTTCTTACTAATTAGAGGGAGGGATGTTTGCTTCATTCATAGTGTTCTGTTTCCAGTTTGAGAGTCCTGGGTTTGACTTCCACTCCAGCAGAATCACTGGGACCTATGTATGTCCTATGTTCAACAACATTTTCAATCATTCTTTGCCTCATTGTTGCATCCATTTCACTAATTGGTACATACAGCATTGCAGAGCTCTGTAAAGACAAACAAGAACCCAGGGGTTCAAAATGGAGGCAGTGTGGTGTCTAAGTTCGCATCCCCTGAATCCAGATCATTTGTACCACACTGCCTTACTATTCAGACAGGTATTTTAAGATAGATAGATAGATAGATAGATATGGGATATCATAGGTTGAACAACTCTGCGAGACATAACAATATTGAGAGTAAACTGAATTTTCCAAATTGACGGACCCAGGTTCAAACCCAGGCAAAGCTACAAAGAAAGACCCTCAGGAGTTCCGACAGAAAACATGTGGCCACCGATGTTGTTTGGATGAGATGTTAATTGGCAGCACCTGTGTTTCAGTGTTTGTGCTGGGCAAGTAAAGGATTCCTTAAATGGGGTAAATTTAGAATACTTGACAACTTGTAGACTGCCAACATTACGAACTCAATCTATCAATCTAGACTTTGTTAAGAGCTGAAATGATGTGAAATCCTATGTCAGATTTGCATGGATATTTTGGACAGATGGATGGATGATTGGGGCTTTAAGTCCTTTATTTACGCAGGCCAATTAGGACAGGAGGAGGACATGGTAATGAAGCAAAATATTATTGAAACTACTGTCCAACACAAGAAAAGGTGACCTCGCCAATGTGGGATTCAAATCCAGGACCAAGTGATTGGCAACCCATTCCATTACTAATTGAGCTAACTCTACCTCCTCCCGAACGTGTTGGACCATGTCACAAATTACAACAAATGTACCAAATTGCAATGTATTGCTCATGCTTACCCTTTTGATAAATCTGTGTAATCTGTTGTGTCTTTGCACCGACAATTTCATTCTATATTAATTTTTTCATGAATGACCAATAAAGAAGTTTAGTCTTTGTCTTGTCTCACTAATCAGTATAAGCTATTTATTTCATCTCTATAATCTATCCATCTAATTCATGCAATCTATCTAATCCATAAAATTCATACAACCTTCTTTATCAATGTAACTATCTAGTATCTAATCTTCTATAGATCTATCTATACAGTGGCGTATTTAGGGGGGGGGGGGGCATGGTGCCATGGCCCCCCCCCCTCAGGCCCAAAATTATCATGGAAGAAATAGGAAACCCCGCAGAGCGCCCCGAATTCACCCCATATAATGGCCCCCCCCTCAGGCCATTTCTAGATACTCCCCTGTATCTATATTTCTGTCTTCCTGTCTATCTTTCTATCTCTTTCCAACTCTTTCGATCTATCTACTGGTATTTAACTATTCATTTATTTAGCAAGCAATCTGTCTATGTATATTAATTTAGGCCTATCCATAAATACACCCATCCCTAAATTGCATTGAAATAGTTGGAAATTTACATATAACTGTTGAATTCCATGTTCTGTGACCCAGTATTTTGATAACATAAATTCCCAAGTCAGCAAAATAACCAATACACATCCAAATGTAACCCTGACATAGCAGGTGAGCTCATTTGTATAAACAAAACACAATACACATAATTTTCAAAATGGTGGACAGCTCATTTGCATTCACAAACCACAATACACATTATTTTCAAAATGGTGGACTGTAACACCCAAAAAAAACTCCAATCAAAGAACAGATGAAAGAGTACTTAGAATTATTTGAGATCATACAAGTAGGCTGCAATGACAGCCCTGCATCTCTAGTTGTGGGCAATTTAACAATTAGGAGATTATTTGAAAGAAATATTTGAGATCAATACAAGTAGGCTGCAATGACAGCCCTGCATCTCTAGTTGTGGGCAATTTAACAATTAGGAGATTATTTGAAATAAGCAAAGAGTTATTTCAGATTTTGTTCTCCAATTTCGAATTTCCCGCCTAAAGTTTACACTCTCTCACCCACTCTCTCATACACTTTCTCACTAACTGCAAAAAATGGCGATGTGTAAACACCACCATTAAAAACTGAAACAACTTCTTATTTTCCTTGGTTGAGACACAGCAAAACATAAATTCCAACCCAAAACAGCTAATAACCCCACACGATTATCTACTCAATCCTTTTCATTGCAAGTAGCATGTATTTCTTCTTTTGACACATCTGACTTGCAGTATTACGTTTCATGTTTGTGCAACCTTTGTTCAGGACAGAACAAGAAAGGGTTTTGTATAACAAAGAGTGATTACTAATTCATAATTGCTAATTCAAAAGAGGTTGCTTAAAAAGGATTTTTGTTAGTCTTTGATGTAAAAAAAGGGACAATTGGCCGCCTGTTTGTGACCAGTGGGAAACTTCTTGAAATCCATTCTATGTAAAATTCAAATGAAATTTCCAATTACTGGACACTAGTTCTCAGGAATCTCCAAATCAGGAATAAGCACACTCTCCCAAACTAGGAATAACCACCATCTACCAAACTCTCCCAAAATAGGAATATGTACATTTTAGCGGCTGAAAATAATTATATACATTCTTCTAATTAAAGAATAAGTATACTTAGGAACAAGTAGTAAAGAACGATCTTTCAAAGAAGGAATCCTTCAGAAGTAGGTATCTACACTAATGAACCCCCTATTGATCACTAAGAGAAGTTGTGAAATTATGATGCTTGTTTTCCACATGTTTCCAGTTGAAAATCTCTCAATATGATTAAATGTTTAGACAAGATATTTGTGTCATTCTCTGTTTTTGGGCCTTGGGCACTTCCGGTTTCCGTGGTAATGCCACAAGGTCTCACTTAAATATCGTCCACACAGATAGCAGCTAGTTGTCAGTAATAATAACAAAATCAACCATTATTTTTTATTTCTATGATCTGATTTTTTGGGATCAATTGCAAATTACCTCAGTATTAACTGACCCAAATATCATGTGCCGCCATAAAATATTGCTGAAGTTATGGCCACTCGGACAGAACTTTTGGAAAACCCCTCTTACACAATTCGTGTTAGTTTGATGATCCTAGGATCAATAGTAGTAGAGTTTTCGTGTACACAAGGATGGGGGACAGACAGGCGGACAGACAGGCGGACAGACAGATGAGCGGACAGATGGATAGGCGGACACCGCTACCCTCTGCAATACCCAGGTCATATGAACATGGCCAAGTGCAAAAAGGGCTGGTCAACATTGGATATTACTTCAAACAGCATATAGATGTTGCATGTGGCAGAGATCAACTTTGACATATCTCATTACGGTAGCCATTTGCTTAATGCAGAAAGAAAGATAAGAGATACGTTAACAAAAGACTGTTTGGGCTAATACAATAGGGATGTCAGCCACCGGATATCACCTTAAATAATATTCAGATGAGATTGTTACAAAAAAAGGTGGATCCAGGGGGGGGTCAAGCTAAGATGCCGACATAGCGATCCCCGGCCCACTTGCTCCGCCCCTTTGGGTCTCGCCGCTGGACCTCCCCCTTTCAAAATTTCTCGATCCGCCCCTGAGAAATGTTAGATGAATATGGCAAATAACAACTTTTGGCAATCCTATTGGATGCTCATTGCCTGCTCCTTTATTTGTATAGCTGCATGACAATATATAAGCCGACTGAGCAGAAAAAACTTCCAACTTAACGGCAGAAAATCTCCGAAAGACAGACAACAAAGAGGTAAGTCACTTGAGCCTTTTTATTCTATCAAAACATCACATTCAATATTTAAATGAGAAGTAAATGAGAAGTCATACAGTACAACCAAAACATAAAGTAAGAACATTTTCTGTCAGAAGTCCTCTGTCAACCTATTTTGCCCTCCTTTCTCCTCTCCACCCCAAATCTCCATACAACTACCTTTGACTGCTCACCACAACTTTATTTCATATCAAGAACGCTATTAAGACAGCAGGCAAAGTAGTTGCAATTAGCAAGGAGCACAATTTCAAAGAAATCAAAAACAATGGAAGTGGTAGGGTTTGAATTTGTATTGGCTTAATAATGCAATGTAATGTTAAAAGGTTCTTTAAAGTAGGTAAAAGCATGAAGTGATTTGGGGGAGCCAAAAGATGTGAAAGGGCAAAGTAGTGGTTGATCCTTCCTTCCTGCTTGGGTAGTAATACTCTATTTTGGGATGTACTGCAAATAACAAAACCAGTCATCAGTTTAGAAGTATCACATTTACACTGTTGCTCATAAATATGGAATAATTCAAGAATTTCCATATAGAAATTGCATGATAACATTTTGTAACTTCTTTTGGAGCATAATTTATGATGGTCTGATTCATCGTAACTGCTTCCAGTTACTACCACAGCCAAGAACACACAAGCTGGTATAGATAAGGAACCCTAAAAGGTTCAATATTCAACTTTAAAAAGGTTCCAACAGCAAACAAAGACGTAACTTTGATAATCCAGCTCCGCTGAACTCCCACAATGGAAACCCTTTCTCTCAAGTTGAGAACATAGAGTTCAATCATATGGCCTTCCAACCAGTATTGAACCTTTTCAATTCAGTTAAACCCTTAACAAATTTTTTTTCGGCTGTGGGTTCTTTATATATATATACCATCAAGAACATGTTGCGTCAAGAGTGTACAACCAAATAATTTTAATTTTTGCTAATAGTTCAGGCTTTCAAACGGTGACTGGGGATGATAATTGGACTTTTACGGTGGACCTTGCTCAATTTGAACTCCTAGGTTTTCTTTTATTTGCAACAAAAAGTATTCCATATTTATGAGCAAGAGTGTATTATTAGACTAGAGTCAACCTTTTTGAATTTTTGCATCAGCTCTCTCTTGCACAGTCATTTTGGTACTGTAAAGAATGAATAATATTTATTAAGTTGGACATTCTTATTTGGTCAATATAAACTGAGGAGCATTAAAATCTAGAACCCAGCATTGCAAAATGGCCGAAAATAGTACTTCCCTTCAACGTATCTCAATATAATTTTTGCACTATAGTAGTTGCCATCAGGTATACAGTCTGTGAACTGATGTTTCAAACAAAACTCACTAAAATGACCAGTGTGTATCGAAAAAGCAACCTTTTTTCACAAAAGTAGCAAATATGCCTATAAACACCATACATGAGGTATGAGCCAAATTCGATAATTATTGGGCAACTGGAACTTAGAAAATTTTGTCAAAGATGGAGTGAAAAGTGTTGCATCAACAGAAATTATTTGTGCCTTTCAAAAGAAAAGGTTGAATAGGCCAAATAATACTCCAAGTCTCCAACAAAGTTTATTTGATTTTTCTATAAGTTCCAAAACAATTCTGCGCGGAGGTTGTCTGCAGATCTATAACTTGACACCCTGAAAACTGAAATTTACAATTTTTATAAGGAATTATATTTGTGGATTCTCATCCTAACAACGAGTGTTTGTAACATTTTAGCAGAATCACTTAATACTGCAGTATGTTACATTTAACATTAATTTATCAGAACAAGAGATTATTCCTCAAAGATTGCAGACAATATTTGATCATGTCAAAAAACCTATTTGTTCACATTTGAACATAACAGGGTCGTTCTAGAATGTTTTATAATTATAACAATGTCATATCAGTTGTATGTATATGTAAGGGTCCTTCTAGAATCTTTCATACACAATGTCATATCATGCAGCTGTATGTATCTACATTAGGGTCCTTCTACAAAGTTTCATAAACAATGTCATATCAATTGTATGTGTCTATGTAAGTGTGTGCTTCGGGCTGGCACCAGAAGCAAGATGTAATACAAATCCATTTAAATATATATATAAATGCATGGCAAATAAAAAATCTGGTGACATTTACAAACATCTGGAATATCAAGTAAATCAATTTTTCTGGTTCAACAAAAATCTATACAACGACCAATTTTAAACATTTTAGTCGAAATTTGAGACAAAGTTCCTCTAAATAATCTAACATATTAATTTCAGGCCCGAGAAGAATTCAGATATTTCGTGCAGGTTCTGAGCAGCTGACACAATGGAAGCAACATACGCTGAAACAAGTGGTATTGTCACCTTTGACCCTGAGACCACAGAAAGCACCACTTCTGCCGGGGATGAATTTCCAACAAATTTCTTCAACCCGAAAGTCATCTACCTTGCCGTCATGCCAATACTAATGGTTGTTGCGGCCATTGGTAACTCTATGTCCTTTATCCTGATGTCTCGGAAAGCCATGCGGAAATTGAGCATCTGTGTGTATCTGAGATGCCTTGCTGTTTTTGACACACTTTCCCTCTGGATTAACGGCATGTGGATTATAGTATTTTATGGCACTGATTTCTCAGTCGATATCAGCTACTATGTAGGCTGTGTCGATTACTGGGTTCAATTCTTGTTTTATCAGGCCAGTGCCTGGATCGTTTTGGCAGTCACTGTAGAGAGGTTCATAGCATTGTACCTTCCATACAAGGCAGAGACACTGTGCACTGTTCGAAATGCTAAGATTGTATGTCTGATTGTGCTGGTAATTGCAACCGTCTTCAACTCCCCCACATTCTTCATCTACAAACCAGTCAATAATGAAGGTTTCAAGACTTGTGTCCTGAATGGTTTAAGTAAAACCATTTCTATTGGTTCCTACAACACTTTCATGACACTGGTGTGGTCCTTCATTCCAGCGATTGCGATGATCGTCCTCAGCTGCTTAATCGCTTCCAAACTCCGCAAAAGGTTAAATGAAAGTACTGCTCAAAGCCAGTCAGCAAGATCTGTCAACAACACGGTTGTCATCCTGTTAACAGTGTCACTCACTTTTGCGGTTCTTACTCTACCATTCGGCGTGGACTTCATCATTGGTGGAGATGCTTTTACAGCCGGCCTTTACAAAGTCTTCATCAACATTCTCCTATTCTTCAATCAAACTATTAATTTCTTTCTTTACTGTCTCACTTCAAAAATGTTCAGGGATGAGTTGAGGTCGATGTTTGGGTGTCCTCCAAACACAGTGGCACCAAACAGTAACGAAGCACAAGTGAGGGATTCTCAACCTAAAAACGGAGGGCAGACGAAAAGCACTCAGAGGACAAATCTGACCACAACAACAAGCAAACAACGGCCTGAAGGCGATAATGTAGCACAAGACAGTTCCCTTCAAAGTGGACACAATGACAAGAGTTTGAGAACAACCAGTCTGCTAAGTAGTGAAGTCAGAGCTCTGAACAATGAAGAGAAAAGGTCAAGCACTGAGGTTGAGGCTTTGACAACTGCAGCAAGTACACGTATTCTACAACATGCAGCCAACAACATGAAAACAACTAAAAAATGCGAAGACAAGTCCCAAGGAGCGCCATCAACAACAAATCTGGAAAATGATTTTGAGGACAAATTTGAGGACAACTTCATGCCAGCCTCAGAGCAAGAGAAAACCCTGCTTGAGAAACCAGACAAATTTGAGAAGAATTTCGAAAACAACTTAAAACCACCAAAGCAACACACTTGGGTGCAGCCATTGCCAGATGAGGCCAAATGAAAAGAGAACAACTAGTAGCAGCCACCCCTTAGAACACTGCATCAGATGACAGCTGAAGAAAATGTACATGTGCATATAACCTGGAGTTTGTCAGGCACACAATATTAAAGAAAGAGTAAAAAGTATCACAACACGCCGAGACGAACAAATTAAATTAGAACAAAAAGATCTGATGATAACTAAGTTTAGACCAGCTTTCCAATTCATAAACAGACAGCTTCAGCACTATTTGATTTTACAACTTTACCACAGTCCAAATGTTAATTTGTTTTTCAAAGAATGATATTTACTTTTAGACCTCAAAATTATATTTTTACCATTTTAAAAGCCCAGATGTAACTAACAAAATTCATGTTAATGCCCTAGGAATGATTAGCATTCAACAAACAATTAGATCATTGTTTATTTTCGATTAGCAGTATTACCTGCATTGTAAGACCTCCTGTTGTAAGACCGAGTTGCTTGTGTGACCACCTTCCTCCCGCACTAAGTAGTAGTTTTAGTGAATTTTGCACCCCAAGGACAGACCGCACCCCCACGAGAGACCGTATCACGACCACAAAAAACACAGACCACTGTAGTTAAAATAGTGTATGAAGACTAAGTCAGTTAGACACCTCATGTTTGGGTTAATGCATGTTTGAAATGCATGTTAGAACCCCCAAAAAGCTATGTCTAACTGTTAATTTCTCTCCCATTAACTGTTGTTTCATTTTACTTCTGCAAAAATGAATTTCACACTCAGAATGACACTAAAAATTGTTGTTTGGTGATTGTTTACAATAATGAATATATTTAATAAATGTAAACAGTCCATGGTGAAATAAACTGTCTGTATCAAACTTCATGTACTTGTCAAATTATCTTACCACATAAATATATAATTAGTAATTACAAATCTGTCATGCTTTAAAATTTTTCTTCATCAACACAAGATATGAATCTCTCATTCGTAGACACATCGACCCTTGACCTTCTGTTATCAATGGTCTTATGGTTAAGAGCACTCATTTATGCAATAACTAACTAAAAGGGTGTGGATTTAAATCTCACCCACGCCATCTCATGGCCATAATAACCTACTACCACAATACCTGCAAAGACAAACAATTCTGAGATGAGATTTTTTCTTGAATTTCTTGCAACTTTCAGTATTGTAGGAAAATATAAATACATACAACAACACAAATGTGATACTGATGTTTAAATATAAATAAGTGAAACAACACAAAGATGACACTGATGTGTAAATATAAATAAGTGAAACAACACAAAGATGATACTAATGTGTAAACTTGAATAAATGCAACAACACAAAGATGATACTAATGTGTAAATATAAATAAATGCAACAACACAAAGTGAATACTAATGTGTAAAAACAAATTAGTGCAACAACACAAAGGTGATACTGATGCAAATACAAAACAAAAACACAAAGTTGATACTGATGTGTAAATATAAATCAGTGCAACAGCATAAAGATTATACCAAAGTGTAAATGTAAATGAATACAACAGCACATTGATGATACTGATGTGTAAATATTAATAAAAACAAGAACACAAAGATTATACTGATCAATGTACAGTGTAAATATAAATTAGTGCAACAATACAAAAGATGATACAGCGCTGTAAGAACCCCGTTGTAAGAGCGACTTCTTCATGTTCTAATTATTATTTTTTAGTGCATTTTGCACCCCGACGGGAGACCCTACCCCAACAAGAGACCACTTCATGCCCGTAGAAGAGGCTGTATTATAACACAGGGACCACTCTATAAATTTTTCACATCTACCAAAGCTATGGCTTGTTACTTTACAGATGATTTCATATTTGTAGACATAAGGACTGAATGTGAATTTTTTTTCTGGGACATGTATTCTATATAGGGAAAAATGACATCAGAAAATCTATGACATCACTTTTCCGCATAGGATACCATGTCCTATAAAAAAATTCACATTTCTTCCTTTGGTGTACAAATATGAAATCATCTGTAACAAATGGCACCATGGGATTCGAATTGCAAGGTCCTAAGTTAAATGATACCTCTGGCAGGGTCACATGGACTTTCGTGAACTATTTACAAGGCAGGTACTGTAGGCCTATAGTATGACCGTGAATAGTTTTCAAGAAATCATTCTGACATTAAAGTATACTTGTATTATATGATAATGCCGTGCAACACAATTAGATAACATTAAGGGTTGAACTTACTATCCGTCCAGAAAGTACGTGGAAAGTGATTTTTTTCTTGCAATGTAGAAGTGTGACATCATATGGCAGTTCCAATAGGTTAGCATTGGAAACCAGGTGTTCCACATGAGGTCACAGGTTGTTCATCCAATCATGGCTCACTCTGCATAGGATGTCATATCGAATCTGTTAGGTAGTACACTGGCATATCAGTTCATGTTATGTGTGTACAAGTAGGGGACACACAGTTGTTATTGCAAATTATTTGTTGGATGGACTCACTCTTCTGGGGAAGGCAGGGAGGATCGACTCTGTGACCATTTCTAGATATGCCCCTGCTGGCTAAATCTTTCAGTGTTTCATTTGTTATGCTTGATAAGACTTTCATACTATGTCACATACCATATATATATGGCTATTCTCTACACTACATCATATATCAACACTGCATCACACTTCAACCACAGCCAATCACGATGCCCCAGCAGTGTGAGGTCACATACCAACTTTGCAAGATTTTTCAAATTCTACGTACTTTCTGGAAGGATAGTAATAAAACTATTCTAGCAGATTAAAAAGGGAAGGCCAGCACTGGATATTACTTCAAATAGCATATAGATATTGCAAGTGGCAGAGGTCAAGTCTAATGCATCCCATTAGTTGCCATTTTCCTGATGCAGAAAGAAAGATTGAGTTACATCAACAAAAGGCTATGGCCATCACCGTATGTTACTTTTTCTGGAAAAATAACATTCAGATGTTACAATTGTTATATTATAACAAATATAAACTCTCAGGCATCCCATTGGCTGTTTTCTGCATGCTCCTTAATTCGTATGGCTGCATGAACAACTCGAACATATAAGCCGCCAGAGCCGAAAAACGCTTCAAACTTAACAGCAGAAAATCTCCGAAGGACAGACTACACAGAGGTAAGATGCGAGACTTCTTTCATTTTAATTAAACATCACATTCAACATGGAAATGAGAAACCATAAATATGAAATCAAGTTATCAATTTAAGAATATCACATTTAGTATTTGTATAGTATGATTCTATATAGCGCCCATTCCAGATAAATCTGTCCACCGACGCTCATCATACTGAATGGCAGTCAAACAATCATAATAATTTAATCTCTCAACATGGAAGGAGGGTATGAACCTGTATCCATTGCGCACGAGGCAGACATGCTAACCAATTAGTAACCATTATGCTACAGAGCCATAGAATTGTTAAATACCTTTTAAAATTTCACAAGATGGAACACCAGCATCAGTTCTCTTTTGAACAATCATTTTGGCATAGTTACCATGAATAGAGTGGGTCGGGGCAAAAGCCCGGGTTAGGTGAGAGGCCCCCCCAAGGTTATATCTAAACTTACATTTTTGGTGCTTTTAATATTTTTCTTATTGATAGGATTAAAGCTAGAGGCTTTTTAGGTGAAGTTACACATTTTCAGAAAGAAACAACGAAAGGTGCATGGTTTTTGTAACTTTGATTAATTCTTTGAAAGTGGTTGTCAGAAATAACTTTGGAAATTTTCAAAAGTATAATGGATATCTGCATTGCTTCATTTTATGACCATTACATAAATACGATTTGGATCATAATTTTTGCATTTATTGCAAAATATAGAGGTCAAATTAAAATATGTGAGTTTGGGGCGAGAGGCCCCACATGGTATGGGGCATGAGGCCCCCTTTACTGAGGCCTCGAAGCTGCTTCAGGAACCATTTCATAATGTGTACTTTACCTTAAATCTTGATAGAATAGCTAATTGAAATCGAAAAAATTTGGCCGAAATTAAAACAGGGCAAAAATTATTAATTAATAAATGTATGAACAGAAAAATTCTGAAATTCAGAAAAAGTGAATAGAATGCCTTAAAAATGATAGAAGAACCCCAAGAAATAACTTTCAAGCTGAATGCGCTCGCAAAAAAATTTCCATAGGATTATAATAGGGGGGCTTCTTGCCCGATGGGTGGGGTAAGAAGGCCATTTTATATTTTTTACAAAAAGGGCCATAACTCCTTTATTAAAATTGGTAGACATTTGTTTCACTAGTTATAAGTAGACTGACAACATAAGCAGTTAAATAGTCGACCTCAAAAAGTAGGTCAAATCGCACCTCGAAGTTAAGGGGGGCTGCATGCCCCGCGCTACTCTATATTAAATAATTTTAATTATGTTTGGCATTCTTAAATTGGTTGATATATTTACATGATGTAACTTGGCACAATGATAATGTGACGTGACCAGTGTAGTATCATCAGAAATAGCTTGCAAGAACTGGTTGAATAGGCCTACAGTGCCGCCTGTAAGGAAGTGAAACGCATGATATTGTGCCATTGCATCGATGTTAAACATCCTTAACCAAAATGCTTCTGGAAGGACGAATTCTCATCCGATGAGATGAAAACATGTTGGGTCATAAATGACGATATGTGAGGCATGAGGGATAAAAAATAGCAGCCAATTTTATTTTCTGTAATTGGAGTTAGGTATGGGTCAAAGTCTTTGATAAGTAAGTGAAACGCAGGCCCAATGTTAAAACATAGGGAAGGGTGGTTCACTTACTTATCAAAGACTTTGACCCATACCTAACTCCGACTACGGCGAAGAAAATGGGCTGCAAGTTTTATCCCACTTGCATCACACATCGACCTTTATGACCCACTTTGTTTCCCTTTCATCCAATGAGAATTCATACCTCCAGATGCAGTTTGGTTGAGGATGTTTAGCATTGATGCAATGGCACATTGTCATGCGTTTCACTTACTTACAGCCGGCACTGTAATAATACCCAAGCAGAGCAATGGAGAACTTTCTTATTGCTCAAAAGTCTCAAACAAATCGGTTTGAGAAAAAAAAAAACGCATGGTAAGGGAGTTTGTCTGCAGATCAGAAACCTTACAACCTGAAAGGTGAAATTTACATGGTATAATATTTAAGGATCCCAACGCAACAACAAGTATTGTAATACTTTATAAGCAGAATAATTCAATGCTCTAAAAGTAATCAGAACAAGGCAGATCATTCCTCAAATGAGTAAAAACAAAAAATCTTTGAGCACGTCTAAAAAAACCTATTTGTTAACATTTGTATATTGCCATTGCTGGAAAAAGTGGGGAATTTGGGCATGTCATTGCCTAGAAATTTCTAAATCTCACTGGAAATTTTTGAAGAAAGGTAAAAATTTCTGTCTTGGAAGTAGTCGCTTGATTCGCGACCATTCGTGGGAAATTTTGTCATACTTGATCAAATTGCCTGGAAATTCAAATTTTCTCTAGCCCTGAATATTGCAGTTCCTTTAAATTATCTTGTGTATTAATTTCAGACCCAAGAGGATATTTCAAGTAGGTTCTAAGCAGTTGACACAATGGAAGCGACATACACAGAAAAAAGTGGTATTGTCACCTTCAATCCTGAAACAACTTCTGTCGGGGATGAATCTCCAACAAATTTCTTCAACCCAAAAGTCATCTACCTTACCGTCATGCCAATACTAATGGTTGTTGCGGCCATTGGTAACTCTATGTCCTTCATCTTGATGTCAAGGAAAGCGATGCGGAAATTGAGCATCTGTGTGTACTTGAGATGTCTTGCTGTTTTCGACACTCTCTCCCTCTGGATTAATGGCATGTGGATTATAGTATCTTACAGCACTGATTTCGCAGTCGATACCAGCTACTACGTAGGCTGTGTCGATTACTGGACTGCTCTCTTATTTTATCAGGTCAGTGCCTGGATTGTTTTGGCAGTAACTGTAGAGAGGTTCATAGCATTGTTCTTTCCCTACAAGGCAGAGAAACTGTGCACCGTTCGAAATGCTAAGATTGTATGTCTCATTGTGGTTGTAATTGCAACAATCCTCAATTCACCGATATTCTTTGCCTACAGACCTGTCAACAAAGGCGGATTCAAAACTTGCGTCCGCACAGCTTTTGGTGAATACATTTCTGATGGTCCCTACAACACTTTCAGGACACTGGTGTGGTCTTTCATTCCAGCGGTTGCCATGATCGTCCTTAGCTGTTTAATTGCCATCAAACTACGTAAAAGGTTTAATGAAAGTACTGCCCAGAGCCAGTCAGCGAGATCTGTCAACAACACCGTTATCACCCTGTTAACAGTGTCACTCACTTTCGCAATTCTCACTCTCCCATTTGGCGTCGACTTCATCATTGGTGGATATGCTTTTACTAATGACCCTTATAAAGTTTTCCTCAACATCCTTTTATTCTTGAATCAAGCTGTGAACTTCTTTCTTTACATTTGCACTTCAAAGATTTTCAGGGATGAGTTGAGGACGATGTTTGGGTGTCCTCCACACGCAGTTGCACCAAACAGCAATGAGGCACAGCTGAGGGATACTCAACCTAAAAGCCGAGGACAGATGAAAAGCACTCAGAGAACAAATCAGACAGCAACAACGAGCAAACAATGGTCAGAAGGCGATAACATAGCACAAGACAGTTCCCTTCAAAGTGGACACAATGACAAGAGTTTGAGAACGACCAGTCTGCTAAGTAGTAAAGTCAGACCACTGAACAAGGAAGGGAAAATGTCAAGCACTGAGGTCGAGGCTTTGACAACTGCAGCAAGTACACATACACTACAACGTGCAGCCAACAACATGATAACAAACCATAAATATGAGCATGAGTCCCAAGGAGCACCATCAACAACAAATGTGGAAAATGATTTTGAGGACAAATTTGTGAACAACCTCATGCCAGTCTCAGAGCAAGAGAAAACCCTGCTTGAGAAACCAGGCAAATTTGAGCAGAATTTCGAAAACAACTTAAAACCACCAAAACAACAGACTTGGTTGCAGCCACTGCCAGATGGAGCCAAATGAACAGAGAACAACTGGGTAGCAGCCACCTCTAAGAACACTGAATCAGATGACAGCTGGAAAAAATTCCGGACATTGTTTATTTTGTACAAATGATGACTTAAACATTTGCATAGTTGAAATAGTGTACAAAGTCAAAGTCAGTTAGACACTTCATTTTTTGGTTTATCCATGTTTGAACTGAATGTTAGAACCCTCAAAAGGTATGTCTAACTATTAGTTTCTCTCCCATTAACTGTTGTTTCATTTTACTTCTACAAAAAGTGAATTTCACACTTAAGTTAGAATGAGACTAACAGTTATTGTTTGGTGATTGTTCTCAATAATGAATATATGTAATGAATTTATATGTACAGTCCATGGTGAAATAAACTGTCTGTATCAAACTGCATGTACTTGTCAATTATCGTACCACATAAATATGTAATTAGTAATTACAAATGTGTCATGCTTTATCATTTTTTTCTTCATCCGGGCAAGATATGAATCTCTCATTGGGAGACATTTATCGACCCTTGACCTTCTGTTACCAATGGCCTAATGGTTAAGAGCACTCATTTATGCAACAACTAAGTAAAAGGGTGTGGGTTTAAATCACACCCACGCCATCCCACGACCATAATTACTGCCACAATACCCACGACCATAATTACTGCCACAATACCCACGACCATAATTACTGCCACAATACCTACAAAGACAAACGATTTTGAGATGTGGTGTTTTTTTCCCTCTAATTTATTGCAAATTTCAGTATTGTAGGTAAATATAAATAAATACAACATCACAAAGATGATACTGATGTGTTAATATAAATAAGTGATACAATGCAACTTTTGATGATAGTGATGTGTAAATACAAATAAATACAACAAAACAAAGTTGATACTGATGTGTAAATTTAAATAGGTACAGCAACGCAACAATGAAATTGATGTGTAAATATAAATTAGTGCAACAACACAAAGATGATACTGATGTGTAAATATAAATAAATACAACAAAACAAAGATGATACTGATGTGTAAATTTAAATAGATACAGCAACGCAACAATGAAATTGATGTGTAAATATAAATTAGTGCAACAACATAAAGATGATACTGATGAGTAAATACAAATAAATACAACAAAACAAAGATTATACAGATATGTAAATTTAAATAGATACAGCAACGCAACAATGAAATTGATGTGTAAATATAAATAAGTGCAACAACATAAAGATGATACTGATGTGTAAATACAAACAAATACAACAGGGCAAAGATGATACAGATGTGTAAATATAAATTAGTGCAACAACACAAAGAGGATACTGATGAGTAAATACAAACAAATACAACAACTCAAAGATGATACTGATGTGTAAATATAAACAACTGCAGTAAGACAAAGATGGTACTGATTTGTAAACAACTAAGTGCAACAATACAGAGATGATACTGATGTGTAAATATGAATAAGTGCAACAACACAGAGATGATACTAATGTGTAAGTGTAAATAAATGCATCAACATAAAGATGATACCGATGTGCAAGTAAATATACATAAGGGAAACAACACAAAGATGATATTGATGTGTAAATATAAGTGCAACAAAACAAAAATGGTGATGTTGTTTGAACATAAATAAATACAATGCCAAGATGATACTGATGTGTAAATATGAATAAGTGCAACAACACAGAGATGATATAGTGTACATATAAATAAAAGCAACAACACAAAGATGATCTAGGCCTACTGATGTGTTATCACTTTTTTCATACAGCACTGAACTTGATGTCACATGCCGTATACCACTAGTGATTGGCTAGTCTGATTTTTGGAAGGTCATCACTGTCACAACCAAAATATTCAAATAACCAAATATTTTGGTTATTTCTTAACCTGGGGCGCACATAAATTTACAGTGGTGCCTGTGTTGTAAGATGCCCTGTTGTAAGAGCAACTTCCTCCTGCTCTAAGTAATATTTTTTGTGTGCATTTTGCTCCCCGACAGGAGACCCTTCCTCCACAAGAAAGCACTTCATGACCGTAGAAAATGGCACTTCGTGACACATGATAGTTTATGAAGTGTGACTCATGATAGTTTATGAAGTGTCATCTCCTCTAAATTCAACATGTTTGATTAGTCATGATCAAGAGAAGGCCATTTGATTTGTCATAACTGATTTTTTAGGTAAAAATCTGATGCATAATCCTTTTGTTTGCTTGTCACCAACAAGCAGGATTAGTCTCCTAAAATCAAATTAACATTGAAAGAATTGGGTATGATCATTACAAATCATCAGCATGATGAAACATGAAGTGCCATTTTCACAGTGCAGCAGTCCACTCTTTTTGCGTATCAAATTTCCTGGCTGTAAAACAAACAATGAAATTGAGTTCATGCCTTATCACTGCAACAGGTATTTTTTCTCTTTTCAACAAACACATCCAACCTGCAGTATTATGTTTCATGCGAGCTTTATTCAGGACAGAGCAGGAAAGGGTTTTGTGTAACAAAGAGTGATTACTAATTAATAATTGCTCATTCAAAAGATGTTACTTCACAAAAGGGCAAAATCTGCTACCTGTTTGTGACCGATGGGAACCTTTCTAAATCCATTCTATGTTTATAATTGTAAATTATTGTACAATGCAAACCAATAAATGTCCAAATTACTGGATGCTAGCCCTCAGCAATAACTAGACTCTTCAAAACAAGGGAATTGAACGCTTACCTAAACTAATAATAAACACACTCTTCTTGTTGAAGAACAAGTATACTTTTTCAAACTAGGAAGCCTTCAAAAGTACTCCCGAGTCCTTGGTGAACTATTTACATGGCAGGTACTGCATAGTTTTCAAGAAATTATTCTGACATTAAAGTAATTATATTCTATGATAATTTCATGCAACAAAATTTGGTGACATTAAGAGAAAATATGTTTTAGGAAGCCTTGCCCCCTAAGGTGCATAGCAGGGTTGAACTTAATTAACTATTCAAGCAGCTTAAAAAGGGCTGGCCAACACTGGATATTACTTCAAATAGCATATAGATGTTGCATGTGGCAGAGGTCAACTCTGATGCATCCCATTATTCGCCATTTTCCTGATGCAGAAAGAAAGATCGTGTTACATTAACAAAAGGCTATGCCAGCTAATACAATAGGACTGGCCATCACCGGATATTACTTTTTATAGAAAAATGACATTCACATGTTGCAAGTGTTACATTATGACAAGTAAAAACCCTCAGGCATCCCATTGGCTGTTTTCTGCATGCTCCTTAATTCGTATGGTTACATGAACAATTCGAACATATAAGCCGCCAGAGCCGAAAAACGCTTCAAACTTAACAGCAGAAAATCCCCGAAGGACAACAAAAAACAGAGGTAAGATGATTGAGACTTTTTGTTCTATCAAAACCATAAATATTGAAATTAATATATCAATTTAAAAATATCAAATTTATTAGTTGTATAGTATGATTTTATATAGCGTCCATTCCAGATAATACACTCTTGCTCATGAATATGGAATACCTTTTTGGAAAAAATGTGACGAATAAAGGAAAATTTCAGAGTTTCAATGTTAGCAAGGTCCATTGTAAAGGTCAAGTTATCTTCTCTCATCACTCTTTGAAAGCCTCAGCCAAATTTTTTGCAAGAATTTTTGATTTTTGGTTGAAAGCGTCACACCTTTATAAACCCCCTGAAGTTCCATATTTCACCCCGCTGTCATTCTGGGGTTGATGCTGTAGCATGCGTTTTAAACTGCGGCATGTTGTTCCCTTTAACGGTAATTGGAAGCAGTTACAATTGAAACAGACCATCATGTGCTCTAGCAGAAGTTCCTAAAGTTAACAATTTTAATGGAAAATGTTGAAGTATTCCATATTTATGAGCAACAGTGTAGATTCACCACTGCTCATCGTACTGAATGACAATCATACAAATAATTGCATTTTTTAGTAAAATGGGAATACAAAAAATTTTCTCAGCTAGTGGCTGCAGCAGCACTGAAATATGGTGCTTCTTCTCAGGTCTGTCCAATCATTCATATGTTAAAATGAGCATGCAATAACATGCGTGCAATATTGCAGAATATGGCACGGCTGTCAGCCAATGAGAAGCAAGTATTTCCGCTAGCCATATGATATTAAATAATATTAATTATGTCGGGCATTCTTAAATTGGTCGATATATTTACAAGATGTAACTTGGCGTAATGACAAGGTGAAACGACCAGTGTAGTATCATCAGATACACCGTTGCTCATAAATATGGAATACTTCAACATTTTCCATTAAAATTGTTAACTTTAGGAACTTCTGCTAGAGCACATGATGGTCTGTTTCAATTGTAACTGCTTCCAATTACCATTAAAGGGAACAACATGCCACAGTTTAAAACGCATGCTACAGCATCAACCCCAGGTAGAATGACAGCGCGGGGCGAAATATGGAACTTCAGGGGGTTTATAAAGGTGTGGCGCTTTCAACCAAAAATCAAAAATTCTTGCAAAAAATTTGGCTGAGGCTTTCAAAGAGTGATGAAAGAAGATAACTTGACCTTTACAATGGACCTTGCTAACATTGAAACTTTGAAATTTTCCTTTATTCGTCAAATTTTTTTCCATAAAGGTATTCCATATTTATGAGCAAGAGTGTATAATGTGTGCCTTTTAAAAGAAATGGTTGAATAGGCCTACAATATGTAATAATACACAAGCAGAGAAAGGGAGAAGTTAATTATGATTCAAAAATCTCAAAGAAAGTGTTTCACTTGTCTATAGGTTCGAGAAAAACATCTCTGCAAGGGGTTGTCTGTAGATCTGACAACCTGAAAAGGGAAATTTACACGGTATAATATTAATTAAATTTTGAGTATCCCATCCTAACAACAAGTATTTGTTACATTTTGGCAGAATCATTTAATACTGTTACACTTATCAGAACAAGGAATCATTCCTCAAAGATTGTAAACAAACAATATTCGATCATGTCAAAAAATGTATTTGTTTACATCTGAACATTAGAGGATAAGTCTTAAAAACAATGTCATATCAATAACATCAAGATTATCAATAACATTTTCTGGTTCAACTGCAATCCATCAACTGACCAATTTCAAACATTTTTGTTAAAAAATCAGATGAAGTTTGTCTAAATAATCTTATGTATTAATTTCAGACCCAAGAAGATATTTCACATAAGTTCTGAGCAGTTGACACAATGGAAGCAACAAATGTTGCAACAAGTGATGTTATCACCTTTGATCCTGAGACCACAGAAAGCACCACTTCTACCGGGGATGAATTTCCAACAAATTTCTTCATCCCAAAAGTTATCTATCTAACCGTCATGCCAATACTAATGGTTTTTGCGGCCATTGGTAACTCTATGTCCTTTATTCTGATGTCAAGAAAAGCCATGCGGAAACTGAGCGTCTGTGTGTACCTAAGATGTCTTGCTGTTTTCGATACACTCTCCCTTTGGGTTAATGGGACCTGGATTATAGTATCTTTCATCACTGACTTCACAGTCGATACCAGATACTACATAGGCTGTGTCGATTACTGGGCTGCCCCCTTATTTTATCAGGCTAGTGCCTGGACTGTTTTGGCAGTAACTGTAGAGAGGTTCATAGCGTTGTACCTTCCATACAAGGCAGAGAAACTGTGCACTGTTCGAAATGCTAAGATTGTATGTCTGATTGTGGTGGTCATTGCAACAATCCTCAATTCACCGCTATTCTTTGCCTACAGACCTGTCAACAATGGTGGATTCAAGACTTGCGTCTACACTGCTATTGGTGAATCCATTTCTATTGGCCCCTACAACATTTTCAGGACAATGGTGTGGTCCTTCATTCCAGCAGTTGTGATGATCATCCTCAGCTGCTTAATTGCATCCAAACTCCGCAAAAGGTTGAATGAAAGTACTGCTCAAAGCCAGTCAGCGAGATCTGTCAACAACACGGTTATCATCCTGTTGACAGTGTCACTCACTTTCGCAGTTCTCACTCTTCCATATGGTGTTGACTTCATCATTGGTGGAGACGCTGTTACTAATGACCTGTATAAAGTTTTCCTCAACATCCTTTTATTCTTGAATCAAACTATTAATTTCTTTCTTTACTGTCTCACTTCAAAAATGTTCAGGGATGAGTTGAGGACGATGTTTGGGTGTCCTCCACACGCAGTTGCACCAAACAGCAACGAATCACAGCTGAGGGATACTCAACCCAAAAGCCGAGGGCAGACAAAAAGCACTCAGAGAACAAATCTGACCACAACAACGAGCAAACAAGAGTCTGAAGGCAATCATGCACCACAAGATGGCAACATCGAAATTGGACCCAACAACAAGAGTTTAAGAACAAGCAGTCTGCTAAGCAGTGATGTCAAATCTGACAACAATAAAGGGAAAATGTCAAGCACCGAGGTTGAGGCTTTGGCAACTGCAGCAAGTACACCAGAACAAGCAGACAACAACATGAAAACAAACAAACTACACAAAGACAAGAACCAAGGAGCACCAGCAGCACATAATCCAGAAGATGATCTTGAGGATCAAATTGACAACAACCTGACGCAAAACCCAGAATAAGAGGAAAACCAGCTTGAAAAAGCAGATAAATTTGAGAAAAATCTAGAAAACTACCTAAAACTACCGAAACAACAGATTTGGGTGCAGTCATTGCCAGATGAGGACAAATGAAAAGAGAATAACTTGTGGAGAGATGCCGTTTGGAGCATTTAACTGAAAATAATTCGGTTTTACAACTGCAATACAAACTCTATGATGGTCAGATTTTCTCAGTATTTTCTTTTATTGTCCTTGAAACAAATGTCATCACTTTGACTCATCTATCAACTGTTGTTGTAAATCCAACTTGTAAAGCCTATATTTGTATTGCACAATATTATAGTGTACTGTTGTCTGCACACTTCCAAGCTATCAAGACGAATTTCTTACTAAGGTAAATGCTGTTGCTCAGTTTCTCTGTATAGTAATAAATTATGCGTTATGAATTTTTGCAGTAAAGCCCATGGTGAAATAAACAGTTTTACCAAACTTCATATGTGTAAGATTGTGTTATGTTTTCTTGTATTCTTTCTTTGTTGTCAATGCAAAAAGCCTAACGGTTAAGAGCACTCATTTATGCAATGATTGACTTAAGGTTCAAAATATTTCAGAAAAGTTTTAAAAAGAACAACACTAGAAGAAAAAAGGATATCCGAACAAAAAGAAATCTGACAACCAACATCAAATAAATTTTCCTTACAGACAGCAATGTAGCTTTATTTTGTGTCGTACATGTTTACTTCTTAGGAATAGCCTCCACTAGCATCAAATATAGTTTCCTTTCAGACAGCAATGTAGCTTTATTTTATGTTGTAAATGTTTACTTCTTACAAATTTGAGAACAATGCCGAAATAAATTAAGACCACCAAAAGGTAAACAACAGACCCGGGAGCAACCACTCACTACCAGATGTTCACAAATGAAAATAAAAGAATAACAAGCAGAGGCCCCCTTACTGGAACACTGGATCAGATGACAGCCCAGATAAATGTATATACATGGACATTTATAACAGCTTTCTCATCCAAGAACAACCAATATTTGTGCTCTCTTAATTTTACAACTGCAACCCTAACTCTATATGATGATCATAATATTTCAGTATTGTTGTATTCCACCATGAATATATATATTGTTGCCTTCACTCTTTTAATGTACTGCCAAAGGAAATTTCGCTTGCATGACAATAAATATTGTTGTTTGGTATTTCCGTACAGTAACATAATTTGTGTAATGAATTTAGACAGCAAAATTCATGATGAAATAAACTGATTTTATCAAACTTCGTGTTTGTCAGGTTATCGTTCTATATAAACATGAAATTTTAGAAATTTGGCATATTTTCTTTATTTTTATTATCATGCCAAGATATGAATCTCTCATCAAGCAAACAAGTCAACCAATGATCTGCTGTTTCCTGGTTCCACTATCCCTACGGTTAAGAGCACTGACTAAAATAGTGTGCTTAAGTCACACCAGTGTTAAAAATTATTTCCATAACAGCGGCACCAAAATCGACAACTCTGTGGAAATTGGGCAAAAGAAAGCGAGCGTGTGTGTTTTTTTTTTGGTGACCTGAAAAGTGAAAACAGCTATTTTTGTCGGTGCGTTTGTCCATTGCTTGCAATTTTGACATTTATATATATTTTTTAAAACACCCAAAAGTTGATAATACAATGAAATCCAGCCATTGTCTTTATCAGATAAAGCATGTTGTACGAATTAATGGCAACACAGATTTTTTTCAATAACGATGACACACAATGCAACTCAAAGCATGAATCAGGTCATAATGTCTTACGGCAGCCGTGAAACAAGTTAAGATTAATACACTTTAAAACAATATTGGTCACCAGACTACCAATCGTCCATCAGTTGTGGAAAGATTGTGACAGCAAATAAGTGTCTTAAGATGGTTTACCTTAAGATATGGATCGGACAATAGAGAATCTACACTCTAGATAACAAAGAAAGTGGTTCTGATTACCAAATAGTGGTTATTACTTTTTGACCAAAATCTAGGATGGAAACTGACCAATTTTTATCAGTACAGTACGCACATACTCATATAAACCAAAATTGGTTATCATATTCAATCCCTTTTTAGAGTGTTACAAACCATTTATTTACCTATCAACAATAACTTCTAAGAATTGTATCAAAGCAGCTTATGTCATGCCATCCAAAATTTTTTGTTACCATTGGCAAGACTTAGTGTTTGACACCAACGATGCAAGATTCCGGACTCTTCCAAAAAATCATACAGCCATGATGAGACCAGTTCTACTTTTACGTTGCCTTATGAACAAGGTTCTTGTTTGTATGCAAAAATGTAATTCTACTACACTCTAAATAATGTCGGGACAAAATTGGTTTTTTAGATTCAAAATGGTTTTTTGAAAAACCAAATTTCAATGCAAAACCTACATGGATTTTTAAAAAAATTCCATGTTGGTTTTTTGCATTGAAATTTGGTTTTTCAAAAAACCATTTTGAATCTAAAAAACCAATTTTGTCTGAATTTTTTTAGAGTGTAGCTTCAAAAATGACCAGATAAGACGGGGATTGTCTGTGTTTTGCACTTAAGAATTTCCATTTAGTTTGAACAGCTAAGATATTTATAGGAAGTTTTGTTGCCTAACACAGAAAGATTGAGCTCCACTAACAAAGACCACTGACCTATACAACAGAGCTGGCCAACACCGGATATTACTTAAAACTAAAAATAAATGAAACCTATGCCAGCAATCTAGTGCCACGCATCTCATTGGCTATCCTATGCCCACATGATTATTTGCATAGCGGAATATAAAAGCGAGCTGAGAAGAAAACGCTTCAAATGACTAAACGGCAGAGCATCACCAAGACAAAACAACCCATACGAGAGGTAAGTCACTTGAGTTGTCTTTTCGCATTTCATCAAAACATTATATCCATCATGTATATTCGAAGTTATCAATAATGAAATAAAGCAATTAATTTTACAAGAAATTAATTCATTAAAATGCAATGGAAAGCAAAACACCTTTTCAAATTTCATAATTGGCAACACCAACTAAACCGAGGCAAATTTCCAGGGCTATATTTTTGTGGAAATACTTCAGATTGACAACTGAATGTATGCTGATGTGTTATTAGTTGTTACAGGACTCAGCTGCATATATGTGTGTGTATTTGTGTTTTACCTCTCCAGCACCTTATTGGGCTATATCGAGTCTTGCTCAGGGGACTCAGCTGCATAAATTCACTCAAGTGTGACCATCGTTAGCACATCTACAATAGAGTTGATCAAATCGGGGTATGGCCACTGGATTCGGGCATTAAGCACCCCAAGGAGCAAATCTATGTGAAACCTTGGAGAAATCATGAAAACGGCCATACAATTCATTTCAGTTGGTTCAGTTGGCTGTTTGAGGACCTGTTTCCACTGCTGTATTTTGCACACTGTAAAATTTGAAATTTTGAGTCAGCTCAAATGATTGAATGAGATGGTTGCACAATTTGTTTGAGCTAACATAGCTTGATGTTTTGAGTTATGATAATCTTTCTGCTGTTATAACTAAAAACAACAAGCTATGATAGCTCAAAGGAATTGTGCAACCATCCCACTCAATCATTTAAGCTAACTCAGAATTCAAATTTTAGTGCACCCCATACCCCAAATGTGATAAACTCAGCCATAGATGCGCAAACAATAATCACACCTCCATGTCTTTATGCAGCTGAGTCATTTGACAAATGATTACACGTATGCATACACTCGAATGCCCAACTCAATAATTTCAGAAAAATATAGACCGGTAACTAGTTTTGCATTTTTAATTTGACTCAGTTTAGTTCCTCATTGCATATCTTGGTATAGCAAAAAACACAGGCATGGTAAAGATGGTTTTTTAAGCAGGAAAGTGCCTTATTTAGCCACAATGTGCCTTCTATCTAATATTTTCACACCTTTGTCAGAATTAAATCTACAGAGCTAGGTACTGGACTTTCAGGGAGGCATCCTCCCCCCCCCCAATGGTTCCTATGTCTATACCATCAAAAGATAAATTTCAAAATTTTGACAATATTTTCAGAAATTTGTTTACCCGCTATGAAAATATCTATTTTATCATTACAGGACCAGGAAAGTATTTCACCAAGATTCTGATTACTTTGCACAATGGAAACAACGCACGCAGCAACAAGTGATATTGTCAGCAATTACCCTGAGACCACAGAAAGCACCCTTTCTCTCGGCGATGAATATCCAACTAATTTCTTCAACCCGAAAGAGATCTACATTACCATCACACCATTAATATTGGTCTTTGGGGCCATTGGTAACTCCATGTCCTTTATCCTGATGTCAAGAAAAGCCATGCGGAAACTGAGCATCTGTGTATACCTGAGATGTCTTGCCATTTTCGATACAGTATCTCTTTGGGCTAACGGCCTTTGGATAATAGTATTTTATGGCACTGATTTTACAGTCGATATTGGCTACTATGTTGGGTGCATCAATTACTGTACATTTCTCTTATTTTATCAGGTTACTGCCTGGATTGTTTTGGCAGTAACTGTAGAGAGGTTTATTGCCATGTACTTTCCCTACAAGGCAAAGAAACTATGCACCGTTCAGAATGCTAAGATTGTGTGTCTGGTCGTGGTGGTAATCGCAACAATCTTCAACTCCCCGCTATTTTTCATCTACAGACCTGTCAACAATGAAGGTTTCAAGACTTGCGGCATCATTGATAATGCAGAAATATTTTCTGTCGGGCCCTATAACACTTTCATGACACTGGTGTGGTCCTTCATTCCCGCGGTTGCCATGATAATCCTCAGCTGCTTAATTGGCATCAAACTCCGCAAAAGGTTGAATGAAAGTGCAGTCCAAAGCCAGTCGGCAAGATCTGTCACCAACACTGTCATTGTCCTCTTAACAGTGTCACTTACTTTCGCACTTTTCACTCTGCCATTTGGCGTTGACTTCATCGTCGGCCCAGATGGTTTAACTGATGCGCCTTATAGGGTTGTCCTGAGCATCTTTCTATTCCTCAACCAAGCGATCAACTTCTTTCTTTACTGTTTCACTTCAAAGATGTTTAGAGATGAGATAAGAATGATGTTCGGATGTCCTCCAAACACAGTGGCATCAAGCACCAATGAAGCACAACCGAGGGATACTCAATTTGCAAGCCGAGGACAGACGAAAAGCACACAGACGACAAATCTGACAGCAACAACAAGCAAACAACGGTCTGAAGACAATATCGCAGAGCAAGACTCTTCCCTCGAAAGTGGACAACAACACGAAGACAAGAGTTTGAGAACAACCAGTCTGCTAAGCAGTGATATCAAATCTGAGAACAACAAAGGGAAAATGTCAAGCATTGAGGTTGAGGATTTTAGAGCAGCAAGTATGCATCAAATTGATGACCGCAACATGACTGACAGAGCAAGTAGGCCCAGTGAGGAAGACAGTCTTGGCGAAAACTTGGATGACAACCTGATGCCAGCCTCAGACCAACAATACCAAGACGAATATGAGCTTGAGAATGCAGACAAATTTGAGAAAAATCGTAAGAACGACTTAAAACTACCAAAAGAACATATTTGGGTGCACACACCGCCAGATGAGGACAAATGTAAAGAGCATCACTAGCGGACAGCAGCCTCCTGGAACACAGATGGATGAGTGGGGCTTTACGTCCTGTATTTATGCACTTGGCAGGCTAATTAGGACAGGAGGACACAGCAATGAGGTGAAGGATGATTGAAACAGCCGTCCAACATAGGTCCAGGGGACCAGGCAAGAGCTGGATTCGAACCCTGGACCCAGCGATTGGCAGTCCAGCACCCTACCACTAGACCAACTCTCCCTCCCTCCTGGAACAATTTATGATAACTTTGAAACAACATCATATAGAGTAGAATGAAATACAATATCCTATATTCATTCATTCATACTAATATAAACAGAAACTTTCAGTGGATTTGAGCATACTCATGCGCACATTCATGCAATCACAGAAGGCAATTAGTTTACAATATTAGAGCTATGTTATTTTAAAAAGACCCCCAGTTCTAAGAGCTACTTGCCTCGTGTTACTTCATTCCTCTCACACTAAGTAGTATTTTTAGAGGATTTTGCACCCCAACAAGAGACCGTACCACCATGCGAAACTGTACCACCATGAGACACAGAAGGGGTGGTTTCATAACGCCGAGACCACTGTCATATTGCACAATGAATGTATCGAACATCATATGCATACTCCCGATACTTTCAAAGGGAATTAAGATTTCAAACTTACATGATGATAACTCAATACAAAAACTCAAAAAACTCTGCAAACAGTATCTTTCTCATCTATTGTCATGTTGCACAATTTGGGCGACAAGATATTTGGTCAGTGAAACACCGTTTTTGCTGTCTACATGTGGACCGCTGTTTCATTGCCACTGCTTTTTCCAGCCTTGGCAGAATATATGCTGTCATGTGTTCCCACCTAGTGGGGAGTGTGAAATTCTGCAAGATCCAGCGAGCGGTCCACATAAACCCATTGTGGAGAACTCACAAAATTTTGTCTGGAAGAAAACAGGGCTGTTTCTGAGTATTCTGATGGCCTTGTCTACTTCCTTAGAGCATGTGATTGGCGAGTCTTACTCTGGTTTACCTCAATGTTGAATAGAAACTTTGTGAATGTGCCATGAAATTGGAACTATTTTTTTGGATATCAATGCTGAAGCATACAAAACTAACTTTTGTGCCAGGTGGCAGCAGCATGCAGTTCTTATTTTCACTAGACTGCCATTTTGGAGATAAATTAAATGAAACGGTGTACCCTGTGGAGTTAATAAGGCTGTCATCAACTGTATTATCATGTTGCAAAGTGAATGTATTGTGGCCTCTACCTTCCTTATGTTAAAGGGAATTTTTTGTACTTATATGACAACAAAGAGTGTTGTTTGTTATAAATTGTCCAATGTACAGTGATAAAATATGTAATGAAAGTAAACTCCAAACAGTTTAAAAGTCTGGAGTGAAATAAACTGTAATGTGTGTCAAATTATTTTACAGCATAAATATAAAATCTTCAATTTCAGATTTTTTGTGTTTTCGGTTTTCTTTTGTTATGATAAATGAGTTTCGTTGACTTGAAGATTCAAGCAATCATAACTGAAGGTATAGAGCTGCTATATGGTTTATATTTATGTTATCAGTCTTATTAAGTTATTTTGTGAAAGTCCTTGGACCTCTCAAGACGATCCACCTAAATCCAGTGTGCTTCCTTTTAGCACACCATTGACAGGCCCAAGATGCCTCCAATACAATTCATTGTATCACAAAGAATATTTCATCGGAGTTTGTATGCTATATTAAATGTATTTGAACATACATGTACTCTGAATTGGAAATATTGGTTTTCTAGTGTTTTAGACAACACACTTCAGTAAACAGAAAGCTTGAGCATAACATATATATGGTTTTTCCACTAACTGCCTCAACTGACCAATAGTCACCAAGTCTGATTGACATCATGCTTTCAGTTCTATAAAGAGAAATTGAGGATACATAGCTTTTGGATGGATAATAAGTTTGAAGTACTTTTCTTTTCATTCTGCTTGTATGTTTCACCATACAAAATTTACGCGGGAACCGGAGAACTTTTTACTCCAGAGGGAAAGGATTACCTGGAAATTTGGATGAATTTGGGTGATCCCGCCAACGATTTTTCACATCCCACAGAGGTGCTTTCTGTTTCCTCAGGGTTCCTAGAAATGGAAAGAACTGCGCCGTGGATGTCAAAAAAGTTTCAACATGTTGAAATTTTTTTTCCAAGTCACCGGGACAGAGCCCAAATTTTTCTCGATTTTTGGATGTCCGGCAGAGGTTTTTTCAGTGAGAACGACTCAAAAACATCTCCTGCAGGATATTAGGACATCCCCTGCCCCTGTGGGGACCTCTCCTGCCCCTGAGGGATATTTTTACTTTCCCTGTGGGACATTTGCAGCCTCGCCCGCAGTTTTTGACATCCCGCCGACAGTTTTTTGACATCCCGCCGACGATTTTTGACATCCCACAGGCATTTAGATCTTGCCCCACAGGCATTTAGATCTTTCCCACAAGGATATGATCTTGTCTCCGCTGATTTACGATCTTATCCCGCCGATTTACTATATCTTATCCCACCGTGATATGCTTTTAATTAATTATATAATCGTTATATAAACATTGTGTGTCGCCCGGTTGGCCATTTTTTTCCTAGAATTGATCTCTAGCTATCCCTCAGGGATAAAAACTTCTCCGTAAAGTGCCCTGAGAACTTAGAAGGAATCTCTGGCATACTATTATGAACATTACATCTAAAATATTCTCCACGATATTTGACGTTATATCCATAGTAGGCAAGCCAAACGTTATTAGCCGAATAGTCTTTCGTTAATGGAGCACAATCTTTCTGTATTTGGAAAAAACTTCCTAAAACTTCTTTGCTGTTAATGTTGAGAAGTTTTGGTTGCATGACACTGTCAGAAAGTGCATTTATTCATTAAAGCCGAAACTATTTCTGACAATAGACATAGACACAGACAAATTGCAAATAATGCAAAATAAAATTGCATGTTTCATCTTAGATCTGGGACCAAGATCCCATAAAGGACACACTCAAAAGAATTTCAGACAAAATTGGTTTTTTAGATTGAAAATGGTTTTTTGAAAAACTAAATTTCAATGCAAAACTTTTTTTTTTAAATCCATGTTGGTTTTTTGCATTGAAATTTGGTTTTTCAAAAACCCATTTTGAATCTAAAAAACCAATTTTGTTTTAGATGCGGGACCAAGATCCCATAAAGGACACACTCTAAAGAATTTCAGACAAAATTTGTTTTTTAGATTGAAAATGGTTTTTTGAAAAACTAAACTTTAATGCAAAACATTTTTTTAAAAATCCATGTTGGTTTTTTGCATTGAAATTTGGTTTTTCAAAAAACCATTTTGAATCTAAAAAACCAATTTTGTCCCGACATTTTTTTAGAGTGCAGTTCTAAGGGAATTCCCAAAGACCAAATATGGTCCCTTGAGACCGAGTTGGTTATTTAAGCACAAGAGACAGGGCTCAACAACTAATTTTGAATCACACGTTCAACATTTACCATCATGTTGCTCCAACATATTTCTGTAACAGCTTTAATATCATTAGTCACACATGTAGAGTGGGTCAGGGCAAGAAGCCCGGGTTAGGTGAAAGGCCCGCCCAGGTTTATATCTAAACTTACATTTTTGGTGCTTTTTCTTATAGATCTATAGGATTAAAGCTAGGGGCTTTTTAGGTGATGTCACAAATTTTCAGGGCAAATAGCACCAAACCATAGAAGTAGTTAAAGAAACAAAAAAAGATGTATGGTTTTTGTAACTTTGATTAATTCTTAAAAAGTGGTTGTCAGAAATAACTTTCAAAATTTTATAAAGTATAATGGATATCTGCATTGCTTGACTTTATGACCACTAAATAAATATCATTTGGATCATATTTTTGCATTTTAGCTCAAAATATAGAGGTCTAATTATAATATGTGAGTTTGGGGCGAGAGGCCCCACATGGTATGGGGCATGAGGCCCCCCTTCACTGAGGCCTCAAAGCTGCTTCAGGAACCATTTCATAATGTTTACTTTACCTTAAATCTTGATAGAATAGCTAATTGAAATTGAAAAATTTTGGCCGAAATTTAAACAGGGCAAAAAATATTAATAGATAAATGCATGAACATAAAAAATTCAGAAAAAGTGAATAGAATGCCTTAAAAAAGCCCCCCTATCATAAGAGGATTATGATAGGGGGGCTTCTTGCCCGATGGGTAGAAGGCCATTTTATATTTTTTACAAAAAGGGCAGTAACTCCTTTATTGAAATTGGTAGACATTTGTTTCACTAGTTATAAGTAGAGTCAAGTGATCACTTCCTGACAACATATGCATTTAAATAATCGACCACAAAAAATAGGTCAAATCGCAACTCGAAGTAAAGGGGGGCTGCATGCCCCACGTTACTCTAGATACACAACCAGATATACTGAACATGGCTTTTGTGAACAACGACTAATCAATCTAAAATCAGTTATGACAAGTCAAATGGCCTTCTCTTGATCATAACTAATAAAACAGCCTCTATGTTTCCCATGTTGAAAGTAGAGAAGATGACACTTCGTCTGCTATCATGAGTTACGAAGTACATTTTTCACTTAGAACTGGTCCTCATTTTTTCCATATCAAACTGACAGACTGTATTAATATTTTTATCTTGTCTGATGGCTTTGCAGTTGTAATCAACAGTATTGTCTGCAAGATTGAAATGTGTTCCAATAAGTCTCTGGCATATTTTATTGGACTTGTCTCATTCGTTTCTAAGGTATTGAGGGATCAGTTTATAAAACGCAAGCAAGGAGAAATTCAACAATGGGGGGATGGTAGCATTGAAAAAGAGGGCAATAATGTATCTTAACAATATGGCCATGGTATCATATAACAGAAGAGAAGATACAGTGCAATACAAACTTACCAAAAATATATCGTTTTGAGGACATTCATGCAGATCTTGCTTTGAAAAAAAAAGAAACATGACAATTTTTTAAACAATGATTTTACATTTATGTAGTGAAATAATTTGTAATACATGAAGTTTGATATAGACATTTTATTACACCATGGACTTCACTGTTTATTACACAAATCTATAACATTACAAAACTAGAACGTGCAAATAAAATTACAAATCCCGCACTGATATGGCCCATTCTCATGGCGAACTCTGGAGAACCTTTTATGCCTGCGGGGCAAGATCATAGGTCTGCGGGAAAGATAATATCTGCTGCGAGGCTGCAAAAACTGTCGCCGAGGTTGAAAACCCGTCGGTGAGGTTGCAAAACCCATCGGCGAAGTTGCAAACCCCATCGGCAAGGTTGCAGATGGCCTTATAGGGCCTCTATCCCGCGGGATTCCCACGGTCCCACCTATCATGTTTTTCACTCCTGCAATAAAGAAAAAGTGCCCGCCGGACATCCAAAAATGTAGAAAAACTCTTCCTCGGCGGCTTGATAAAAAAGTTTCAAAAAGCTGAATCTTTTTTGACTGCCTAGGTGGAGTTCTCCCATTTTTAGGAAAGCCATGTATAAATTTTTGTTCCGCCGATTCGCTAAAAATTGCCGGCGGGATGTCACAAATTATCAAAAAATGATTCAAATTCCCTGGAAATCCTAGCCCCCCCCTGCGCTAAAAGTCCTGCGTAATGTACCGTGAAACCCAAGCAAAAGTCAACTTGACCATTCAAACATGAGACAAGCCTCTACCCTCCACTAGAGATGCTCCATCGTGAATCAACCTCCCTGGTCAAATATGTTCAACCAGCCACCCTTACAAATTGTCATCACTAACATGTGATCGCCAGCAATTTTTTAAAATTCATGTCAAGTAACATGGAAAACAAATAAAATATAACCCTATCAGCACAGACATTTTTGGTATATGAAACCCTACGAGCCACCAAGAGTTGTTTTAATCTCATTCACTTTATATTGCAGCACCCTTAGGTTGAAGTGGGCTCGGTGCTGTGCTCAAATCCTCGACCTCAATGCTTGACATTTTTCCTTTGTTGTTCTCAGATTTGAAGTCACCACTCAGTAGACTAGTTGTTCTCAAACTCTTGTCATTGTGTCCACTTTGAAGGGAACTGTCTTGTGCTGCCTTATTGCCTTCATACTGCTGTTTGCTCGCTTTTGCTGTCAGATTTGTCCACTGAGTATTTTTCGTCTGTCGTTTGCTTGTACGTTGTGATGCTAGCTGTTGTTCTTCATTAATGCTGGATGCAACTGTGTTTGGAGTTATGCCAAACATCTTCTTCAACTCATTCCTGAACATCTTTGAAGTGCAACAGTAGAGAAAGAAGTTCACAGCTTGATTGAAGAACAGTAGGACGTTCAGGAAAACCTTGTGAGTATCATGTGCAAAAGGGTCTTCATCAATGATGAAGAAGACGCCAAATGGCAGAGTGAGAATCGCGAAAGTGAGTGACACAGTTAACAGGATGATGACAGTGTTTTTAATAGTTCTTACTGACTGGTTTGGAACAGCGCTCTCATTTAACCTTTTGCGGAGTTTTATGGCAATTAGACAGCTGAGGATGATCATGGCAACCGCTGGAATGATGGACCACACCAGTGTCATGAAAGTAACAAAAGGACCAGTGGAAACGGATGGGTCATCTCCGACAATTTCGCAAGTCTTGACTCCTCCGTTGTTGACAGGAGTGAAGATGAAGAACACAGGTGTGTTAACAATGGTTGCGACTACCGTGATGGTTAGACACACAATCTTAGCATTTCGAACAGTGCACAGTTTGTCTGCCTTGTAGGGAAGGTACAATGCTATGAACCTCTCTACAGTTACTGCCAAAACAATCCAGGCACTAACCTGATGAAATAAGAGGAATGTACAATAACTGATGCAGCCAACATAGTAGCTCATGTCCACCATGGAATCAGTTCCATAATATATTACAAGCCATATTCCGTTAATCCAAAGGGACAATGTATCAGAAACAGCAAGACACCTCAGGAACACACAGATGCTCAATTTCCGCATGGCTTTCCTTGACATCAGGATAAAAGACATGCTGTTCCCACTGGCCCCAAAAACCAACAAAATTGGCATGATGGTGAGGTAGATGACTTTTGCATTCAAGAAATTTGCCGGAAGTTCATCCTCGGCAGAAGTGGTGCTTTCTGTGGTCTCAGGATCAGAAGTGACAACATCACTTGTTGCAGCATATGTTGCTTCCATTGTGCCAAAGCGATCTGAACTTTTGACTCCAGTCCCGAATCAAGACATAAGTAGAAGGTCTTCTGGGGCCTGAAATATTATGATATAGTTGACATTTTCGGGTAATTGCTTGCAGATTAAACCAAAATTTTAAAATTTGTCCACAATTGGTATATTTCAGATGCATCAAAACAAAATTAGTGTTATTGCTGTTCTAGATCTTATTAGACTGTAATTTTATAAAATGCCAAAGAGACCTGCATTGAATGTTGATTTTCAGGAAAGATTTTTGATTTGATTTTACAGTAATTCTGCTGCCAAAACGATGTAGTTATTTATTGAGACACTTAAAATACGATACAATGTCAGCACTGTGCACTTGTGAGTGTGAAAATTTCTGATAACATTTCGCAGATTTTTTTTTATACATGCATACTTGTACACTGCAATTACTGCATAGTGACAATATTAGGGAAATACTGGTGCAGCCATGGGATAACCTATAAATACATACATGTTTAATATATGAAAATGAAAGTCTTGAAAAATTTTAATGAGAAAAAAGACTCACCTGTCTTCTCTGACCTTTGGTATTTTCTGCCGTTTAGTTTGCTCAGCCGGCTTATATGTTCCTCAAGGAAATTAACAGCCTACAAAATGTGGCCAATGAGATACAAGAGATAAAATCTCCATCATATGTCCGGTATTGTAGTGTCTCGTTATGGCCAATCCTATTAGTATTACAATAGCCGGAATAGTCTTTTGTTAATGTAACTAAATCTGTCTTTCTGCATTAGGCAAACAGGAACTGGAGAGAGTTAATCTCTGCCATATTATATATGCAACATATGCATGTTATTTTGAGTAATATCCAGTATTGGACAGCCCATTGTATCAGCCCAACAAGTTAATTAACCCTGTTGTGAAAGTGCAATATCAAGTTTCAATTGCATAACATCGTGATTGGAATAATTTTGTGCTTATTTTTTATTTCACTGACATGTTAGCTTGTTCTTTGGTCCGTTTAAACTGAATTTTACTAAAATTGGAGAATTATCCACTTGCATCGACATGGATGAATGCCCTCACTTCGATTTTTATAACTCCTCTATAAAATGTTCTGAACTTACCAATTCGACCTGAACATTTTGCAACACACTTGTAATAGTTTGATTCAGTATGAATGACATTGAATAGAACTGTCAAATGCATATCTAAATGTAAAGAAAGATTGAGAAAATTTCGCAATTATTTAGGTTCTAACAGTCTGCAATGTTTACGCTTGTGGGCCTATACCGACGGAAAAGAGTGAAAAAGCAGTTTTTGTCCAATCACTAAAAAATATTTTGCACTTAGGGCTATAGTTACCATGAAACACTGATATGAAAGTGGGCATTCCGATTAGCTTCAGCCTATTCCCAACTCTCTAAGACCAATAGTTCTCGAGATGTGATTTCTTCGGATTATTTCTGATATTATTTCTTCGAGGCAACCTTCCATATGGATTTTCGCCTTATATTCACAATCGGAGGCAACCGTGTTGCCTAACTAGGTCCAGCTAAACCAAAAAGGGGCACACAAATATTTTGGAATTAGCACCCCCCCCCCCATACTATGTGTAGACTGTCATTGAACTTGAACCTGGCTCTTCTCTTAATACCATGTTGGTGTAACCGGGCCTTGGTGAATAGGCTACCAAAATTTGGCCACATAAAAAATTGGCAATTCTGAAAAGAGAAAATTTTGGCAAAGAAAGCTTTTTCTTACAACACATACATCTATGTTTAATAAAGCTTGAACCATGTCACAATGCCTTATTCTAAAAAAGTGGAACTATAGAATATATTCCTTTATAATTATTACAATCCTATTTAGCCCATATTGAAGGATATTGAAGTCCAGGTCATTCACCTGTCAACAATCCATCTAACAAAATGCTGTACCCTGTTCATCGAGAATAAGTAACAGCATTTTTTTAGCAAAACACATAATCCTAACCCTAAACAGGGAGAAACTTATATCATTTATACAAAATATGAAAGACTCCTTTTCATTGTAATAACAAGCATGTCTTCCTTCCACAAATCTGACCTGCAGTATTATGTTTCATGTAACTCTGATTCGGCACTCCACATAAAAAGGTTTTGGATAACAAAGAATGATTATTAATTCATAACACTAACTCAAAAGAGGTTACCTCATTAAATGATATTAATTAGTCTCTGATGACCAAAAAACAGCAAAATTGGCTACATGTTTGTAATTAGACGGAAATGTGTAAACCTTTTCTACATGTGACATTGCATAGAATTGTACCACCTTGATGTCTTTGCTGCTTATTGCCACCTCATTATTTTGTTTTGGGAGAACAAACATAAGCAGACAGAGCAGAAAAATGATTCAAGCTTAAAGGACAGAAGTTGTTTAGGACATACAATCAACAGGTGAGTGACTTGAGTTGTCTTTTTACATTTTTTAAAAGGGCACATGACATGCTGGTCGAAAAATGGTGAACAATTTTTAGAAGTTGAAAATTCTGATTTTGACAGCTTCCAAAATGGAGATGTCCAGACAACAAATGTGACTGAAATTTCGCAAAATTAAAATTCTAACCCTGTTTACAAGCATGCCAATCTTACCAAAGTTACAGTTAAATTTACTAAGAGTTTATTTCCTTTTTTTGCCATTTTACGAAAATTGTGAATGTTACTGACTTCCAGTGCTTACAAAAAATTCATCTCAAAAACCGCTGAAGGCATCATATGAATTTTGACTTACTGCTTACTGACAAGTTTGCTTCCACAATAAGGCTATTTTCAAAACTCCATTTGGATAATAGGCCGTGGGACAGTGATTCAAAACTGAAGATTGTGAATGAGCTCAGTTGTCCGATCATCACGGACCCTGAAAAACATTCTTAGTCTGAAATTAGTCCTATTGCAGATCTGAATATCTCAAATAATGAAAATAAATGAGTTAAGGTTATTCTGAATGCTCAGTCTTGAGATGAATTTTTTTAAGGCAGAATACTTAAAAATATGCAAAAAATGTTGTTGTCATGGCAACCATAACCATGGCAACTTAAAATTTCACGGAGGGTCATAATTTGGGGCTCTGAAGATCTGTGGACAGCATCAGCCCATTTATCGACCAGCATGTGCCCTTACCGTAATGTTTCAAGCATATCAATTGCACCTACAATAGCAATATCTTTAATTTTAACTGGGAAAATGTCCAATATAAAACCATCTGTCAAATTTCAATATTTTTGTTATATCTAAGAACCATCCTGTTAAAATCATCTATCACTATTCCAGAGCATGCAAAGAAGACATTTTACCTAAGCTCTAATTAGTTGGCATAATGAAATTGACATATACGAGGGGCGTTCAGAAAGTTTGAGGCTTTTTTTTATAAGGAAACTTATTTTCAGTCTAGAAAGTTCTATGAAGTTTTCACAGGATTAAATTCAGCAAATTAGGAATTGATTTCCAAAATTTAGGACAATTTGGAAATTTTTAAGTCATTCTGTGGTTGCCATGGAAGTTCAGTTTCTTGAGGCAGATAATACTGAAACCACTAAAGCCAATGGATTTTGGCTGTGAGAGACCTCTCTCTATCACTTGCATTAGTGAGATTGACAATATTTGACACAAGAAATATAATATTAGCCTTAAAAATACTCCCAAGCTCACTAAAAGCATTGATTTATACACCTGACCCATTGAAGTAAATGTTCCTTGAAGTCCTCCAAACCAAGTTCTGTGAAAGAATTTTGGTCATCCAAAGCCTTTTCTCCTCCAGTGCCTGAAACTATAGCCCCCAAGGACTAAAGTAAGAGAAAATCACAACTTATGTGAAGTAACATGTCACAGGAACAGCCAGGATGGATAATGCTGTCCATTTTGGTCTCTTGTTCATACTAGTGAATCCATGCTTTCACAAGTCCTTATGTAGTCAGGGAAACACACCTTTGCCTCCTGAATTTCCCTTGCCAAATCTGGCATGCAGGAGTGCTTTCCTACATGGGTTCAGTGTAGGAATACACATATTTGGTTTGCTTGAAAGCATATTTAGAAGCTAATACCGTATTTCTTGTGTTAAATATTGTCAATCTCACTAATACAAGTGACAGAGAGAAGTCTCTCACAGTCACAATTTCTTGGCATTCTTGGTTTCAGCGTTACCTGCCCCAAGAAGCTGAACTTTCAGTTTCCATGGCAACCACAGAATGACTTAAAAATGTCCAAATTGTCCAAAATTTTGGAAATCCATTCCAAATATGCTGAATTTTATCGTGGGTAAAATTCATAGTTCTAGATTTAAAATAAGTATCTATATGAAAAAAAGCCTCAAACTTTCTGAACGCCCCTCGTATGCTGCTCCAAGTGATGTTATCACTTTTTATCCTGAGACCACTGACAGTACAACTTCGCAGGCAAATTTCTTTAACCCTAAAGTCATCTATGTCACCATCACACCGATAATATTAGTATTCGGGGCCATCGGCAACTTCACGTCTTTTATCCTGATGTCAAGGAAAGCCATGCGGACACTGAGCATCAGTGTTTACCTGAGATGTCTTGCTGTTCTCGATACAATGTCTCTCTGGTTAAACGGTATCTGGCAATGCCCCACTTAATATATATGTATAAATATATATTTATTTTTCAGGCCAAAGAAGACATAGCATGATGGAAGCAAATACCACCACAAGTGATATTGTCATGACTGATCCTGAGACCACAGAAAGAAACTTCCCTGGAAATGAATTCCAACCAAATTACTTCAAACGGAAAATCATCTACACTACCATACTGCCGATAATATTAGTTTTCGGAGCCATTGGAAACTCCACATCTTTTATTCTAATGTCAAGGAAAGCCATGCGGAAATTGAGCATCTGTGTTTACTTGAGATGTCTGGCTGTTTTCGATACACTATCCCTCTGGATTACCGGTATCTGGCTCATAGTATTATACGGTACTGACTTTGCAGTAGATATTGACTATCACATTGGATGTTTTAATATCTGTACATTTCTCTTATTTAATCAGGTTAGTGCCTGGATTGTTTTGGCAGTAACTGTGGAGAGGTTCATAGCATTGTACATTCCCTACAAGGCAGAGAAATTGTGCACCATTCGAAATGCAAAAATTATGTGTCTGGTGATGATGGTTATTGCAACCATCTTTAACTCGCCAGCCTTTTTCGTCTACAAACCTATCAACAATGGTGGTTTCAAGATTTGTGCAATTACCGACAATGCAAAATTCTTTTCTGTTGGGCCCTACCGCACTTTCATGACACTGGTATGGTCCTTAATTCCCGCGGTTGCCATGCTAATCCTCAGCTGCTTAATTGGTATCAAACTCCGCAAAAGGTTAAATGAAAGTACTGCTCAAAGTCAGTCAGCGAGATCTGTCACCAGCACCGCCATTATCCTGTTAGCGGTGTCACTCACTTTCGCAGTTCTGACTTTACCATTTGGCCTTGACTTCACTATCAGCCAGGATGCTTTCGCTGATGATCTTTATAAAATTTTTATCAACATCCTCTTATTCCTCAATCAAGCCATTAACTTCTTTCTCTACTGCTGCACTTCCAAGATGTTCAGGGTTGAACTGAAGAGCATGTTTGGCATAACTCTGAACACAGTGGCACCAAGCACATCCAGAGGACATCCAACGAATACACAACCAAAAAGCAGAGGACAGACACAAAGCTCTCACGTGACAAATCCGATGGCAACAACTCCAGAACAACAGACTGTCGGCAGTAATGTAGCACAAGATGGTCCCCTCGAAAGTGGACAGCAACAAGAAAGCAAGAATTTGAGAACAAAGAGTCTTCTGCAAATACCCAGCAGTAATGTCATATCTGAGGACCACAAAGGGAAAATGTCAAGCACTGAGATTGGTGATTTGAAAGAAGCAGAAAGTATAAGTCAAACTGAGAACAGCCACATGAAAACAAAAACCACACAGCAACAATTGAGAATGGCCACGTGAAAACAAAAACCACACAACAACAATTGAGAACAGCCACAAGAAAACAAAAACCACACAACAACAACTGAGAATGTCCACGTGAAAACAAATACCACACAACAACAATTTAAAACAGCCGCATGATGACAAAGACCACACAACAACAATTGAGAATAGCCACATGAATACAAAAACCACACAGCAATAATTGAGAACAGCCACATGAATACAAAAACCACACAACAACAATTGAGAACAGCCATGTGAAAACAAAATCCACACAACAATTGAGAATGGCCACGTAAAAACAAAAACCACAAAACAACAATTGAGAGCAGCCACATGAAAACAAAAACCACACAACAACAATTGAGAACAGCCACATGAAAACAAAAACCACACAACAACTGAGAATGGCCACGTGAAAACAAAAACTACACAACAATTAAAACAGCCGCATGAAAACAAAAACCACATAGCAACAATTGAGAATAGCCACATGAATACAAAAACCACACAGAAACAATTGAGAACAGCCATTACAAAACAAAAACCACACAACAACAATTGAGAAGAGCCACATAAAAACAAAAACCTCACAAAAACAATTGAGAACAGCCACATGAAAACAAACACCACACAGCAACAATTGAGAACAGCCGCATGAAAACAAAAACCACACAACAACAATTGAAGAACAAAAACAAGCAATAAACAGCAACTTATCCGGTAGATGATTTTTAGGAGAGCTGTTTAATGACTGACCCTTAAAATACATATTTTCACTTTCATTCCTCTTGCAACTTTGATAACACTATTTGTGCTTTGTGTTTTGTGTTGCACATTAAAGAAAAAACACTGTACTGTAGCACACTTTATATGTCGTCAAAAGAAAATTTAAAATTACCTGTAAATGAAAAAAATTAATGGTGTGATTACAGATGATTTCATATTTGTAGACATTTGTGGAAGAAAATACATCATTTTTCCTGCAATATCTGGTTGAGAGAAGGTATGTCACTACTCTCTCCTGAAAAGTGACATAGTGTTTTACATGGGTCACCATGGCATTGTAATCCATTGATCTGCTCAATGGAACTGACTCTAGCTGTTTCAAGTGAGAGTTAGTTAGTGTTTCACACATTTTTAGTACACACATTCTCAAAGTCTAATACTATGATTATTTTTTACAGAAAACAAACAAACATACATGTAACATTTTCTCAGATCAGGGCTCTGCCGTGACAACATGACAATGGGCTACAAATTACTGGGACCCTGGTTTGATCCCTATTATGATTTTCTAATGAATGTTGGCACCATCAATGGATCACCCCCCTATTCTAAGAGATAATTCAGAATTTATGACTGGGGGGGGGGGGTTGGGGAGTTTTGATGGAACTTTCTGTGAAAAGTGATACCCCGCTTCGGTTTCACAAATATTTATAGTACCACAATTTTTTTTGTTAAAATTTCATTCGGCAATTAAGCATGTTGTGAAAAATAAGTACCCCCCTTGAAACAGTTGCGAAAAATTGGTACCCTGTTGGGAAATATTCCCATTACCCCAAGTCATAAGAAGCATGTGCAAAAGGTGGTTCCCACTGAAGTTAAACTATAGAAACTACCACCCCCCCTCGACCCACTCGTAAAATTGAATTCTGAATAGTCCTTTATTTTTATCACATACAATACAATGCTTTTGGTCAATGTATGATTATTTAGCTTTCAGAGATTTGAAGCCATTCAGATTTGGCTTGAGACTGATTTAATATCAACTGAAGCAATCAACTGTAACACAGGAGTGTGAAATACAACAGTTCATGAGGATTGCGGTTTGACATGTGTGAACAACTGCCACAATACCAAGTTGGCCTTTGCAGCAGTTTATTGGTTGAAATTATGACATAATTTTTCCAGCCAACATCACTTGCTTGAAGCAAACTGAAAACATAGGCTGCGCAGCAGCAAACCTTCAGCGAATAAAACATTTAGAAGATTACAATTAAATCATAAAATCGGTGTGTTTACCAAATTCCGTATATTATAGGTATGCAACAGTGGTCGAGTAATGTCATTCTATTATCTGTTATTTGCCTGCTGCCCTGCGATCTACCTGTGTGCTTGCCAGGGTTTGTAAAAGCAGGAAAGGCCTTATTATACTAATTTACTTATATTATGGTACGGTTTGATGCATGCACCAATTTTCTTCCGATCATTCAAAAAGTGTTAAATACAAGTCAAAAAGCACTGCTACATTTTATAGGTGATACATGTAGGAAATGGCATTGCTGTATATGCAATAGTGGGCACGTTTTGGCTCTTATAAGAAAATAAGTATTTTTAATATTTTTTCTCAATATTACAAAAAGTATAGAATATGTATCAGTCAGACCATGAAAAGGCACAACTAAACCACATAAGTCATATGTGTACCAAACTTTATCCATGTACATGCAATAGTGACCAAGTCTTTGGCCAGAAACAAAAAATATATTTTTTCTCTTTTTTTCAATATTTCAAATAGCATTTAATATTTTCCACCAGACCTTTCAAAGGGCACAACTAGACCTTATAGGCCATGTGTGTACCAAACCTTATCCATTTATATGCAATAGTGACCGAGTCTCAGCCCAAAAAACTAAAAAAATACATATTTTTCTATTTTCCAAATTTTTGCAAAAAGTATAGAATATCCATCAATGAGACCAACAAAAGGCACAACTAGACCATATAGGCCACATCTGTACCAAATTTCATAAGTGCACATGCAATAGTGACTGAGATTTGGCCCGGAAACGAACAAAAATAATTTTTATATTTTCTCAATTATTTCAAAAGGTATTGAATATCTATCAATTAGACCATCAAAAGGCACAACTAGACCATACAGGCTATATGTGTACCAAATTTCATCCATGTACACTCAATAGAGGCCGAGTGCTGGCCCGGAAACGATCTATCCGCCCGCCGCCCGACCGCCCGCCCGCCCGCCGGACGGACAACATTTTTACCCAAGTGATTACAATACCTTCTTCGAACTTCGTTCGCTGAAGGTAAAAAAGTGACACGCTATGTACAGCTTGGCCAATCACCTGGCAGGATTTTCTGATGTCAGATCAAAAATTTTGCTAAATTATTTGTTATTTGATTTATGTCTACAAATATGAAATCATCTGTGAGCATTTCTGTACAATTATAAGAAGGAATCAATAAACGCTTAAAATCAGTGGCAAAATAAAGAGTCTTCTTCAATCTCCTTGTGTGTCAAATAATAATTAATTGTTCTCATACACTAACTAAACACAAAGTTGCAACATGGCTAAATGTAGTACTTCCTTTTAAATCATCATGATAAAAAGTTTCTACACACCTATTACTTGCCTTCAGGCATATTCATAAAAGAATCTTTAAGTGCAATACTTTGGTGTCAATTAAATCATCATCGCTATTGTAGAAAATGCAATGCACAAAATTTCAAGGTCCTGTGATCTTCAATTTCAATAATGTGGCTGTTATTATCGTTTTCATAGATCTGTGTGTTTTTTTCAGTTTGTACTCACCTTATCTCAAAACTGTGATGTCACAGATTTAGTTTCACAACTATGTATATTACAAGCACAGATTTCCAGAAACTGACTAAATGCACTCACACATGGATTATGCATGTTTAGCTTGTTTAGCTCGAATACATGCACTAGCTGCTTCAATGAACTGTAACTGAATCGAACAGACACTTATCCTGAAAGGAGGAGAGTTTGAGCTGGCCAAAAGTTTGGAAATAGTAAGTAGCTCACCATTGCACTTGTGTAGAACAAAATAGTTTTCAGCAATTCGGATTCTTTTTGGTCAAATCGAAATAGACCTACATAAATTTGAAATGGATTATTAAAGGTAAATTTGTGAAAATAGCCTGACATTTCAAAGTTTGCTCTTAAAAATGGTAAATGGGGGGTCTGCACTGGCCATTGCTATTTCATTAATATGCCTGTCCACAATTAAAGATGATGAAATTTATACAATTCTATTGTCAATGCATATCACATCCCTACGGTAGCGTTTTGTCAAAATCTTCAAAAAGGTGTTTCATTCAGATTTTTGAGATTATGGATATGGAAAGATTGTCCATGCACTCTAAAAAATGTGGGGACAAAATTGGTGTTTTAGATTCAAAATGGCTTTGGAAAAACCAAATTTCAATGCAAAAAACCAACATGGATTTTTTAGCATGATGATAATGATAATTAAGGCAAAATCTTTGCAGGGACCAGTGCAAAACTGGCAGTCTGGCAATATGTGCATGCAATGACCTTATGAACACCAGACATATGTTCACAGTGATTTTGGTTCAGAAATATGCAGTCAAAATAGAGCAGCAAGGCGTTTGCTAATGACAAATTGAGACAGGACAGCTGACATGCCAACAGAAATACCTAATATTTTGGTTTACATAAATGATACAGAGCTACAGATAGTTCAGTTATTTTCTTGGGTTCTCAGACAACATCAGACACAAGTTTTTCTCACAGAATGTGTGTCCCTTTAATATTTATTAAGAAACAAACCCGGTGTGATGCTAATGACGTAATATTGGAGACATTGACGAAACAACCTCCTTCTCTTATACAGAATATTATTTCAGCTATTGGTAACTAGATTTTAGAAGACGGACAGTCAAGTCTCCATGTATGGAAGAGTTTAATTGAATCAGGATCCTGTACTAGGTTTTGCGATGCAATCTTTCAAAGAAAATGTTGGTGGAGACAGGCCATTTTCAGGGGGGTTGGTCACATCAATGCTATTTTTGGATGGGTTAAAAATATTCTGCCACATATTTTTTGTGTTATAAGTTTTGCTAATATCCTTGTCTATGACAAATGACAACAAGAGGTCTTCCATGTGCCTTCCTGCCATCATGAATTATTGTTAAACACTGGAGACAAGAATTTCAGACTTACCAAATTTTGACCCATATGCCTGTGTTGCTTTCTTTGGGCTTGTAACTGCAGCTCTCAAGAAAGAAATGGCATACCCTTTTTAGCTGTGCTCCAGGATGGTAGGACCAACAGTGCAGCTACATGATAATGACTCTCTGGTTAGAAAAAGACTAGTCAGCATGGCACATGGTATCACAAAAGACAGTAGCCATGTTCTGCATTCTGAATTTCAGAAGTTGCCCAGTGGCTGCAGGTGGTGGTTACCGCGTACCAGAACGAATAGGTTTAAGAACATTTTCATTCCACAGGCCATTAAGGTGCTTGATGAAATTAATTGGTCGCTAGCATTGTATGTGTGTCAAGCTGGGAACACAAATTTTGTGTTTTTCTTCATATGATCAATAAATACTATTCTTATTCCTATATTTTTGATAATCCAGGACCAGGTCAATGCAGAAAATATATTCATGATGAATTGAAAAATGTTCCTGAAATAAATATTATATTTGAAACTAAATACCTGCAGTATTGTTGTTACATTTGAAGAATGCTGAGTTCTTGCATTCAGTTGTTATGGCCATCAATGACCTCACAACAGGCTCAGTCCATCGCATTTAAATGAACTGTCAATTGTGTAATTCAATAACTCATGACCTCATTGCTCAGAAGGTGACTTGTCTCGATAGCATTGAAAGTAAAGGATGTGACCTCACAAATTTCTTTTGAGTCATAGAGAATAACATGGTATTGATAGGGATATGACCTCATAACGTGAGCGCTATTCTGTGAGCACCTGTCATTCGTCGGCTGTAAATAAAATCAGTTCTCAACACTGCAAACTGTAAATCTATCTTGCATCCAACAGAAACTTTATAGTGTTTTAACAAGAAATTCTTTTTTAAAAAAGAATTGTAGGGACCTTTGTGTGAAATATGAGGTTTCCTCAAATATATATTTTATTTTCCAAATATTCAATTGATTTCCTATGTATGTGCAGTCACATCTATACCTCCAATGTACCTACTGTGATTTGACAAACCTACTGCATGTTACCTCATGATTGGACATGCCTAATTATAGTTGTTATAGAATTTCTTTATGACAAAAATATTTATAACACCAAACTAATTCTTGCTTGCTTATTAGGATTATTACACTTTTCATAAGCTTGTGAACATCATAGGAGTATTGAGAAGTTGAATATCTAATGTTTTCAGACAGTGTGTTTGTACACTTTTATTATATGATCCCAAATCTTCATGAACTCAGGCTATATTTGACCAATTTCCTGAAGGAAATCTCTATGGGATATGCTCCAGGTGTGCTTTGGAGATGGTCCCCAATCACCCAGCCATGACCAGTTGACACAATTGTCATGGTTGAGTGGCTACTGCCTCTCTGGTGTAGCTACTGTGTACCAAGAGGGGGGCAACATATACTTGATTTGTAAATTGTACTCACAGATACTTCTTCTGTGGCATGAGTACCCTCCTAATATTGGAGGTAAATCAGGAGGGTACTCCTGCTATAGGCAAAGTATCTCTGCAAGTCCAACTTGCCTGTTGCCCCCTCCAGAAACTTAAAAGCTCCACCACTGCAGTACACAATAACTGATGACAAATTTCACTTGGCTGGGTATTTTTGTCCCTTAAGTTAGGGACCTTCAATGTTAAGTCTTTCATCATTTGGAGCTTGTAACATAGATCTGAGATGGTCCCTACAAAAAACTTAAAAGCAAAGATCTTTCAGGAAACCTTCTTTACTTATGAAGAGAAACTGAGCTCCATTGATGAAAGACTACTCGGCTAATATAAAAGGGCTGACCAACAATGGATATCACTTCAAATGACGTGATTACATAGATAAAACATTGTGTCAGATATCCATGTCAGTTATATCATTGGTTGTTTGTAATTTGCATGGCGGAATATAAAAGCTGGCTGAAACACTCAATGCTTGGAACTTCATGGCAGGCAATTTCTGAGGACAGACAACACTGAGGTAAGTCACTAAAAATACAAATAGATAGACAGATTAATAGATAGATGGATAGATAGATGGGTAGATAGATAGATGGATAGATATGGTAAGTTACAGTCCTCTAAAACAGCTATCAATGCTAAGGGGTTGCTGATGAGATGGTAGAGTGGGATTCCCCAACATGTATTTACCACAGGTGAGGAATCTTTTACTTGCCCAGACACTGATACAAGGGCCTGCCATTACAAATTGTTGAGTGAGTTGAGTTTTATGCCCCATCAGCACCAGTGTTACTATTTATCAGTAAATCCAACAGATCAGTTTTAAGGGCGTGGCCATTTAGAGGCATGCAGCAATTAATCAATTGACAATAAAAACTATGGTCCAATTAATGGGTAGACTGAAGAACAATTTACAACCTGAAAACATGATATGCAAACAGAATGGACTGTTGCACTGTGAAAATGACACTTCGTGAATCATCACACTGATGATTTGTCAATATCATACCCAATACTTTCAGTGTTAATTTCATTTAAGAAGACTAATCCTGCTTGTTGATGACAGGCAAACGAAAGGATAATGCATCTGATTTTTGCTCTAAAAGCAGTTGTGACATTGACAAATCAAATGGCCTTCTCTTCATCATGACTAATCAAACAGCCTGTTTCCCATGTTGAGAAGATGACACTTCATCGGCTATTATGACTCACAGAGTGCCAAAATCTGTGCGAAGCAACACTCATTTTTTGCATATCAAGTTTACAGGCAGTAAGGCAGCACACCGATCTTGGACATTTTAATACTCACAGTATACCTTTCAGGTTCTCAAAAAACCAGTACGGTAGGGAAATATTTTGTCTTTGGGTGTTTTGAGGTCCCAGCTGAAGTATCCTATTTGTGACAAGCTAGGATACCTGTTTAGGTACTCTGGAGCACTTTTTGCTCTTAGATAATATACAAAATAGCATTTTTAATGCCTAAAAACCCTTGCTTGTGTTTGAATCAACAACTGAGGCTCCGAGAATGTTTGGAACATATTAATTCAACTCTTGAGTAGCAATAACATTTCTTTACTGGTTAGACATTTATCCATCCTTAGACAAATCTCAAATTTTTGAAAAATCTACAGGCAATGTCCCACTAAATATATATGCATAATTTTTTTTCTTTTAAGGCCAAAGAAGACATAGCATGATGGAAGCAAATACTGCCACAAGTGATATTGTCATGACTGATCCTGAGACCACAGAAAGCAACTTCCCTGGGAATGAATTCCAACCAAATTTCTTCAAACGGAAAATCATCTACACTACCATCCTGCCGATAATATTAGTTTTCGGGGCCATTGGAAACTCCACATCCTTTATTCTAATGTCAAGGAAAGCCATGCGGAGATTGAGCATCTGTGTGTACTTGAGATGTCTAGCTGTTTTCGATACACTATCGCTCTTGATTAGCAGTATCTGGATTATAGTATTATACGGCACTGACTTTGCAGTAGATATTGGCTATCACATTGGATGTTTCAATGTCTGTACATTCCTCTTATTTCATCAGGTTAGTGCCTGGATTGTTTTGGCAGTAACTGTAGAGAGGTTCATAGCATTGTACCTTCCGTACAAGGCAGAGAAATTGTGCACCGTTCGAAATGCAAAAATTGTGTGTCTGGTGATGACGGTTATTGCAACCATCTTTAACTCGCCACTCTTTTTCGTCTACAGACCTATCAACAATGGTGGTTTCAAGACTTGCGCCATTACTGACAATGCAAAATTCTTTTCTGATGGGCCCTACCGTACTTTCATGACACTGGTATGGTCCTTCATTCCCGCGGTTGCCATGATAATCCTCAGCTGCTTAATTGGCATCAAACTCCGCAAAAGGTTAAATGAAAGTACTGCTCAAAGTCAGTCAGCGAGATCTGTCACCAACACCGTCATTATCCTGTTAGCGGTGTCACTCACTTTCGCAGTTCTGACTTTACCATTTGGCCTTGACTTCACCATCAACCAGGATGCTTTCGCTGATGATCTTTATAAAATTTTTATCAACATCCTCTTAAGCCTCAATCAAGCCATCAACTTCTTTCTTTACTGCTGCACTTCCAAGATGTTCAGGGATGAACTGAAGAGCATGTTTGGCATAACTCCTAACACAGTGGCACCGAGCACATCCAGAGGACATCCAATGAATACACAACCAAAAAGAAGAGTAGAGACACAAAGCACTCGCGGGACAAATTTGATGGCAACAGTTCCAGAACAACAGACTGTCGGCAGTAATGCAGGCCAAGATGGTCTCCTCGAAAGTGGACAGCAACAAGAAAACAAGAATTTGAGAACAACCAGTCTTCTGCAATCTCCCAACAGTAATGTGAAATCTGAGAACCACGAAGGGAAAATGTCAAGCACTGAGATTGAGGATTTGAAAGAAGCAGAAAGTACATGTCAAACTGAGGACAAAAGCATGAATACAAAAACCACACAATTCGAGAACAAAAAAGAAGGAGCTACAAAAGCAAGTAGGCCTGATGAGGAAGATGATTTTGAGGACAAATTTGAGAATGACCAGATGCCAGCACCAGTGGAAGAGAAAAACCTAGGGGAGACCGGGGCTATTTGAAGCGCGGGGTTATATGAAACATGGCCTAAATTCGCATTTAAATTTTTCTCTTGCCAAATCGATACTATTGGCAGATACTTCGTTTATTAGCACACGTTATCACACCCTTAATAATCCATATTTCCAAAATTGTAGGCACGAAAGTTTGTTTTTAGGGTGACCAAGTCACTTCTTTGCACAGATTTCGATTGGATTTATTGTATAGTAATTACTTATATCCAGGTGAACTAACCCTAATTCTAAAAGAGCAAACCCAATCCTAATTCACACTCAGAAGCATTTTGTTACACACATCTGATAAGACTGAAAAATAAGACAATATTGTGCTCAAGGTGTGATGGGGTTAGTTGAACAGCGCATGATGGAGTTGACCAAAACATGATTTTTCTTGTTCAAATTGTGTTGCAAGTCATTGCAAGTTTGAATTATTGCAATTAAGAAGTAAAACAGAGCATATTTACATTGCAGAATTTTTTTTGTTGAAAAACCAGCTTTTTTACCCAAAACGAACAAAAAATTGTGTAAATTACTGTATACAATATCTTTTCAAATATGTATTTTACTAAAGCTGATGGTCATTATAGGGATAGCAGTAATGCAAAAGAAAGCCCTGTTATAAGTAGTTGTGTAAAAAAATTGATGGTGCTTCAAATAACCCCGGGGCTGGTTATTTGTCTGTAACACGGAGTTCAAAAATCATTTACAATATCTCATAAGCTCATCATTGAGTTAAACACACCTACTATCACATGCCAAAATTTGGTGTGAATATCTTACACCATTAACTCTCCAGAGCAAAAATAAAAACAAGTGCTTCAAATAGCCCTGGTCACCCCTACCTGAGAAACCTGTCAAATTCGAGAAAAATCCCAAGAACAACTTAAATCCACCAAAAGAACAAACAAGGGTACAACAACAAACAAATGACAAGTGAACCAAGAACAAGTACATGTACTTGTACATGTATACAATACTATGCATTCTTTTGGGATACAGGATTGGATGGCAACTGAGAAAATATTGTGCAACCCCAACTTGGCAAGATACACAATTGCTCTGATTATTATCGTTTTCATAACTACGTGTTTTTCAAGTTTGCAATTTGCTTCATTCCAAAACTGTGATGTCAGAGATTTAGTTGAATAATTTCGTTTATTACAAGCACAGATTTCAGGAAACTGACAAAGTGCAGTGACACATGGATGATGTATGTTTCACTTGTTTAGCTTGCCCTGGCTGAAAGATGCTTCAATGAACTGTAACTGAACCAAACAGACACTTAGCCTCAAAGGAGAACTTTGCAATTACTGACAAAAAAAGTTGTTTGAAATTCTGATGAATGGTGTCTTGTGAAAAACAGCAATAGATTTTGTTTTGAAAACAATGAGGTGCAACACTCAGCTTAGACATGTGTTGTTTGTTGTGGTTATACACAGATAGTAATATTGCCTGACAGTTTTAACTTTGAACTGATATGTCACAGAGTGAAGATAAGACCAATCACATTGACAGATACCTGATGATGTCACGGTTTAACTGCAAAACGAAGTTTTCAAAAAACACATAGCTATGAAAACGATAATAACATGCAAATTGCATACAGAGTCAAATCATAATACAGCAATGAGAAAGCAACACATGCATGGAGTGTTAGTTCAGTTATTTGTTGGTAGAGGGGGGCAGTGGTGAGGAGATAGGGGTGTGGACTTTGGATAGTAAAAGACAGCCACAAATACAAGTGGCTAGCTTGGGATATCTACAGCTACCGATAGTAATTACTAGGTAAAGACAGCTACATGTAAGCTGAGCTACATTTAGAAATTTGTATTGTCGGTTTATACTTCAGGATAATCAAAACCACCAGACAAAATGAAAACAAAGAAAATCTGAGCAAAAAACTCTTTGACAACTGCATTAATTGTGTAAAACCAAGGGCACCAGCAACTCGAACTTTACAAAGGTCAAAATATTTCAGCTGTTCAATGACTTTTCACTCCTCTAGCAACTACATGTATTGTTTAAACAAGGAGTCTTTTCTTTTGTGTTGCAAATTAATTTCAATGTTGCATGCAACCTCTTTACACTGTGAAATTTCAAACTTACATGACAAAAAATGGTGTTGTTTAGTGTTTGTGCACAATTATAAGAATGAATCAATGTGAACCTAAAGGTGAAATAAAGAGTCCTTGTCAAACTTCATGCATGCCAAATTATTCTTTCACTTAAGACAAAATCATCAATCAATTAGAAAGGCTTGCCACCAACTTTGCGTTTTCTTATAAAGTGACTGGTAATAATATTTTTTTATTTTTAAGAATTTATTTATTCTGGATAACACATCTACAAAGTAGTTTTTACTGTGGTCCAGTATGAATAAAATAAACAATAAAATATGATATATAATGAGAAATGAAAATATTACAATGAAATTTTATGAGAATAATATGAAGCAGTGTTGGCCATTTATATATAATGTATAGGCCTACTCAAGTGTATTTTTAAAACACATAATATTACATTGGTGACAACTACATTACATATCTCTTGTACATCTTTTTAAATTTTTCAACATCTCTAGCACGGTGTAAAACATCAGGTAATTTGTTCCATGCTAACGAACCTCTATATAAAAATGATCTTTTCATTACATTTGTACGACAGAAAGGTACATCAACAAACAGTGTATCATCAAATCCTGTAGAACGGTCACTTGTTTCACATGCCATGACTACTGAATTACAGAGATAAGGATTGGTGTTACCATAGATACAATTGTACATAAGCACACATAAAAATAATCAACTCTTTCATGCATGGTTTGCCATTTCAAACTCTTCACAATGTCAACCCCTCTAGAATTAATAACATCAAAATTTCCAGTGATTATACGTGCAGCTCTATTTTGTAATCATTGAATATTTTCTACACTATAAGAAGAACAACCCCAGACAGAACAGGCGTAGTCAAAGATTGGCATGATATAAGTTTGATATGTTAATTCAAGTACATTTTGTGGAAGAATATGTCTTAATCTGGCCAACCATCCAAGTTTTTGTGACAATGATCTTGTTAATTCATTAACATGTACATCAAATTTAAGTTTTTCGTCAATATGAACGCCTAAATATTTTGTAGTATTTACATTACTTACAGGATTACTATCTAGAACAAGCCGGAAAGATTCTTTATCAATCGAATTTGGACCTGTTCCAATTAACATACAATTTGATTTCATAGAATTTAGTACTAACCTATTTGCTTTATATCATTCATTGACAAGAGATAAAGTCTCATTCATGTCATAAGTTAGTTCAGTAACATTATTACTATGACAGTAAATAATCGTGTCATCAGCATACATGCTGCATCGACCGTTGACGACATGCGTTGGTAAATCGTTAACAAATAACATGAAGTAAAGTATTAATTGACCATATTTACATATATGTACAATGCTATTTACATTTTCATTCACCAAAATGCAATATATATGGCAGGCTGACGCCAATGCAGGCGTATTTGCCTTTATCAGTAAATATATGTAAAGTGAATATCATATTAATCAAGCACAAAATATAACCAGTGAAGCATTATCCAATATTTTTATCACAATATTTACAGAATAAATCAATTTATACAGTAACTACAAATACATCTAATTAACAAATTGAAAGCCAACATTATTGTTAGGTGCTGCCTCTGGTTGTCCCGCATTTGAGGCGGTCCGAGTGTCGAACCTTGAGGTACACCAATATTAACCTTTGCAGGATCAGAAAGTATATTAAATTGTACAACACTTTGAGTTCTATCAGATAAATAAGATTTAAACCATTGTAATTCACTATTGCGTACACCATATTTTTCCATCTTTCTTAATAGTATATCATGATTAATTGTATCAAAACATTTTGAAATATCTAGAAAAGTTACACCAGTTATAAGTTTGTCATCTATATTCTGTAACCATTCATCAACAGTATTGTGGAGACAAGTTGAGGTAGAATGAAATGCCCTATAGGCAGACTGATCTAAAGTTAAAAAGTCATGATTACCTAAATATTTAACAAGTTGTAATTGAACTTCCTTTTCTATAATTTTTGAAATATGCCCTAATACAGAAATTGGTCTAAAATTACATACATCATTAGAATCACCGTTACCCTTAAAGACAGGCGTTACGCGGCGTACTTCCAATCATGTGGCACACTGCCTGAACAAAGAGACAATTATAAATATGAGTTAGCGACTTAACAATAACATTCGATCCTAGTCTTACTAACTTACTGACAAAACCAAGGATATCTAAAGAACTGTTTAAGCTAAAGGCATTGAGTAATTTGAGTACTGTTTGATCACTTACAGTATTAAATCTGAAATCATAGATGCTGTCATTACCTTTCCATAATAAATCTGTATTTTGAGTAAGATGTTCCGTCGTTTTCTCTCCAACAGTGTAAAAATATTCATTGAGTTCATTTACGCTCAGTCAACTTTCACATCGATGTTTATACAATAAGTTCTTAGAACAATTTTTGCCTTCATTATACAATTTATCATAATAATCTTTTTTTAGCTTTTTTAATTTCCATATTGACTTGATTTCGAACAGATATATTCATTGATTATGTCAGCATCGTTACATTCAAGTGACAACTTATGCAGATGATCTCGTTTATACATTAACTTAACAATATTACCATAATAATACATCGTACATTTCTAATTTATTCAATGGACAACTGGCGATTTCTTTAGTCCCACCAAAATGAGTTCAAAGTTGGCCTCCCATGATATGAATAGTGTTGAAATTGACTTTATTCTGTAGGAATCAGACTTTGAAATGATGCCTTATATGTTGAGATAAATGTCAATTGTATCCAAATATATAGCACTTCAAACGCTCATGATGCGAAACATTGCAATTTGAGGAAATGGCATTTGAATTTCTTTCATTCAACGTCAAAAAGTAAAAATTTTATGAAATTGGAGAAAATCGTAAAAACTAGCCTCGATTAGGAAACTATTGAAAAAACCAACAAATATTCCAAATTTTTGAACATTTGGAATCACATGAAATATCGTTGATACATGAAAATAATTGTTACCAAAATAATAATTAGGGTCAAAATTACTTAGTAACATAGTCTGTATTGGAAATGATACCCACTAGGGTTAATCTCGACCATGACCTGAATAGCACAACCCATTTTGTTGCGATTTGAGAATTTCTTTCTTTCTAAAGGAACTTCAGCTCTGAAATTTTAAGGAATAGAAGGTAAAGCAAGCATATCTGGGATGTACAGTCTCATTTTGCACCATTAATGCTTGATTTGCATTTTTAATTGTTCAGAGGTACAGTTATATGTATATAATATTTTTATATTTCTAAAAAGAAATGACATTGATTAACTCTACCATGAGCACTGATTCACTGTACCCTGTCCTATTTATCTTGGATTTTTTCCCCTTCTTTTTCTTTCACTTATTTTCTAATTTTTGGACTTACCGAATGCCTGACTTGTTATGGGGTCCTTTGATTATGAAATGTATATTTCAAAGAGGCACTCCCAATTAACAAATAAAGTGAATCAAAAATCAGAAATCATCTGAATAGATGAAGGGGAGAGGGGCTCTGGGCTGAGGGTGAACGAAAAGTTTGTTCAACACATGACACTGAAACAAAAGTTTGATCTGCACAATGGTCATCAAAATAGAAAAAAAAGCTTGTTTCCACCTTCAACTAGGGTAGGGCCTAGAGTTTCCAGCCAGTCAACTGCAACAGTTAACTGTTACAGTGAACTGTTTGAAATAGCATTGAAACGACATTGGACTCAGCTGAACAGTTAACTGTTAAAATAACTGTTAACTGTTTCATCATAGTGACAGTTTTCAGGCTACTTAACATGTTTGACTAAAGATAAATCAAGCACTTAATATAATGTCAATTCTTATAAATGGCATACACAAGAATGCTAAAGCTGTGATAATCAAGCCAATATTGTTCATATTTATCAATGGAAAAGCATGATCATAATCTTGTGAATGACCTGTTGTTATTTGTTTATGTAGTAAAAAGTGAATCGTCTGTAGTTTTTGCATTTTTTTCCATCCAAAAATATAGTTAAACAAGCAGAAGAGGCCAATCCACTTATTAGCTGATATTCAGTGTCTTGAGGCATTAAGTTAGTTAAATATCAGGCATTTGCGAAGTTATGTTTTCTTTATGACACATTGTTTGTTTGATTGTTTGGTGGAACAAGGCAATCATCAACAACTGAGTACAACAGATCCAAGATTTATGAAAAGAAGATTACTAACAGTTTAATCCAATGGTTTACTGATTGAGTCAGTTTGGCAATCACACCAAACTAATGACTCGTAAAAAGGTAACTGGCAGTTAACTGTTAACTGTTCAGAAATGAAACAGTTAACTGTTTGGGAAGTAACAGTTAAATTGAAAGCTCTGGCTACTTGGGCCTGCAAGTACCATGCATAATGTTAAAGTTTTGACAAAAACAGCTTTGCATGCAACACAATTGAGTGTCATTTACTTAATTTAAAAATATCCCAATCAACCATCCGTCCCTTATGTGTAACCATATTATTTGGCTGTGTTTGAGAAATGGAGAGATTGTGCTTGTAGCAGTTGAGCTGTGTATATACTATGTGTAAACTATCATTGAACTCACACCTGGCTCTTCTCTCAATGTCATTACGGTGAGACCAGCCTTGGTGAATACTGAATTGGTTACCAATATTTGGCCACACAAAATTGATAATTCTGAATAGAGAAAATTTGGGCAAAGAAAGCTTTTTCTTTCAACACATAAATCATGCTTAATAAAGCTTGAACCATGTCACAATGCCTTACTCTAAACGAGTGAGACTATGGAATATATTCCTTTATAATTACTGCATTTAGCCTTTTGAAGGATTCTACACAGAACAGCAAGTCCAAGTCATTCACCTGACAACAATACAATCTCACAAATTACTGCATCCTGTTCTTCAAGAATAACACTCAGCAATCTTGTAATATGCAAACACAACCCTAAACAGAGAGAAACATAAATAATGCAAAAAATGAAAATCACTTCCTTTGAAGTACATGTAACAGGCATTTGTTCTTTTCACACATCTGACCGGCAGTATTATGTTTCATGTTATAACTCTGATTCGGCACTCCACACAAAAAGTTTTCGTCAAACAAAGAGTGATTATTAATTCATAATGCCCATTCAAAAGAGGTTACCTCATTAAAGGATACTCATTAGGCTTTGATGAGCAAAAAATGGCATAATTGGCTACCTGTTTGTAATTAGTGGGAAACTTGTAAACCTATTCAGCATGTGGCATCGCACAGAGATTACCTCCAGGATCTTGTTGGCTTCTTATTTCCCGCTCATTATTTTGTTTGGTAGAACACACATAAGCAGACAGAACAGAAAAATGCTTCAAAGTTAATGGCAGAAGATGTTAAGAACATACAATCAACAGGTAAGTGACTTGAGTTGTCTTTTTAAAATGTAACTAAATGTTTGAATCATATCAATTGCATCTAAAATAGCAATACAGCCGTATCTTTAATTCTATTCAACAAAATCATCAACAGACAATTTTCGATATTTTGGTCAAGTCTGCAAACAATCCCTGTTAAAGTCATCTATCACTATTTCAGAGCCAAGAAGACATTCTACCAAAGTTTTTATTAGCTGGCATAATGAAATTGACATATGCTGTAACAAGTAACGCCGTCACTTTCGATCCTGAGACCACTGACAGTAAACCTTCTCCTGGGGAGGCTTGCAGGTAAATTTATTTAACCCGAAAGGTATCTAGTTCAATATCACGCTGATAATATTAGTATTCGGGGCCATCGGCAACTCCATGTCTTTTATCCTGATGTCAAGGAAAGCCATGCGGAAACTGAGCATCTGTGTTTACCTGAAATGTCTTGCTGTATTAGATACAATGCCTGTATGATTAAACGGTATCTGGCAATGCCCCACTTAATATAATGTATAAATATTTATTTATTTTTCAGGCCAAAGAAGACATTGCATGATGGAAGCAAATACTGCCACAAGTGATATTCTCATGACTGATCCTGAGACCACAGAAAGCAACTTCCCTGGAAATGAATTCCAACCAAATTACTTCAAACAGAAAATCATCTACACTACCATCCTGCCGATAATACTAGTTTTCGGGGCCATTGGAAACTCCACATCTTTTATTCTAATGTCAAGGAAAGCCATGCGGAAATTGAGCATCTGTGTTTACTTGAGATGTCTAGCTGTTTTCGATACACTATCCCTCTGGATGAACGGTATCTGGTTTATGGTATTATACGGCACTGACTTTGCAGTAGATATTAACTATCACATTGGATGCATCAATTTCTGTACGTTCTACCTATTTAATCAGGTTTGTGCCTGGATTGTTCTGGCAGTAACTTTGGAGAGGTTCATAGCATTGTACATTCCCTACAAGGCAGAGAAATTGTGCACCGTTCGAAATGCAAAAATTGTGTGTTTGGTGCTGATAGTCATAGCAACTATCTTTAACTCGCCAGCCTTTTTTGTTTACAGACCTATCAACAATGGTGGTTTCAAGACTTGCGCCATTACCGACAAAGCAAAATTCTTTTCTGAAGGGCCCTACCGCACTTTCATGACACTGGTATGGTCCTTCATTCCCGCAGTCGCCATGATAATCCTCAGCTGCTTAATTGGCATGAAACTCCGCAAAAGGTTAAATGAAAGTACTGCTCAAAGTCAGACAGCGAGATCTATCACCAACACTGTCATTATCCTGTTAGCGGTGTCACTTACTTTCGCAGTTCTGACTTTACCATTTGGCCTTAACTTCACCATCAACCAGGGAGTCCAGGATCCTTTCACTGACAATCCTTATATAATTTTTATCAACATCCTCTTAATCCTCAATCAAGCCATTAACTTCTTTCTTTATTGCTGCACTTCCAAGATGTTTAGGGATGAACTGAAGAGCATGTTTGGCATAGCTCTGAACACAGTGGCACCGAGCACTTCAGGAAGGCAATCGAAAGACATTCAATCTAACACCAGAGGACAAGGAAGGAAAACCACACTGAGGACAAATTTGACAAGAAGACAACAATCTGAAGGCAATAGAGCAGCACAAGATGGTTCCCTCGAAAGTGGACAACAACAAGAAAACAAGCACCTGAGAACAACCAGTCTTCTGCAATCTCCAAGCAGCAACATCAAATCTGAGATCAACGAAGGGAAAATGTCAAGCACTCAGGTTGAGGACTTGAGAACAGCACGAAGTACACGTCAAACCGAAGACAACCACATGAATAAAAAAACCACACAATTCAAAAACAAAAAGGAAGAAGCTACAAAAGCAAGTAGGCCTGATGAGGAAGATGATTTTGAGGACAAATTTGAGAATGACCTGATGCCAGCCCCAGTGGAAGAGAAAAACCAACTTGAGAAACCTGCCAAATTTGAGAAAATCCCAAGAACAACTTAAATCCACCAAAAGAACAAACAAGGGTACAACAACCAACAAATTAGTAAAGGTTATTCACCACGGGAGAGGGAATATGTGATTTATTACCCGAGGCCTTTAGACCGAGGTGTGATAAACACATATTCCTGATCCCATGGTGAATAACCGGCTTATACCGTGAGACAAACACTCAAACAGTCAAACATGAGAGGATAACGGGACAACAAAGAATATTGGAATTATTCCCCTGAAATACTTAAATGTGATTGGCTGACAGAGGTGTCGAATGGTATAAAAACAATTAAACCGAGAACTAGTACTTGTACATGTATACATTCTTTTGGAATACAGGATTGGCTGGCAACTGAGAAAATATTGTGCAACCCCAACTTCGCAAAATAAACCATTGTTCTGATTAACATGCAAATTGGATACAGAGTCAAATCATCATACAACAATGAGAAAGCAACTCATGCATGGAGTGTTAGTTCAGTTATTTGTCAGTAGAGGGGGCACTGGTGTGGAGATAGGTTGTGGATAGTAAAAGACAGCTACGGATACGGTGGCTAGCTTTGGATATCTTCAGCTATGGACAGTAATTACTAGGTAAAGACAGCTAAGTTGAGCCACATTAGAAATTTGTATTGTAGGTTTATACTGTATAGAAAATAATGAAAACCACCAGAAAAACTGAAAACAAAGAAAATTTGAGTAAAATGATCCATGAAAACTGCATTAATTGTGAAAAAGCAACAAATCAGTTTGACATTACACCACCAACTCGAACTTAACAAGAGTTAAAATATTTCAGCTGTTCAATGACTGATCCTTAATATACATATATATATTAATTTTCACTCCTCTAGCAACTATTGTTTAAACACTGTGTCTTTTCTTTTGTATTGCACATTAATTTCAATGTTGCATGCAACCTCCTTGCACTGTCAAGGGGAATTTTAAACTTACATGACAATAAATGGTGTTGTTTAGTGTTTGTGCACAATTAAAAGAATGGATCAATGTGAACCTGAAGTCTGTCATTAAATAAAGAGTTTTTGTCAAACTTCATGCGCGTCAAATTATTTTATCACTTACAGACAAAATCATCAATCAATTAGAAAGGCTTGCCACCAACTGTGCATTTCCTTATAGAGTGACCTGTGATAATATATTGTACATTTCTAACTTATTTAGTGGACAACTGGTGACTTCCTTAGTCCCACCAAAATGAGTTCAAAGTTGGCCTCCTATGATATGAATAGTTTTGAAATTGACTTTATTCTGCAGGAATTAGACTTATGAAATGATGCCTTACATGGTGAGATATTTGTCAATTGTATCCAAATATATAGTACTTCGAACGTTCATGATACGATACACTGCAATTTGAGAAAATGGCATTTGAATTTCTTGCCACTGCAGACAGAGACCTAAAAACCAAAATGTGACTTTTTGTCACATTTTGCTCATTTGTGAGAAATCTAGATTACCAATTTTAACTAATTTTGGTACAGGTAGAGCAGGTTAATGTTGACTTTGGCTGACACCTCGAATCTCGTCTGAAATATGACAAGTTATAATATATAAAAGTTGATGTTCGTGGGAGAGACTATGACACTTTGAGAATACATTCGTAGCATAGGTTGTTGTGTTGTTTGGTTGCTTGATAGCAATGACAGGTTGGTTAATATAATGGAAAAGGGTAAAGTTTTGAACTTTGGTTTTTTCACCAAGACTGGGTAAACTATTTTAGAAATTTCCAAGCCTCTCCCTCTTCCATGTTGTCATATCTTTGCCTTTGTTTGGGAAATTGAGACACTTTGTTTGTAACAGCTGATCTGTTCACATAATGTGTGTAAACTTTTCACTAAACTGAAATGCCTTGATCCTGCTCTGCTGGACTGCACTGTAAGAAATGACCGTGTTTTTCTGGCTAAAAGAACCGTAAATTTATTGTTATTTTACCAGTATTTTTTTAATACAGACTTTGTCCGGGAATTTACAGTTCTTTGTCAGTTACAAAATGGTTACAAGATAAATTTACTGCGACATGTCATTCAACATTCAGTTCACGTTAATGAACAATTACTTCAACCGTTAATTTACTGGCAACTTGTAATATGCAGACAAAACATTTGAATTGGCCAAACAATCAATACACCTGGTCAGATTAGGAACTATAAACAAGAAATTGCATGGACTTCAACCGCAGAACATGTGGTGCCATCTATAACATATGCTTTACACAGCTGTTAATCAAACTTGATTTATAGCTTATCTGAAGGTAAGGGAACATCCTCATTCATATGATCTTAAAGATGCTGTCATTACGCAAAAGTTGTAATGTCTATATGTGACATTGACATTTGTGTGAGTCTTATGATGTGATCTAAAGAATGACACTATTAAAACCAAAATAACCCGAGCGCAGTCTGCATCAATAGAACATACTTCGATAAACTTGACACCTGGTTCTCTTGGAAAATATCCATCCATTTTATGGTTTGTGAGCAAACTAATTGATGGACTTACTTCCCTGCTGTCAAGCAAGAGATGAGTAAGGCCGAGCCTGGAGTCACTGGCTCTCTCACTCTCTCAGCTGATTCCAGCTTCGATACATCCCTACAGCTATGCGACAGTTAAATCAAATACTATCCGTATTTTTACAGTAGATTCTACAGCCCCTTGCATTCTTTACATTCTATGTTTGACAGATGATATAACTGTAAAATATACTTTAAATAAACTGTTTTATGTAGTTTCGGAGCAATACGTGTGTGTCATGTTTGCAGATGTGAAATAGAGCAAATCTCATGAAATGTTGTAACCTACCTCCTGTTGCCTGTCATAATGTGTCATATTTATGCATTTGATAGGCTAATTACTAGTAATTAGGACCAGCGGACACAGCAACGAGTCAAAGGATCATTGAAACTGCTGTCCAACATTGATCCAGGTGATCCGGCCAAGGCTGGATTCAAACCCAGGATCCATAGTAATCGGGGGTCAAGGGCACTAACGTCTGAGCTATTCTTTGACTCGCTGTCAGACATGCAACTGAAATTTGATAATGGTAACAGCGAGACGTTTTTGGAAGAAGCCTTTGTCAGAGCTACAGTGGCGAAAGATTACTCCGCCTATAACAAAAGCGCTGGCGAACATTGGATATTACTTCAAATGGCATATAGATGTTACATAATGGCAGATTGCCCCTCTCTCTTCTCATTGGCTCTTATTGCCAGCTCATTATTTTGTTTGGCAGAACATATATAGCGCGGCCGAACAGAAAAAAGCTTCAAATTTAATGGCAGAAGTCGCTAAAGAGAGGAAACCAACAACAGGTGAGTCACTTCTCAAAGTTATTTTTCTAATTTTTAGCAAAATTTCATTCAAAGTTTATAATGAAAAATAAAAATGTAACTCAAAGTAATTATAGGCAGTTGGAAAGAATTAATGTGAAAGAAAAAAGATATGAGAAAAATGACTAAAGCAATTCAATACATTTTAAACATCTCTGATTATCGCGCAATAAAATTCTGCTATTAAAACTTCGAAAAAATATATTTCGCCAATTTTTTCAATCTCAACAATTTATTTCGAGTAACTACACTCACAAGAATTCCACTTGCCAAGTATAGTAACCTGCTGGTTCCTACTATGAGCCATTACTTCTGAAGAAATTACACTGCAGGCCAAAAGTTTTGAAACTGTGTCACTCGCCATTAAATTAGTGTTGCACAAATCTGCTCGAGGATGCATGGATTCTAGATAGGAAGACCCACCTTGACAATGCAGTTGTCAAGGATGGGAGACAATACATAGGTTGAGGACTACATCTGCGACACAGGATCGTGTCGCAGCAGTTTAGGAGCTATTTTCATCAAAATTAAAGGCATAGGTGGATAGGAAATGTTTTAAAATGCATTCTGTGGCATTTTCATAATTTTCCTGTACTTTAAAGTGTCAAAATCGGCCTATTTTCAATAATTTACCACCAAAAATGACACAAGTTTCAGGTTGAAGGTAGGGAGCCTCTGTTTAAACTGATAACTGTTAATCAGTATGTTGTTCATGATTCACTTTCTCTGTTCGCACTTCAATTGTTTTAAAATGAATAGCTTTGGACTGAAACGTTTTGCAGTCAGTTATACTCAGTCAAGCATTTCATGTATGATCTGATTGGCTGATTCCAAACAATCTTCAGTGAACAGTGATTGACTAAGACCACATTTGAGATGTTCAGACCGCATATCCACAAATTGAAAAAAAATCAATAGATAGGCCTAGATTGAATGATAGGGTCCCAGTTTATAGGGGCCAAGAGATAGATAGATATACAGATAGATAGATTGGTAGATAGCTAGATATATATATATATATATATATATACATACATACATACATACATACATACATACATACATACATACATACATACATACATACATACATATGTAGATGTATAGGTAGATGTATAGGTAGATAGATAAATAGATAGAATCATAGATAGATAGATAGATAGATAGATAGATAGATTGATAGATTGATAGATTGATAGATTGATAGATTGATAGGATTATAGATATTTAGGGACGTCCAGAAATAAATGTTCCCTCCCACTTTACTGCTCTTTGTGTTTGAAACATGCCGAGACTGGAGACAAAAGCAGATGACAGCTTAAGTTGCTTTCTGTTTGCACATTGCAGTTTTCTGTTTGTGTTCTTGTGTGATTGTTTGTTATTATCACCTATTGCTTCCAATGATTTCATAAGTTCTCAGTCAATGCTATGTCCTCAGTCTACGTTGCCTACAGCAACGTGAAGACTGTGACCTCGGTCTACATGGATTCTTTTCTTATTAGAAAATCATAATAGGAAGGGCGATCTTGTAAGTAGTTTCTGAACAAAGGGCACTCAATTTAGGGGCACCCCATGATCTGTTATACAAATTATTTATTATGAAGCAGGTGCCCGGCTGGCTGGCAGACTGTCAGCTACGGTTTTCCCATTTGGCAAAGTTGCCAGCTGGGAGTCAATTTCTGGTGTTCAGCCGATGAAATTTGTAGTCAGGTTATGAGAAAGCAGTTGAGGTGGCTGGCTGGGGGGAAAATTATTCATTACATATCAGCTGGCTGGGAGGTGCTGAATGATGCTTGGGCTGCTGGCAAGCCAGCTGGCAAGCCTGCTGGCAAGCCAGCTGGCAGCGTAACAGTTATTTTCTCTCAGTTGCAAAACAAAAATGAATATAAGTGTCACAAAAGATGTGCAACCAAGACCTTACACTGATATGGCTATTATAATAACACACTGTCACGAGGTGCCCCTGTCAAGTCTCAATTTCCTTTGTTGCTTTTAAAAATATAGGAGTCAAAAAGATGGCATCCATATAAATTAAGTAGCATTGGCAATGGCCAAAGCTTGCCCATTTTTGAGAGCAACCTTAAAAATGTAATGCTATTTTCACAAATTTACCTCTGATATTCCTCTTCACATTCATAAAGGTCCATTTCAATATGATCAATTAAGAATCTGAGCACCCAGAAGCTGTTTTGTGTAATACCAAATACTGAGAAACATACTGTTTCTAAACTTTTGGCCTGGAGTTCGAGTTACTTACAGTTATTGGTAGACTCTATACCCTGTTCAGAAATTTTCACTAATATGGGTACATCATGCAAAAATAATATTTCTACCCATAGCTTAGATGGCTTCAAATTCTATATCCAGCAAAACCATATAAATCCTTCTGAAACAAATTGTTCCATTTTGAATTGTTGCATATGTGGTCGTCAGTCTTCTTCTGACAACCAATCAATCTACCCGAGTGAATCTGTATACATGTCTCATCATTTGGCTTCTATGTTCTAAAATGTTTTTTATTTTTAGTTTCTTCTTTCCAAAATTATTCTATTTTGTTAAGTAAAAAACTGTAAAACCGAAGTGTTAGATTTCACTATTCTACTAAAAACATATACATGTCGATTGATGAATTTTACCCTCAGGAGATTTGAAGTTATATGCAGAAATTTTGGTGATGTCGCATTGTCTTCATCAGTGTTAGTGACATTGCCGAAAATTCTGCTTATAACTTCAAATCTCCTGAAGGTAAAATTCATCAATCGTAATGAATCTGGAGATCGATAATCTACATTCAAGATTTTTACATATATATAGGCCTATATGGCTTCTTTATTTTTCAATATTTTTCACTTTAATGAACAGTTAGGGTCAGAAGCAAACATACACTTCACTCTAAAAAATGTCGGGACAAAATTGGTTTTTTAGATTCAAAATGGTTTTTTGAAAAACCAAATTTCAATGCAAAACCCAAATGGATTTTTCAAAAAACCATTTTGAATCTAAATTACCAATTTTGTCTGAAATTTTTTAGAGTGTAGGTGATTTTTAAGAGGAATCCACATATTCAGTGGATGCAACTAACTGATTAAAAATTGTGTTTAGCGTCAAAATTGAATTGTATTTAAATATTAGTAACTTTAAGATTTTTTTTAAAAACTGTGTTTACGGGTTGTTCGAATGATTGTATTCCAAATGACAATTGGGTTCTACAAGTCCCATGTCATTCCAAAAGAGGCATGTGTTATGTTTCATTTTGAATTTTTTTAACCAAAATGTTAGAAGGAAGATCATGCAAACAAAATGTCACTGATACTGAGGCAGGAAAATAATATTATGAATGCCTGACAGGAGACAAGAAGTGGTTTTGATTTGGCTCGTCTATGAGTCATAGCTTTGACTTGAACTTCTATTCATTCATTGGCTAAAAATTTTAAGCTAAAATATATTAAAAAGTGTCTTCTTTTCTTTCAGATCAGAGAAGACATTTTTGTCATTAAGTGGGACTTGAAGTCATTCTGGCACTAATCAATTTGGCACAATGGAAGCAACATATGCTGCAACAAGTGATATTGTCACTTCTGATCCTGAGACTTCAGAAATCACCACCTCCCTCGGGGATGATTTTCCAACAAATTTCTTCAACCCGAAGCTGATCTACGTTACCACCATGCCGATAATATTAGTCTTGGGGCCATTGGGAATGCCATGTCCTTCATCCTGATGTCAAGGAAAGCCATGCGGAAGCTGAGCATCTGTGTGTACTTGAGATGTCTTGCAGTTTTCGATACAGTGTCCCTCTGGGCTAACGGCATTTGGATTATAATTTTTTACGGCACAGATTTCAGAGTCGATTATGGCTATTATCTTGGCTGCATTAATTACTCTACAATTCTCCTCTTTTATCAAGTTGGTGCCTGGATACTTTTGGCAGTAACTGTAGAGAGGTTCATAGCATTGTACATTCCTTACAAGGCGGAGAAACTGTGCACTGTTCGAAATGCTAAGATTGTGTGTCTGGTCGTGACGGTAGTTGCAACAATCCTGAACTCACCACTTTTCTTCATCTACAGAACTGTAGACAACGGAGGATTCAAGACTTGCTATACCATCGAAGCAGGTAAAGTCTTCGCTGATGGGTCCTACAACACTTTCATGACACTGGTGTGGTCCTTCATCCCAGCAGTGGTCATGCTAATTCTCAGCTGCCTAATTGGCTTCAAACTCCGCAAACGATTAAACGAGAGTGCCGTCCAGAGCCAGTCAGCGAGATCTGTGACCAACACCATCGTTATCCTGTTGACAGTGTCACTTACTTTTGCGGTTCTCACTCTACCATTTGGAGTCGACTACATTATCGACGGAGACCCTTTTTTAAACGACCCTCATAAGGTTTTCTTCAACATCCTCCTGTTCCTCAATCAAGGCATCAACTTCTTTCTCTACTGCTGCACTTCAAAGATGTTCAGGGATGAATTGAAGAAGATGTTTGGCATAACTCCGAACACAGTGGCATCAAGCACTTCAGGAGGGCAACCCAAAGACACTCAATCTAAAAGCAGAGGGCAGACAAAAAGCACACTGAGGACAAATTTGAAAACGACAACAAGCATCCAGCAATCTGAAGGCAATACGGCAGCACAAGATGGTTCCCTGGAAAGTGGACAGCAACACGACGGCAAGAGTTTGAGAACAACCAATCTCCTACCATCTGCTAGCAGTAATGTCAAGTCTGAGAATCAAGAAGGCCAAGTGTCAAACACTGAGGTTGAAGATTTGAGAGCAACAGCAAGTACACATGTACAACAACCTGAGGACACCAAGGACACACAACAGCAATTTGACAACAAGAATCAAGGTGCAACAACAGCCAGAAATCCGGAAGATGGTCTTGAGAACAAATTTGAAAACAACCAGGGGCCTTCCTCAAACCAAAAGGAAGACATGCTTGAGAAAGCAGGCAAATTTGAGAACAATCCTGTAAATGACTTAAAACCACCGAAAGAACAGAACTGGGTTAAAAAACAAGAAGAGAACAACTCGTAGACAACGATCTCTTGGAGCACAGAATTGAATTCCCAGCTGAGAAAATATACAAAATAAGTGCAACCCAACTTCAAATGGAACAAAAACAGGACTTAAATGCCACAAGAAGGGATACGGACAATGTGAACAAATAAATCTGGAAAAAAATGCCATTGTAGTTTATAACAGCTCCTTAATGAACTGCCAATAACTGAGAACAACCTGGTTTTACGCCTGCAACTGGGATGAAATTGCTAGCATGTTAAAGACATATGCCTTTCTCTAGCAAATATTATTTCAAACTAGCAGTGTCTGTATCATCTTGATTTATTGTTGCACCATAAATGTATTATTGTTGCACCATCCTTGATAATTTCAAAATAAACGAGTTTCGTAATTACACGACAACAAAACAATTATACTGTTTCATTAGACTGTTCTGTACTTTGATATAATTAGTAACGAATAATTATCTTGTTTGGTTAGTGAGCTCTGTATTTTTAATTTTGTAATGAATGTAAACCATGATGTTGTTTCATGAAATAAATCATCTGCATTCAAGATAATGTCTGTCATTTATTTTACCCCAAATATATAAATCATCTAAAATTTCAGATTGCAGCGATACCAGTTGTCCGATCAATAAAAAGGTGTTTTGGAGACTTATAACTCTTCAAACAAAAACTGTTATGCCTCAATGCTCTAAGGGGCCGACCAGATGATCTTTGGGGGGGGGCTATGGATATTTGGTGAAAAAAAAAGATTGTTTTCCACTTGACACTGAAAAAAAAGTTTGTTCAGCACATGGAAATAAAAAAAAAAGTTTGTTTCCACCTGTAGCTAGGGTACTGTAATGTTAAAATTCCGATAAAAAAGTTTGTCGCGACTAGGTATGCGAAAAAATTGTTCGTCGACGCACCGCGAACGAAAAAAAAGTTCGTCCCGGGAGTAAAGTCCATAGCCCCCCCCCAACTATCGTCGGGTCGGCCCCTAATAGAGCTTGTAGAACACACACTGCCATAGTTTGCACCAGAGCAGAGGGCATGGTAGTCAGTAGTGTAATACCAGTGGAGACATCTGCTGGATAATGAAGACTAGCAAAGTATGACTTATTGCGCTGCCCTGGGGTGCCCCCCCTTGGGCAAGTACTTGGTTTCGTAAGCAAGCTTTTTTGCACACACTGAAATGTTAACATTCTTGCCCAAATTTTCTGTAAAAGCTACTGGCACCTGCCACTACTTTCAGAGCCCTTCTTCACTGTATGTTACGTTACTGTCATAAAGTTTGTCCCCGAATCTTTAAACTTGCATTTAGTGGCTTTATTGTGACATTTTGAAAGTATTTCTTGCCCAGTTCTACACACACACTCCCCCAGTGTGGCTATGGCTGCATTAGCCTGGTCTCCTGGCCTGTATGCATTCACACAGCAGGGCACAGGACTATGGCTGCATCACAGTCATCATTGAGGGGGGGGGGGCACTCGCTTTCAATTCAGTGAGATTTGTTTTACAGCTTTTTGGGTTCCTATGACATAGTGGGGCTCTACTGGACTAATAAAATGAATTGAACTCACTTAATTCTGAAAAACATGCAATTGTGTTGATCGGTATTGTTTCATATCACCCCAATGTTGTGAATTTACCAGTTTGTGTTATTTTAATGCAAGTTGAATTCTATGTTGAATTGGCAGATCTAAATCTTTAATTTCAAATATAAGTACAACGATTTTTTTAAACTTGATTTGTGCAGTTGGTCTATGTCAGTGCTTGCTTGTACTCAATTAATCTCAACAGGAAGTTTATTGAAAGTGGTGCAATCATATTACAAATCTAATGGACAATATTTCATGTGACATGTTATTCACTATTAGCTGACAATGATAAGAAAGCCTAAAGAAAAACATACCTTAATTCCTGTTCACATATCAAGTATTCCCTTAGAAGTGAAAAAGCAGGTCAGCATATACTTTATACTTCAAGAATGTCCATTTATCACATGTAGTGGGGCAGATTAAGTCAATATACCATAAGAATCTTTCACTTGGTGATGCAAGCACCAAATTTTGCACAATTGTGCTTCAGAACCTACTCTTTCAAAAAAGTACGTTATCCAGGTTGAAAACAATATGGCGGCCATTTTTCAAGATGGCCGCCACTTCAACCATGAAAAAACTGTTTTTGCAATTGAATGCTACGAGAATTGGTGATAATAACACCAATTTGGCTCAAATGTACTTCATAACCTGCTTATTCAGAAAATTACACTAACCAGGCTGGAAAACAATATGGTGGCCATTTTTCAAGATGGCCGCCACTTTAACCGTGAAATATTGGTTTTTGCAATTGAGTCAAGAGAATTGGTGATACAAGTACCAAATTTGACACAAATGTGCTACAGGGCATACTTTTTCAGAAAAATACACCATCCAGGTTGAAAAGCAACATGGCGGCCATTTTTCAAGATGGCCGCCACTTCAACCATGAAAAAAACTGTTTTTGCCATTGAATGCTAAGAGAATTGGTGATAATAACACCAAATTTGGCTCAAATATACTTCAGAACCTGCTTATTCAGAAAATTACACTAACCAGCCTGGAAAACAATATGGTGGCCATTTTTCAAGATGGCCGCCACTTTAACCCTGAAATATTGGTTTTTCGCAATTGAGTCAAGAGAATAGGTGATACAAGTACCAAATTTGGCACAAATGTGCTACAGGGCCTACTTTTTCAGAAAAATACACCATCCAGGTTGAAAAGCAACATGGCGGCCATTTTTCAAGATGGCCGCCACTTCAACCATGAAAAACTGTTTTTGCCATTGAATGCTAAGAGAATTGGTGATAATAACACCAAATTTGGCTCAAATATACTTCAGAACCTGCTTATTCAGAAAATTACACTAACCAGGCTGGAAAACAATATGGTGGCCATTTTTCAAGATGGCCGCCACTTCAACCGTGAAATATCGGTTTTCGCAATTGAGTCAAGAGAATAGGAGTGTTTCGCCGAAGTTACAATGCACCAGGTGGCGCCGCAAATAGGGGCTTCCTGCTACCATGATTGCAGCAGGAAAAGCATGGTCAGAACGGCCTAAATTGCTCTCCTGACCTTAATATTGGTCCTATTTCCCAAATTAAAAAAGTTTTATTCAGTGGATCACATTCCCTAGCTGATGCATTTATCAGATTGGTTTCTTTTCTATCACCTTTTTCAAGAATAAGCCTCTTTCGCTGAGGATGCCACATTTTGGCAGATTTTGCTGTCTTAAAAATCATTTTCTGAGTGATGTCTCAACATAGGAAATTCATTTTGTTATTAAAAGTTGCAAATTTACAAGAGGAAAGATCAGTGATATCTTTTATATTTTTTAATTATTATTTTTTCTTCAAAATACTGCATTGAATGACCCAAAAATCAGGTTTTTGACCATTTTTGGAGGATATTGTGATGTTCTGAGGTCAAAAGTCTGCTACAAAGTTTCAGAAAATAAATGTGAATGAAACTCGTCATCAAGTACTTTATTTTCTGATTCCAAAAATGTAAAAAAAATTATTATGGATGCAATAGTCACCGATTTATGACAAGATATGTTTTTAAACTTGTGTGTCAAAGGAATCACAAAATGACGTCACAAATCAAAATACTGTAGATGCACATTTTGCTGTCATAAAAGATATTCTCTTAGTTACAGCTGAACATAGGAAATTAATTCTGGTGTTAAAAGTTGTATATCCACCAGAAGAAGGATCAATGGTAAATTATATTGGATAAATTGATTGTTTGCTTCAAAATACTGGATTGAGCGACCCAAAAATCAGGTTTTCGACCTATTTTTGTCCATTTTTCAGTGACATTGTGTGTTTAGAGACTTAAAGTCTGCTGTAGAGAAAATTATTTTTTACCAAACCCATCATCAAGTATATCATAATTATTATTATGCAGATTCCAAAAGTATGAACAAAAATTTTGTGAGTGCAATAGTTGTTGATTTATTACGAAATACGTTTAAACAAGTTGGCCAAAAGAAACACAAACTTGAGACGTCACATTTCCAGGCATTTCTTACTTTTAGAACAAAAATTAATGATCATATATTAATAGTTCTTGTACAGCACCACCTGCTAATAGTATACTGTTTTAGGTTATCCCAAGGCTTGGGCAGTATTTGCCTGATATTGTCACCAGAAACTCGGAGACCTGAATAATCGAGTGAAAATACCGGTCGAAGGTGACAATATCGGGAAATACTTCCATAATCTATCTCCTGAAATATAATTTCAGACTCAAACAATACACTACACGTTCAGAAATTATTAGA